>OY728132.1:2005728056-2006978056 GCA_963277665.1 Viscum album | reverse complement strand
GTATCATCACCCCTACTAAAAACACTATAAAGAAAACTTTTATTAAACCAAGAAAAATTATAGAAAATATAAATATAGATCCCGGAGAGGAATTGAGTTGAATAACGAATGAAATAATTTAAGGGTATTTATATGAGGTAATGTGACTATTTGAATAGTAATGTCACTGTTGGAATAATAACCTGACCGTTGGAGTAGTAATTTAACATCAAAATAATAAATTATGATATAAATAATATTATCATGATTAATGTATGAAAATATAAATATTATAATACCATAAAAAATATCATGATTAAAAAATTGAAAGAATATATTCACATTTTTAATAAACTATATTTTAAAGTATTCCATAAAAGTAATAATTATTATATTAAAAATTAAAATAATCTATTTGAGATATTTAATTTGATAAAATTATCATTTTTGGAATTATCACATTGAAATCATCCAATGTTATTTTTTTGTTAATAATCTCAAATTCTTTAATTTTATAGGGAATACTAAAAATTCACTTTTTCACATAATTGGTGCAACTAAAATTACATCATTCATTATGTAATAATGTCATAATACTTTCTAGAAATTTTGGTTTGGACATGATTTATTTAGTTTCATAAATGGTTTATTAAATTATAATAAACTCAATTTCCAAACCTAAAAATTATTTTACAAAACCTAAAGTCAATAGTGATTCCTTAAAATAACATTTTTTCTTTTTTCACCTTCATTTTTAACAAACTAATGTATTTGATTTATAAATGTTATTTAATGTCTTAAACCCATTACATAATATTTATATATTACTTAAAATTTCAAAAAAAATATCTATTACAAGTATTACCTTTGGTGTATTATTTTATTCAATATTTTATTTTGAAAATACATATCTCTTGAAGTATAAATAACCCCTATCCTTTTTCGTGGAAAGCCACTCAACCAAAAATTACAAAGCCTAATATATACCCTAATACACACTATAAATCCCCTTATATTACTTTTAGACTTTATACAGTAATACAACTCCAATCAACAAGGAGTTATAGTATCGTACAAGAGAAGCTACACTGAGGATTAAATAAGTCCTGATCTAGTCCTCTCTATTTTTTAATTTCTTCTTCATCTTCCCTTTATTTTCCCACTAAACCATTCATATAAAAACATTAATATAATTTTTATATAGTAAGTTTAAATTATATTAATGATTTCAATATACTATAAGTATCATACTAATATATATATATAAATTTCAAACGTCCCTTTCCCGTTCTACCGATAATGTCCCGTCAAAGGTCGGTTAACCACCTACATAGACATTTCCATGCCAACACATATAACCATAATCATGGATGGATATTATAAACTATATATAATATATAAAAATGTAATAATATTAATTATTATATCTTTGAATTAATTATAATAATGTATACATTACATTTAAAAAATAGAGAAATCAAAGAGAAATGTGTTATATTTACGAAAAACATGATATCAAAACCCTTCAATTTCATCATATAAAATTAATAAATATAATAAAATGATTATAGATTATAAATATTTTTATAAACAAATATAATAAACTTCTGGATAAATGTTCTAATAAATCTATATTTATTATCCTAGATGCAGAAAAACAATGAAATAAGGTGGGAATTATGGTAAGGGGATTCTCGAACCTAATTTATTTATTTGGGTTATTCTATCTTCAATAGTATGAATGTTAATATTATTTTCTTAAACCTTAATTTCCCATTTACTTTATGTATTTCCATTTACCTTCCATATCAATATGTTTTCTCATAAAAATTGTTTTATCAATGTGACATAAATTTCCAAAACATTATATTTTACTCCTCTTGAAATACTTCTTGTCCTCACATGAGTAATGATGTATTTTGTCCAAGTATGATTTACCATATTTAGTTGGGAACCAAAAATTTTATTCATGAATGTATTATTTTTTAAATAATTATGAAATTCATTCTCTTCCTTGGTTTTAATTCATGACTTTGATAGATATACTTTCTATCTAGAATGCATGATTATGTAAATGTTATGATGTGACAGGTGGACCCAAAATTATATATCCCTTAAAACCATTAATTAATCTGATGTATCTCATGAGATACTGTCAAATATGGGTGAAGATGATTCTATATTTGTTCATAATGATTATTTTCTGTCTATGAACATATTTTATGCATGAACATGATTCTATATTTGTTTACAACTATGTGCGGTATTTTTCCACTAAGACATGATGTTTAATTTTTATTCTTTGCCACATTCCTTACCTTTATCCATTTTCCACTCATTATGTCAATGATAATCTTATGATTATTTTATTATTATGAGGTTTATTATCACTCATGTTATTTTGATTCATGTCCCTTATTCATCCTATTACTGGGATTTTTCTTCACCCCATTTATTGATGTATATACTTAGGTGATTACTTGAACTAAGGATAATGTGAGGGCCACTAAGATGAAAAATAATAAGGAATCTAAATAATGTTTATGTTTTATTATGTAATTTTTTATGAGACTATTTTTGTAAATACTTGAAACCTTTGGACCCTACTTTGTTATGATATTATGTTGTTTATCCTCAGAATGATGTAATAGTTATGAAAGAAAAGGTATGGTAAATGTATACTACCTCTATCTCACTGATGTACTAGAATAGGAAGATCCCGAATTAGATATTGATGTTTCTATGTCTAATATACAATTTTTTTAATAAAATACCAATTTAAATTACATATTGTTAAGTTTATTTTGGTAGTTTAAATTAGGAGGCAGTACAATATTGGATACCACAAAATAAATCAAGTTGAATTCTCTTACGAGGAATCAATGGACTCACCCATTTGATGATCCCAAGTCAAGTTAACTTTATAGGGTTAGAAACTGATATGTTGGGGATAAATATGACACACAAAATATTACCTTCAAGTATGAATTTTTTATTTATATATTTTCATTCTTAATATTCATTTTTGGGGTTTTTTTGAAAATTTTGAAAAGTGGGGCTTTTTGGATAGGGCACCGTTGGCACATAGTTACAAAAAAACGTGTGAAAATATCAAAATAATTTTTGACATTGTCTAGTCATAATTGAAATTTTTGATGAATTATTGAGCTATCTATGTTTCTTAATCATTTGTATCTCCATGTGAGATAATGTTTCTAGCATGCTTGGTGCACAAATTGGCAATCTCTGTGAAAAATCCAGGGAGCCTTCCCAGACAACTAAAAAATGTGAATTTTCTAAAATTCCCACTCTATAATTAAACACTTAGACCATATATTATTTCCCATTTTGACCTTATATTCATGTTCTATCACATTACGTTACACTTTCATGATCTAGGGCTTGATTTTGGTATGATTTATTATAGTTTCTTCACTGAGGATTCCTTGTAAGTGATTTACATTGATCCTTAGTTTTTGTTTATCCATTTAATTTAGTATTATATATTCTATGAAGACATGTTATCCTAGGGTTTATCTTTATCTATTTTATAGTCTCATGTTTTGATATTCGGGGTCTCTCCTTACTATTTTCTTCTTCTTGAAGTGGATTGTTTCTATTTTCTAATTTTTCTAAGGTAAGTGATTCCATTTATCTATTTATTAGATTGGACACATAGATTCTTGTGATTTTTAATTTACTTTATAAAGGATATAAAAATATTATAGTCCTGACTAGTAATCTATTTAAATTGTAATTTCTTAATTAATCATATCATGATGTTGGAAAAATAAAAGGATCATATTTCTATTTCAAATGCAATTTATGTTGTGTTAATTAATGGAATAATTATGTTAAATAAATAATGTGACCTATAATAAATCTCAAAGGAAACCCTTGGTACTTGGGTTGGAAAACCTAGATTTTATGAGGTCCTACCAGCTAGTTACAGAGCTTCCCTAGCTTGTGAAGTAGTTTCATAAGAAAACGCCACTTTAACAATGAAGTAGATAGAGTTACCTTCTACTAGTTAAGGTTTTCCCTAATTATAATAATAGAATTTATATATTACCATAGCCTTAGTGTAATTAGGGTGCTCTTTCTGTATACACGTTTTAAATTTTTAATAAAATGGTCAAATCATCTTTTTGATTTTTTGTTTCTACATTGCATTATATTTTCTTTATGTTAAAAAAATTAATTTGTATATTTAGTTCCAAAATTGAATTCTTTAGTTTTTCTAAAATCTTTTGGATATAGAACACTTTAAGGGAGCCTAATTTTCTTGATATATACACACCCTATATATACCTATCAGGTATATACATACCTCATTTATGTGGTTTTCAGTAATTTTACAAAATAACTTAGAGGCGCTATATTTTCTTAATAGATTTATGTCAGTTAGTGGATATAACAAGGTGGGATGATCCTTCATGTCACATGGTGATGGGTAACTATTTATTGATTGTTATTTTTTCATATTAGTAGCATGTATATTTTATAAAGATGTATCTCCTCATTGAATCCACACCTCATCCTTTTTTAATTTTGAGATCCTCAGTTGTGTGTGTATGTTTTTTAGTTTATTATTATTTTGATGCTTTGTATTTTTTTATTTTTCTTACGATGTTCTCACATGAAATGCTGTTTATTATTATTATTATTATTATAGTTGATTAAATCAATAAAATATATTGGGGTCATGTTGTTTCCTTAGGTAGAACTCATTTTTTAGTTATTTGAATGAAAGCATTTCCAGGGAGTATTTATCGATTCTTGGACATTAGTTTTTGGCCTATGGGGATTGGGAAATAACTTTTATGCCTTTTCTAAACCATCTCAAGTGATTAGATCAAGGGAATCTGTGTTGGTTTACAATAAAACCGATTCCGACTATATTAACACATCCATAATATCAAAAAATCATCAACTAAATACATCATTTAATTTTGCTATAACCTTAATCTACGACAACCCACATTAAGACATAAACCCAATACATCACATAGTGAAAGAAAATTTAAACTTTTTTTGACCTAAGAATTTTTTTCCCACATCTATAATATCAAATAACCATATAAAAATAATAAGTTAAACCAAAAATCAATTAATAAAATGATCAAAAAAAGATCTTAAAAAACTAACTCATACAATAATAGAAAATGAGACATAATGAAAAAATTATTAGAAAAAATCATACAATTGATAAAAACTAAAAAATATATATTAATATTCTACATGGTTGACATATCTACTAAAGATTACCATAAAGGTTTTATTTCAATTCAACTACCAATAATCATCATGTTATTCTATTTCAATTAAATATAAAATTAATTAATCCTAGCCTCATAAACATGATAAATAACCAAGCTATAAACCAATATTTCATCTATCTCCTAGAGACAAACCTAATCCCATCTAAGTATCATGGATGATTGGGATATTATTTATGTATTTTTATATGTTCTTAAGAATTTTTAGTGGAAACAAAAGTCCTAATTATAAGATAGAAATATTTAGGAATATTATATTCATCATTTTTTTATGTTTTATTAATTAAAAAAACTTGATTGTGATTATGTTTCTTGTGTTTATTTATATTAATACAAATTTATATAACATAATGTTAATAAATTTTTTACATTCATTTATAATAAACCAAATCATGTTTGATTAAACATGCTCTTTAAAAATCATGACATGATAGAAAAATTATCCTTAATTTATGGTATACCATGTTTTACTTAAAATTATAAGTATAATTCATTTGAACAAAAAAACATATAAATATATTTTAATATGATGTAGTTTGTTTAATTATGTTGTAATCATTTTCCACTAGTGAAAATATATTTTCATATAAAATCAACACATCATATGCTGTTTAAATTTCTTTATATTCCAAGAAATTTTTAAATATGAAGATTAAAGCATGTTAATTTAAAAACTATTATAAGATGATATAATAATTATTGAAAATTAGATTTATTATATGTTTTCATGGATAGTGATACTTATAAAGAGTTTTTTATTTCTTTTTATTTTTTTCTAAAATCCTTCTTATTTAAGTAATCATTTTGTAAATAATTAATTAAGTTGATATATTTTGAAATAAATATTTTTTCAGCATGTTTTGAATTCCAATATATCTCAATATGAAATATCATTTCATTTACTAATCTAAACTCATAATTTATATTTTTTAAAATTAATGAAAGATATAAGTATGTGTTCATCTAATTGAGAAGCATTTTGGAGTTTAATTTTTTTTATTTTTCATATATTAATAAGTGAAATAATATAAAGAATGGATAATATATATTATGTTGATAATGAATTAAATATTCATGATTAATATTCAAAATTAATATGATAGTAATTGTAAAGACCCAGAAATTTCAAGGAATTTTTTTTTCTTAAATACTTTGGAATTTTACGAGTCTGTGGCTTCTGACGGCACTTGATTCCGAGACCCGGTGTGCCCGGAATCAATTTCCGAAGTTTAGCTCGGGTACGTTCAGTCAACAAACGAGCGGGTTTTCTATCTTTTGAACCGGTGCTCGGAATTGAAATCTGAGGGCACTGATGAACTCGCAACACTGGTAATTGATTAAGGGGGCTATTACTATAGTTGCATTTGCAAGGGAGGAGAAGTTGATTTTGGGGGTTTAATTAAGAAGTAAATAAAATTGTTGGAACAATTTTATTATGCATCTAATGAGGTTAATTCCTCCCATGGGTAGTTAAGGGTGGGACCCACAACCACCTAACTACCCAAGTGTGGATGTTAGAGAGGTGGGTCTCACACGAGCCCCAACCATTTATTTTCCTCTAAACTCCTTAAACCCCCTCTTTAATTTGGCAACCCCCCTTTAATTTTCAATCTCTCCACCTCCCTCACTCCATGAATCCATGAGAACCCCTCAAATTAATAAGGATCTTTCCTCTCCCTCTCTTTAATTAAATTCCAAAGCATTTAATTAATGAAGATCTTTCCTCTCCCACTCTTTAGTTAAATGCCAAAAAATTTAATTAAGGAAGATCTTTCCTCTCCCTCCCTTTATTTAATTGCTTACACATTTAATTAATGAGGTGATTTGAATTTTGAAAGTTAAATTACGTGTGGAATAAAATAATAGGAGGGGCCTATTATTTTACTGGAGGAGGGATTTCTTCGTGCTAAGGATGATTGGGAGAGCTCTTGAGTTTTTGAAGAACACCGCCCAACGATGAAGAATGATGATTTCTTCGATGAAGAACGCTGGTTCCATGAAGAACGACGACGCACAACCGATTCTCTTTTACGCGACAAGAGAGGAGACGTCGCTTACTCCTCGGGCGCACACCGATGACGTCTAGAAAACCACACCCGCGACGCCGTCCTCCGCGACGCCCGATGTGCGACATCAATTATTCGAGGTAGGGGGTTTGCTTAATTTATTTAAAAAAATTTACTCCTTCGATCCTGTTGTATTCAAGTGAACATCTTGGCCGATTGTTACCGTCTTATGTGGAGGGTGCGGGCCGAACAAACACAGCCCGATGACCCTCCGTCGTTTCTTATCTTGATTGGAATCAGAAAGCGGTGAAGAACAAAGGCGGAAATCGAGCACCGGACGCACATGGAGGAACCGTGGCTCACAACCACGGGCCGCTCGACCGACGAAGGAGTCCGGGCCGAAGGAAGGAACTGCGGCGCCCCACGGCGCCGCGCTATGGAAATCGCGGCCCCCCACAGTGTCGCGCTATGGAAACCGTGGCCCACAGAGGGTAGGCTGCTTTGGTGGAAGAATCGGTCGGCCCATCTGTCGGTCGGGTGAAGGGGAGCCGCGGAACCAGGAGGGCACCGCGGTGCCAGGAGGGCGCCGCACAGAAGAAACTCAGGGCCCGCCGCACGGGCCCCGTATACCAGAAGGCCGATTGGTTTGGGAGGGCGGCGCCATAAGGTGCCGTAGGTTCGGGCTGTCGGGGGCCACGCCCCCGCCTCAGTCTGCTCGGCCTTCGTGCCGAGCCAGCCGGTCAACGCGCCCAGCCGGACCACGCCCAGCCGGGCCGCGCTGGGCCGCGTCGAGCCGGGCCGCGCCAGGCCGGGCCGAGCCACTTTGGGCTGGGCCGCGCCACATCGGGAAGAGCCACACCCCTCGGGCCAGGATGCGTGACTCACCGGGCCGGTCCGACCCATTTTCCAGGTCGGACCCGCCAAAACTGAGTCGACCCAACCCGTCAGCCCAACAGACCTAACGGTCCGGGCCCGTTATTCACTTAAACTTGAATAACTTAAAGACTGCGCATCCGATCGATGCGCCGTCTGTGACACTGGGACCCTTTCGACGAGACAATCCTTTTGAGATACTCTAAGTGAGTTTTCGGCAACTTTGGTAAACGAACAGGTTTGGAATGAGCATATTTCCAACCGGGCCCCAGGAACGAAAGAGTCAATATCTCTCAGACCAGGCGTCCATTTGATGCATCGTCTGTCACGTTGAGTTCCTTTTGAAGAGACAGAACTTCGGGATACATCAACTCTGGACTTCGTGATAGTTGATGTGTTGACCCCCTTTTACTCGAGGAGCGGACCCTCCAGGAATAGAGTACGCTGTGTGCGGGAACCCTAGAGCTGGTTGTGACTGCGATGATGATGGCGACTGTACTTGGATCCTACGTGGGTTCGGCAGCAAGGATGACTGTACTTGGATCCTACATGGGTTCGGAAGTAAGGACGATTGTAATTGGATACTACGTGGGTTCTCCAGTGAGGAAGATTGTACTTGGATCCTCTGTGGGTTCGGCAGTGCTGATGACTGTACTTGGATCCTATGTGGGTTTGGCAGCGATGGTTACTATACTTGGATCTAACGTGGGTTCGGCAGTGACGACTTATGTACTTGGATCCTACATGGGTTCAGCAGCGATGGTTACTATACTTGGATCCTACGTGGGTTTGGCAGCGAAGACTTCTGTACTTGGATCCTATGTGGGTTTGGCAGAGGAGATGATTCAGACGATACATCTAATCATCTCCACCTCTCTTCAGAAGTAGTATACATGTGTGAGCTGAGTCTTGACTTGAAATCATTATCATTGATGTGATTGACTTCTTTCCTGTGTGGATCGTATTGTGCTTGGGCTCAGAAGTTGGAGTTGAACTGTGATTGATGACTTAGGTATATGTATGGGTATATACCTAAGTATAGTTGGTTGATACTTCGTGTCTGTATATTTCCTTTGTGGTTTATCCTTCGTGGATTCTGGTAGACCTTCGGGGGTCTCGGGGTCCCTACTGAGTATCGTATACTCACCCCTGCATGGGCTATTCCCGCACTACGTTGTGTTGGATGCAGACGACGGACAACATTGATTGAGGTGGAGGCTGGTGGAGCTAGACTGTACCCGGAGGTGGACAACTAGACGGGACGTACACGGAGCGGACGACCGGACCCGGGAAGCTGAGGAGACTATCTGTACCCACCCTTCAGGTGGGATTCCCAGAGGATGACTCAGTGGTTGCTGCTTTACTTTACAGCTGTTGTACTTTCTTTCTCAGTGGTACTGTACTTCTAGTTGGGTTTGTATACTGGCCCATTTACTTTACAACACTTACTATTGTGCTCAGTTCACCTTGTGTTTACTCTATCTTGCGTACTCTGTTGTGTTTGTTTACTTCTATAAAGGAAATTCCTTCCCTTTTATCAGGATTTACGCCTTTGGTGCTAGTCTCCAGCCCCTGGCCTATGGAAGGCGGGCTTGGGGTAGTCACGATGCGGGCCCCGAGGACGCGTCGTGACAAATTGGTATCAGAGGAGTCAGTTCTACCGCAGAACTTAGGAATATGATCTTTCCTTTCTGTGAAGCAATAGTGTTAAGATTATTGAGTGTGGTTTTCAGTCCAGGGAGTCCAATGTTGGTACGGCGGCCGACGTATCCATACACCAGGACCCTGATCTCTGATTTCCGACTCCGTGCAAGAAAATACGGATTGCATGTGTGTTTCCTTCAAAGTTTTCTTTGTGATTACTTTGTGTCAGCTCACCAAGTATACTGTTTGACCGTGGTGCACCTGTTTATTTCAGGATGGCCCCATGAAGGTAGCCAGATAGGGTCCCGAGTTACGTGCGAGATGGAAGCCCACCGAGCGACGAGGCCTTGGTGCAGGTCCCCATCACAGCGGAGGCACCAGCGGTACCACTACCCGCTGAGCCACCGATACTACCAGCCCCAGCAGCAGAGGGTGCACGCTGCCTGAGTGCATTGCATGAGTTTTAGTGACAGAGGCCACCCAGGTTCCATGGAGAGATGGACCCTCATGCAGCCGAGGATTGGCTGGAGGCTATCGTCAGAGTCTTCAAATTGTTAGGGACACCGGCCAGCCTTATGGTGATCCTTTCCACGAGTCTCTTGCACACAGCAGAAGGTAGATGGCGGAGCTTGATACTCCAGGATCATGACGAGGCATCTCTACTTTGGATAGACTTCGAGAGTCTCTTCCGCTCGGAGTTTGTTCCAGCTACCCTTCGTGCAGTGCAGATTCAGGAGTTACTACATCTGCAGCAGGGCAGCATGACAGTAGCTCAGTACTCAAGGAGGTTTACTGACCTCTCGCGCTACTCCACGAACATGGTACCAGACCCATTCTTCAGGGCTCGGACCTTTGAGCAGGGACTCAGACATGAGATCAGGTCCTCGATGATCTCCCTCAACATCCCAATGCAGGTGGGGGTACTGGAGAGAGCCCTTCTAGTGGAGAGTTTTCTCGCTGAGCAGTCACCAGCGGAAAGACCCTTGACAGGATGACACCTAGTGAAGTCTTCTATAGCCAGCAGTAGACAGTTGACGCAGAGGTCCAAGCGGACCAGGCCGTCAGATGAGTGATCTCAGGATGCAGGTTTGGTTGTGCGGGGCACACAAAATAGAGCCAGACATACGAGGATCAGGCAGTGCTATGCATGCGGCGGGCATGGTCACATGACTTGAGACTTCCCGAACCGCCCTGCAGATGAGTAGCAGGCGGTTGAGGGACCACCCAGGAAGAGGTTCGACAGTGGTGGCCTGCCGGGAGCAGGAGGACATGGCAGAGGAGCTAGCCAAGTAGTAGGTTGTGGATGACGTTTCGAGGCCCTACCACCACCACCACCAGGAGGACCACCCCGACCGCAGGGAACCGGTGGACAGGGGAGAGCTCAGCTTCAGGCAGCTGAGGCCTACAACCATAGAGCTTTGGGAGCAGATGGACAGGAGTGGGACTAGCCCCAAGCATGAAGACTTTTTTTCATGATGCTTCTAGCTTTGTTGATATTGTTTTTTGTGGATGTTGTGTGTCTTTGTACATTGAGATGTAGTAATAAAAGACACTTGTTCTTGTGATGTTTTCTTCCTTGTCCTTTTTATGTGGTTGATACTGAGAGGTTTCGGTTAAAACCGTTGAATTGACCCTCACTTTCGAGATTCCTACTAGAGGAGACCTAGTGAACACACACTACTACCGACAGTGTGACTCGACCCTTGGAGGCGAAAGTAACAGTTGGATCTCTTGGTAGTAGCGTCGAGGCCTTACGATGTCGTCCATGGCATGAAATAGTACCGTTCATGTCAGGATTGACTGTATTAGGAAAAGAACATGTTTCATCCATGGGATGAGATCAGATTTCTCTTTTTGGTAAAGGAGAAATCATAGAATCTCTTGTAGGACATAAGCGAAAAGATGTGTATTTGAGTTCTTTACAATAGCTAGTCACACCCATGGTTCGTTGAGCGAACGGTTTACGGTTTACTCTAATATCAAAAGTCTCAGGTGTGTCTTCTCATAGAAGGAACAGGACCTGAGATGGTGTCATTGACTTGAGTTCCTCCGGGACTATTAATTTGAGATAGTCTATACTCCTGGGAAGGGGAACGTTATATTAGAGTTCGTTTCACGATGCCCCACTTATTAAGAAGTGAAGGTGGAGCACCAGGTGCCAGTAGACATGGTACATCCCTTAGAGGTCCCAGAGTGGAAGGGGGATAGAATATCCATGGATTTCATGACAGGACTTCTACGTACTTTCAGAGGACATGACTCCATATGGGTGATCGTAGACCGACTCACCAAGTCGGCCCACTTCCTACCGATCAGAGAGTAGGGCTCGGTAGAGAGCTTAGGATGCCTCTACGATCAGGAGATCGTACGACTTCATGGAGTGCCTTCGACTATCGTCTCCGATAGAGATGCTCGCTTTACTTCCCGGCTTTGGAAGGGGTTGCAGGAGGCTTTTGGGACACAACTACGTCTGAGCACAGCCTTCAATTCTCAGACAGATGGCCAGAGGGAGAGGACCATTCAGACACTCGAGGACATACTCTGTGCATGTTTCCTTGACTTTGGTCGTAGCTAGGAGGATCACCTACCCTTGGTGGAGTTTGCGTACAACAATAGCTACCACTACACCATAGGTATGGCACCATACGAGGCACTGTACGGTCGACCATGCAGATCACCTCTGTGTTGGACTGACCCTGGGGAGTCAGCACTTGTAGGACCAGAGATGGTTCAGGCTATGACGGAGAGGGTACAGATCATCCAGGAGAGGATGAGGATTGCACAGAGCAGATAGAAGTCCTATGCTGATAGGAGACGGAGACCACTGGAGTTCGAGGATGGCGACCACATTTTCTTACGGGTCTCACCTCGACAAGGACTACGGAGATTTGATCGGGGTGACAAGTTATCTCCACGCTTAATCGGACCATTCCAGGTCCTCAGTAGGGTAGGTGAGGTGGCTTACCGCCTGACCCTTCCACCTCAGTTGCACTGGGTGCACGACGTCGTCCACGTATCTCACCTGAGGAGATATGTGCACGACCCGACCCACATCATTAATCATGGGGAGCTGGACATCGATGACGGGGTGACATTTTCAAAGGTCTCGGTGGAGATCAATGATCGACAGGAGTGGGTCCTACGTGGATGATCAATTCCTATAGTGCACATTCATTGGAATCACGAAAACTTCTAAGAGAGCACATGGGAGAAAAGAAACGATTTGAGCAGCTTCTGGCGTAAGGGGGGAGCCGCATGAATCCAAGGTAGTGCAGAACCGCCATGGATGATTGAAACTCTAGGGTTCTTCATGTCGTCAAGGGAGAAGCCTCTGAATGCCCGTCCGCCATCCAAATCTCAAATGAAACATCACTAGACAAAACCCAGTATATATGGGAGGAAAAGAAACGATTTGAGCAGCTGATAAACATTTCGCTCCTTTTTATGTGGTTGATACTGAGAGGTTCCGGTTAAAACCGTTGAATTGACCCTCACTTTAGAGATTCCTACTAGAGGAGACCTAGTGAACACACACTACTACCGACAGTGTGACTCGACCCTTGGAGGCAAAAGTAACAGTTGGATCTCTTAGTAGTAGCGTCGAGGCCTTACGACGTTGTCTATGGCATGAAATAGTTCCGTTCATGTCAGGATTGAATGTATTAGGAAAAGAACATGTTTCATCCATGGGATGAGATCAGATTTCTCTTTTTGGTAAAGGAGAAATCATAGAAGCTCTTGTAGGACATAAGCGAAAAGAGGTGTATTTGAGTTCTTTACAATGGCTAGTCACACCCATGGTTCGTTGAGCGAACGGTTTACAGTTTACTCTAATATCAAAAGTCTCAGGTGTGTCTTATCATAGAAGGACCAGGACCTGAGATGGTTTCATTGACTTGAGTTCCTCTGGGACTATTAATTTGAGATAGTCTATACTCCTGGGAAGGGGAACGCTATAGAAGAGTTCGTTTCACGATGCCCCACTTGTTAGAAAGTGAAGGTGGAGCACCAGGTGCCAGCAGACATGGTACATCCCTTAGAGGTCCCAGAGTGGAAGGGGGATGGAATATCCATGGATTTCATGACCGGGCTTCCACGTACTTTCAGAGGACATGACTCCATATGGGTGATCGTAGACCGACTCACCAAGTCGGCCCACTTCCTACCGATCAGAGAGTAGGGCTCAGTAGAGAGCTTGGGACGCCTCTACGATCAGGAGATCGTACGACTTCATGGAGTGCCTTCGACTATCATCTCCGATAGAGATGCTCACTTTACTTCCCGGCTTTGGAAGGGGTTGCAGGAGGATTTTGGGACACAACTACGTCTGAGCACAGCCTTCAATTCTCAGACGGATGGCCAGACGGAGAGGACCATTCAGACACTCAAGGACATACTCTATGCATGTGTCCGTGACTTTGGTCATAGCTGGGAGGATCACCTACCCTTGCTGGAGTTTGCGTACAACAATAGCTACCACTCCACCATAGGTATGGCACCATACGAGGCATTGTACGGTCGACCATGCAGATCACCTCTGTGTTGGACTGACCCTGGGGAGTCAGCACTTGTAGGACCAGAGATGGTCCAGGCTATGACGGAGAGGGTGCAGATCATCCAGGAGTGGATGAGGATTGCATAGAGCAGACAGAAGTCCTATGCTGATAGGAGATACGTGCACGACCCTTCCACCTCAGTTGCACTGGAGCAGACAGGAGTGGATGAGGATTGCACATTTTCTTACGGGTCTCACCTCGACAAGGACTACGGAGATTTGGTCAGGGTGGCAAGTTATCTCCACGCTTAATCGGACCATTCCAGGTCCTCAGCAGGGTAGGTGAGGTGGCTTACCGCCTGACCCTTCCACCTCAGTTGCACTGGGTGCATGATGTCGTCCACGTATCTCACCTGAGGAGATACGTGCACGACCCGACCCACATCATTGATCATGGGGAGATGGACATCGATGACGGGGTGACATTTTTAGAGGTCTCGGTGGAGATCAATGATCGACAGGAGTGGGTCCTATGTGGATGATCGATTCCTATAGTGCACATTCATTGGAATCATGAAAACCTCTAAGAGAGCACATGGGAGCAGGAGGCTCATATGCATACTCAATACTCTCATTTGTTTCCCTAGTTTATATTGTAGCTTTATGGGGATGCAAATACCTGAGGTGGGAGTAATGTAAAGACCCAGAAATTTCAAGTAATTTTTTTTCATAAATACTTTGGAATTTTACGAGTCTGTGGCTTCGGACGGCACTTGATTCTGAGGCCCGGTGTGCCTTGACTCAATTTTCGAAGTTTAGCTCGGGTACGTTCAGTCAACGAACGAGCGGGTTTTTCTATCTTTTGAACCAGTGCTCGGAATTGAAATCCAAGGGCACCGATGAACTCGCAACGCCGGTAATTTCTTAAGGGGACCGTTAACATAGTTGCATTTGCACAGGAGGAGAAGTTGATTTTTGGGGTTTAATTAAGAAGTAAATAAAATTGTTGGAACAATTTTATTATGTATCTAAGGAGGTTAATTCCTCCCATGGGTAGTTAATGGTGGGACCCACAACCACCTAACTACCCAAGTTTGGATGTTAGAGAGGTTGGGCCCATATGAGCCCCAACCATTTATTTTCCTCTAAACTCCTTAAACCCCCTCTTTAATTTGGAAACCCCCCTTTAATTACCAATCTCTCCACCTCCCTCATTCCATTAATCCATGAGAACCCCTCAAATTAATGAGGATCTTTCCTCTCCCTCTCTTTAATTAAATGCCAAATAATTTAATTAATGAGTATCTTTCATGTCCCTCTCTTTAATTAAATGCCAACACATTTAATTAATGAGGATCTTTCCTCTCCCTCCCTTTAATTAATTGCCAATGCATTTAATTAATGAGTTGATTTGAATTTTGAAAGTTAAATTGCATGTGTAATAAAATAATAGGAGGAGCCTATTATTTTACCAGAGGAGGGATTTCGTCCTGCTGAGGAGGATTGGGAGAGCTATTGAGTTTTTGAAGAACACCACCCACCGACGAAGAACGACGATTTCTTCGATGAAGAATGCTGGTTCCACGAAGAACGACGACACGCCACCCATTCTCTTCTTCGCGATAAGAGAGGAGACGTCGCTTCCTCCCCGGGCGCACACCGAATATGTCTACAAAACCTCACCCCGCGACGCCGTCCTCCGCGATGTCCAACGTGTGACATCAATTATTCGAGGTAGGGGGTTTTCTTAATTTATTTAAAATAATTTACTCCTTCGATCTTGTTGTATTCGAGTGAACATCTTGGCCGATTGTTACCATCTTACGCGGATGGCGCGGGCCGAACAAACATGGCCCGACGACCCTCCGTTGTTTCTTGTCATAATTGGAATCAGAATACAGTGACGAACAAAGGTGGAAACCAAGCACCAGACGCACATGGAGGAACTACAGCCTGCAACCACGGACCGCTTGACCGACGAAGGAGTACGGGCCTAAGGAAGGAACCGAGATTCCCCATAGTGCCGCGCTACTGAAACCACGGCCCGCATAGGGCGGGCCGCTTAGGTGAAAGAATAGGCTGGCCCGTTGGCCGACAGGGCGAAGGGGAGCCGCGGTGCCAGGAGGGTGCTGTGCTGGAGAACCGTTCGGCCATCGGCCGACCGGGCCGAGCCCCGCCGTGTCGGTCCGTGCCACTTCGGGCCTGGCCGCGCCACTTTGGGCCGAACCGCACCCCTCAAGCTAGGCCGTGCGACTCACCGGGCCGGTCCAACCCCTTTGCCGGGTCGGACCTGCCAAAACTAAGTCGACCCAACCCGTCAGCTTATCAGGACAAACGGTCCAGGCCCATTATTCACTTAAAATTGAATAACATAAAGACCGCGCGCCCGATCGACGCGCCGTCTGCAGAACTGGGAAACTTTTGATGAGATTATCCTTCTGTGATACTCTAAGTGAGTTTTGGAAAACTTTGGTAAATGGACGGGTTTGGAATGAGCATATTTCCAACAGGGCCCCTGGAATGAAAGAGTCAATATCTCTCAGACCGGGCGTCCGTTTGACGCACCGTCGGTCACATTGAGTTCCTTTTGACGAGACGGAAATTCGGGATACATCAACTATGGACTTCGTGATAGTTGATGTATCGACCCCCTTTTACTCGAGGGGAGGACCCTCCCGGAATCGAGTACACTGTGTGCGAGAACCCTAGAGTTGGCTGCAACTGAAACGACGATGGTGACTATACTTGGCTCTTACGTGGGTTCGGTAGCGAGGACGACTGTACTTGGATCCTACCTGGGTTTGGGAGTGAGGAAGACTGTACTTGGATCCACCGTGGGTTCGGCAGTGAGGACGATTGTACTTGGATCCTACGTGGGTTCGGCAGTGAGGATGACTGTACTTGGATCCTCCGTGGGTTCGGCAGCGATGACGACTATACTTGGATCCTACGTGGGATCGACAACGATGTTTACTGTACTTGGATCCTAAGTGGGTTCGGCAGCGACGAATTCTGTACTTGGATCCTACGTGGGTTCGGCAGCGAGGGTTACTGTACTTGGATCCTACGTGGGTTTGGCAGCGACGACTTCTGTACTTGGATCCTATGTGGGTTCGGCAGAGGAGATGATTCAGAGGCTACATCTAATCATCTCCACCTCTCTTCGGAAGTAGTATACCTGTGTGAGCTAAGTCTTTACTTGCAATCATTATCATTGATGTGATTGACTTCTTTCCTATGTGGATCGGATTGTGCTTGGGCTCGGAAGTTGGTGCCGAACTGTGATTGATGACTTAGGTTTATGTATGGGAATATACCTAAGTATAGTTGGTTGATACTTCGTGTTTATATCTTTCCTTTGTGGTTTATCCTTCGTGGATTATGGGAGACCTTCGGGGGTCTCGGGGTCCCTACTGAGTATCGTATACTCACCCCTGCACGGGATATGCCCGCACTACGTTGTGTTGGATGCAGACGACGGATAGCATTGATCGAGGTGGAGGCTTGTGGAGCTGGACGTTACCCGGAGGCGGACCAGTAGACGGGACATACACGGAGCGGACGACCGGACCCGGGAAGCTGAGGAGACTATCTGTACCCACCCTTCAGGTGGGATTCCCAGAAGACGACTCAGTGGTTGCTGCTTTACATTACAGTTGTTGTACTTTCTTTCTCAGTTGTACTATACTTCCAATTGGGTTTTTATACTGTCCCATTTACTTTACAACACTTACTATTTTACTCAGTTTACTTTGTGTTTACTCCAGCTTGCGTACTCTTTTGTGTTTGTTTACTTCTATAAAGGCAATGTCTTCCCTTTTATCGGGATTTACGCCTTTGGTGCTAGTCGCCAGCCCCTGTCCTATGAAAGGCGGGCTTGGGGTAGTCACGACGCGGGCCCCAAGGATGGGTCGTGACAGTAATGGACTAGTTATTAAATACATCACGTATAAATATTTATAAATGTTATAAGCAATTGTTGTTGAAATCAAGTTAACTTATATGAAATTTTAATTAATATTTATGCCATATTGAGATTGATAACATTAAAATGTTATGGAATTATTTGAATATTTCTCCTAATTTATATTTCTAATATTATTGAAATGTGATGCATAAAGGAGAAATAAGTTGTAATTAATTAATAAATTAAAAAAAATTACAGGTGCTTAATAAATAAATATAGAGATATTAAAACAACACATATGTAATGTGATCATTGAATATAAATATACCATGCTCACCCATCCTGATATATTTCTATTAATAGAGGTTAGTAATATATGAAAAATTAATAACATTTTTTTTAGATTTATATTTCCATTCAATGTCGATGAAATTCCTCTTTGTGCCTCTTGTTTGATTATGTGACTATTGATTAAGCATTTAAATTAAATATTTATGAAATAAATTATTATATATTTAATGTTAATTTCATCAGAATGTTTTGATATGATAATATTTATTTTATTTTAGAAAATATTATTATAGAAATTCATTGATGATGATGAGATGATTTGATTTAATTGAAGGTGTTGATTAGCTATTTATTTCAAACTTTATATTCACTGTCTGATTAGTTACTAATTACAATAGGTTTATTTATTAGTTGTTAATATTTAATGTTTTTTCTTGATGGTTGGAAAATGTTTTTAAATATTTTGATATGATAGAGTACTTTATTATTCATATTTATTTAGTTCATAATGATGCTATTGTGGTTATAATAATTGTCCTTCTAGGATGAAACCTACTTAAAATTAGATGAAATAAAATTAATATCAAAATGAAATGTTGATATTTCTAGAATTAATAGTGGTGGAAAATAATACTCATACCTTGATTATTTATGCATTCATGCCTTGATTGAAGTAGTAATGTTATGAATTTTTTTCTTAGTATAATGTTTTTCTGTTATATAAATATAAAACTAGAATCATCGCTAGTATTTAAATATAGAAACCTAAATATTGGTTGATTTGAAGTTTTTAATGTTTTACACATTATTGGTATGATTTAATAAATATTTGATAATCTTTTCATCCTCCTCTAAAATGGATTGGATATTGTGCATGATATAATATATATACTTGAATATGTATGATACATCTTGTGTAAAAGTAGTTAAGTTATTTCCTGCACATTATTTTTCATTTCAACTCCACTAGTATGCATGTTCTGTGGGTTCACAGGAATCTTACTATTCAATGAAGATTTAGGTTTTAATAATTGATTTTTTTTCATTAGTTGATAGCTCTAAATTATTTTATAATGCTATATTGAATATGATTGTAACAATCTTATTTAAAATTATTGTTTCAAATATATGGGTTTTCATTGGTTTGTATTTATATAAATAAACATTCACCTTGCTGAAAATTACTATGAAACACCCAAAAAATTCAATGGGATTTTTTTCAAGAAATCTATAATATTTTAGATGAGTTCTGATTTTTTTAAACTAGTGATTATTTTGAAACATACCTTCCCTTATTGTGTTTGGTTTCAATATTTGAATAGATTTTTGGTTTAAAAGGTATCTATCCCTGGCTATTATGATTTTTTATTTTCACAAATTTATTTTAGTTTGTATTCTCAATGATGATAATTTTTTGAGGGGCATCTGATGTAAGGGAGAAAAGTTTTTAGAATCCTTACTTTTGTCTTTTACTAGGTGTTGTTGGAGATTTAGAACTTTATAATATTTTTGTTGGTTTGGGAAGTTTTTGTTAATTTTATTTAATTTTATAATTTTTTCATTAAAAATTTATCTCTAAATTTACTAGTAAGTGAAATTTATTACATAATAAAAGTGGTTTGGAAAATATGTTATATATGCATTTTATATAAAGGGAAAAAAATTATATAAGAATAACTTATATTACATATTATGATTTTGTTAAATTATAAAAACTTATGTGTGGGATAAAAACCTATGCATTGAATTAAAATATACATATTGATTTTTTTAAAATATAAAAAATTATATCTGAGGAAAATGTTACTTATCAGTTTTTGGAAAATGGAAAATTTTTATAAATGAAAATTATATTTCATATTGAAATTTAATAATGTATAAAACCATATATATTAAATAATGATATACCAATTGATATTTCCATGAATTAAATCATTTTTCACATAAAAAATATATTTTGGGTTTATATTTTTCTATGTATGAATCCATTTTTTATAAGAAAACATATTTTTTATTCCCTAAAAATTTCCATCATATATCTTAACTGGGTGGGGGTTCCTTTTCCTAGTTTATTATCTATCATACATAAATATATTAATTATTCATGTATTTTCCTTATTTTAGGCTCCTTATATTTCAAAATATGTTACATTTAATTTACCTTCCTTACTACTATAAGGTGGATCTTAATTTTCTAATTCATTGAGTAATTGGGATTAATATGTTATGTATTTCCTTTAAATCCTTGAAAAAGGGAATTATCATTTTAGTTTGATTCATATTTCATGAGGATAATGTGATATTATCAATCATTAAAATATTCTTAAATTGATCATATTTTATGATTAATAATGGGATTCAATTATAAAATGTTGATATTTTGGATTTTATTAGAAAAAAAATCACTTCTCTATAGTTGAATGTGTGTAGTGAAATATGGGAGATTTACTCATGGCCTCCTTCAATTCATAAAAATTTAAGGGTTTTGTCTATGTTATTAAATATAGGTGCTTTAATGCATTGGTAATATTTTATTGTAATTCACTAGGGTTATATCCTTAAATATATAAAAAATAAATTGAGTGGTTGTACGTTATTTAAAAAGAGGATAGATGACCATGAGTTCTATAAAGATATTCCTTAATCTTAATTTTTATTAATTCAATATTCATTCTTTTCATACTTTTATTATTTTTATCACTTTAAGAGGGTAAAAGCAACAATTTTTTTAAGTACTAGAAATTTTTCAATATTAATGAACCAAGGGATGATTGGAATAGGTTGATTGACAATTCATTGGTACTTGGCTATAGTTCTTATGAATTGAAACTGCTCGACACATTAATGTTGGGGATTTCTAAAATTTATACTATCTTCAAGAAATATTAGGTTTCTTGATATGATGTGAATTATTATTAGTTTTAATATTGGTTTTAATCCCTTAATATGTTATCCTCCTTGAATTTAATGAGTAGAAATATCATCATTCTCCTTTTATTGTTATCTCCTTCAAAATGAATAGTGGAATTCATCATATTTCTTCTTAATTGAAACCCATCCATCATATCAAATATGTTATGTCTTCTTGGACCACTTTAAAATTATTTATCTACTTTATAAAAACCACATACAGAAAGGTAAGTTTATAATCTCTCTTTAGGATTTATAGAGATGGTTAGTCTAGTGGTAACTATTTATTAATGTTTTAAAAATTAAAGTCTTCTCTTCTGACATATTATTTTTTGGTCTGAGGAAACTGGTTATTTCAAATTTATTTCCCCATATATATTTTTGTATGTGTTGATTCATAGAGTTCCATATTGTTCTATTTATTCTTTATAGTATTGTTGTTATTATTATTTCATGCTATTACGATGATTATTGGATTTTGGTATGTTATGGTTAGTAAGGTTTTTAATGCATATCAAAATTATTCTTGAAATGGAATTAAAATGAAAATATAGAATTATAAATATGACTGTGTGAATATAAAAATTCTCTATAGATAACCTTTTTATTCTAACATTACATTTATCCATTGAATATATGGTATAATGTGGAATTTAAGATTTTAAACAGAATTGTATGAGTATTATTCTTTTTTGCAATGATGATCCCAAGTTGTAATCATAAGTCTTGATGGGAGTAATAAAGAATTACAATATGGTTATATTAGAAATAAACTCCATTATTAAATATTAATAAATATAGAAATAATAAGAAAATAATAATATATCACATTATTTAAATTTTTCTAAAAATATTTTGGTTGTTCAATTATTTTTTTCAAATATATATTTTTGCATTCAAAAAATGATATTTTATTATTACAATATATTTCCAAAATAGATTAATAAATTTACACTGAATGTATATGTAGGAATAAAAATAAGAAGAAGATGAGAATGATATGTAAATATAGAATTATAATTAATATAGTAGTAAGTACCTCATGAAAGAATGTAAATTATAATTTAATATGTATTTAATATTAAATGATAAGGTTAATATATAAGGATATATTGTTTAAGTTTTAACAAGATTTATTTGAGTAATATTAATATAATATTTTGTTATGAATACTTAGGACATATTCAAGAGATGGATTTAAAATAGAGGTCTAGTTATACCTTCAAATTGAATAAGGTTATTTTTGTGAAAAATTTGTTGTATATGTTATTAATTGATTAGGTGTCTTGTTGATAGTTTATTTTAAGTGGTTATTTCCATTAACTCTTCCATTAACTAGGACAATGTGTTATACTTTGGATGGGATGTGGGAGTTAGATAAAATATTTAATCATAGTTTTATTAGTTATCTAGTTTACAAATATATGATTAATTAATTAGAAAATCAATTGAAATTAAAATAATTTATTGATTATTGGAAGTTAAAAGTTAGTATGAAGTTTGTGGAAATATGTAATAGAGGTATCATTCATCTTTAATATTAATATAAATTGTTGTGATGTTTATTATTTTATTTTTAGTGATTCTTATTAAGTAGTGTTGTTGTATTTAATTTTTTTGTATGTGTTTCTTTATATGATATTGTTTGATCATTTTCAAATATTATTTTCTATTTATGTATTTTCTCTTTTTTTAGTTTGGTACTATATATGTTGGAAGTAAAGGCTCACAATTTTACACATGCACATTTTCCTTTGGACTGTGACATCCTAGGGGTTTTTCATGATTTGGGGTGCAATGGATCTAGTTTATAACATATGTCAATGAGTTCACAAGGCTATGATGATGCAATATGATAGAAGTGATGTTGTGGTTAGAATATGTTGAGAGATGGGATTTCCTTTTTTCATGTTTTTATAGTTTTATTATGAAGTTATTATAAAATGTTGATAGTTGGGATTCCATATTTTCCTTCTTGTTGTCATCAGGATTCATTTTTTGACTTATAATTATTCCCATTTGATTTTGGAAACAAGAAAAGATCCTCATTTATTTATATTTGTAAATACAACTCATAAAATTCAATGAAACTGATGTAGCTAAATGTGAATGTTATGTAGAATATTAATAATATAATATCACATCAGAATTTCCATACTAGATTAGTATTTATTTTTTATTAAGGTTTTTTTCATTTTTTTTAAAGGTGGAGGCATTGACTCTTTTATTGAAAAAAAAAACAGACAAAGCAAGGAACCATAAAGGGAGCGGGAATACAAACTGCCCAAAGCATAAAATCTATTTACCTAACATTTTCCTCAGTCTTTCTCATAGTTTTCTTTCCTCCTCTCGCATTGCATTCCATTCAGAAATGGCTCTTCCATGTCCACACCCCTGACCTCTAGATCTCCCCCCACTTGGCGGGAGATCTTTAATCCTTTCAACTAGGGTCTCGACATCAGTGCTATCAGAGTCAGAGATATCAACCTGTTCTTCGGTGGGTTTTTCAGGAGAGTTGTCTCACAATCCCTCAACCTCGAGTGGTCCAGTCTGAGGAGGAGTTTCCTGGCACTTATTCTCTTCCGTTGGATGTTCAACCTCCACTTGGAGGTCACCTGAAGCTCTTGTCTTCTTGTAGGAAACAAGTTGGAAGCCATCACTATCCATGACAGGTTTTGATGGAGCAGTACAAATTTTAGTAGTGAGAGGAGAAACGACCTCTAAAATCTGTTTACCCTTTCGGTTATCTGAAGCTACCATTCTTTCATGATGAATCTGATGATCAAACACTTGTTGTATTTCTTGTTCATTGATTTGTTCAACCCTCAAGTCATTATCACTGCTTTTGACTTGAGGCTGAGCTTGCTCCAAGTTAGCATTTTGTCCGTTGGCAACAATGGAATTTCCCCCTTCCGAGAAAATATCAGCCCAATATTTCTGTTTGGTTCTAGAAGTGGAGACATTGACATTAGTTGAATCACTTGAGCGGTCAGTATCCTCGACCATCAATCCCTTGCCCCTAGGTTCTTGAGAGTTGGGATTCAAAGCGTCCATCACATTTTTAGTTCGACTAATCAAGGGGATTTCCGTCATGAACATTAGATTTTGGCAATTACGCATCTTTTAACATTGACTTTCTTCGACAAAGGTTGACAGGGTGACCTCTCATCCCACATCCTTCACATGAGATTTTCTTCAGAAAAAGCTCAAAAGAGTGCCCAACAGCCATACATTCAGTACAGAAAAGAGGATTTTTTTCATACTCAACTTCAATTTGAATGTTATCAGAAGGAGTCGAAAGAGTTACCTTGTCAATCAAGGTGGAGCTGAGATCAATCTCTACCAGCATCCTCACAAAGTGTCCAAATCGAACATCCTCAGTCTTTTTGTCAAGGCGGATAGGAGTCCCAATTGTTGTGCCGATATCATGTAGGATCTTCGGATGCCATAAAACCCAATTGAGTCCATGAAATCGAATCCAGACATGACAAAATGCATTTCACGTACGCGAGACATTGAAGTCTAAAGACCATTCATATTAATGGAGCCATCCAGGTTTCAACTGCAGCGAGCCAATGCCCCATGCTCGAAGTTTTAAATCATCTGAGGGAAATAGACAATGAAAAAAACCTCTCCCAAGAGAGACACATTTCCAGTTGATGAAACCCCACAAAGTCGAGATCCTTGTAGACATATCATCCATCTTCGAGGGTTGTTCATCTTTCAGTAAGACAATGCGTGCAATCATTGAATTGTTTCCAATGGACATTCTTTTAGAAAACGCCGCGGGGTTGGATTCAACGTGGGTAGATGAACCTTTTTGAAGTATTCTACCCGAACATGAATCCTTAAGTATAGTTAAGGCTCTCACTCCACTGGATTTTGTATCTGCAAATTTTTTCATTGCCTCGGCATATGTATCGCGTGTATCATCCCTGCGGGATAGATCATGAGTCGTCTCCCTCATCATCGCATCCGAGGAAGAGTACTTAGGTGCTGTTGTTTCCTTCCGGCCAAAAGACGTCTCATTGAAAGATCTAGGTACCACAGGTCTCGATTCCTCAGATCCGGTAACAAAACTAGAACTCGAGGCCAGATGTGAGATTGGAATTCTTGATTTTCCTGATCCTACATCAAATCTAGAACTCGAGGCAAGATGTATCGGAGGTCTCGATTCAGATCCAACAGCAAACCTAGAACTCAAGGCCAGATGTAACATCAGCTGACTCGATTTTTCAGGTCCAGAAGCATACCTAGAACTCAAGGCCAGATGCGAGTCTGGATTCAGCATCGTTTTCGCATCCCTGCAGTCACGAACAGATTTGAAGTCGCGTGACTCGGTATCGAGCGTAACTTCTGGCGCAGCTTTGCTGTAAGGGGGGAGCCGCATGAATCCAAGGTAGTGCAGAACCGCCATGGATGATTGAAACTCTAGGGTTCTTCATGTCGTCAAGGGAGAAGCCTCTGACTGCCCGTCCGCCATCCAAATCTCAAATGAAACATCACTAGACAAAACCCAGTATATATGGGAGGAAAAGAAACGATTTGAGCAGCTGATAAACATTTCGCTCGTTTGGTGAGACCACAGCGACGGAGGGAGAGATTTGGAGGGCAGAAACGGGGAGAAACATTTCTCCCCAACCCCCTATTTGGAATCGTCCCAATATTGAGACGATTTGGGCGGAAACAGTGTGTCCAATTGAGGGTGTGTGTTAAATTTATCATATTACCCTTATAAACATTTTTTTTCATATATTTTATTTCTTATCGCATCGTTCCCCTTCAACTTGATGTCGTCTTGTTCCTCTGTTACACCCGTCCTCTGCTAATATTCTCTGAAGCTGCAATGTCATCTTCTTTTATGTTTTTTATCATTTAATTTGTTGAGTTTTGAATATTTTAGGTTTGCGGTTTGAATGTTCTACGACTATGTTGAGTTGTTGCGTTATGAATTTTTTAGGTTTGCGGTATGAATGTTATATGATCTCGTTGAGTTGTTTATTTATTCATGTTTAAATCTCAAAATTGGTTTAGGTAACTTATAAATACTGATTTTTCTAAGTTCAATGTAATTTATAAATAATAATAACAATCGGATATAAATAATTTTGATTATGTATATATAAATAATTTTAATTATAAATAATTATGTGTATATAAATAATCATAAACAATTTATAAATAATTATGATTATAAATAATTATGATTATCTTGAATGAATAATTTATATAAATAATTCTGAATTAATAATTTTGAATTAATAACCGTTTTGAATTAATAATTATCTGGAATTAATAATAACTTTGAATTAATAGTTTTGATTATCTGAAATTAATAAGTTTGAATTAATAAATTAAATAAATAATTTATAAATAATTTTGAGTATCTTAAATTAATAATTTTGATTAACTTTAATTAATTTTTTTTTAAATTTAAAATTTGTATTAATATATGTCCGTAGTTTAATGTTTACCTAATTTTGATGATATGAAAGATAACGATTGATTAAAATCAAAATTATTGTTTTTTGATTTTCTACAGAAAAGATAATAAAAATATATTTTTTGAAAAGGGCTATTTGTGTCATTTAACATAAATTGTTGATGTTGGATATCATGGTACCAGGTGTGCTGTCAGTGAGGATCTAATCTATGGTTGTTTTTTATCTTGGAAAAGTATGTCCTTTAATCTTATGTATATGTGTTATTTTTTAACAGAATGTTATTTGTGTCATTTGAACCAAAACAATTTCTTTTCTTTTCTTTTAAAAATTGTCACCAAACAAGGTGGAGAGAAATGACAATCATTTCTTTTCTTTTACTAAATCTCACATCCAAACAAAATGAATAGAAATCAAAATCTTTTCTTTTCATTTATTTTCTTTTATGAATTATGAAATCATTTCTTTTCTTTTACTAATAGATGGCCAAACATGCACTTGAGGTTTTTTTATAGTTGTTTCATGTATGTCAATAATGACCTTCATGTTCCACATGGATATAAAATATTTATGAAATATGGTTCTATTGAGTAATCAAAAGGGCCCACCACTCTATAGGTTAATTGATTTGTTTTTTTATGATATTATGATAGATATTTTAGATGCTTCTGTTTAGATAACTGGGGTGGATTTTAGGTGTTCGTAATGAATTTTTCTTCTTATATTATATATATACAATGTTTTTTAGTCTAGGAATGAGAAATAATAACTCTTTTATTTATTAATAAAGATTTTATTATTGGAATTTTTCATTTTATTTGAAATTTTTTACATTAATAAAATTTATTTGAATAACAGGTACCATCATTGAAAATTTCCCACCCCGAGGTTGTTGGAGGCTAGCGTTGGGGGTCATATAATTATCTCCACTGCTGAATCAGGGGGGGTTATAATGGGGGTGGGTTATAAAAATTTCCAAATATTTATTTGATCAAAAGATCTATAAAACTAACTCAGGTTGACCATATATATCCTCGCAACTAATCCACTAAAAGGCTCAAAGGGAGTTTAAAATATCCCTGGACCAACAACTAGTTCTTTAGAATTAAGATTATGTAGTATGAAAATTTTTCACCCTCATACAAACAATAATAAAGTTTAGAATCCCACCTAAATATAATAAATAACCGTTCCATTAGTTGGATGTCCATGCCGTCAAAGAAAATTGATAAAATAGAAAATCAACCAACTGAATCAAATCATAATATACCAAAAAAGATAGGAATTAATATGTAACATCAATGAATAAACTAATCATAAAGTAAAAAGCTAAGAATAAATAAAAATAGATAAAAAGGAAGGTTTTGGGATACAAATAACATATATAAGAATCCTATAAATAAAACAAAAACCAAATTTTTACCCAAAAGCCTTCTCATGAGCCATAAACACGCACCATGATACAATACCAACCCACAGTGGTCTAACTCAATCATAAATCCTACAAAGACTAGTCCAGGGTGTGAGAGAGACATTATCGATTTCCTTTCATCAAAGATTTTGCTTCATTTCCTTTAAAGATAAATTTTCATTATATCTAGATTAAAATATAAATAGATAATAGGGATTTCACTTATATTTTATATAAACCCAAATATCATGCCATAATTTTCTTTATAAAAAATCCCCTTCCTAATAAGTAAAATAATATCCAAACCATTTTAATTATCAATTTTCAAAATTTGGAAACACATTTCGTTCTTAAATTTGTGATAAAGAAGTCAAAATACTTCTTCCTCTTTTGGAAATATTTATCAAAACATATAAATATATTTACAACATCATTTTTCTTAAAAATTAAATTTCCAAATCATTTAAAAAAATTAAATAAAATTATAACTAAAAAAGAAAAAACTCAATAAGCATCCACATGTCAGTAGAGAATATCCAAATAAAAAACCTGTGTAGAGATTACATGTAAAACTATCAAGGATAGGGGGTATACATAAATAATATAAGTAAATCCCCAAAGAAATCCCTAAGAAGATAAATGTTTCATTGAAATCTCCCTAGAAATAAAGTAACCAGATTCTAGACTAGAGACATAAACCCTATAATGACACTAAAGAACCTATATATATATATATTAGTAGTCCCATTAAACTAGTTAGGCCCTATATCTCTCCCATGAACACAAATCTACTCTAGGGAAAAAAATTATATCCCGAGAGAACTTAGCTTCCATGGGTTTTGACCCCATACTATGATCATAATCTACACTAGTGACTATATATATTCAGATCTCCCATTTAGTATCCTATAGATCACAAGACATGAAACATCCGATGTTATAATCCAAATAGAATAATAATTCATCGAATAAAACAATTTTAATGTCCATCAAATAGCTCTCATCTCACCACCTACACCCTCTAAAGAAACAAACCCTTTTAAAAAAATTCATCTGAATAAATAAGTATACAACAATATAAATATCCTTTTTGGGGTCTTAATACACAATATGAAACGAAATATAATTTGATCTACTAAGGGTTTTTAGTTTTTTAGAAACTTATTAAAAGTTCCAACCAGTCCTTTAAAACACACTTAGGATTCCAAGAAACATTATCAAAATTTATAAATCATTTAAAATATCTTTTAAAATATGAAATTTTTCCCTAAAAACCATTAAAAATTCAAAATCAATTCCTAAATATGAAATAATATTTTTAGAACATTTTTTTCTTTTCCACTAACCCATACAAGGTTAAAAATCATAAACCATTACATTTAATTAAAATAGTACTATTTGGAATCATTTCAATATTATTAGAATTAAAATTATTTTTTAGAAACCATAAAACCATTTAGAATAATTATTCCATGTGGAATAACCCTTAAAACACTTATGGGAAAAAATTCAGCTATGAAATATGCAATTTATTTAATAAAATAAGGTATTCAATGGAATCAAGAACTCAATAACTTGGTATTTAGTGGAAATGCATTCAAACTCAACCTTATCAAGTGGAATAATTCTAAAACACATAACATATAATGGTGAATGCTCAACCAAAAAAGGAAACACCCTCCATAATTCCTCAAAACAAAATCCCCACATTATAAACCACCTCAAACACTATTTTTGGCCATGTAACTCCCTTTGGTATCACAAGAGACAACTGAAAACAATAATTGGTATAAAAAATAAAGTGAAGGAATAAAAAATAAAGAGGAGAGCTCACCATGGAGGAAATTACTTTAATTTATTAATTAAATATTCAAAATTTGAGAAATAAGGTATGAGAAACTGCACAACATGCTCTATAGTGTAAGAAGTGTGAGGGTATTTTATAAATATTGTGTTTCACATATGGTTGAAAAATTTTAAAAAGGACTATGGAATCCATACAGTATTCATAGTTTTATTTAAATATTGAAATTAATCTTCTAAATCATTAATACATTCTTGTCCTAGAGTAGTGTTAGGAAGACTATCCTACTAGGAAGTTTCATAATATGTGTGGGAGTGAAGAATAATTGAAAAAAAATATGTGTGGGCCCATAGGGATAGTCATTAGTATGATAAGTTACCCTGGTACGTAATAGCTTAGGGTGTGTTAAGAAGTAAATGGAGTTATTAAATGAGCCCATCATGTTAAATGAACATGTTTTTATCCCTAAGGGGTTGGGTTAGGACAAATTCTATCAGAGCTAATTCCTAGTCAGATGAGATGTGGAACATAATAAGTTCGACGTGTTAGGTCCATAGTAAGTGTATTATTCTTTAATGGGGTGGATATTATAACACTGTTATAAAAGTGAAACTTAAAAATAATAAATTTTAGTACCCATTTAATTAAGGTAGACATTTATTTATAGGTGACTTCCAAATTATAAATTTATAGTTAATCATGCTTGTCCTGAAGTAGTGTCAGGATGGATGAACTTCTTGGATGTTTCATATGGTGTGTGTGAGTGAGGGTAATGAACATTGAAATAACATGTGCTGGATTGTGGGGATAATTATTAGTATGATAAGTGACCCCATTGGTTAATATCTTATAGTGTAATAGGAAGGAAAAAAAGGTATTATAAGATAACCGTGGTCTCAGATGACAAGGTGCATGGTCTAGGGAGGTCCAGTTCTGAAAAAATATATTAAAAATACTAAAAAAAATTAAATTCTCAGGAATACCCTATAATATGTACTGTAAGTATCCTTAATAAAAATTTATAAGATATCAAAATGATTAAATAAACCTTCTTTGAGAGAAAATTATAGGCCCTAGTGAGAGATACACACCTATTGTGATGGGGGTGGGGAGGGGTGAATCTGTGTTTAACAAAGAATGAACTCTAAAATTGATCACTCAAAGATAATATATAGAGATATATATAATAAACACAAAACAAAATTTTTTACAAGGTTCACACACATTTTCTATTGGTTAGCTAATCCTTAGTTCCTAATGGGCTTTTATCCTACTATACATGTTATTATCTTATTATAAAAAATAATGAAGAATAGAGTTAGAATATGATCTTAAAATATAAATATAAGAATTATATAAACGATATTCTAGATCTTGATCTATCCTTTTATTCATCCCCAAGTTACTATTAAAGTGGGATCATGGGTGTATTTTTGTTCTACTCCATAATCCCCACCAAATCCTCTCTAAAATGATCCTAGGATTGAATAGATGTCTATAACAATGTTTAACCTTATTCAATACAGTGAAACAAAAAATATAAATAAACTGATGTTCATTATGGAGTTTTTTGTTTGACCATGGTGTTATTTTAAAAATGACATTCAGACCCAAACCCATGGCCAAATTTCATTTTCATCTCTATATTTTCTAGTTACCATTTTACTCCTTTGATTATATCTCAAACAACACCAAGAAATAGTAATTTTGGAAAAGAAAACATATCCCTTAACATTGAACTGAATCATTCAAACCCTAATGTCATTTACCTCCTGGGTGTGTTACATGGGTATTTTCTTCTTACCATAGGACGCATAACCCATATTTTATCCTATACTCATCATGATAAAGAATGAACTGATCTCTCAATTTACTACAATCATAGTCATCCTCAAACCAATTGTTTTAAACTTTTTCTATTAAATAGTGACAGGTCAACATGACCATATGGATGTCCACATGATATTCCACAAGGCATTCATCAAACCCCAACTTATAAAATATGAATTTCTTCTCTAATTCAACAAAATATAATTTGGATCATCTACAAGGAATTGTTTTATAGATCTTGATGGAATAAATGTCTTTCCCTATAATCTATACATTTCCTTGATTCCAAATAATTTTTAAATAACCTCTCACTCATCCAATATTATTTTTTACATAGATACAAGTGGAAATCACCTTTAAAACATATTAATAATTTCTCTCAAAAAATATGTCATAGTAAGATTACATTGTGGAAGTTATTTTAACACCACACCATATGATTGAATAATGTTATTGAGAGCTATATACCTCTTTGTGTCAATATTAATACTAAATTTACTATACATATATTTATATCATCTCATAACCCCCCCCATTATCAATTCATTTCAAGAGTCTTTCATCTTAAAAAATATCAATTAATCATCATATAGTTTATAATAATTAAAAAACATGATCTAATAAAAATGAAATATTGCATATAATAAAGGTTTGATAGTTCATGGTAAAATATTTATTTGAGTTTTCACATAGGTTAATTAATGATAACTATCTGTAAAATTATATTTCATAGGTAATTTTAATTAAAATCATAATGAATTTTTTCCATTAAATATATTTCATCCTTGAATTTTGAATAAAAGTATAAATTGAGGTATATTTCTAGCCATAATTTAGTGATTATATGTTTATTATAAAGATCCAATATATTAGTGGGTTTACAAAAGTAAAATGGAATCATGAGAAGTATACATAGCCTTTTGGTGTAATTTAGAGGCAAACATTGGGTGAATCCAAGTACAGGGTTCAAGGATCCATAAGACCACTCTAAAAATAAAGAAGATTTGAGTTATTGCAGATATAAAGATTAAATCCTATATAAATAAATTAGATTAAAATATTATGTCCACCATCTATGATATGAAAATGGAAATATGAGTCCCTTTCAATATAACATTTTAAGGACTTGACATTCAAAATCCCATATAATGGGGTTTTGGGATTATATTATATACTGGGAGAAATAAATGACTAATTAATCAATAATAACCAAATTGGTAATGAATATAAAGTAAAAAAAATGAAATTATGTATTTTAGGAAAATTGTAACTAATATTAAGAACTCGTTATCAGTGTGATATATTTTAAACCAAGAGTTTTTCATTCTCGATAAAAGTTTCTTATAGAGGCATATAATCTTCTGTGTCATAATAAAAAAATAAAAGAAATGTTATCCAATAGAATCCCCACTACCTGTTGATCCTCCTTAGTTTCTAGTGAGGATGAGAAATATATCTTATTTAGAAACATGGATAATGAATTTTATATACCAATCATTATACCATTATTAATTCAAAGTTTACTTCAAAAGAGTGATGATGAAAAAGATGCATATTTATTATCACATTTTTTAGATCTTTATTGGAATAGAGTTAAAAAATAGGGGTATGAAATCTATAAATAACTCTTCACATGTAGGTTAAGAGATGGAATTCTTGGAAAACTTCAGGTACTCAAGATGATATAACACATTGATAATTTTTGAATTTTTTATTCTTGTTTGAAAATAATAATTTCATAAATTTTATTATCTCATATTTACCGGCTTTATTATCCTATTTAATTTTTAATTATAAAATGAATAACATAGTGAAATAAATTATTTATCTTTCGAAAATTATTCTCTAATATGAAAAATACTACATGAATGATAATTATTTAGTCTTTATAATGAAAAAGATAAAGAGTATGGCCAATGGGGAAATAAAAATTTCAAATCCAATGTCACATATATATCATTCATCTTCTAAATATAATATTTTGAGGGAGAGGAATGAGAAGAAGGATACTATATTAATAAGTGAAAATATAGATCTTTATAAGAATATATGTAATTTACTAATTAATCAAGGTTAATATTTAGGTAAAATTTTCATTAAATTAAAACTTTCAATTTCTAGAAGATAGATGTTAAATGTTGTTTGGGACTTAGATATTGGTATCTATTTATATGAACCATGAAAATTTATAAAGATTATGAGAAGTAATTATTATCATCATGTAATTAATAGATAATTTATTTATATATTATTTATGTAAAATTATTAGTTTATATTCCCATGTTTATTAATTATTATATTAGTTAAATTTTACTATGTGTTTTTCAGTACCATAACATTATTTATGCATCAATTTTATACTCAAACAAGTTTATTTCATGAATAACTATAAAAGGACATCATATGTCATCCTATGGAACATTTAAATATTATAAAATATGTATAATTGAATTAGTAAATCCAATTTTTGAAAAAAGGGAATTAAATAATAATGTATCAAATTACACACAGTTGTTCCATGGACGACTTGTTTATATAAACAAGAAGTATTATACAAGGCCAAACCAAGAATGTTATTTAAATTATTCTAATCTGAAAATACATTATTATTTTTTGTACTTTTTTATAAGATTGAATAACTAAAACAAATTTTATAATTAAATGTTAAATATCCATATAGCACCTAAAATTGTTTAATAAAAACCAATATGGACTATTTATAGTAAAAGACAAATTTTTATATTTGGAAAAAATTATTATATTTATGACATCAAAATATATGTATATATCTTCTTAATGAGGCATGAATCGTATTCTTTTAATATGTATAAGAAACACCAAAGTAAATTAGATAATAAGATTTGTAATAATATAATAGAAAATATAATAAGAGTTACACAAAAAATACCACATAAAAGGCTTAATTGATGTGAAGTCTTGAAATAATTCTATTTTTTATTTATAAACATTTATAAAAAATATTAATTTACACACTGAATAAAGTTTTCTAATTGAGGTGGTAAAAATGATCACATATTGGTTACAATATGACGCAAAATCGAGATTATCACATATATGTGTATAGGGATGTGGATAATTCAATAAGGCAACTCATTGAGACAAACTTGCAACACAAGACATAAAGTTTATGTTTATATAAAATTATAAATCCATATTTAATTATGGCATGCAAATCAATATACCAATATTGTGATCATATATATATAATTGACAGTGGTAGAATTATATACTATAATAAAGTCAAGGATTAAGATACACATGCTTTAGAAAAAAGGAAAAAATCACCATAAGAATCAATGGGTAGAGTTATTTCAGATTCACAACATACTATGTAAGTTAACAAGTGATTTTAAGAGAACTAGAGATATATGGTTTTATTTTCATTGAGGAATTTAAAAAAATCATTTGTTAAGAATTATAAATTATTATCATACAATGTGGTTATAAATTTGTGTCGCAATAAATGGTTTTTTTGGATTGAAAAAATATCATTTTAATATATTCTAAACCCATATCATTAATTGAAAACTGAATTGAATATTAGAATTAGATAATTTTTTTTAATAAATATTTATTCTTACAATGAATAGAAAACATGTCTATATTCTATATATAAAGATAAAAAATATTGATTAAAGAGTCTATTTAAACGAATAAAAAAGTATATACATTGGAAATGTATTAAAAGATAAAATATGAAGAAATAAAAAGTAGATTTTTTATATGGAACATTTTATAAATAATGAGTTGAATCAATTTTAATTCAATAATTAGATCTATAATTAATTCATTGATATGTAATAGTAATTCTAGGAAAAATATATTGAAATAAATTTAAAACAATCCTTAAATACTAGAGTTTAATAATTGATATTTTCCTGATATATAGAGATGATAGGGAACCAGTTGTTCGGTGAAACACATTTGTTTGATTTTATAGTGATCAGTTTAATAAGATATTGAATTTAGGATAATGATAATGAAATAATCAAGAATATCTCAAAGTAACATGTGGTTATTTATTCTGTATATATATATTATGACTTATAATGAAACTAAATAAGATGTGTTTATAAATTTTCAAAATATCATATATTGAGACGTTTTAGTCAAGGCTACAGAATCATTGTTAAAAATATATCCATAGAGTTCTATATGGGACTCCTAGTAACTAAATAAATATCTTAGTATAAGAATTAATATCATTTTAGTTCTAACATGTTGATAAATATTAATAGTTCCCTCTAGTGTATATCAGAGTATCTTGGATTTGATGCTCTATAACTAATTTTATTATGTATGTTTGATTATAAAACCATATTTTATCAAATTTTTACATCACTTTTTCATTATTTATATAATTATAGATTTTATATTATTTACTGCATTAGAAGGTTAAAATAGATCCTCAATAGGATGATAACCTTAATATGCTTTGATATTATTCATAAAACTATCTCTTAAGCCCTGATATATTAGTCTAATGTTCCAGAAGAAAATTTTTACTATCAATTGTTTGGGGATCATATGTAGTAAGACTTCTTATCATAGTGTTTTCATTTGGTGATCTCCCTGAAGGGATTTCTAGAGGATTAAACCCTCAATAGAAACACCACATAATTAATGTTTCATCAGCTATTTCTATTTCTGATTATGTATATTAATACAAAAACTTTAGATTTTTATGAATGTGAATAATGAATTGTGTATTTAAATTCATGTTGAAAAACATTATATATCTACATGTGGGGACGTATCTTCCAGTTTGTGTATCATGAATAGTTTTAAATTTATCAAATGGTTAAGATATAATTTTTACATTTTGAGTTATAGATGAAGATATCACTCTCTATTTGAATTGGATAAAATATTATGATTTAATTCCCTTTCCTTGGAGTATTAGAAACAATTTTTCAAGTAAATTCAAAGAAAAATAAATCTTTTTGAAAGGTAGGTGACATAATCATGCTTATTTATTAATGATATATCTATTGATAAAAGGATTATATTACATATTATAATTCATAGGAATGTTTTCATTTTCATAACTACTGATTATAATTATCACTATAGGGTCTATGATGTGTTTCTTTATATAAATCATGTTTGGTGTGTTAGACCTAATGCCACTAAGAAAGGATCTAAGAGGGTAAAATACTTATTGTATTCAATACCTCATTAGATTAAATTGAATATAATTTTAAGAATAATTTTTCCCAATTTCTTGAATTAAAGATATTAAAGTTATTTTATTGTAAATTCAATCACAAGATTATACTAGTTAGAAATAAGTGATTTGAAAACTTTCCCTTTTTTATTAACAAGATAAATGAATATAATATTTATTTATTCACGAGATGACTAAATATATTATTTATTGGTGTGTTCAGAAGAGAAGGGAAAAAAATAAATATGTTTAAACAAGTTATCTGAATATAATATTAATTTTATGAAATAAATAGAATTTTAATTTTCATGGTTCAATAATATTTATGTATAAATTTGTTTTGAGTTAATGATATAATAATTTTTTTTGAAATAATTTTAATAAGTCTTTTATATATTAAATTATGAAATGTTATAACAATAATACATATCTACAAAACTAGAAAAATCCTTATTTTTTTAGGAAGGTGTCATGTGGTTTCTATTAGGATTAAATTAAAATAAAACTAAATAACTCAAATATTTTTATTTTTTAGGTAATTATAAGAGCTAAAATATTAAATTTGTTTAATATGGGACATTCATTTCATTTAATGATCCCATCAAGACAAAGATTGATAATAAGTGATAATCGAAACATATTTTTTCAAAAAAGGGAGGTTGATATAGAATGTAAGATATATCCGCATACAATCAAGAATGAATTATGTGAAGTGCTTGATTCCTTCATAATAGCCTCTTAGAGACCAAGAAATAATTTTGAGATTTTGTGAACATATGTAGATATTTATAAAGGAATTGTAATTTATATTATTTTGGTAATGATAACATTAAAATAACCGATGTTGTTAATAATGAGTGTAAATTTAATCATAGATATTTTTACCACAGTCATTGTGTTTTTATAAATAAGTAGTTAAACATTATATTTGATGTATTTATTAAACGATTCAAGAGTTTTCTTTCATGTATTTATGGAAAAATTTTAAATGGAAATCTCATCTCTTTACTTTTATTGTAACCAAAACCTTTTTTATATATAGTGGATTATAACTTATCAAGGAAGTGAATTATTTGAATACCTTGAGTTAGTTGATGGATGCATCATTTGAAAAACCAATTAGTAGAAATTAAAAAAAATTACATCCCATTAAATTAGTGATTTCAAATTATCACTACCATGATATTAAATTTATCATAATCTTTAGTTGCATATTTTAGATTATCGATGTGTTTCTAAATATTTTTATGCATTTTAGAAATAATAATTTTCACCTCAATAATTTTTTTCTCTATAATATTTTTTGAATGGTTAAAAAGATATTCTAGGGTAATAAAAATCATTCAAGTGGAGTTATGTACAATGAGAAGAATATCCCAACTAAGAACATGTGATAATTATTTTTGCTAACTATACTATTAAATTGCTATTTATTTCATTTAAAATCATTAAATTCATCAAATGACATGAAATAAATTAAATAAAAATTAACCCACTTGATTTTTCTTCACATAAAGGTCTAATCGGAGACACTTAATGTTCGGTTAAAAGAGATTTAATGTAAAAATGGGGTTATAAGAAGAAGGTTTTAACCAATTTAGTTATATGTTTTGTCTAAATCATAGTACATGGTCCAAGGTGTCGATTCTATATAACATTATTGAGTGAATATATATGAAACAAAATCTTATGATATTTTCCACTCTTATTAAGTTCCCTAGTATAAGGACCCAGCCTTAAAACATTTCATAATCTTGAATTTTATCCAAGAACATATTTTCTTTGAAATTGAGGATCTTTTCAGGTTTAGAGTTTTAGATAATGATTCCATCAATACTCCATAACAACTCAGAAATTAAAAAGTATACACTTCTATTAAATATTCATTTTTTATACAAAATAAATATTTTTAAAACAAAACATGGATTATTTTTTCATGAATGTATTCACAACATCTAACTTGACTTCCTTCTTCCTCTTACCCATACTTATGCATTATAAAAAAGTTTATAATATGGGATGAGAAAAAAATTTTTAGTAAGGCATATAAATAAATATATCATTAGTCAAGTGATAAAATAAAAACAATAAAACCCATTTCATAAAATCTCATTAGCATGCATAGAAACACGATACAGTTTCCTTGGGACATATTTACCATATCAACCTTACATTAACCTATACACATGGAATAACCATTCAGTAAAATTCCTTCTTTAGAGTACCTAATGCATTGGAGAGCTATAATGGGGCTCACCCATCATTTGTTAAGCCATAATGGGCTCAACCCAATATATCTTGAGCTATAATGGGGATGACCCATCATATCTTGAGCTATAATGGGTTCAACCCAACATATATTAAGCTATAATGGGGACCAGACCATCATATCTTGAGATATAATGGTATCAACCAATGATAATTATGTCCAAGTAACATATCATGTATAGAAAACTTGATAACTCGTTTAAAACCTTGAGAAAAACACATTCATATTTTCAAAATACCATTTTTTTAGTAAAACAAATCTCTTTTAAAATATAAAAATAATACACAAAATAATGAAATAATATTCATAAAAAATAAATACGGAAATATATAATGGAAACATCATATTAATAAATAATCATAAATTCAAGATAAACGGATCATTTTATATATAAAAAACTTATCTCTTTGGAATTTCAAAAAAGAAACTTTTAAATGGATTTTAAAAGGAAAGTCCCTTACATGAAAAATGAAAAAGATCCATTTTCAAAAATCATGAGATAAATTAAAATAGAAATAACCATATAAATAAATTCATAGAAACCATTTTTAAATCATGAACATTAAATATAAAATTTTATAAGAATACATCATTTAAGTATTTTAGAAAAAGTTTTAGTTAATGAGCCCCTTACCTCTGGTTCGACTTCCCTAAAAAGTTTTCAATCCTCATGTATAAAGGATCTAATAGTGTTATAAATATATTACATAACTAGATAAAAGTTTATAATACCTTAAATTATCTTCTTATAACATTTACACCAATTTATTAACAATTTTTTTTAATTGTTTTTGGTGCGTTCTTTTCATGGTTTCCAATGTTGGATTATTTATGGTATTTATTTTCAAAATGAAAGTATAATATAGTTGTGATAAAATATATATATTTCAGTAATTTTAAACAATTACGTACAAATTTAACTTTTCCAATATTTCGGTAGAAGGAAAATGAAAAATCATCATCCACAAAGGTGGCGAATTAAAGCACCATAGACGACGATTTCGTTATTTAAGAAATAAATGAGAGGTTGAGAGATTTTTTGAGGCAGATACCATAAAATAAACAAAACTCCATTATATATGTGATAAATAAGTTTTATTGAAACATTTTATAAGAGGTGGGGATAAGGTTTTAGTGAACAATAATTTAAAATAAAAGAAAAAGGAACCCCTCTTCTTGAAAAATTCCCCTTGAGACCCCCTTAAACGATTCTGGAAGTGGAATTTTTGTGAGACCAGAAGCACAAGAATGTGTAAAGGTATGAGGATGAGGAAAAATGATAGAGGTTATCCATATAATATGGCTCTAGGTGATGAAAATATGAGAACAAGGGAGCCACCTTTTATAATTGAGGTGAGGGGTAACATAAGAATAACTAAAATTATTAAAATATAACAAATTTATTATACATTTTAAGACTTCAAAAAGGGATAAAAATAATATTATATCACATTTTATACCAAATAATTAATTTCTATCCTTTTTTAGTAATTTTTTTTATTTTAAAATAATTTAATAATATATTTTATTCATGGGAAAATAATTTTGTCAAATTAAAAACTATTCACAATCATTACATTAAAAACATCAAAAAAAATTTCCAATTTAAATTAAATTATTAATTATATCTATACATATTATAATTATCTATATAAATCATTAATTGACTTATAAATATGAAATTATATTTATTTCACTATTTTGAAACCATTAATTTGATTTACTCATTAATTAAATATTTACTGAATCATAATTGTTCAATCCATTATGGTGATTACTTTTCACCTAATTTTTTTTGAAAAATTGATGAAAAATATATTTTTATAATATTTTTAAATAATATTACTTTTTAAAAAAACTTATAGAAAATCTCTTATTAAAATATTATACTAATTGAAAGTTATAATGAGAAATATTTAACATTCTTTTTAATAAAATAATACAAAGTTTCTAATGTGATCCATGTGGGTTTAGAATGTCCCCAATTAAACTAAAACATGATAATGATCTTTATTTTCTTATATAAAAATTTTTATACAAAATTTTTGTCTTTTAATAATTCTTATAATTTTAATAATAACAATTTATTTATTTTCATATGTTTGCACAAGCATTGCATCAAAATTTCACAGCAATTAATGTAAATTATTTAATATATAAAAATTGAAAATAAACTACTATCATAAAATAAAGTTAATTAGATTCAAAATAAAATTCTAGATTTATTCATTATTTATATTCACTCATATACATGTCAAAACAACATATTAAATTAGTTATTTTGTCTTTTCTTTCCCTACACAAGCACTACACATGAATTTGGATAAGATAATTGTTATATAACCATAAAATATTAACATTCAAAAACATCAATAATACACAATAATTAAAAAAATATTTTGGAAAATATTTTTTAGTTCATAATTATTATTTTTAAAGAACCAAAATTGACATTGCAAATGCTATGCAGGCATTACGTTAGCACTAAAATTAACATTTATACTTATCATGAATAGAATAAGATTTTAATGTTATAAGTTATTTTTTTGTAATATTAATCTTATAATATAATTATTTAATTATTCAATAAATTTAATAAATTTTATATCACAAAACTTTCTTCATGACATAAAAAATAATAATAATTATTTTATAAAAAATCGTACATTTTTACTATTCTCCAAAAATTAAATTTTTTCAAAAAATTATCAAAAATTCATATGAAGAGAATTTCAACATGATGAATTAAAAAATAATTTTTTTTTCAACCTAAAATTCTATAATAGAAAAATTAATTTTCTAAATAAATAAACATATAACATATAATTTGATTTAATAATTTCTATTTGAATAAAATATTCTAATAAATATAAAAAAATTATTCTATAAATACCTGGGTTGTTACATTATCCACCCATTTTTGAAATTGCAACCTCACAATTGTATTCACTTTTTTAAAAAATGAGGGTACTTTTAAATCTTATCGTTTTTTGATTCCCATGTACCTTATTCTACCATGTGGTTTCTCCACAAAACCTTAACTGGGAAAATTACCATTTTACACAAAACATGCTCTCTACGATCAAGAATATGAATAGATTTATCTTGATTTAAAAAGTTTTATTCCATCTAATCTAATTCTGTGCTAAAAAATGAGATTGACCTAGAAAATAATTTCTTAACACCGAAACATGAAAAAATTTGTGTACTTGAGATAAACACGGAAGAAAAGATACTTGGTAGGTAAATGGTTCAACATTATCCATGATTTAAAAAAGTCCAATGAACCATGGAATAATATTTACTTTCTCACCAAAACTAAAAACACTTTTCCAATGAAAAATTTCAAGGAAAACATGATCACCTTCCACAAATGAATGGTCTTTCCTCCAGTTATCTGCATAACTTTTATGCTTTCATTGAGCTATCCTCATGTACTGTTGGATCATCTTCACTTTCTTATCCGCTTATTATACTAATTCTAGTCCCATCAATTTCCTTTCCCCGATTTCATCCTAAAATGCTGGTGTTCAACACTAATTTCTATATAATTATTCAAAAGGATTCATACTTATAATGGAATGGAAATGATTATTATAAGAAAACTACTGTAAAGAAAGTTGCTGATCCCAACTTTGCTAGAAATTTATTGTAAAATACTATACTATGTCCTCTAAAATCTGAATTTTTTCTTTTTATTTATCATATGATTGAGGATGAAAAGATATACTAAAATTTATTTCTATTCCCAACAACTTATTTAAGGGTTTTCCAAAATTTATAAGTGAACCTAGGATAACGATCTGATAGAATGGAGAGACAAACACCTGGAAACTTGAAAATTTATTTGAGGAATAGTCAAGAAAGGAAATACATAGAAAAATTGTCTTGAATATGATGGAAATGAATAGATTTAGTCAAATGATCAATTACAAACCAGATTTCAGTGTTACCTTGATATGCCTTTGATATTCCCACTATGAAGTCTATGGATATATTTTAAGATTTTTACTCTAACACTAGAAAAGGATGAAGCATCCCCTTCGGTAAATGCCTCTATTTTTTTAATCTATTGAGATGTCAAACATTTCTTCATAAAATATACAATATCTATTTTCATTCCATCCCACCAGTATTAATCCTGGAGATCCCCATATATCTTATTGTTACCAGTATGAACTGAAAATGGGGAACTATGAGCTTCCCATAACAACTATTTCTTCAAATGTGAATCACATGGAACACATAATCTCTTCCGAAACCTCAAAACACAATATTTATAAATTTTAAATTTAGTTAACTTACCTTTCTTAACTAGTTCTACCTTTCTATGCAACTCACGGCCTTCCTTCCACAATTTATTCATTCTGTATGATAGAGAAAATTTCACTGAAACCTAAAACAATATAGAGGTATTTCCTAAACCAATAATTTCCAAGCCAATTTTTTTCAAATCATTCAAAAAGGGGTCATATTCTAAATGCATCATGGTTAACATAACAATATTTTTCAACTAGAAGAATTAGCCACTATTTTTCTTTTCTAGGATAATAATTTATTGTCCAATCATCGTAATTGATTAGTTCTAGTCATCTTATCTATTTTATTTTCAATTAATTTTGAGCAAAAATATACTACAAAATTTTATAGGTAGAATATATTTATAATTTTTATCCATAAAAATTATGCCTCCAAATTTTTGATACAAAAACAATAAAAGCTAATTCTAAATCAAGTGTATGTTAAATTAAATCCTGAGGTATCAACTGACGTGAAGAAAAAGCAATTACCTGATCATTCAACATCAGGAAACAACCAAGTCCCTTGAAAGAAGTATCACTATTGCTGGAAAATTCACCACTCCTATAAGGTAGGGTTAGAACTAGAGTATTCACTAGTCCTCTCTTCAATTCAAAAATAATAATAATCACATTCTTTTGTCTAGATGAATTTAAATCCTTTTCGAGTGGAATTAGTCAGTGGGATAGATAACCATGATTTTTTTAAAAAAACTCTGCTAATATCCTTTCAAATGATAAAAAATAAAAAACTAAATTATATTTCAGGGTCTTGTACATTATTCAACAACTCTCATTTTAGTAGGATCAACAGTTATTCTTTCTATAGAAACAATGTGACTAAGGAAAAAACTTTTCTATGACAAAAGTTCACAGTTTTTGAATTTTCTAAATAGTTTATTTCCTTTTAATGTTTACAAAACAAACCTTATATTTCATTTATTCTCTTCTTTACTTTTATCATATACCAAAATTTCACCAATAAATACAACGGACAACTTATCTAGGACCTCATGAAATATTCTATTCATAAGATCCATGAATATATCAGGTGGATTAGTTTACCCTTATGGAATAAAAACTAATCCATATTGGCCATATATAGCATAGAACATAGTTTATAGAATCTCTGTTTCCTTTAATTTTAGCTGATAGTACCCCAATTTGAGATCAACCTTCAAAAATTATTATGCTCCCTTGAGTTGACCAAACAAATCATATATATGAGGAAAATGATATTTTTTCTTAATGGTGATGTTATTCAAGGATCTATAATCAATGAAGGTCTCATTAAACCATGTTTCTTTAAAAAAAGACAGGAGAAATCATGTTTATGTGATGGGTTGGATGAAGTATTTATCTAATAATTCATAAATTTTCTTTTTCAACCTTAAAAGTTCCCTTTGAGCCATTCGATAAGGGGGATAAGAAATTAACTTATCATAAAAATCTAAGTAAATAGTAAACTCAATCTCTAGATCAGTATGTCACCGGGAAAATTATCAAGAAATACATTAAGATATTCATTTACCAAAAGTATATCTTTAGTCTAAATGGTTCCCTTATTTTAAACAATGTATGCAAGATAACATTTATTTCCATTTTTAACAGTTTCATAGATTCCTGATATGTTATCAATGGTATGGTTTTATTCTAGTATAAAAACTAAATCTATTTCTAAAAACAACCACTTTTTCTCTATAGTGTATCTTAGCATGATAAAAAGAAATATAGTCTATACCTAGAATAACATCAAACTATACTAGGGAAAATATAACATGGTTTATAGGTAAACGTTTTCCAAAGATAAATTTAGGTAGATTCATATAATTTCTTTTTTCCCTAAATATTTACACAAGGACATTTAACCAAGAGTTCTAGATTCATTTCATGAGGTGGAATTTCCAATTTAGTTGAATTTTTTTCAGAAATAAAGGAATGTGTAAACTATGAAACGAAAACCACATTTTATATATTTTTTTAAAAAGAGGTGTACCTAATATAATTTCTTTTGATGTATAAACATCTATTAAAGTGATTTTGAATGATATTTACACACTCTTCTAATTCTTATTTTACTAATTTCCTACCTAAATGATTAGTTTTTGACACACATTATAAAAATGAACCAATTACATATAGTTGAAGCACCTCACCATCAACTTCTCAATAATTTTTTGACAATTTTCCTTTCATTCATGAGACATGTTTCTAAACATTCCACATCAGAATAATTTCCAAGAATTTACAAGACATTATCCTGGATTCTTTTTACAACACTTCTCACAAGAAGAGAAATTGATTTTCATAACTCACGATTTCTTTGATTATTTTTTCCTCTATGCCTACCAAATGAAGCACTTCATATTATTGCTATCAAGAAGCATATATGTGTTAGAAAAAATTGTCTCAACTTTTTCAGCAAAGAAAAAATGTTTTGTATTTCTTTTAAACATTCATGAAGCCAATGATCTTCATAAAAAGAGTTTCAGACTAGAGTAAGATCTACCAATTTTACGGTAGATGTCCCATGTAAAATCTGGTATATACCAAGACAGTATCGTAAAATTTCTTTCATATACTACCACATAATAACCATCTTTCTACTTAACTTCCAATAAATTTTTTTCTACATTCTAAGTCTAATAGTTTTCGAAAAATATTTTTCCATAAAGGACTCTTAAAATCAAACCATTCTATACTATCAATATTGTCTATTTCTCTTATATTCTTAACCAGTGACCACCGTTGACCGAAATAACCTTCAAAATGATAAATGGGTAGTATTATGTTTTGGAATTAAAAATATCCCATGATATAAAATATATTTTCTAGATCATTGATCCATCTTAGGGATATCATTAGATCTATGGTTCTACAGAATACTGGAGGATTTTTCCTCATAAAATGCTCCACAAAAAACATGTTTCCTCATAGTATATCAGGTTCCTCTCTAGCATAGAAACCACGACCATTTATCATCTGATTCAACTAAGCCATTACCGTCAAATACTGTTTAGTTCTGATTCCCAATATTCTAAGCTACAGATCTGGAAGGATGTCATTCTATCAATGTGTTTCTACTTCAACTTCCCTAATTATCCTATGAAAAACCATTCTGAATAGACATATCATAGAAAAAAAAACATGGTAATATTTAAATTATTTATCATTTAAAATTAACAATAGATTAAAAATATTTTATGGTATTCTATTGACATCATCCTAACCCCTAAAGTAATCTAAACTATCCTCTTCCAACAATTATAAGGAAAAATCCTTAAAACATTTCATAATCAAGAATTTTAGGGAAGAACATACTTTCATTCACATTTATTATCTTTTTAGGTTTAGGGTTTTGGATAATTAGGCCATAAATATAACATAACAAATCAACAATTACAAAGTAGACACTTCTAATAACTATACAATTTTTTCTACAAAATAAATCTTTTAAAAATAAAACATGTATTTGTCTCACAATATTCTTCATAACATCCAACCTGGCGTCTTTCTTCCTCTTAACCATCCTTATACCTTGTGAAAAAATATTTTAAAACATGGGATGAGCGCAAAAATGTTATTAAGGGATATAAATAAAGAAATCATTAGTCAAGTTATGTCATAAAAACCAATAAAATCTATTTCATAAATACTCATTTAGCATGCATATATTCGACATACAGTTTACTTGGGACATATTTACCATATCACTATTTTATATAGCCTTACACATTGAATAACCATTCCTTCAACATAAATATCTAGATTACCTAATGCATTTGATAAATGTAATAGGGGCTCACCTATCATTTCTTGAGCTAAAATGGGCTCATCCCAACATATCTTGAGCTATAATTGGGATCACCCATCATATCTTGAGCTATAATGGTCTCAAAACAACATACCATGAGCTATAATGTGGATCAAACCATAATATCTTGAGCTATAATGGTGTCAAACCAAAATAAAAATGTCTAAATAACATATCAGGAATAAAATAGTTGATAACTCATTTAAACCCTTGAGCAAAACACATTTTGATTTTCCAAATAACCTTTTTTCATAAAAAAATCATGAATAAAATATAATTTTTTTTTCGTATAATAAAGAGAACAAATCCATAAAAAATTATTATAAAAACATATAATGGAAATTTATAGTAAAAAATCATCATGAAATTATGATAAACTGATCATTCCCAATATAAAAAACCAATCTTTGGGAATTTCATAAAAGAGATTTTTAATAGGATTTTAAGAGGAAAGTTATGTACATATAAAATGAAAAATATTACCTTTGAAAACACATAAGTGAAATTAAATTATTAATACTCATTTAAATACATTAATAATAAAATTTAAAAACATGGACATGAAATTGAAAATTTTGGAAGAATAAATAATTAAAAAATTAAAAAAAATAGTTAAGGAGTCCCTTACCTTAGGTTCGACTTCATTCAAAAGTGTTCAAAACTCTTGTATAACGGTTTGAATAGTGTTTTTAATATATTTTAGAACTAAAATAAAGTTTATATTACCTAAAATTATATTATTATAAAATTTCCATTGATTTATTAACAATATTTTGTTTGTTTCATTATTACGTGTGTGTTTTTTTCATGGTTTTTGAAGTCATTTTATTTATGGTCTTTCTTGTCAAAAATAAATAATAATATAAAGGTGATAATATATATATATATATATTTTATTCATTTTCAACAATTAAATCCTAATTTAACTTTTCCATGATTTCAGTAGTAGGGAAATGAAATATCATCATCCATGAAGGTGGTGAATTAACGCACCATGGACGACGATTTCATTATTTAAGAAATAAAGAAGATTTGATGAGGCATATACCATAAAAACAACAACACTCCAGTTTATATGTGATACTTAATTTTTCATGAAACATTTGATAAGATTTTGGGATAAGGTATAAGTGAAAAATAATTTAAAAGGGAAGAAAATTGAACCTTACATCTGGAAAAATTACCCTTGAGAACCCCTTAAAGGACCTTGTATGTGGTCTTTTTATGAGAAAAAAAACACAAGAATGTGTTAAGGGATGAGGATGAGGGAATTTGGAAGAGACTATCTAAAAAATATTTCATGAGGTGAAGAAAAATTGTGGAGGGATCCTCCTTTTATAATTGATATGAGGGTAACATAGGAATTGGCCAAATAATTAAAATATAATAAATTTATTATAGAGTTTAAGAATCTAAAACTAGATAAAAATAATATTATATCACATTTTAGAAAAAATAAATTAATGTTTTTGTATTGATAAATAATTTTGAAATTTTTAAATAATTTAATAAAATATTTTATACATTGAAAAATAATTTTATCAAATTTAAAACTATTCACATTCATGACTTCAAACACATCAATTATTTTCAAATTTTAATTTAATTATTTATTATATCTTAGAAATATTTTAATTACCTATATAAATCATTAATTAGATTATAAATATAAAATTATATTTATTTTACTATTTTTAAAATCATTAATTTGATTTACTCATTAATTAAATATTTACTACATCATAATTTTCCATGACATTAAGGTAATTATTTATCATGTAAAAGATAAAAATAAAATTCTATAATGAATATAATTTTATTATAACTGTAAATTATATTTCTTGGAAAACAATTATCGAAAACCTCTTATTAAAATTTTATACTAATTGAAAGTTATAGTGTGAACAAGTTTTCATTCTTTTTAATAGAATAATATAAATGGACTAATGTGATTCATGTGGGTCCATAATATCCCTAATTATAATAAAACATGAAATTTTTAGTATTTTTCTTATATAAAAAGTTCGATCCAAAATTTTTGTAATTTTATAATTCTTATATTTTTAATAAAAACATTTTATTTATTATTCTTATGCTTACTCAAGCACTCTATCAGCATTGTTGAGGCATTAATGTTAATTATTCATATTTAAAAATGAAAAAAAATAATTTTCATAAAAACAAGTTACATAGATTAAAAATAAAATTCTATATTCTTTCATTATTTATATTCACAAATAAACATGTAAAAATAAAATCTTAATTTTATTATTTAGTCTTGTCTTGCCCTGTGTAAATATTATAAAAGAATTTGGGAAAGAATAATGTTTTATAACTATAAAAATAAAAAATAATAGAAAAAAATTCATAATGAATAATAATTAATAAATGAGTCTTGAAAATAATATTTTTCACTAAATTATTATTTTTAAAGAACCAAAATTGACATTGTTAATACTGCATAGGCATTAGATAGACAGTACCAATAATTATTATATTTATCCTTAATCGAATTAAATTTTCATGTTATAAGTTATTTCTATACAATGTTACTCTTGTAATATCATTATTTAATTATTCAATAAATTTAATATATTTTATATCAGAAAAAGTTCATCATGACATCACAAAAAATACCACATCTTTTAAAAACCCGTATTTTTTACAATTCGCAAAAAAAATAAACTTTTTCAGAAAATTTTAAAATTTTTATCATAAGATAGTTTCAAAATTATGAATTAAAAAATAAAAATATTTTTTCCAAATTAAAATTCTATAACTGAAAAATTAATGTTCTAAAATAAATAAGCATTTAATAAATTATTTGTTTAAATAATTACTATTTTAAAAAATACTAATAAATATAAAAATAATATTATAAAAATACCTAAGTTACTACACCTAGAGACTTGGTAATAAAATAGATATTTACATATAGTCATTGAATATAGATATTGATGAAATTTGTTGTTGAATACAAGATAATTTTCCCCCCAAAGATAATGAAATGTTTAGATTATAGGATGTTTTATTGTTAGAAGTAAATTTCCTTACTAAATATTAATTTTTTTACTATAGAGTGAATTGAAAATTTTCTTTTACATATTTCAACAAAACAAATGATTATAATATATTTTAAGCCTTGTATAATCTAGTTATACTTCTATCATAAAAATATATCTCCTCCATTTCAATGGTTTAAAATAGACTAAGTATTATTTGATGGTCCAATATAATATTACTAAGAAATATAAATAATGATACATATCCAACTATTACAAAAAATTGAATAGGATAAAAGAAAAAAAATATGATTTTCAAGAAACATACCCCTCAAATGTATTATATTTCTTCTGTGAAAATAAATCATAGTAATAATTGAAATAATTAAAGTATTATTTTAATTTTAGCATATTTGATTTTCAACATATTATGGAATAATATAGATTTCATGAATACGAATTAAAAATATTATTGATAATATATTGTGAACCATTTTTATAATTAAGGTAAAATCAAAAGTGATTGTCAATTATTGGAGTGATTTGAAGAAATTGGAATGGTGTAAACAATTATAGTCAAATTTGGATAACTATATATAGAAATATATGTTTGTTTCATAATTATTGATGTATAAGAATGACAAATATTAATTTATTACCATTTTAAAGATATCAAATTCTATGTTTTATTATTATAATATTTCAGTGTTTCAGAATGTGAAAAAAGTACATTTAGAGCATTAAGAATTAATGAGAATCACATTCTACTTAAAAAATTATACAAAATAAAAATTTATTATTTTTCATTCCAATGTTGTTGTACTATTGATTGAGGTTAATTACATATCTTTCTATGTATATTCATGAAATCATCACAAATTTGATTTGAAAATTCATCAAGAAATTATTTCACTGAAAAATTCCAATTATAGAAATTATTCCCAACATCAATTTTTGATGTTGCACTCCAATCGATCATACTATTAATAAGAGAAGTATTGGTCAATGGTATCACCCAATTAATGTATATATATCCCATTTAATGGTACATAAATATTTTGAAGAAAATATATGAATAAAAAATATTATCTATAAGTGTAACATCCCTAGTGTAGAACCTGCACACATGGAAAAGTCCAAAGCTCTACATTCTTAAGGTTTACATCCCCATATATCACAGAATTTTTTACTAACAAGGGTTAGTAATATCTTAAGGGAATATTATTACCTTGGTATAATCATAAAAATAATAATTTAATGACATAAGATTTTATAAAAAGATATAATAACGAAGTCTATGAAATTATAGTGTAAATATTACCACAATAAATAACATACCCCATGTTATAATAAATGAACCTATTCCATGCCACATCATCGATACACCAACATGAGGATTTTCAAATAGATTGATACAATAAAAGGCACAAAATAAGAAAAATAATGAAATAAAAAAGTAGATATCACTTACAATCATTATCCTCAACTTTTAACTCTCTCCACCTCCATATGAAGTTAATCAAGCTGTCTCACTTATGCTAGGGTCCTATCCCAAATATCAATATAATACATGATATTTTTATATCCATAAAAGTTAATTAATAGGTTGATAACATAATAAATAGTAAGACACAACCAATTGGTACCCTAATATAATATAAATACATGTGAATAAATTTTAATATATAATTTTAAAAGTCGAAACTTACAATATACATTAAAAATGTCACTTTATCATTCACTCACTACACTTCAAAAAAGATCAAGATGAACTAATTCAGTTCATGTTAGTAATTTAGATTAATATTGTCATGGATACAAGTTCTAGGAAAAATATTCCTAAGGTCTAATCACATGAGAAATATAAGAATACAATGAAATGGTTTTGCCTCATTTGGGATGGAGTTTTCTAGGGTTTCATTACGCAACTTCATTGATATAGTCTAGTCCATGATATTAGGAACTCACCTTAAACGTAAGTTAGTATTTCACTAAATATAGATTCATCTCCCAATCACAAGTTGGTTGTTAACAAAACATATATTTATCATGTTGGGTCATTATTCATTAGTGAAACCTACCAAGAAAAATATATCATATCATAGGATGGAAGGAAAGTTAACCTTGAAATAATATGTTGAATCACATTATACTAAAGAACCTAGTATTGAATCAACATCTAGAAGATTTCACAGTCTAGTAAATACCCATTAAAAATCATTGGTTGTTAGAGGGCCTAACATGGAAGTACTTGATCAATAAAAATTTAGAAATGAAGAAAACCCTGAGACAGAATCATGGGTAGAATTAGTACCCTAAAATTTATGAACAAATGCAATAAGATGGGCGCAAACCTTAATATCCAGTGGACCAAGGGAAACTATCTAATGAGGACTTGGGAATATACCTGTTCTATTTGAAAACATCTTCCTGGAGGTGGATACATACTTCAATGGTTTTTTATTTAACACTTTTAATGATATCAATTATCATATTTTCATCTATAATCTCTCATTATTCTAAAATTTTAATCTATTATCATTATTATATTTTTATTTTATTTTCTGATTTATCTATGGTTTTTTTAATTATATGAAAAAATTCTAATAAACTTTCATTCCAAATTCAATTCATATTTAACATATCATATTTAAACCATTTAAAATGGTTTCCTGTGAAACATTAATTGTGTTATTTTTTCCTTATCGCACTTCTTCTTGATATAAAAAAAACAGGGAGAGGAAAAGAAGGATACAAAAATTAAAACCATTTTCAACTTATTTATTGAAATATGATTTTTTAATTAAATGGGTTATGTGATAATAAAAATGGGGATATTTATAACATCGCCCAAGAAAAATTTTATTCCATATTTAGAATGATCGATTTGGAAAAGGTTGGTTTTTTTCTAATAATGGAATAGATTAGATGAATAATATTTCTAACATCTCCCAAGGAAAAGTTTATTCTATATTTAGAAAATAATGCCGTGTTCAATTAGGAACCTAACTTTTAAACTTTTCAAAGGGAAAATTCACTCGACTATTATAATAATCAAGAACGATTATGTTAAAAATACAACAAAATGATATAAATAAATTGTTTTCCCTACATGAATGATGAATTTATACCAGTAAAAAAATAATACCCAGATCTATTTCAATATAAAATATATGAAATGATATGTGATTCATACAATGGTTGAGAATATATCTCTTGAAGATATTCAAAAATTACTATTCTTACAAGATCATTATTTTCAAACGAAGGACTTCCAAATCGAAAAATATAATAATATCATCTTCTTTAAAGTTATTATTATTTACTATCAGTTGCTATATTGAACTTTTTCTGATAGCATTATTCTAAACCATGTTTATGGTTTTTTTATGTACTCTTTTTTATTGATCGTCATAATACTGTGCAATATTCTTGAGAAGGGAGGGTGATATTGAAAGCTATTGTATTATTATAATACATAACACTTACTTGAACTCAGCAGGCAGCCCTAAGAAAAAGGGATGATATAATGAAACCAACCATACTCATGGTGTAGTGTATTGGTGGAGTGTAAAATAGTATTTATGTTCCCCAAACCACTATAAATATCATATGTTCAATTTTTTTGGGTTTTAAATATTATTTTTCTGGCTTCCTACATTTTTTGAGGAAAATATTTGAACTCACATACATTGAAGAGGTTGGTTTTAAATTAATGAAAAACTTTAATAACTAAATTTAACCCCCTCTCATGTGTTTGGTGTTACATTCTCCAATATATCAATTTGTATTATAACTCATGGATCTTTATTTATCATTTATCATAAGTTAAAGTCCGAAAAACATCTTTTAAATAACTGTTATGGCTAATAATGAATACTAAATGTTAATGGATAAAGATCCCTATTTTAATAATGAAAATAATTGTTTATGGAAGTTATTAATGAACATATATTTGAATAATCTTGTTCTAAAGGTTTATCCTCAACCCATAACGAGTTATAAAATTATAGATACGCAACTAGAAAAAATGGATGTTGACACCAATGTGAACCATGATTTTAATTCTAAGGAAATGAATGTTATTATAGATGGACTACGTCTAGATGAATTTAATAAAATTTATCAATTTCAAATAACCCTTTAAATTTTGACTTCCATAGTGTTTTATTATATAGGTAAAAATAATAAGTGATATATTAGATATGATACCACAAAACAATATTTTAATGCCTCCAAAATAGATAAAGGGGAAATAACTACTCAATAGATGGGAAGAATAATTGAGATTGTAAATAATTTTTCTTATCATGGAGCACCAATTACTGAGCCAGAACAAGATTCAAAGTTTCTAAAACATTTTCCACCTAATTAGAGTATAATCAAAGTTATCATTAGAATATTTATAAGGGTCAATAATTTTAAAATAAAATATCTCATTTGAAATTTTATGACGTATGTGGCAAAAATGGATGATGAAACCGGAAAACATAAATTCATTAAGAATAAAAATGATGGTTTGAAGGTTTCTACTTATAATTTTGAAAATAAGAACAAATGTATACATATCTCTAAATCATATAAGGAAGAATATTACTCATGAAATTAGGTATTAAAAGAAAAACATTCAGTTGTTTTAAGAATATTCGGAATTTTTTATAACAAGAGAATATGTTTCATAAGGCCTTTCAACAATTACAAAAACCATAATGAAAATTATAAATAAGTTAGATTATATAAATAGAAAAATAATTCATATATAAAGATATTTTTCCTCTAATAAAAGAAAAGAAAAATTATGATAAATTACTTTTCAATATATTTTAAATTAATAATAAATCCAAGAAGGACATGAACACCATATGAAGTTCCCCTAAAGTCTCTAGTGAAAATTCAAATTTTGGATCAGAAGATGGTGTTTCTATAAAAAATTCCAACAAGTTTTTTATGGAATATTCAGATGAGTTAAACTCTTATTATTAATCAAATAATGAGTGTGAGTTTGTAAATGAAAATTGCTTATATGGAGAACTAAATGAATATTATACCATGTAGGGAAATAAGTATAAAAGTTTGAAAAATAGAATGAGAACCATTATAAATTTCTATAATAAATTTTTTAATGAAGTGTAATGTTCAAATAATAAAAGTTATAGATTTAAAAACCTGATTAAAAATTCTACTATTTCACATATTGAATATAATAACAAAATTGAAAGTCAAAAAAGACCAGGATCATAGAGATCCTACAAGTCTATTTACAAAAAATGAGGATTACCTGAATAAAATCATTTTTTAATACCTACCAAAAATTGAAAAATATAGTATAGAAATAATAGAAAAAAACAAATCATTACAGAAATTGTTTTGTATAATTTTTTGAGAATAAAACCATGTAAATTTTCACTTGATTTCAATATGGAATTAATAGAAATTTTGAAAATGAATTATATATAAAAAATATGAAAATGTGTAGAATAATGAAAGAAATTATTTTTGAAATATTATCCAATTAGAAGTTTAAATTTCCAACATGAAAAAAGATTTGGGATCAAAAATCTTTTAAAGAAAACATTTTTAGACCTTAGAGTGTTTGGGAAATAAAAAATCATTTTCTATGATTTGTCATTATATTGAACTATCCACATGAATAAAAATGTAAAATAGTTTATTGAAAGTGTACATTAAATGTACATGATTGGATATTTCTCCATCATTAATTCATTATCTAAGATATGTTAGAGCCTATATCATATTTGGTGATAATGAAAATGAAAAGATACCCAACATTGGATTTTTTGGATATCCAAAATTTATCCTCATCAACAAAGTACTATTTTTTGAAGGATTAAATTATAACTTGATAAGTGTTTCTTAGCTTCTTGACTATGTTTAATTATTTTATTTTTCAAACAATGGATGTTTAGTCTTTGAATAAAAATATCTTATATTCTGAGCCTCGAGAACATAAAATTTATATACTCTAGATATTAATTATTTACATAGAAAACTGACTTTTTCTAATTCTAATATAAAAGAAACTTTGATTTGGAATAGAAGAGTTAAAAATTGTAATGTTTATCCCTTGAGAATTTTATATGAAATAATTTTGATTTCTGATTTTATAACCCTTAAATTGGATAAAATGAAACTAAGTGATGCTTGTTAAATAATAAAGAAACACAATACATCTTTTAAACTAGTTAAATAGACTTATATTTCTATAATATTAGAACATATCTATATAGATATATTTAGAACCAAAATAACAAAAATTCCAGATGGAAAATAATTTTTTATGTTTTAGTTAATGATTTTTCATAACTTAATTGGTTTTACTTTTTGAGACTTAAAAGAAAAGCATATTCTATTTTTATTTATTTTTATAAATTTTTAAAAATGAAAAATAATCCAAAATTATGTCTTGGATAAGTGGTCACTGAGGATAATTTTAGAATAAGGAATTTAATTCATTCTCCTCAATGTATGGAATTTAGAATACCTTTTTGATACCAAGAAACCTCAACTGAATCGTGTTATTGGTATGATGATTATGACTTTTCAAGAAATTAAAAGAACAGTTTTATGTGAATATAATGTACCTATTAATTTTTGGTCTGATGCTACAAATATAACATGTTATGTCATTATCAGAGTCCAAATAAGGCATATTTTAAAGAAAACTCTCTATGATATATTTAATAATTGAAAATACAAGGTAGGATACTTTAAAGTGTTTGGATATAATTTTTATATATTGAACACCAAGGAAAATCATCGTAAATTTGATCCAAAAGTTGATGAAAAAATATTACTAGATTATTTTTCTTCTTTCAAAGATTAGAGAGTTTCTAACAAAAGGGAATGGATTATTAAAAAATCAACCCATGTGAAATTTGATGAAAGTGATCCTTTTGATAAAAAAATGACTCAAATTATTGAGTTAAGTAATTCTCTTATAGGCATGAAACATGAACCTATTTTTAATAATAAAAAGGAAGATGATTTATAACATAATTTTGGTGAACCAAATTCTAAAAGGGTTAATAATAGTGAATTAGAATGTGTGTTACCTAGGAAATATAAAAACATTAAGGATCATCCTCTAAAAATAGTTATAATAAGTTTAGATGATAGATTTAGAGAAAATAATTTGGGAAAACTTGTATAATTATTTTCCTTTTTATCTCATCTAAAAACTATAACTATATAATATATCTTGACTAATGGAAGTTGTGTTATATCACCACTGGAAGAGTTATACTAGTTAACGGGGAATAAGGGATGAAAATTAATCGATGGACCCTCTTACTATCCTTTTGATGGAACTAAATGGGTATTTAGGATAAAAATGGATGATCAATGTTTTATGACATAAAATAAAGCTACGTTAGCTATAAATGGTTATAATGAAGAAGAAAGAATAGATTATGAAGTGTCATTTTCTCTAATATCTTGCATAGAAGAAATTATAATCCAAATAATACATAAATTTAATATTAATTTTAAATTATATAAGATGGATTTTAAATGTACATTTCTATATAGATTTTTATTTTAATATTTTTATGTTTAACAACCTCCTGGTTCTGAATACCCACATTTTAAAAATTCAATTTTAAAACGTAACAAATCTCTCTCTGTATATAAAAAGAACTTATAATATGTAATTAATGATTTACCTATTTTATTTTTTTAAATGGTATTATTTTAGATTTGGAAGACTATAAAATTTTCTAGAAAGCATCATCAAATGGTACTTTTCTTGTGAAAATATATATTGATGATGTTATTTTGGGAAAAAAAATAAAAAATTGTGCAATGATTTCTCAAAACTCATGAAAAATGAATTTGAAATGATCATAATTGATGAGTTAGAATATTTTCGTAGATTTAAAATTTATCAAAAGTATTTATGAAATGATTTATACAAAATAAATTACAAACATGTTTTACATAAAAAATTTTCACATGAAAATAGTAAGACCTATTCAACTACCTTGAGTTCCAATATTAGACTTTACTTAGATGAGGCTGTAAATTAAATTTACAGCATGTTATATTATGGAATCATTGAAATATTTATTTATCTTTCTGCATGTAGATTATAAATTATGCTTCCAATACATCATTATGATATATTTCAGTCCAATACAAAATAATCTCATTTAAATGTTGCCAAAATAATTTTAAGGTATCTAAAAGGAACTACTTATCTTTCATAAAATTTTCCAAATACTTCTGATTTTAATTTAATTTGATACCCAAATGATGAATTTAGAGGGTATATATTATATAGGAAGAAAACCTTGGGAACCTTGAATTTTAATGGTAAATATTTAGTATCATTTTCTAGTAATAAACTACACTATAAATAATTTTCAAATTCTAAAGCCAAATATATTATAGAGAAATGATGCAATGCAAAGGATCTGTGGATGAAACAAAACCTAATGGATTTTGGATTTTAATTTAATTATGTTACAATAAAAAATATAAAACAGAAGTGTTATAAACATTTAAAAAAAATCCAATAAAACATTATATAACAACGAAAATTGTTCTAAGTCATAATTCATTAAGATTTAATGCAAAAATAGTTAACATCCTTTAATAATTTGTTCCTTTGAAAAATCAATTAGAATACATATTTAAAAAACCTTTTCATACCCAAAAGATTTTATTTTTTCAAATTCTATTTTTTTATTTAACTGTTAAAAAAATTATTTTACTTATTTTATATTTTATATAAGGCTAAATTCACATTAAGTAAATTTTTATTTCCTTTATTTTATTAAAATCTTAACACCACCATTTTTAGTATTATTTACAGCCTAATAAGACATATAGGTCTGTTTTTTCATTATTATCCTATAAATCACACTATATTACCATTAATTTACCATAAATAAACATGTTTTCTAAATATGTTGAAATTATCATCGGGTGAATACTTAAAATTTTTCTAAGAAACATATTTTTTACATGAACAGTGAAAATACTGAATTTTGACTTAAAAACTGATTTCTTGTCTAATTTATTTACATTGTTAAATTATAATTTTGTTTAGATTTAATATTTTATTAGATCAATTTTACCACAATTATTCTAATTTAGTTCATTATAATTAATTTCACTTTGAAATTTTATATAAATTCATTTCAAACTTTTAAACATTTTCGCATAACAAACCCACTATTGTTACACGTCTGCGGGATTAATTTTAAATTATATTCTACCAGTTATGTGTTTAGAATTTAAGAAAATTGATCAAATATATGTAATAATCATAATTTCAAATTCCTAATATGGTCAACATAATTTTTTATAAAATATATTTGTGAAATTAATTAAAATTAAATATAATGATTAAGGTAAGAACAAGATTATTTAAAAGTTAAAATTTAACTTGATTATAAAAAATAACCTACAAACATGTCCAAAATTCATTATTTGAACATATTTTTATCCTTTACCCTATTGGATAAAAAATTGACAATTATTGGAGGCAAATTATGTAATAGTGACCCCTCAATAATGTTTTCCTTTTTATATTTACTAGAATTCCACCTCTCCTCTACTATAAAAGAGAACTCACCCATTCATTTATCCACACATATAATTCCCTTTGTCATAGAATAAACCTACCCAAATTTCCTCCCAATATCGCTCCCTTAATATTATATGCCTCTCTTTGGGAATAAATCCATACATGTAATTCATTTGGTGAAAACCAAGAGGACTTTCCCAATGAAGATATAACATCCTTCCACATGCTCTTTTGTTATGTTTTATATCTACACCTCCTAAATTACTCTTATTACATTATTATATAAAAAATAGGTATCCTCAATATACTAATATGTTTTTATGGGGGTTCTACCTACACCTACACACACTTCCATAAAATGGGTAATGAAGATATTATTCGTGTGTATGGTGGACTACCGCCTCACAAAATGATGTAGTTGGTTTTTACATTACCACCTCTAATGGTTGGGAATTATAATAGAAATAATGTTTTTTATATTATATATATGAAATGTATTTATACTTATAGAAATTTTATATAAAAAATTCTTTCATGATTTCCATTTTGTGTAAATATGATAACATCATTTGTGGATGTGTGGACAACCACCTCCTCACAGCGATGTGATTCATCCACAATTTACATGGAATATATTTAGTATTATTAGATTAAAATTATATGATATATATGATATTTATTATGTATTTATTCTTCTATAATTATTATATAAAACACACCTTAATTCTTTCCATTTTTTGTAAATATGAAGAATTTGTTTGTGGATGTGTGGACTACCACCTCCTCAAAGCGATGTGATTCGTTCACACTTTACATGGTATGTATAAAAGATGGTTTTAGTGAATATATATGATATATAAAAAATAATAATACCAATATAATTTTAATATATGAAAATATATGTACATATTTTTCCTTTAATTTCTTTCATTCAATACAATAATAAAATAGAACAATATTCATGCGTATGTACGACCTACCGTCTCCATAGACATTGTGTTCAATTTCATATTTATATATTTTATATATTAGTATAAAAATTTATATACTGTATATATATGATATTTAAATCATTTTTTATATTCATGAAATAATTAATGAATGATCTATGAATAAGATCAAGAATAAAAAGTAAAAATTATTTAAAAAATAAATTAGATATTACCTGAAATGAAACATTAACATGAAATTGTTAATAAATGGGTAATATAAAGACATTATTAAATAATATATGGTATTATATATAATAATATGGTTATTTGGTAGATGTATAATAAAATTATACTTTTTATACATGTGTTTTTAACGTGTATAACAAAATTTTAGACTTAAGGTAAGTGTTTTCTCATCTCACGTTTATTTCTGTAATACTTATGCCTTATTCACCACTCATTTATTTTTTGTGGTGGGTATACTAACCATGAATGAGTTATATAGTTCTTATAATGAAATTTATTTCTATTTAAATATCTATTTTATTATCTTTCCTTTATGGGGATTGTGGTTCAACAATTAACAAACCAGTAAAATAATTTTGGATTAATTTTCCTTCTTTGAGATTCATGACATGTTATATACCTATATATTTCTACGAGGAGTATATATTACTAGTTGAATTTTGATATCATTAATATCCTTATTTTCATGATATTTCATGATTCATTTACTATTATTATTTCTATATAATTTTGATTCAATGTTACCAAAGTGGTAATGATTTATTTCTACAATCTCATCATTTATTGAGATTATTTATAATTATGCTTAAATTGATGAATTTTAATGATCCATATCTCAATAAATCTCATGAATTCTATTTTCATATTTTTATCCATTATATATACACATATTTTTTTCATTTTCAAGTCTTTGTTACTTATTATAATTAGTAAAATGTTATTAATAAAATTTGTCGTTATTTTTATCTTTGGTAAAAGAATTGTTTTATTTAAAAGATCATGTTTTCTAATATTTTTTTAAAAAATGTTCTACAATTATTTTTAAAAACATTTTTACACATGTTTTATTTTTTTAAAAGGGTTTTACAAGGAATTACCTTGTTGTTCTCCGATCAAAGAAGTTATTTAATATTTTTACAATATAAAAAGAATGTTCAACATGTATAGATTTACCCTATATCATGAAATTCATTTCCATGAAAAATAAACTGATTGTTTATAAGCTTATTTTTAATGATTTTTCCCCAAATGTTCAAGAAATTCTTTGTTTTAAAGTGGTTTTCACGGAAAAAGGATTTCAAAATTTTATATGATTTAAGAAGTGTTTTTCAAAGAAGAAAGTTTATTTTATCAAGAAATACTTTAAATGATTTTTATAATATACTTTTATAAATTTTTCAATGTATTTTACAAAGAAAATTATTTTGATAATGTTTTATTTTTTAAAATTTTATTTCAATTTAATGTTATTTTCCATAATAAATATTTCTTGTGATGTTTCAAAATCCTTCCCCGATTAGGTTGACATCCTTTGATATAGTTTATTATTTATTGTTGAAATTACCCAAGGAGAAGATTCTTATTATTTCATTGAATGGTTTATTTTAAAGACAAATTTTTTTTTATGAATCTAATTTCTATTCTACGAGTTATACCATGATAAAATGAGAATGGAACCTGCTTCCTTTAATGGGTTATTCTGTGATGAAATTATATTTAAAACCACCTCCTTTTTACAAGTTATGATATCATGAAATTTTTATAATACTTATTTCATTTCATGGGTATGCTATGATGTTTATGAAACCCATCCCTCTTTATGGGTCATTATATGATGATTATTTTTTATCTTGTGGCACATACATGTATGATTTCATTGTGTGACGGGTCGGACCTATATCTCCCTCCAATGCATCAGGTAACACTGGATGACTCATGATTATATTTTTTATGCATGAACGTGTTTAAATTTTCATAATTTTCATCATGGAACTATTTTAAAGTCTATAATTTTATGTGTTAATCCAATTACAAGTTCACAATGTTATGTGTGAACCCAATTACAAGTTCACAATGTTATGCATAAACCTGATTACATGTTCACAATTTTATGTGAGAACCTAATTAAATTTTTAAAAATGTTATGAGTGGACCTAGTTTCATGTCTATAACTTTCTGCGAGGGCCTGATTTCATTTCCTAAACCTATTGAGTGAACATGTTTTTATTAACACATGTTCAAAATGTTATAAGTTGATGTGTGTGTGGAAATTCCATATCTTATTCCAATATTATTCTCTCATGACTAGTGTTCATTGATTTACTTATGATTAATGTCTTATTAACTAACTATAGTTATTCAATGATTCATGTTTATGATATTTGATATGTAGGTTATGATCTTATAAGGATAAAATCATTTTCTCAAACCTTTATGAACATGTTATGCTTACATATATCCCTTGTTTACCCTTACTAATAATTTCAGCTCACCCCATTATTATTTTTCTTTTCCACAAGTTATTAAGAAAGGATTTAAGAAATAATAATAAAGGGGAAGATTTCTAAGTGATATGTAGAAGACCATTCAAAAAGATTGAAGAATAATTTTCAGTGTTTCCAAAGAAAAAAAACTATTATGGTCCTCATACTTGCATTTTTGTAATGATATGAATACTCATTTAAAATTATGTAATATCCATGTATGTTAAGATAGGTTTGATATATTTTTTTATCAAATTAAATTTTTATTCAACCTTTAAAAACAAGGATGAAAAAACTTTAGTGAGGTCCCTAGGTATATTTATAATGATATGTCTTGGGATGTCTCTAAGGTTAAGTCTAATTATGAGTTAATATTGAATAAATTGGGCTAGAATTTTGGTAAAGGATTTAATGAGTGGTTTCTTAGAAATAAATCACTTTTAAGACAATAAAAGTAGGATTGGATCTAGGACTGATGTACATATGGGTAATTTCCTGTAAAACACTGTATATATTTAGACTCAATCATGAACTGATGCACAAAAATGGCCTTATTGTATATCTAGGTTGAAAATCCTGAGCGATATGCTTTGGAAATTCAAAAAATATTTATGAACCATATTGAAAAAATAAAATGATATATAACTATGTATACCTTATTTTAAACCTAAGTTATAAAATATTAAAGAAGTAGGTGTCATGATTTAGACATCTTGTAAGTGATTTTTTATGATTATAAGGTTTCCTGCTATGATATGTGTTTCTCACATTTTGATTTATTGTTTTAGTTAATAAATGGAACAAAAAGGAAATATGTTGATGATGAATGTGATGAAAAATTTGAGGATTATTAGTCAAATAAAATGATCATTAGAGAAAAGTATGTTGTGATCAGGCCTAATCCATTTTCAAAAAACTTGATTAACAATGTGTACCTTATCCCACTCTCAGGCTCACCAAAAAAAGAATGAAATTGTTTTTTAAGAGTTTTTGTAATAGTGACCATCAAGGAATTACAATTCAGTTTCTTTTGTGTCGATAATGTGGAAAGAATAACCTAATTCAATCTATTATAGGAACACGAAGATGTTTTGACTATGGAAAAGATCGACACAAAAAAAGTACTTATAGATGGAAAATGAAAATTTCAGTTAACTAAATTAATGATAATAATGGCCTCCCTATGGTATCATTGATTGTTAGATTCTTTAAGTATGGAATGAATGGTCATTAAGAAAATCAATGTCCCACGTGGAAATCTCACAGAGAGAATCATCAAGGTGGTATGAGTAATGGATATATTACTGATGATAAAGATACCACAGGCGAAATATTAATGGATAAAGGTATTTAGTAACTGGATGAGATATTATATTTAATGGATTACAGATTAAGTAGAATATAATTTTATTTATTTATTTGGATTGAATAATTATTAAATATGAATTTTGAAATATATAATCATCGTTTAGTTTATTTTTTTACAAAGGATTTACCATAATATATTTAATGGGTTTTATTAATTTCTTGCAATTGCTGTGCTTCGACGGCCTCTATCGAGTGGTTTTTGGACGAGTTTGTGGTCTCCCAGTCAGCGAAGGTCTGGCCGTTGTTTCTTCCTGCATATGACTATTTTTCCTATGCTCTGGATCCAGGCTTCCATCGTTCTCTCCAAGGTGGAGTTTGGGAAGTGGTTTCATGGCTCTTTGGGATGTGAGCTTGAGCGGGCTGTGTTGGAATGTTGACAGTGGTGAGTTTGATCGGTGATGGCGAGGTCTGGTAGGGGTCTGATGTTGATGATATGGTTGTTGGTAGTGACACGTCTGTTGGTGTTTGCGCAATGCTGGAGGGCTTACAGTTCATGTTCTGTTTGAATTTTGAAATTTAAAATTTGGTAATATGTCTCTTGGTGGTACTTTTGAGTTTGGATTTTGTATGGCTAGTTAATATTGCACTGTGTGGGTTTTGGGGTTTATGCTAGACTCTACCACATGGATCAGTCCCTAGAGGATGTTTTAGAGCTGGTGTTTTACCTCTTCAGATCTTTTCAGATTTTGTTGTTTGAGAGGGTATGACACTTGACATCGGATCGGGTCTGTTCTTCGACACAAGACATTTGCTAGCCGAATAGCCATGAAATGGTAGAGTGCTTCATCATGATCAAATGCTAGGGAGGAGTAGATTCTTGTTTTTTGTCTGGTTTTACTTTCTAAGACCTTCGGTTTGTGATTTGTCTGATGTTTTTGATGTCTGTTTGGGTTCCCCTTCTTCCCTTAAAAGGGGTTTTGTTATAAATAAAAAAAAATCAAGGCCTTCGGGCCGTTAGATGGATATAAATATTATTTAATGGAAAGGTAATATTAATGGTAATTACATGATTAAAGGAATTATAAAACTTCAACAATTCCTAATGTATGATAATGATTTTGGGATAAATAAAATTGGACTATACTTATTACCTTGGAACTGATCAATAATTTGATGACAAAGTGGTTTTTTCTATCATTGATGGAGTTTATAGAAATTTCTGAATTAATGAATATATCCAATAATATTTTCAATAAGGAAACATGCATGTATTAAATAACTATTTATGGTAATTCATGTTATTACCATGTCTCAATAGAATACAAGATGAAGGTATTAATATTTTAGGTATGTGACAAATAAGAGATATATTATGATATTTAGGGGATCAATGCAAATATTTTTTGAGAAATTTAGTGACATTATTTCTAATATTATGGACCTCCATATTCCAAAATATTTATAAGGTTTACCATTTATGGAATGGTTTATGTTAAACTTCCTATGATGTTTTAAAGATTAATTTATTATATCACCATATCAGGATTTATTCATATTAGATAAATTTTGATAATTTTTTTGTTATGATGTTAATTAATGTGAGATAGAATAGACTATAATTCAATTGATGTATCTCATGTTCTACTTTAGGAATCAAAAATTCACATTATTTTCTTATAATGTGATATGAATTGGAATTTTATCAGTACAAAAAAGGGTGAGGTTATCTTGAAATCATGTAAGTATATTTTATTATGAAAATTATTCAACATTAAGAGAACAGTCCTCAAATAAAATTTCATTCCGTTAACATAATTTTTTATGATATCAATGGAAAATTTCAATACTATTTTTATTATTTCTTTGTGATCATTAAATGACTCCTAAACATTTTATCTATCACTCTCTATTAGAACATGATAGTTAGATTTCACTTCCAAGACCATGTTTCCACTTTCCTCTTATATTCTCTATTGCGGAAACCTAATTATGAGTTACCTTAGGGAACCATTATGTTTCAAAAATTACATTTTTCAAGAATGTTTTAGTATTAATTTTAACAATTTTGGTTTCTAAAAAGGGATCTTTCAACTGTTAATCCTTTGATAACCCGCTTGAATTTCAAGGAAGAAATTAATTTTTAGGGTGTAGAATGTAACTCCCTAAGATTTAGTGATTTTTTTCAAATTATTTTCAACTTTATGATATTTTTCATTTTAGGAAACACTGAGTATCAATTTTTTTATATGAAAGAACCAAGTTAATCTTACTTTTTATGATTCACCATGATAATATTTTTTTACACACAACATCGACTATTCTTATGTTATACACAACATTGATTTTCTATGAAACAAGATTTCATTAATATAATTATTTAAATGATATTTTTATAACATAACCATTAAACTTATTAATATTAATATTAATAAAAAAATTTAAATATTATTTATGATAGTTTCATCTAAATAAAACATATTTATAATGAAACATATAATTTTAGGTAGTCTTTATATGTTTGAAAATACTATTTTCTCAAATGAACCACATTTATGTTCATATTTGAACAATAAAAAAAATAAACTTTATGGAATTTAAAAATTTAAATTTATAAACTAAACATAATTTTTTAATTGATAATTTCAAAATTATGTTTAGTATAATTTTTTTGTTTTTCGACAAACTTAATTTTTAGATGAACGTTGAAATTAATGAATTTTAATTCAAAAATGATTTTTCTTCTAATTTTTTATATTATTAAATTATATTAAAATTTGGTTCTAAAAATTAATGAAATATATTTAAATAAATTAATACAATTTATTTCATTTTAACCAATTTCATGTTGAAATTGGATACAAAAACATTTCAAACATTTAATCATTTTTGATTAAAAAACACACTATCACCACATTTTTGTGAGAATAATTTTAATTTAATTTCTGAACATTTGTGTTCATAATGTAGAAAAATTAATTCGATATTTTAAATAAAAATAATTTATAATTTATAATAAGTTAAACATAAATTTTTTACAAAGAAAATTAGTGTTATTAATTAAAATTAATTACAGCGATTAAGGTAAAAACAAGATTACATAGCAGTTAAACTTTAACATAAGCAGCTAAATAACCTAGAAACATTTGAAAAATAAATTTTATTAAAATATTTAATCCAATTACCATATATTTTATAATATTTACAATTATTAGAGACACATGACATAAGGGAGACCTCTTAATAGTATTTTCCTTTTTATATTTACCAGAATGTCACTCCGCTATAAAAGGTCACTCAAAACCCTAACCTCTTTAAACCTATCAATAGACTTGTATTAGACAATACCTACCAAAATATACTCTAAAATTCCAAAACTTAATACCACATTCATCCCTTTGTACATAAATACATCCAAGTAATCCCTTCAAGGTGAACCAATAAGAGTTATCCAAAGAATTGGTAACATCCTTCCACAAGTTCTTTTGTTTTATTTTCATTCTCCAAAACCTAAATTATTATAATTACTTTATTATATAATAAAATAAGTATAATAAATATACATTTATGTTTTTATTCCAAGGTTTATACCTACAACCACACACACTTATATCCAATGTGTAAAAAACTTACTATTCGTGTGTACGGAGGACTACCACTAGGAAAAACAATGCCATTCATTTTTGTTATAACTCCTTGAATGGTTTGGAATTATGATGGAAATAATGTTTCTATATTATATATAATATAATAATTATATATTTATTATTCTATAATTATTATTTAAAATATACCTCCATGATTTCCATATTGTCTAAATATGATAACTTCGTTTGTGGGAATACGGACTACCGTGTCCTCAAAGTGACGTGATTCATTCACAAATTTCATGGAATATATTATGGATGGTTTTAATAAAATTATATAATATATATGATATTTATGATTTATTTCTTCTCCTTAAATTATTATATAAAATATACCTTTATAATTTCCATTTTGTGTAAATACGATAACATCATTTTGTGGGCATATGGACTACTGCTTCCTCAAAGCGAGGTGATTCATTCACACTTTACATGAAATGTATTAAATATGTGTTTAGTAAAATTTTATGATATATATTAATTAAGTATAACATGGAAATTTTAATATATATATATATATACATATATGTTATTTACTTTCTTTCTTTCAATATGACAATAAAATAGAAACAATGTTCAAGCGTACGTACAACCTACCACCTCCATGAACGGTGTATTCCATCACATATTTTAATATTTTATAGATTGGTATAAATATTTATATGATTAATATATATTATATATAATTATTGTTTTAAATTATATAGATAATTAATTAATGATCAATGAAGAGTATCAAGAATAGTAAGTCAAAACATATGCGAAAAATATAGGGGATATTGGATGAAACATGAAATTAACATGATATTACTAATAAAAGTGTAATATAAAGTCATAATAAAATAATAAATGGTGTTATATATAAGAATATTATTAGTTGTTATAGGTGTAATAAAATTATACATATTATACAGGAGGTTTGAATGTGTATGAAGAAAGTCAATACTTAAGGTAAGGGTTTTCTCGTTCCACATTTATTTCTGTGAGACTTATTCCATATTCACCACTCTTTTATTTTTTGTGGTATATTTACTACCCATGAATATATTATATTATTAAATACATTAATTTTTGGGTATTTAGATATCTATTTTTTGATATTTTTTTCTTGGGTTTTATGGTTCAAAAGTTACCAAATCAGTAAAGTAATTTTTCCACTATCTTCTTTCTTTGAGATACATGCCATTTTATGCACCAATATTTTTCTATGATGTGTATGTAATTCCCTTTGAAATTTTATATCATGAATATCCTTATTCTAAAAATATTTTAAGCTTCAGGTAATGTTATTATTTCTATAGGATTATGATTCAATGTTACCAAAGTAGTAATAGTTTATTGCAAAAATCTCACCATTTATCGAGATTGTTTATGATTAAGCTTACATTAATGAAATATTATTATCCATGTCTCATGAAATCTCATAAAGTTTCTTATACTATTATTATCCATGATATATCCAAGTATTGGTACCATTTTCTACTCTTTGTCACTAAAGATAATTAAGAGAGGTTTTTTTATGAAAATTAGACTTTTTATCTCATTTTGGTATGAAATTTGTTTTATTCAAAATACCATGTTTTCTAAAAAAATTAAAAAATGTTTTACAATGATGTGTGAAATATGTATTTACCCATTATTTAAATTTTTTATAAGAAAAGGTTTTAAATAGAATCTTCTTGTTTTTTTGACAAAGGCACTTTCCTAAAATTTTACAGTGCAAAAATAATGTTCAATATGTATAGATTTAACCACCATCATGAACATAATTTCCTAGAAGCTTCCTTTGAATGTTGTAAAGGTTATTTTTAATTAAAATTATTTTTCTAACATTTTGAAAAATATTTGTTTTAAAGTTGATTGCAAAGAAAAGGAATTTTAATTTTTTTATTATTCTAAAAGTGTTTTTCAATCAGAAATGATATTTTCTCAAGAAAAATTTTAAATTATTTTTAAAAGATTCCTTTATATGTTTTAATATTTGGTTTCTAATTAAATGGATTCTTAAAATTTTAATGTTTTAAAAAGTGATTTTCAATGAAATGATAAATTCCTTACGAAATTCATCATGGTATCTTTCAAAATCCTTCCCCAAATATGTTTACATACTTTGATATAGTTTATTATTTAATATTAATATGATCCATGGAAACCATTCTTATTATTTATTTGGATGGTTTATGTTTAAGATGAAAAGTACTTTATAAATCCATTTTCTCATCCCTGGGTTATACCATGATGAAACGATTATGAATCCCGCTTCCTTTCATGAGTTATTCTGTGATGAAATAACTATGAAAACTTTATCCTTTTAAGAAGTTATGATATGCTGAAATATTTATAATAACCATTTTAATTCATGGGTTATGATATTATGTTTATGAAACCTATCACTTTTTATGGGTCATGATATGATAAATGTTCTATCATGTAGAACATGTATGTATGATTTCATTATGAGACAGGTGAGACCTATATCCCCCTCTAATGAATTGGATAAAAATAGATAACTCATGAATATATATATATATAATAAAAATGATCATGATTACATGTTCAAAATTTTATATGTGGAATTGAATTCATGTCCATATGTTTATACATGAAACTGATTGGACGTCCACAATGTTATTCATGAACCTGATTACATGTTCACAATGTTATGCATGGGTCTGGTTCCATGTATATAATTTTATACATGAAACTGATTACAAGTTCACAATGTTCTATATGGACCTGGTTTGATGTCCATAAGCTTATGTGAGTGACTGATTACATGCACTAAACCTAAGGATTGTACTTGTTTCTTTTAAAAAAATTCACAATGTTATAAGTTGATGTTTATACTACATCTTTATATCTTAATCCAATATTATGCTCCCATGACCAGTGTTCTTTGATTTTTTTATGATCCATGTATTATGAACATCCAATATTTAATACATGATTTGTATTTATGATCTTTGATATGTAGGGAATGATCTTATAAGGATAAAACCATGTTATCCTACACTTATGCTCATGTTATGCTTATATATCTGCCTTGTTTACACTTAATGATCATCTTAGTTCACCCATTTATTATATTTTCTTCCCCTAAGTTATGAAGATAAGTTTTATGAGGGAGTACTAAAGGGGAATATCTTTAAGGGAGATGTTGAAGAAATTTCACCAAGATAGAAGATTATGTTTCCATGTTTCCAAAGACATTAAACTATTATTGTCCCTAGGAATTAGTTTTTGTAATGTGCAAAATATTCGTCTAAAATTTTGTAATATCCATGTATGTTAAGCTTGGATTTATATATATCAGGTGTCCAAAATAGCTTTCTAGGTATAAAATGATGTCTCAAATGAGTCCTGATTAAATCTTGGTAAGACACTATCGATGATGTTTAGTGAAAATCCATTCTATTATATAAAATTTAAGAATTAAAAGGAATAATATATAATAGTATTAGTGTAAATATGTATAAATAATAGTATTGAGGTCATATTAAATGTTGGAAACCTACATATCCATCCCTATTTGAGCCTAAGATTATATAAATTGGCTCAGGATTTGTGTTGTATGACAGAAGAATTTATTTAAATGGAAAACCATTCATATATTCATAATTAAATAAGGGAGCCACTATAGTATCTAACTAAAGTGAATGGGTAATCATTTCCAAGTATATTATGATAACAAGTAACACATTGAATAATATCAAATAATTTAATCTGGAATACCCTATCCAAATATTTCAATAAATAATGGGGAACACAATGTCTAATGAATTTGAAAAATATTGTGGAGCACCATGTCCAACGAATTCTATAAATAATTAGGAATTTAATACCTATGGAATTAATTAAATTTTGGGGAAATATTTGTTCAAAGATTTAAATAAATTAATAGGATTGTCATGTCCAATATCACCTAATCATTCATAATTCAATCATTTCAATATTCCTCATGAGCCCATCCATGGAATTTTATACCAGAATCCATGTATCTTTTAAAGCATAACTAATAAGATGGCATGTTACATTTAATAATTAAACATAGTCCATGAGAAATATCCACCACAAATTTATAATAAAAACATGAATTTAATAATTTTATTTATTTATATAGAAATGGAAAAGTGTTATATACTTTTAATGTAACAATTCAGTACATATGTCTTTCCTTTCAATCAAAATTAAAAAATAGTCAATATTTATATACATGCTACTTAGAACGTTCATTATTTAAATTATGGTTTCCCATAAGTAACTAGAGAGATCAGCATATCCATGCAGTGGTTTACTCATATGGTAAAAATAATAATTATAAATATTTAATTGAACCCACCTTAAGTTGTGGTTTGGGTTGAGTTCCTGAACCCCCAATCATACTCAAATTCTATAACAAAAGTAACCAATAATTTCATTTAATTATTTAATAATATTTATATAGTAGATTCTTGATATTTAACAAGTCCATGAAATCTACCCAATAAATAATTACATTTATAAATTCTAGGAGGATCTATGTATCCAATCCTTTTAGAAATTAATTTTGTTAAAATGTATCATTCCACAATTTTAATGTCAATCCAAATAGATCTAAAGGGTTTTTTGGATAATTACATGCAATAAACAATAAGGGAGAATAACAAGGCACAACCAAAGTGGTTTTCCAGGTTGAGGTCACCAACATATGACCACGTAAAGGGGTCTTAAAACATAATTTCTATGGTCTATATATTTAATTTAAGTTATTTCACATTTTTGGAGAGATACTTTGATTTTATGGAATTATTCACTACAGTAAACACTTATAATAAGGTAGAATTTAATGGAAAAGTATCTAGAGCACCCTCCTTATAAAAAGTAAGGTTTATTAATCCATTAAAAGGATTTTATTTGAGAAAATGTGAGAGAAATTGAAGAATTGAAAAAAACCCCTAAAAATATGGAATATTACCTCACATGGAGATAATATCTAAGATGAAGAAATAAATAAATAATGAATGTAAGGGGGTTGATAGACTAATTTTGGGTGGTCTAATGTGAAAACTGGTGGTTAATTTCAAGCTTAATCAAGGTATATATCTTAATTCATAGCAGACACGTAGATGGGAACTCAAGAGGCCAGTTATGGACGAAAAATGAGGGAGAAAGAGTAGGTAAATAACCTTAAATAGTAGATTTGAAAAATGTAATTTCCCATATTTTTAAGAGGGGACTGATTTTCTCTCTTCGTTCAAAAAATCCTGCACCATCCATTCACAAATTCTCTCAAATAGAAAACCCCATCACATGACCATGTGAATTGTTTGTAAACTATGTGTAACTCGTTCATTCTAATTGTCTATGTCCATCACCCTTTCATGGTTAGGCACACAGTTTAAACAAAAAATGGGACAACTATTCTTAGTGTACCTATAAATTTTCATAGGTTCATTGCTGTTGTATGACCTTAGGTTCACAGTTTAAAAGACTTTGTGAAACCCTTATATGTATTCATCACTGAGTTATATGGTTGGGATTATGCATACAATAACTATAAACGTCCATTTTCCCATCCAAAAATAGGTGTTTTGAGTCCTAATACACTCAAAACACACCTTAGATTTCGAGACACCTACTAGGAATTATACCCCATCTAAAACCAAAATATTTAAGTCTTTAATATCTCATAATTCCATTCTAATGATTATTACAATTTATACCCCATCCACCAAATGAAAATTCAATTTCCTTTCAAAATTCTCAACCAATTTAAAACATAGGATACTATAGTCTCCCACCACACTCACCTATTCAAACCTGATGGAATGAAATTACAATGCTATTACATTGATATGAAATGGGTTGGGATAAGGTCCCACACCACTTCTAAGTCTACATTGGAGTGTCATAACATCCCCTTCTCTTACCAACATCCAATACTAAATTGGTGTAACATAAAATTCCATTTCCATGTTAAACATTAATCAATATACTATCTAATTACACTTTTCGATGTCAAACACTAATTTGGTTATCACCCCCAACAATATATAGTATTTATATCATAATGAATCTCTTTCCTTAGACATTCAATTCTTAGATTAGTGACCTCTCACCCACCCCATAAGCAAAACAATCCAAAAAAATATCAAAAATATCATAATACTATTATAAGTCTAAAGATGTTGTACCCTCTCATATACTCAAGTTACCCATCATTAATATAAGGCCCCAACCTTAAACATTACTTAATATTGAATTAAATGAATAATTCACATTGAGGATCTTTTCAGGTTTAGAGTTTTAGAGAATCAGGACATAACTATTACATCTCACCAGATTACAAAGTAGACACTTCTACTAAGTTTCCATAAATAAAAAACAACTCTTATAATAAACATGTATAGTTCATTGTTTTATATAGCATGTCTTTCCTTGATCCCATCCTTGACCCTATTCATCTTTAAGTCCTGTGTAAAACATTTCAAAAACCTGGGATGAGCATAAAAAGCTCAGTAAGGGATATAAGAACATGGAAAGGAAACATGAGTACATGTATACATAAGAATCAATGAAATCATAATTTATTCATAAAACATAAGAACTTTAACATACCTCATAAAATCATGAATAAAACATAAAAATCATAAGTCATAAGGGTAACTTGAGGGATTCATAACATTCTTACGTAGGGAGTAACCCTCTTGGTTACGTTTGGAATACCCATCACAGTATATCCCCTAATTCTCTTCGGAGAAAACTTAACGTTTAACTCATTCGCATTACCCAATGCATTGGAGAGATATATCTGGCTCACCCTCCATTAGTTTATCACGGAACCACCCGTCTTCATAATAATTCCCAAGAACCATAACATAATTGTATCACATAAAACATGCATAAAGGAAAAATAACATTTCCACTTTTCAATCACAAGATATTGATACAACACATTGATATAAAAACATTATGAAAACCATTTTCAATACCAAAATAAAACATGGTATTTATTTTTCATTTAAAAAAAGGTATGGCTTGTAGAGGAAGCCTAAACTCAAATAATGGTCACGGCGGTGGAGAAGTCTATGTCGCCGCATACGTACGACAAAAAACATTCCCTTTTGTCGTTTAATAAAACTCTTCTTATAAAAAAAATATTCCTTTTGGATAAACATAAAATTCAAAGGGGTTTATACACTGTATAAAAGAAGGCTGTATATAAAACAAAATATGCCTCAATGAAAGGATATTGAGACGAAGTCCCATACAAAGACGATATCCTTGGATTAAGGATAAATCAATTACATAATTATGTGTGAAAGATGAATACACTAAATATAAGTGGATATTAAGTGTAATAAAATCAGAGTTTATTCAAAAATATCCATAGAATGACATATTCAAGGAGTACAAGTTTATCCCCAAGAATCAAAATTGGGTTAAGAAGTTCCCTTGCAAAAATTCAACAGCCTAACGACGTCATTTCAAAATTCAGAAAATGAGTTGATGAGAGATAAAAAGGTTATCTCATCATTTGAACATAAAATTTACATCAATAAGGATATATAAGAACATATCCCAACATAATAGTATGTGAATTAAAAGACATAACAAAAGAAGTCTTTTAAAAAGAGGAGGGCGAAAGGTTCCCTTACCGACTTGGGTAACTTTCAAAACGTACACCCCATTGAAGAAGGGTCGTAGAATGAATATGTAAATACCCATAAATGAAATTATATTAAACAAAGAGTATAATAATGGGAATTAAATACACCACTCAAAGTAATTTGTGGAAAATGTAGCATAAATCTCACAGGAATAAAAGTGAGATGAAAAATCCCTTACGAAAACTCGGCAACCTAACGACGCCACATAAAACTTCCAAAAATTTATTTGATGAGATCAAATAGGTTCTCTCATCAAATTAAAATAAAATTTACAACAATAGGAATATAAAATAACATCCCCCAACATAACATAGAGGATCTTAAAAGAAGTGACATAATGAAGTGTACTTAAAAAGAAAGAGGGAGGTTGGATCTCTTACGAAAATTCGGCAGCCTAACAGCGCCACTCAAAACTTCCAAAATGGATTGTTGAGAGAAAATAGGGGATCTCATAATATGAACATAAAAATTATAGTAAGAGTAATATAAAAGAACATCCCAATCATAAGAAATATGAGCTTAAAAGGAATGACATAAAAGAGTGTACTTAAAAAGAAAGAGAGGAGTAGGATCCCTTACCTTGTGTCCGACATGACTCGATCTTTCTTTAATCTCATGAATAATAAAATTTGGTCAATTTATAATTTATTAAAGACCTCCTTTAAATATTATTATTCAGTTCATATCACATATTATAAGGTTATAATAATTGGTTAATAAAGTGAGTTAATATCAGACGTTTTTGTCGATGTTCGGTACATAAGTAAAAATTGAACTTGTTGGAAAAGTATTTTCCATGTAGTTATAGGTACATAATATCCAGAATAGTATTGATGTTTGAAATATCATATATATCCAGTATATATTCATTTTATACTATTCCATAACATTTGGAGATAAAAAAATTAAAAGCACCGTTCATGGAGACGGTAGGTCGTACGTACGCATGAACGCTACTTTCATTTTTTGTCATGTTAATGGAATTAAAACAAAATGAGAGATATATATATTATAATTCCAGAATTATATCCATAATTTAGATGTAAAATATTAAATATATATCCATTATATATATGTACTTATAATAGTACATAATATTTGGAGATAAGAAATGAAATGTACCATTCATGGAGACGGGAAGCCGTACATATGCATGAACGCTACTTTAATTTATTTTTTTGTATTCAATGGAATGAAATAATAATGATATAAAGGTATATTATAATTCTAGTAGGATATCATATGTAATACCATTAATTCTATCCTTTATACGTCCCACATATGGCATTAACGAATCAAATCACTTTGAGGGGTGGTAGTCCACACTTTCTAAAATGAAGATATCGCATTTACCCATAATGGAAACCATAAAGGTATGCCATAAATGAAAAATACAGAAGCTTAAGGAAAATATAAACATATTATATATCATATATAAATATAGTGACATCTTAATGGCCACCATTAAAGGTGTTAAACGAATATTGAACAATCATCATTTCGTGAGGCAGTAATTTTCCATCCACAGAAACAGTATGTTCTTTAACCATTAGACGAAGGTGTGTGTAAGTGTAGCTCTAGTACATCACATAAAAACATCCTAGTATATTTAAGATACTGGTGTTGTTACAAAATAAAGGAATAAAAAGAGTTCAGAGGGTTGGAGAAGCAAAATAAAACATAAGAACACAAGAGAGGACACTACCTTTAAATCGGGTAACTCTCTTTGATTTGAGCTCAAAGGCTTTCTTGGAATGGATTCTTCCCAAAGTGAGGCTTCAATGATGAAGAGAGGGATGTGGAGAGATGAAATGGGCATGGGTTGGCTGAGCCAAAGGCTTTAGAGGTGTGGGAAAGGTGGTAGAGGTGGGGGCCTTTTATAAGAGGAGAGGAGGGGCACTCTTGGAAAGTTATAAAATATTACTTTATTATATAATACTTTTCGGATTTTAAAGGCCCCAAAAGGATATATTTCGAGGATAAGGTGATACGGTTTCGAAATCCATGCATCCAATTGGTTTGTGACAAGTGTAGTTCTTATATTTTACATTATCTTTTCATTTTATTTAAATCGTTAAATAATGAGGTAATCGCTGCATCATCATGGTGTCATAAATAATTTAATTTATTTAGTGTCTAAAAATTATAAAAAAATATCATGATGTAGGAAATAGTTTTAGATTTCTAATGAATATTTATAGTCTAAAATATTACTTGTATAATCCCATGTAAAAATTGTTTTAGTAAAACAACACATGTTTGTGACATTTTAATTTTAACTTTAAATAAAAAGGTATTAATGTCATTTTCAAAGCAACGTGGCTCCATGGAGTCCCCAAGTTGACCCATGGATTTTCTTGGTCGGCCATGACTCATCCAATGAGGGTAGGACTTGTGTCTAGGTCATTTCATATTATTAAAACATTATTTTTACCTTAAACTACACTAATTACCTCTAATTGCGATTGAAACTTAAAAGTTACTATTCACCAAAAAAATTATTTTAATCCCATTGAACCACATTTTACATCTTAATGACAACCATGTATGTCAGATTTTTGAAATTCAAAACACAGAGGTGGTAAAATTTCATTTAAACGAAAAATCTGTTTTTTAAGTACCACTTAGTGGTTTCACTATTCATCAAAAACTGAAGTTTTCCAGAAAAATACCAAAAATTAACCCTAAGATATATTTGATATTCCAAATTCAAAAATGATGTCTATTTTAAAAAATTCAAAACATATAAGTTACATTAATTAATTTAATAATTAATTCCCGCTGTCAGAGCAAATAGCGTGTTTTTATGAAACAATAAGTATCAAAAGATTGACACTAGTTTAAGTCTAATTTCAAGATGAAATTAATTCAAACGACCACTATTGGATTAAATGGTACAAATATATTATAATTTTACTTTAAAACCAATTCAAAAGATAATCTAATTATATAAATAAATTAGATTAAAAAGAGGTTTTGAATTAAAATACAACATTTTTCACTATTCATTAAAAAAATGAACTTTATCGGAAAAATACCAAAAATTTGCACAAAGTAAATTTTGATGTCCTGATTCTAAAGAAGAATTTTATTTTGTAAAATATAACACATAAAAATTTCAAAAACTGGATTTAAAAAAGGTTCTTCATCAAAAGGTGGTTAATCGACCTTTTAATGAATATTAGAATGTTTACGCTTAAAATTGGATTCATTATCATTTTTAATCCTCTAACATTTATTATAAAAAGTAAAAATATTTGAAAAACATATATAATCATTTTTTAGCTAGTTCTGTTCATTCCTGCCATTACAATGATTAGGCGTTAACTACAATTTAAAATAATATTATTTTATTGTTAGAGTGCAACGTATGATTTCCAAGAAACTCGTTGTTGCGAATTGGGTACGCCATCGAGCATAGAGTCCCCTTTAAAGTTATACTAATATTTTATTCACAAATATGGATAAATGTGAAAATGTCATGTTCTTTATTTACCTGGGGTGTTACATCCTTCCCCCCTTTTGGGAATTGCATCCTCGCAATTTTAAAATTGGGCTTGGAAACTTCATTGAAAATCCCACATCGGAACAAGAGTCAGTAAAACAATCACTTTAAAATAAAGAAAGAGAAGTACAAAGGTCACCCGAGTTAACCCATACTGGGATTCCATGTAGGAAAACATGGATATGGAGGAAAAAACAAAGGGTCATGTTCTGAGAGAGAGTGATAGTAAACATGTCTAGGAGAAAGTTAACTATAAGAAAATCACAAACTTGTGATGGGTTAAACGGTATTCGATTCCCCAGTAGGAAAAGTTAACAGAAAACATTTTTGTTTTATGTTACTCTTCATTGAGGAATTTATTTTTGAGCTTAACTAAATCATAATGAAACATACTTACTTGTCACGTAGACTTTCAACTTTTACTAGATTCCTTAATCAAACTCATATTTTCTCCAAAATACGAGTTTTTAAGAAGACTTGTTCTCATTAAGAGTACTATAATCAAATTCTTGAGAGTCAACTAATCCACAAAATAGAACTATATATTTCCCATGTATTTAGAAAAAATCAAAACCAAAATTTGTTTTTTATGAGATCAGATAATCCACAAAAGTATAATCCTTTATAAAAAGAAAATATATTCTTAATCTCCAAAATTTGTCCAAAAAAAACCCAAAGTTCAACGAAGACCATTCTATAAAAAATTGTCCATAAAATTCTTCAAAGTAAACCAAACTAAGATTGAAACCCAAATATTTGAAGGATTTAACCACATAGTCTTCCAAGGTACAAATTAACTTTTATCTCCAAATAACATCAGTTGCTCTTAAATTATCATATTGAAAAGTAATTAACCTAATCACATATCCTCGATGATAGGTTAATCATTTCCATAGATAACCCAAAAATAAACTTACTCTTGATTCCTAAAATCATCTAACTAAAAAGAATTATTCAAACTAACTAGGGACTTCACGTAGTCCAGTGGTAGGCGATAAATACCGGTCGCACTTTGGTTGTGGGTTCGATTCCCGCAGCTTTGTCTGGCGCGACGGGTTGTTACACGGTCTGCATGTTGTCCTTTTTCCAAAACTATATAATTCTTATAACATTCCCCAAAACGAGATAAAATCTTCAAAAATAATCATAACATATTTTAACATCAAGTTTATCTCATGCCTTTCATTTTCCATCATAATATATAATAACCCATAATTACCTCAAAAGTAAGGATCATATAAACCCTAATGGTTACCTTTATAATTATTACCTGAACTTCCACATCGATTGGTCATCTCGTACAAGATTCATTACAGAACATACCAAGGTACAAGTGTTTTATCATGACTCTTTGATAGTTGGTTTAGAACAACCATGAGTTTCCTCATTGAATCCCCCATTTCATCCAGTCTCTTAATCAGAGAACCACCATAGTTTCCTTCAAACCCATTGTCACTTTGGTTCCTGCTAGATCCATCCATTTACTAAAAACAGAAATGTTAGTGTGAGTATATCAACAAAACCATCATTTACTAATGAGGAAGATAAATACTAATATATACTTACTCATTCACTATATCTAAAACTATGACTCTTTCTGAAAACCTAGCCATTATGGTAATGTCACTTATTCTTAGAGAATACACTAACCTCTAAAGTTATCTAAACCGACCTCTGATACAAACTATAAGGCCCCGGCCTTAAAACTTACTTAATATTGAATTAAATAAATAATTCACATTGAGGATCTTTTCAGGTTTAGGGTTTTAGAGAATTAGGACATAACTATTACATCTCACAAGATTAAAAAGTAGACACTTGTACTAAGTTTCCATAAATAAAAAAAACTCTTAAAAGAAACCTGTCTAGCTCCATGTTTTAGATAGCATGTCTTTCCTTGATCCCATCCATGACCCTATTCATCATTAAGTCCTGTGTAAAACATTTCAAAAACTTGGGATGAGCATAAAAAGATCAGTAAGGGATATAAAAACATGGAAAGGAAACATGAGTACATGTATACATAAGAATCAATGAAATCATACTTTACTCATAAAACATAAGCACTTTAACATACCTCATCAAATCATGAATAAAACATAAAAATCATAAGGCATAAGGGTAACTTGAGGCATTCATAACATTCTTACGTAGGGAGTAACCCTCTTGGTTACATTTGGAATACCCATCATAGTATATCCCCTACATCTCTTTATAGAAACCTTAACGTTTAACTCCTTTGTGTTACCCAATGCATTGGAGAGCTATATCGGGCTCACCCACCCTTAGTTTATCACGGAACCACCCGTCTTCATAATAATTCTCTAGAACCATAACATAATCGTATCACATAAAACATGCATAAAGGAAGCATAACATTTACACTTTTCAATCACAAGATATCGATACAACACATTGATATAGAAACATTATGAAAACCATTTTCAATACCAAAATAAAACATGGTATTTATTTTTCATTTAAAAAAGGTATGGATTTTAGAGGAATCCGAAACTCAAATAATGGTCACGGTGGCAGAGAAGTCGATGTCGCCGCATACGTACGACAAAAAAACATTCCCTTTTGTCATTTATTAAAACTCTTCATATAAAAAAATATTCCTTTTGGATAAATGTAAAAGTCAAAGGGGTTTATACACCGTATAAAATAAGGTTGTGTATAAAACAAAATATTCCTCAATGAAAGGAGATTGAGACAAAGTCCCATACAAAGACGGTATCCTTGGATTAAGGATAAATCAATTACATAATTATGTGTGACAAACGAATACACAAAATATAAGTGGATATTATGTGTAAAAAAATCAGAAGTTATTCACACATATCAATAGAACAACATATTCAAGGATTACAAGTTTATCCCAAAGAATCAAAATTGGGTTAAGAAGTTCCCTTGCAAAAATTCGACAGCCTAACGACGTCATTTCAAAATTCATAAAATGAGTTGATGAGAGATAAAAAGGGTATGTCATCACTTGGACATAAAATTTACATCAATAATAATATATAAGAACATATCCCAACATAATAGTTTGTGAATTAAAAGACATAACAATATAAGTCTTTTAAAAAGAGGAGGGTGAAAGGTTCCCTTACCGACTTGGGTATCTTTCGAAACGTACACCCCATTGAAGAAGGGTCGTAGAATGAATATGTAAATACCCATAAATTAAATTATATTACAAAAAGAGTATAATAATGGGTAGTACATACACCACTCAAAGGAACTAGTGGAAAATGTAGCATAAATCTCACAGAAATAAAAGTGAGATGAAAAATCCATTACGAAAACTCGGCAGCCTAACGACGCCACTTAAAACTTCCAAAAATGGATTGATGAGATCAAATAGGGTCTCTCATCATATTAAAATAAAATTTACAGCAATATTAATATAAAAGAACATCCCCAAAATAACGAAGTGGAGCTTAAAAGAAGTGACATAATGGAGAGTACTTAAAAAAAAGAGGGAGGTTGGATCTCTTACGAAAATTCAGCAGCCTAACGACGCCACTCAAAACTTCCAAAATGGATTGATGAGAGAAAATAGGGGCTCTAATAATATGAACATAAAAATTAAAGTAAGAGTAATATAAAATAACATCCCAATCATAAGAAAGATGAGCTTAAAAGTAATGACATAAAAGAGTGTACTTAAAAAGAAAGAGAGGAGTAGGATCCCTTACCTCGTGTCCGACATGACTCGATCGTTCTTTAATCTCCTGAATAATAAAATTTGGTCAATTTATGATTTCTTAAGGACCTAATTTAAATATTATTATTCAGTTCATATCACATATTATAAGGTTATAATAATTGGTTAATAAAGTGAGTTCATATTAGACGTTTTTGTCGATGTTCGGTACATGAGTAAAAATTGAACTTGTTGGAAAAATATTTTCCATGTAGTTATAGGTACATAATATCCAGAATAGTATTGATGTTTTAAATATCATATATATTTAGTATATATTCATTTTATACTATTCCATAACATTTGGAGATAAAAAAATTAAAAGCACCGTTCATGGAGATGGTAGGCCGTACGTACGAATGAACGCTACTTTCATTTTTTTTCATATTAATGGAATTAAAAAAAAACTAGATATATATATATTATAATTACAGAATGATATCCATAATTTAGATGTAATATATTACATATATATCCATTATATATATGTACTTATAATAGTACATAACATTTGGATATAAGAAATGAAATGTACCGTTCATGGAGACGGTAAGCCGTACGTACGTATGAACGCTACTTTCATTTCTTTTTTTTTTGTATTCAATGGAATGAAATAATAATTATATAAAGGTATATTACAATTCCAGTATGATATCATATGTAATACCATTAATTCCATCCTTTATACATCCCAGATATGGCATTAACGAATCAAATCACTTTGAGGGGGCGGTAGTCCGCACTTCCTAAAATGAAGATATCACATTTACCTATAATGGAAACCATAAAGTTATGCCATAAATGAAAAATACTGAAGCTTAAGGAAAACATAAACATATTATATATCATATATAAATATAGTGACATCTTAATGGCCACCTTTGATGGTGTTAAAAGAATATTGAACAATCATCGTTTCGTGAGGCAGTAATTCGCCAACCACAGAAACAGTATGTTCTTTAACCATTAGACGAAGGTGTGTGTAAGTGTAGCTCAAATCCTTCACATACAAACATACTAGTATATTTAATATACTGGTTTTGTTACAAAAGAAAGGAATAAAAAGAGTTTAGACGGTTGGAGAAGCAAATTAAAACATAAGAACACAAGAGAGGACACTACCTTTAAACCGGGTAACTCTCTTTGATTTGAGCTCAAAGGCTTACTTGGAATGGATTCTGCCCAAAGTGAGGCTTCAATGATGAATAGAGGGATGTGGAGAGATGAAATGGTCAGGGTTTGGCCAAGACAAAGGTTTTAGAGGTGTTGGAAAGGTGGTAGAGGTGGGAGCCTTTTATAAGAGGAGAGGAGGGGCACTTTTGGAAAGTTATAAAATATTACTTTATTATATAATGATTTTCGGATTTTAAAGGTCCAAAAAGGATATATTTAGAGGATAAGGTGATAAGGTTTCTAAATCCACCCATCCAATAGATTTGTGACAAGTGTAGGTCTTATATTTTACATTATCTTTTCATTTTATTTAAATCGTTAAATAATGAGGTAATCGCTGCGTCATCATGGTGTCATAAATAATTTAATTTATTTAGTGTCTAAAAATTATAAAAAAATATCATGATTTATGAAATCTTTTTATCTTTCTAATTAATATTTATCGTCAAAAATATGACTTGTATAACCCCATGTAATTTTTTTTAGCAAAACAACACATGTTTGTGACATTTTAATTTTAACTTTAAATAAAAAGGTATTAATGTCATTTTCCAAGAAAAGTGGCTCCATGGGGTCCCCAAGTTGACCCATGAATTTTCTGGGTCGGCCATGACTCATCCAATGAATGTAGGACATGTGCCTAGGTCATTTCATGTTATTAAAACATTATTTTTACCTTAAACTACACTAATTACCTCTAATCGCGATTAAAACTTAAAAGATACTATTCACCAAAAAAATTATTTTAATCCCATTGAACCATATTTTACTTGTTAATGACAACCATGTATGTCGGATTTTTGAAATTCAAGACACAGAGGTGGTAAAATATCATTTAAACGAAAAATCTGTTTTTTAAGTACCACTTAGTGGTTTCACTATTCATCAAAAACTGAAGTTTTCCAGAAAAATACCAAAAATTCACCCTAAGCTATATTTGATATTCCAAATTCAAAAATGATTTCTATTTTAGAAAATTCAAAAAATATAATTTAAATTAATTAATTTAATAATTAATTCCCGCTGCCAGAGAAAATAGCTTGTTTTTATGAAACAATAAGTATCAAAAGATTGACACTAGTTTAAGTCCAATTTCAAGATGAAATTAATTCCAACGACCACTATTAGATTAAATGGTAAAAATATATTATAATTTCACTTTAAAACCAATTCAAAAGATAATCTAATCATATAAATAAATTATATTAAAAAGAGGTTTTGAATTAAAATACAACATTTTCACTATTCATTAAAAAATGGTCTTTATCGGAAAAATACCAAAAATTTACACAAAGTAAATTTTGATGTCCTAATTCTAAAGAAGAATTTTATTTTGTAAAATATAACACATAAAATTTTCAAAAAGTGGATTTAAAAGAGGTTCGTCATCAAAAGGCGGTTAATCAACCTTTTAAAGAATATTAGAATGTTTATGCTTAAAATTGGATTCATTCGCATTTTTAATCCTCTAACATTTATTGTAAAAAGTAAAAATATTTGAAAAACATATATAATCATTTTGTAGTTAGTTCTATTCATTCCTGCCATTACAACGGCTAGTCGTTAATTACAATTTAAAATAATTTTATTTTATTATTAGAGTGCAACGTAAGATTCCCAAGAAACTTGTTGTTGCGTATTGGGTACTCCATCGAGCATAGCATCCCCTTTAAAGTTATATTAATATTTTATTCAGAAATATGGATAAATGTGAAAATGTCATGTTCTTTATTTACCTGGGGTGTTACAATTAAGGGATACTTTAAGAAACCTAAAAGGTTATAATAATCCATAATATTAAAATAACACCCCACTTACGTTCTATTTTTTAGGTTTTATACACTTCCCATTTATGAACATGTCCATTGGAGACCATGTAACTAACATGTTGATGTTTCTAGGTGAAGTGGAAGTGTCAGTGATTTGTGAAGAACTCTAAATTTTGTTATAACCTATATATAACCTATGATATATAAGATTAATACTCGTTATGTCCATTGATACTAACAAAAGACTAATTATTAAGAACCTGGAACCAAGAAGAGAGTATATTTTCACTTATAATTTATAAATAAATTATTTAATTAAATAATTACCTTTCATTGAATTGTGTATTTATTTTTAATAATAAAATTAAGAACTCATATCATACTATTGTTTATTCATAGTAATTAAGGATAGTTTCCCCCCTAGGGGTGATCCATTCCTACTTCATAAAAATATGATCATCACATTATAATAATGTATGTGATAGTGTGGATGGTTCTAACACTTGTAGGGATCGATATTGATCATAAATGAATACTTTAATGGAGAAGGGATTCAGTTTGATAGAGGAGGAGAAAATAATTACCTTCATTTGAGAATCCTAGGGGAGATCTCTCTACGTATTGAGAGAATCCATCCATGAACTATTATTAACAATGAAAGAATGTGGCTCTCAGACATCAAAAAATGTCATAATTGGGTTTATATACTAATAAGGTAATAAAATAATAATTACACATGGGTTGTTTTTATTTTTCTCAATTTCAAGAGAAAATCATGTAAAAATAATAATATAATTCATATTATTTACTTTACATTTGATAAACTCTTAGATAAAATCAATATTATTTTTCTTGGAGAAAGTAGTTAATATTTATTCAAATGATATTTAATAGGAAATTTATTATTGTATTATTAATGTTAGTACACCATTACTCCTCTATATTTATCATAACTTGAATAATATCTAGTCAATTAAATAATTGTTGCTAAATTATTTCCCAATAAATATTTAAATATCATATCGACCAAATTAGCTAATAAATATTTATTAACTATTACTATTACTAAATAAATTATTATTTTGTTACATTTTGAATAAACCCTTTTAATTATATAAATATTACATATTCAAGTAATTATATGAATAATAACATGATGAATTAATATTTATTTAATATTAAACTCATATAGATATATATTCATTCTAATAACTCATGATTGAATATTTTTTATTAAGAAAATTTTAATAATTATCAAACAACATACAAGAATAATGTTTATCCAACATGTTAAATTCATTTGGAATTTAATTAAGGTTCTGATTATAGGTAGTGTGTGACTCTCTAGGCCCCTTTCTCAGTTTCATTAGGCTACATTGTGTAAATTCTATGTTTAGCATCTAGAAAATCAATAAGGACCTCATGGTGAAATAAGTTAATGTAGTAGTGAGATATAACCTCCTATGAATGTAAAATGTAAAATATAACCTCTTTATCTTGGTATATTCAATATGTAAGGTCAAATACTATTTTCATCCACCTATATGCTCGATGGATATTTCTCTGAATTTACGGAAATAAACTTTCCAAAAATACCACCCTGGACATGGACTTAATTAGAAAAATCAGGTCCCATCAAATTATTTGAGATATAAAATTATATTAAAGAACAAAATGGATATATAGTTTCTCACAATATTCATTAATACAACATCATTCATGACACACCCAATATATGTTACCACACTACGAGAATATCTCATCACAATTTTCATTAATACATCAAATTATGTGAATCATGACATGTGATAATAATAATATTAAATCATAAGGATCATTACAAACATTAGAATATATCAATATCCAAAGAGACATATAAATGTGGATTTCCTATTGAAGGTTAATTTTCTTATAATCTCTTTCACTGAAGATTATAAAGGGCATATACCATCAGGATGTTTTTCGAAGTCCTACGAGTATACACCCATGATAAATTATATCATTGGTGTGTTATAAAATGATAACATCTTATAATAGAAAATATATTTAAGAATAATATCAAGTTAATTCTGGGTTCTTCTAAAACTGGGGAACTATTATGTCCTCTCAATGCGACAAGTAACCGTATGACATTGTCAGATAGTATTTCACATAGAAGAAAAATCATAATGTGATAAGAAATTTTATATTAACATTAAAATATACGAATACATATAATTTTTGAGTATATAGAAGATGGTTCTAAGTCACCAAATCCAAAAAGATCCCACTTTCACTAGATACAACAACTAACGACCTTTTGTTATTGAGATCTAACATGATGGTCATGCATATAATAATGTAAGGATTTATTCTAGGGGTTCAATAAATTTTCATTCATGGAAAATATTCTCCAAATCACTTTTCAGCTATGAGATAAATCCATCAAGAGGTAAAATTTTTATATTATGTTGTTCATTTGTTGATATGGCCTTGGTCCCTTAGTTAGAACCACTACTACAATATTATAAAAATATGATTTGATGGGATCTCTACTACTAGGAACCATATAGTAATCTAGGACAATTTTTTTAATCAAAACATATTCTTTTTTAAATCTCAATACACTATATTGTCATGATCCGCAATATAATTGGAAATAGATAGACACTTTGGACCCTTATATCTCACAGCTGCTTCGTTGAGCCTAAATACATATCATAATTGAGACTTCAGATCGTTATGATATATTTGTAAACATAAGTTAGTATATCCTTTAAGGGATAGTTATTCACCTATTCTATATTCTAGGAACATATAATTTGGATCCCTAAGATATTTAAGGAGACCCTTAACAATAGTCTAATGTTTTTATCTTATATATTATTCATATTTACCTACCATTTTTAATGTGTATATAATATCTATCCTAGAATAAAAATATAATACAAGACAAATTATATTATAGATACATATGGGATCCTATTTATTATCTTTATTTCTCATATTGTCTATGAAGAACCATTTTCTTAGGGAGATGTATACCATGTCACATTAGAACCAATCCTATTTTGGATTATTTCATACTAAATCTCTTTAGTATCTGGTGAATCTATGTAATGTTTTTAGTCTAAGTATCCCTTTGGATCTATCCTAAATGATCTTGATTAGAAGCATATATAATTCTTCACATAATCCCTTTATGGAGAAGCACATGTTTAACTAGTAGTTAAATAAATGTAAGACAAACATATATTTTTAAATAAGTAATAAGTAATCAAAGTATATTATTGGTAATATGACATCATAACCTCTAAACCTCCTATAAACACATGTATCACATTCATAATTATGAAACCAAAATCTCTTAAGGATTCAACAAACTAAATGTTCCATGACCTATATTTTTTCTCTAACCCATAAATGGATCTCTACAACATGTAAATATTGTTATCATTTCATAGAGTCAGAAAATAATTAAGTTTTTTCATATAGAAATATTTGTAAGTTTCATCACCAAGGAAAACAATTGGATATCCATATTAAGAACATCGTTTTCATGGAAAGATGCTATAACAATTTGAATTATAAAGGATCGAAACATGGAAACTTGAGAAATATTTTCATTGTAGTAAATTCCAAAAATCTATTTAAACCCATTATACACTCAAATTTCTTTATAGGTACTCATTTTATACCTAATGTTTAATTTTATCTTGAATACCAATTTTCACCTAGTGATTTTTACATCAAAAATAGGATCGACAAGAACCCATACATGGTTTTGTTGCATTATACTCATATCAAAATTCCTGATATTATTCTATCGTTTAGATTTTTGTCTATCCACTTCCTCTTTTTTTGATAGAGGACCATATTATAAACCCATAATGATTAACCATTATTGGTTACTATAGAAACATATTTTTATGGTTCTCAAACCTATTTGGTTCTTCTACAATGTGTTTTAGAAATAAAATATTATATGGGGTTTATTGTAATCTATTCATATACCAAATATTATGTATCTTGAGCATCAAATTAATCAAATTTAATCTTCATCCCCTTATTATTATTGAGGATTTTTACTCCCTTGGGAATAAAATTTTTTTATCCACTATAAAATCTTTTTTATGAGGGGTAATATAGGTAATATCCCTTTTTTTTCCATAGGTTAACCTATAAAGACACACTTCATGACCTAGGGTTATGGTTTGTATCTTGAAGTGGCATCAAGATACTCCTTATACCCCATACATATATTTTTTACAACACATACTTCTTTCTACATATTAACTCATATATTATGTCATATTTTCTTTTATTGGGACCTAGTTTAGTGTGTACATCATAGTTTATAATGAATATTCCCAAAAGGATAATAGAAGATTATCCTGATAAAAAACCACCCTCACTATGTCTAACAAGTTGCGGTTCCTTAATTAACTTATACTATTACACAATGGGGTATAAAGGGGGTGAGTTTTGATATTATACCACTTTCTTATTAAATGATAATAAACTACTGTCTAAGATATTACCCACACTGATCAGATCAAATCAATTTTTTATCTTTATGATAATATAGTTATATTCTTTTTAATTTAATTCCATGAATTTATACCAAGATTATAATTCTAACCTCATGTATCACTCTCTAGCTTCTATCGGAAATGGTATGAACATGAAGACATATACTAATTCAAGAAGCTATGTATCCCTTTCACCTATAGAATAGAAAGTATTTCTTAGTCTCCTTTATTTATAAATAGCTGACACATTTTCCAATTGGTTTTAGCTCAAAAAATCCTATTTATCCTTCTTGATAAATCATTGTAATTCCCTTCTAGTTTACATGACCCAGATATTGATGCCAAAACAGGGTGTTATATGAGTCCTGTAAACTTAATTCATTTTGATATTATAACCATTTTTTTCATAATCTAATACATAAATACCATTATATCAATAAGAAAATAATAATACTTCTTTATATCTAAGATTAGTCATTTCTGGAAATATAGGGTGATAGTCACCACAAGCCATAGAATCCAATAGGGTTACATTAGAACCACTAAGATTGACCTCACCTTTGTTAACTTTCTTGAATCAACTAATTTTATATAAATTGATAAATTTCTGAACATCATATGTATTAACTAATACCAAAATTGGAGATAATGAATGTTCAAATTTGACAATAAATTCACATAAATATTCCCTATACTTCCTATGCATGCAGTTTTTCTTATTGTGGATCATCTTTTCAAATGAAAAATAGATCACATTATCTTCCTTCCCAAATGAATAGATCATTATCTTCATGTAAGGTACCTACATAGGATCCTAATACTCCGAGTGTGTCTTGGGGACCCTTTCCCCATGATTTCACTTATTTACCAAAAGGATTGCAGGCTTAACTTGTCTCATTTTATTGTAAACTTGTTATATTTGATTAAAGAGTTCCATTAATATGTTCTAATTACTGTTAACATTATATTGAAATTTTAATATAGAGAAACTCTTTGATAGCGATGATAACGCCATAAATTGGAAATCTAGTGTGTCATCCATGTGTTTCTTATAGTGAATCAATTCCTACTCACTAGCCTCCTATGGAGGTGACTTAGGAATTGGGGATTTGATCACATGCAACTTCTACTCCTAGCATAGTATAATGAAAAATATCATGTACCACTCTTTGAATTTTTTACCTGTGAGAAGGGTATAATTTTTTCATATGGATCATAGTTATATAGTCAAAGTCATCTAGGTTTCCATTTATATAATAAATAAATGTAAAATTTTTGTACTTTATCCAGATTATAAAAGAGTGTGGCTTAATAAATTTTAATTATTAGTCTTCCAATATTTTTTCATGTATTGATAAGCCTCACCATAGAACTTTGATTAGTATATCAAATAGATAATATGGTATAAGGATCTGTATTTCCCTTCTCATTTCCTCAATTTGGGGTGGTCAATCTAGTTGAAGGCGTTTATATTGGCATGTCCTTTCAAACTACTAACTTGTTGCTCTCCTATCTATTTGGTGGACTCCCAAATCCAAAAAAATCCTTGACATGAATTTTCTCAACACTTTCCTCTATATTTATACCAATCTTAGATGATATAAATTTGGATAAGTCAACTCAAAAAATTATTTATAACCCCCTTAAATTTTATGTACTCTAATGAGGGTTGGGTAAGAACTTTAATACTATCATTTTTGTTATAAATCAAGTAATTGAAGGCTATATTGATATAATATTTAATTTTAAGGGGGGGGGGGGTTATCTATATGTGTAAACTACCAATTTTATCTTATTACATGAATGTTAATATTAAATAGATTTTAGTCAATTGATTAACCATTCCTAAATAATTTTTAACCATATTATAAGATTTATTTTAATTTCATATTTCATGTTTATTAATTAATTATTTTATTTAATTAAAAATAAATAAATAATTAATCATACAATTTATAGAAATAAAATAACAAAATTGATTGACTATGAGCTTCAATAATGATTGATTTATCACATGGATTATAAAAAAATCCCTCTGAACATAGGGTATTAACCCCTAGAATAATGATTTTTTGAGTTCCATAATTCCATCTGTGATCCTATGTACCTCTTAGATTGGTTTCACCTCGACTCCAAGCATAAAAATCCTCTACTCTCCTAGGAGATCCATCAATTTTATATCTTTAATCACATGCAGGTTAGGGGAATTAAAGGATTGGTAATGTGGGGTTTAAATAAATGAAATCATGGGCACACATGACCGTACATAATGAGAGGAGAGTAATGACTCACAATCTATTATTTAATTTAATAAATTATAATAAAAACATGAAATATTAATAAATTAAATTAACCAATCACATATAAATTATGATTTAAAATATTATTCATCCACATAGATGAACAAAATAAATGAAATTTCACTGGTTATAATTCACTTCAATTCATTATTTATTATTAACATAAATTCACTTGAATAAATTCAATTAATTAATTAATTGAATTATTTCATAAGAAACTGTCAATTAATGTTCATATGAAGTCTCTTGGAGATACCCACCACAAAGCGAACATGAAAATAACTGTCTTGATGATTATTTAATAATAATCACATTAAATTAATTTGAGGGATTATTAATTTTTCAATATTATTACATAGTCAATGTAACATATGTCAATAACGTAATTTTTTTAATACTATAATTAATTATTATTTATGTGATTTAATTTCATTATATAATGGGTGTATATATGATCTATACTAATGATATACACACCATTTCTATTGAATGTCATTTATCTGTGATAAATTCATAGGGACTTAGTTCATATTTTACCTGGGTTACACGATATGTACAAACAAAGTAAATGTTGTATGTTTTGCTTTCCATGTGTTTGTGTAACCCATTATTTGACATATAATGTTCTTAAGATATAGATATTAACAAGACACATGGATTTAATACCATATACTTGACATATATATAATTTATTATGTATCCTATCGGTCTTTCACGGTGCATTATGAATATTTTACCACACAAAGTAAACAAATTTCACCACTAAAACTATATAGATGAAATTGAGTGTATGACTATTACACAATGTGTTTTTATAAATACTAAATACCATTTCATCCTAATCAAAAAATGGTTCTTATTAAATTCACCATATTTTACTAATTCTCATTACATTTTGTGTCCCATGAAATATCCATGTGCGATGAACTTTGGTACATGATATATAATTTTGGTTACACCCCTTATATCTATGTTTACTGGATAAAATCCTACACACTTCCTGATAGAATCTTTGATCATTATTCATTTATTATTAGTATATTTAAGATGGTATAAACCATAAATTAATCACACTAAAATGTCAGAAACATTATAATTAAACTCCATATCAAAGAATGAATAAACTAGACATGAAAAACTAACAAAAACACCATTTAATCAGCCCAAAAATATTAAATAATTATAATTTTTTTTATTCTTTATTTGATACCACTTGAAGGCTTTGGGTGGAACCGTTTCACTGGGTGGGTCGTTACTATCTCATCATTTTTTTAATCCATGAATAATCAATGATATACACGAAGAAGTGAAATGTCCTGATTAGGAGGACCCCTGACTCGTGCACCATCCCAGTTTACCATAAGACCACAGTCATTCCATCCTATATTCCAAAGGTTTGTAACTATTAATTAGAGTCTATTGAGTAACTATGGGGAGACTATACCTCTTCATTAGAGTGTGAAATCTAGAATAAATAATCAAGAATCATCCATATTAGAGTATATGGACATAATAAATTAATAGAACATGATATAATAAAATGGAATGTTGTCATACAGTCCAGAAAGACCAATATCCCAATGGGTTGAATGTGTTTTCTAATTAAAATGAAAAAAAAAGAATAGGGATATGAGGAAATATTACAAATTTAAGTCATACTTTATCTCAATATCTTGTATTTGAGCTATCCTTCTTGATGAAAAAAAATTGGGACACTAACTAAACATTACCTGCAACTAGAAAGATACTTGTATTGGCCCAATCTATTCATACATAAATATTACATATTTTTAGTTTAATATCTAATATATTTAAAAAATACATGTCCAGGGAACGTAAACGTTTAGTTTCTTTAGAGATTAGATAAACAATATTTTTATTTAATGAAATATATTAAACATTCCCCAAAATATCTACCTATCTATCACAATTTACAAGAATATCCTATATAGTCATTTCTTCTCAACTTAGGAGAAATTCAACATAAAAAAGAGTGAGAAAAAATATCCAGTAAGGATAAACATGGGATATATTAATCAATGATCATGTAAAAGAATAATATAAACATAATGGAATGAGATTATGAATTTGGAACTAAAAATTTCACAGCCAATCTATCATGGATTGTAAACATGATTTAGGGCCTAAAAAGAATCATTTCCAAAGACATGAACCATAAGAGTGAGATATCATAAGAAATCAATCATGATCTACAAGTTCATTTCACTTATGTATCAACCCATTATAAGTATAGAAACCATTTCACATGTCAAGGATAACACATGAGACCATAAAATCATAAAAAAATGGAATTAATAATTATTTATCATTTAATAATGGATCAGAAATCATCATAAGTTATATATTTCATAAGGGATCAGGAATCATCACTTTTTTCCCATAGTTGATCAAACCCATCGACCTATTTCCCATAGTGGATCAAGAACATAAACATATTTCCCATAACTATCTCATGAGGGAAAATACTTTTCTGAATTAATTGGAGGTAGAAATTGGCCCCACCTAATAGATAATACATACATTTTTATTTCACGAGGTCATAAAACATACATAATAACATACACCATAGAAAGGAAATGGGTTTCCTAAATATTTCATCATAGCATAACACATAGAAACAAAATAGATTTCATTAATTTTTCATTATATAATAGACCATATAATTAAAATGGGTTTCATAAACAATTAATCAGGGAATTACCTATATAAGTGAAATAGGTTTCCTAAACATACCATCAATTCATCTTAGATTAACCCATGTAAAAGGAATTAATTTCATAAACATATATTTATCATAATCATAAACCATCATGAGAAAGAATATATAAGGTTAAATTAGATCAAATACATATAAAAATAATCAATACTAATGGTTGTTGTGTTATATGGAAAATTATTTTGAAATAATTAGTTTATAAGGCACGTATCCCACATAAGTAAAAGTAAAACGAAATCCCTTACATGCTTTGGTTACATTTTGAATCATAAGCCCCATGAAAGAATAAATTCAAATAAAACCTTAAATATAATGATAATAAATAATATAATGATATAAAATGTCAAACGGGTGTATATACACATTATAAAAGAAGATAGGTGTATAACACAATATGTGTCCTAAGGAAGTCAATTTGAGAAAAAAAATCCTTACATCCTTGGAAACATTTGAATCGTAACATGCATGAAAGAGTTAATTTAAAGGAATATTTAAATATCATGAGAATAAATACATTCATGATATAACACTTAAAATGGGTTTTATATGAACATCATAAAATAATATAGGTTTTTGACCTAATATATGTCCCAAATAATTCAATTCGAAAAAGAAATCCTTTATATGATTTAGTAAATTTTGAATCGTAATTCCTGTGAAAGAATAAAATTAAATGAAACTTTAAATATAATTAAATTAATAAATTAATGATATAAAATGCAAAATAGGATTTATACATACCTCATTAAATAATATAGGTTCACAACATAATATATTTCACAAAAAAGACAATTTAGGAAAAAAACCCTTACCTTGTGTCTCAAATTACATCACACACGTTCGAACCTCATTTATAATAAAAATATTTTCATTATAAATATATTTAAGAATTATAATTATATATATCAGACCATATATTATTTACCTCTTACATTTTATTAACCATTTATTAATACTTCTATGTTGAATCATATTTTTGGTAATAATTGAGTCATCTTTCATGTCTATTTTGATTTGGTCATTTTGGTCTATTTACATTTATCATGGTTCCATAAACTCAATAATTATAACAAATATATAATTATAATATATATTCCACAAATTTTTATTTATATCAACCTATTAAATTTATAGATAGAAAATGAATTATACCATTCATGGAGATAGTAGGTCATACATACACATGAACATTATTTCCATTTTCTCAAAAGATGAAAAGTAAGAAAGATAAATGTTATAGAACCATTAAAGAATAATTTTTATGTTATATATTTAACATATGTTTACTAAAACATTATTTTTTACCTTTAATGTAACACATAATTAAAGAACGAATCACATTACCTTATAAGGAGGTAGTACCCCATACGCATGATCAACAGTTTCATCTCACACTAGATATAAGAGAATATATATACAGGAAATTAAATTAAAATAATAACATATAATTATATTAGAATAATTATGTTATTATATAGTTAGGGTTGAACAATATTTGAATGATTTGGAGGAAGAAATAAAATGATAATGTAATGTTGAGGACTATGTCTCCTTTTTAGAGAACCCAGTTAGTTTTACAACTAAAGCCTTATTTGGAGGGTTTACTAACAGCAAAAGTCCTATAAGAAGTGTATAGGTAATTAAGGTATTATTTTGGTAGGTATATGTTGATCCAATGGTTTTTTAAAGTGTGAATAGGAGAGGATATGGAATGGCCTTTTACAAGTGAGGGCGAGGACATAGTTGTAATTCTTGAAAAGAAAAAGGTTTAACCACATTTTAAACATTCCAAAAAGATCCAAAAGGGATAATTGGAAAATATTATTTGAGATAAGGTCTAAATGTTTCCACAAAATTTCCATTGTAAAATTTTATAGTTCATTTTACACCAAATCTTTTTAGGTTAACACCATTTAAACCCATTTTAAATTTAACAATGATAATTAATTTTTAATATGTATATGATTAAATTTGGAAAAAATAAGTTTACCGTATTATATAATAAAAATTATTCTTTTAAAAAAAATATATAATTAATTTTAATAAATTCTATTTAGATGTGGAAAAATATAATTGAAAATTAAACAAACAGACGTGATGAAAAAGTTGTTTTCCAAAGAGGAATTTTCAAATTTTTTATCTTAAAACTCAAAATTAAATTGATTTAAATGAACTTAATTAGAATAATTATGCTATTATTTATCTTATGTTAATTTTAAAAATAATAAATAAAATTAAATGATATATATTCTTTAAATAAAAATGATTTTTTTTGTAAAAACCAATATTTTAACTATTCATTGAAAAATTTCCTTTCATAGAATCAACAAAAATATCCCTAGGATAACTTTGACATAATGATTTAAAAATTATTTTTTTGTTTGAAAATAAATTTTCTAAAAAATTCAAAAAATAATTATAAAATGAGTGAAAAAATTGATGAATATTGTATTGAGAAACAATGCATTTTTATCAAAGAAAAGATTATTTTAAATCTCCTCTCTAAATAGTGATCTTCATAATATGAAATTAAATTAATATAGATAGATATATGATATATAAAATTGATTTACATCATTATTCATTATGGGTGGTTTTAGTTAATTTAAATGGAGAAACATTATTCACTTAAAAACTCTGTAGATAAAATTTTTATTTAGGTATATAAATACATTTATACAAAATTCAAGAAAAATTATAACCCAAATGAAATTAAATAGATTATTATAAATAAAATTTATCATATGTAACTTTATAACAAAATATAAAATACAATTAGAATTTAAATTACTTTATTTAATTAAGGTTATTAACTGTATTAACTAAAATGATATTTTTACAAACAACCCCTTATTATTCAGAAAATTCCAAAAATTTCACCGTAAGTAAATTTTGATACACATATTTTTTTTTACATATTTTATAAAATAAAATTATTAAAATTTGTAGAAACTAAATACATTATCCAGAAAAAAGTAATAAATGTAATTTTTGAAAGAAACATTTTTAAATCCTAAAATGACTATTAAAGAAAATTTTGTACTTATATAAAAATAATTAATCGCTAAATTTTAATTTTTTAGGACCCATATATATATATATATATATATATTTCAAAATTTAGTTCATTAAGAAATATTGTTTCATGTATCTCAAGATATTTAATAAATTATTTTTCTGGAAAAAAATATTTCATAAAATCTCAGGGTGTTACAGGACTGCTCAGGCACGTATGTGCAGTGGATGCATGAGTAGGGTGTAAGTACCTAAATCAATTGGGAACAACACATGAGGTCCCATAAATTACAATAATGTAGTGATATGTTCATAATATATACTCAATTTAAAAGAATAGAAAATAAAAAAAAAAAATAAACCATCGTTGATCCTCGGGTCTATAACCTCGACTGAACATACCCATTTCAGTTAGTTCCCATGTTTGTCTATGTACTTCATGATACTGTAATAACCAAATCATACCCAGGGATGGTTCTTAAAAGAATATCCTATGAAATTAAGTAATTTATGGTTGAACAACCAAGTATCTCATCATAAAAGGCCGAAAAAAATGATCCTAGGCATCATAAGGGTCTTTCCAAATTCTTTTTATATTGAATGTGTTGAATTTTATTGTCAATATTCTAGGGTAATCACTTAATTATAAACAAATTCTATTTAAAAATTCTAAATGGAATGATCTGAATCATCTTGGGAATCCTAATCCAGCACAAATTTGTAATCAAGCCAAACTGGCCAGGTCGTAGTAATGACAAATAAATCCCAAAATATTCATGATTATAATAATATACCAATATGAAATTGATATATCCTAGACATTCTAATCATTTAAGTGACTCATGAAATCCAATGATCCCTTTATAGACCCATGGTCAAATCCCATAATCCTGAGAGTTCTTCGTACGACTTAACAAATGGATCGTAAGAACTGTATCTATGAATACATTTTATTCTCAACATATCATATAAGTATCAAAATTCATATCCCAAGAAGCACCAATGGTGATAAATAATGTCCCATCATTTTGAGAACATAATATTGATCCTAGGAAGAACCACTACTTATCAACTAAGTTAGCACTATCATATCATGTCGAGCTCATAGGCTAGATCACAAGATGTGAATCTTGGAATACATAAATGCATAACAATAAATTTATGAATTCTTATATACAATTCAATGATTGGATTAATTATCAAAACCATCATCACATCTCATACCCCATTAGTATTACATATTCAATACAAATTCTAATGTGAAACCCACTACCATCTCAATACACCCTAAAAAGAACTCAGTCATGACTGGTTTATAATCAGGGTACCTACTAGCATAAAATATAATCACTCTAGGGTATTTTATCCCTTAATCATCTATTAATAATCCTACATCCTCATAGACCTAATAGGTCAAGACATAGTAGTGACACATGGGATATGTAACATGACCCACATCAATTTTATTTGTTTTTATTGGGTTGTCCCCTCATGAAAACCATCTCACCGACCCTAAAATTTATTCACCCCAGTGTAACCCATCTTGAAGAGGGAGGATAACACACCTGAGGGTCACCTCATCAGTTCGAATAGATCTATGGATTTATAAATCATGAACATGTATTACCATTAGGTAATCCAATAATTTTTACTAAGTTATTATTCCTTAAGGATACTAAGGTTTCTAAATTTAGTGACACATAATTTTGATAAATGGGACACACCCTTTAGTGGTATAAGGGGTCATAATGCCTCATTTAATTATTTATGTGCAAGACAATTGGCAGCCATAAACTAGCCAGAGTTCAAGAATACACTATAACCCTAGACACTTTACGTAATCTAACTTGGGATGTAAAATTTTATTCAGAAGAAAATTCCATTAAAAAAATTATTAAACATCATATTTTGAGTATTTAATTCATGAATGATTGTTTAATATAAAATTTGTTCACTTTAAGGTTGTACAACAACACATTTCATGTATATAAGTAGACAGATATATAAAAGGGATAGTAAAATGGACTACCTACCGCATTTGGATATTTTAGTTTCATAATCCTAAGGATGATAGCTCTACCATGACCTATCCCAAGTCACCAAAGCTCGACCATCCACTATATGATCCTATATCATGTTCAACATCAAAATTAAATTAATTGTAATGATTTAAATTAATTTTAAAAATAAATTCCAAATTGGCATAATTCTCTTTAACTTACTAGGAATCTGACACTTGACACTTCTTCGAGAAATGTGTGTCAACCATCCTTGACGCACCCTTGAGTGGGAACCAAGATAAATCCACATCATGAACTAAAATCATTAAATTAATGTAATTTAATGAAAAATAATTGATAAATTCATTATTTGGCATACCTTTATTGAATTTATATGAAAAAAGGGAATATTTTGTCTTAGGAAATCATCTATCTTGGATAATAAAAAACCCCATATTTATCAACCGATTATACTATGATTTTTTGTAATCCAAATCAAATCCAAATCGAGAGATGTAGAGTATTATAATGAAGTGAGAATATGATGAATAAAGGTTTTCATATCTTAATATATACATAAAATCACCGAATAATGGAGATAAAAGCACCCAAAATCAAAGGTTATTAAAGAGAGATAGAGGGGTGGGTCAAATATTGAGGATATAAGAGAAAATAATTTGTTGAAGAGGGTTTCTCCCTTTAAAAATTCATGCGTAGAAGTTAAATTCCCCCCCTTAAATACCATATCATCTAGCTGGTGGACCCTATAGTGAATCCTATCCACAACCTACCCCACCATATAGCTGGTGGGATAGAACCAAAATTCCAATGGATTTTGATTATAGGTTTACAATCAGAAATTTATTCCCAATAACCTTTTTATCCTGAGCCCCGTACATGATCTATTTCATGTTTAAAACACCTCCTGTTAGGTATTTCAACCCTAAGAATTTGATTATGAATCCTGATACAAAATTCATCCCCTCCATTGATTAAAAATTTCAAATTCCGTTGGTAATTTCAACAACCACGAACATGGAAACTTATATTCTCCCCACAATAACACTTATGATCACTGAGAAGCCTAATTTTTCATCCAACAACATCATCCTACCAACATTAGTTATCAAATCCTATTAAAATGTCACCATTCCATCCTCAAATTCCTAATGATCTTGTTTAGCCTGACACCAAAAGTATGGGGATCAAATCACCATATGGGATCCAAAACATTTATTCATTAACAATTCATCAACATGATGCTTACATAATCTCATGTATACCAATACACTCACATGATATCATCTAATTGATCATATTTTCAATGATTCTCCCCACTATAAGAATTATTTCAAAGAATACACTTCAAAGAAACTACATTACTTCCATCAGAATTACCTATTGAAAAATAATTCCATAATTATAATGATACACCCAATATAGATTCCATCATACCAAACTTAAAAATATATTGAAACACTGGTCAAAAGTTGATACTGCTCTTTATCTCAAATTTCCATGAAAAACAGATATACACACACCGTTCAATCATTTAAATTAGATACACTATATATTATATGAATTTAGCTAGTCAATAATAAAATATTATCTTCATACTTAATATGATGAACACTATTCAGTTTCTAATGCACCACGGTTTAACTTCTTCAAAAAAATAGTCAGACATCCTATAGTCGATTGTTCTAAAAATTTCCTAGTTTCTATCATCAACATGTTATACCTTTTATTGATATTGGTAACTTAATTCCATAATACATCCAATAATAACATGAAAACATCCAACAAACGACTTTCCTAATTTCTAGAGAGTTCCCTCAGTAAAATATTTGACTAGTAAAAAACTCATTGTCATGCTTTTCCATGAGTACCTATGTTCTCCCAATCATAAGTAACCCCAAATTATCTCTAATTTATCAAGATACTAATTCCAATTCTTAAAATACCTTTTATATCACATAAAATTATACCTATAATTTTATAAGTAATCCAGAAAAATTTATATCCATTACCGACATTAAAATTCCATTACAATCACTCATTTTTTGATTGAACGCATATACTATCTCTCACACACAAGGATAATACCACCATGAGAAACAACACAATCCCAAATAAAGGATTACCATTTTCATCTCATAATTTTTTTGAAACCCTAAATTTTTTTGACCATGTCATGTTTATCAATAAATATATCAACTAATATGGGCAAGACCCCTCATACTTGAGCGCTATTCAAAATGGAAACTCTACCTACCCCTGGTTCAGGGGAGAATCACCAACAATAATCACTGAATTTATTTTAAATATGGATCAATACATCGAATATCCTGTTATTAACTCCCCACTATATATATTTACATATATTGATCCTTGAGCATAATATCTGAAAGACCTCACATCGCACATGTGTCTCTCCCCCAAAGCGATGCTCATCCAAACTTTTTAGAACCCATCAACACTTGAGTTATTCTTGACTACCACTAATTATAATTTAAATATAACCATGTGTAACTAGTACACACACTTATTTTATCCCTTAAAAAATGAAATAAGAATACCCTCTAGTACCACATAATCACATAAACATGACTTTTGACCCCATGAGTCACACACCATTAGATCTGATCCATCAACCTAAATAATGACCATTCTTTATGACATATCAATCGCATACAAATAATAATTCACAATTATCTTATGTATCATTAAAAAAATACATTATATTACAAGGCACAACACACTATCACCCACTACAAGTGTCATTCTAAACATCAAAAGTATCTTCCCATGCTCTCCTCACACTTCCAAAGTGCATTCTAAGTCTATAGGATCAGAATCCTAAATAGACCTGCACATCAAAGCCACTTTGAAAATAATGATACTTTATGTGTCTCACATACTCAATGAATTAGCAATAAATATTTAATTATTATAAAACCTCATATAATAACCATTCCTTTGGTATAAACTCAATTAATCCTCCTGTTTATCAATCTGAAAAACCTTGCACAAACCTATGCTTCCTTCCCGTAATTTACTATTAAGAAAGGTCTACCCCCAATCATGGGTTTTTTTCATATACCTCACTAATAATTGATTCACTAAATGATGAGACATGCCTCAAAAGTATCTAGGTATCCCACCAATCCCAATAACCAAATATGACAAGTCCATAATGCATTTATAATGGCATATGCCTATCTCAAGGACCAAGGAAATAGACATTAGAACACTCACTCAAGGGTCTCATTAACTATATTGATTAGGAAATTATTCTAAAAAATTATTCAACTTGGGAAATGATCCTCATAGATCATCCACATATGGGACTACACCCTCAATAAGGTTGATCTCAAGCAACCCACACTAAACCTCCATATATGGGAGTCGCCAAATGATTTATCATGTTCTCATCAATCATCATTTACATAACATATGGAATAATTATTGATAATATTTATTATAGGAAACTCATTCATAATCTTGGTTAAGATGAAATTCATTCCCAGATATATGGAAAAAACACAATATAGGTAGTTTTAAACACTATACATAATAAATCCTTTATAAGAAACACCCCTTAAGGGGTTTATCATAATGTAATAAAACTAATAGGGTAACTACACCTATGTGCACATTGGAAAAAATTTCCTTCCTCATCCTCAGAAATCTCATCATAGATCCACATGACCTTCCACTACTTGGAGATATATATAAAAGGTAGTGTATATGAGTAGAATGATAAAAATAACTTATATGAGAAAACACTACATGAGCTATTAATGACACTTTAAATAGTTGGGCCTCTTTTTAGAGATAAACATTCACAAACATACACATATTACATATGAATTTTATGTTCCTAAATATGATGCATGATATAACTCTTTCCCCTAATACCTAAGACTCAAAATCCAATATAAATCATATAATAATGAAACATCCATTAGAATACCTCAATTTGAAAATAATATTACTATAACATCATACTCCAAAAACAAAAACTTGAGACCCTGGTAAGATGGATTTCTTACTAGAACTAGTTTTTATGATGCACTTTCCTCATATCCATGTCCGGCTCAAAAACATTCCTCTGTATCCTAACTACCAAGTCCCAAATAGTAATTTATGTTTAAACAATACTGGATACCAATTTGTAATATCCCAATCTAGTTTCCATTAGACCTATTCCCTATCCCAATTAACTATAATTTCTCAAGCTTGCCTCCCTATATGCTAGAGGATTCTGATTAGAAGTGGGTTATATCCTATGATAATGGGGATACTATACCCCCCATATTTGTGAACAAAATTATAAATAAATAATTATGAATCATACATATCATAATATATAAAAAGAATAAATAATATAAAAAATTATAATGACGAGAAATATAGTCATATAGGAGGGAAAGTTCAATCACCCACTAGGCCAGTCACATGTAAAAATTTAATAAAAGAATAAGGTTGAAGGTATATTTTAATACTAATAGTTATACCTAATCTCATTATATCAAGTATGATCTACCCTAATCAATGATCGAAACCTCTACCTTTACTAAACTTTTACCTACTACCAGTGAGTGTCTACCAGGGAACCCTAATGAAATGGTTGCCCAAGTAGGATGTGATCAAATAAATCAGTAGGTAACACCCAATGTGGTCTCACACATACTTAAAATGAAGTGATATGTGTGGGGTTATAGGTGAAATTTGAACCCTCACTCAACAGTGGTGGTAAGGCTCAAATTAAGAACCCCATGTTATTAAGGGGAAATGTAAAAAAGGAAGACTGCCAATAGATGCAAGTGATGGAGGAAAAGGAATTCCCCACTCGATGTTGGGACTAGCGATGAATGAGAAACCTCCCTTGATAGGGGGGGGGATGGAAGTGAGATATAAACCCCCTCTCTATATTATGGTTAGGTTGTGGGTGAGAAATGATTTTCTACTTTGTGATTTCAGTGATGTATAGTGGTTTCCGATCTTGTTATGTTTTGATTTTTCTAATGATTGGTGGTGCTCAATGGGTTTTCGATGGTTGAAACTATTGATCCATTCTTGGTGGTGTTGATAGTAAGGGGTTCCACCAAGTTAGTGGAGGTTCAACATTAGGTGGAGGTTATCTTATTAGTTTTTTTTCTTAGGGTTTCCCATTCCTTTCAAGCTAAATTTCTATTCGACCTTTTGGTCATGTTTTTTGAATTGTGTCATTTGGATTTATTGAATTATTCTATTATGTTATTTGGTCCTTTGGCCAATGTGGTTTCAGTATTTTCACATGAAATGGGTCCCCCCAAACCCAATGAAATGGGGTTTTAATTTTCTATTTTATTTAATAAATTTTCATAACACTAAATCATTTCAATAAAAAACCACCATTAATCATGAATTAAATTATATTTATCAACCATACCTTCTTAAATTATTTCTCGGGTGTAATTGTACACATTATGATATCATTCCAACCATATTAGACCCCTGAATGATTCTAAAGATCATTTCCTAGAAAATCCAGTAAACTATGGCTTAATTTCAAAGTACCTCTACTTGAAGGGATTAACAACTAGAAACTTGGTTTCATGAGAATCTATCCAAACTAAAAATAAAATGAATGGATCAAATATTATTCCCAAGAATCCTAAAAAAATTACTAAATTAGAAACACCCCCCATGTCAACTTGAAACTCATCTATATACCAAGTATCATGGGAATCCCAATCAAGAACATGTTTATAATCAAGAAGGATTGGACAGATAATGGGGGTGAACTTGTAATCCCACATTAATAAATATAATAATATTATCCCAATACCAAATTTATAGATCCTTGACATTATAGGAATATTAGAAACCCCTGGAATCTAAGGTATCTAATATAGACTAATTGTTGAATCCCAACGTCTCTGGTATTATTCATGTGAATCAGTATCCAAAGCCCAGGAATCACATCTAGGAATCCATATCAATCTCATCATATCATATAATGCTAAAAATTAGGATTATAGAAATCACCTTTATAAATTCATAATGTCACATCATAATATGACCGTAAGATGAATCCCTAGACACACATTTGGGCATCTACTAAGTCACCATACTAATACCATGTCATACTCATAATATAGATCCAACTAAGTTTTTCTAGTCATAAATAAATACCTAAAAATAAGTAAATTAAATATTATATAAAATTTAATGGATAGACAAACACCCAAACCCATCATCACTACCCAAAATAATTTAGGCTTACTTGTTCCGCATGAGTTCTAAGGTGACACCATCTACCATCTCTATTCATTACAAAAAGGACACACTCTAGGTTTTTCTATCAATAGGATACCTATATGGGCCCATTGGTCACATCATTGGAGTGGAACCCTATGTGAGGCCCTCTTGTTCAACATAAATCATAAGCACCCTATGTGGGGACCCTTTGATCAACATGAGGTATGGTTTCCCTATTTGGGAACCTTTTAATTCCAAATCATGCTTAAGTTAAAATATAATCACTTAGGGGTATCACATCCCTAATTATTCTCTTATTAATTTTATAACATCATATGAATAATAGGTCATTCCACACTGAATACACACTAGAGATAACGTGTGGTCCGCCCCAATTTCCTTGGTCATGATATGGATGTTCCCTCACCAAACCCAAATCACCTAGACAACAGATCATTCACTCAAGATGTTTCCACCTCAATAGGGGATGATTGATTTTACAAAGTCACCCCATCAATCTTAATATATATTGGGTTTTATAAATCAGTAACATGGATAACTGTTAGGGCCACCAAAATCAATTATTATGTACCACAACGTAGAGGCCAATAGGGCTATAAAGCCAATAGATACTATTTTTTTTGTAAATGGGACACACCACTCATGGGTTTTGAAGGGTTGTAATTACACATTTTATTATTTATGTTCTATAACATTGGTATCATGGAATTAACTAGTGTTTGAGGGTCCACTATGGCCCTAGAACCACAATTAAAATTGGATAGGTATAAATTTTATTTATTAAATATAAAATTTTATTAAATAATTAATTAACCATAATATTTATCACATTAAATTCATGAATAATTAATTAAATATTAATTTATACTTCTTCAAGGTAGTGGGATCCGATGTACGGTGCCGTGTTTTTTCAGACTACAATTTTGAGAAAAAATTTTAATTTTTTCTATTAGATTCTTGTAAGGGGTAAAATTGTAATATTACTATAGAAGATGATATAAAATAATTTTTATAACCACATGGTTTGTCCTAAAATAGGGTTTTTACCTTAGGAAAGTAGTTTGGTGGAATTCTATGCTTTTTGAATTTTCCAAGAATATTAAATATTAATTTACTTCACATATATTAATTTAGAAATATCTATTTAATGGAGTGTCAGATTGAAATATTATCTCTTACAATAAGTATAGAATGGTGAGCTTTTTATATGTGTGGAATAAAAAAAAGTTGGGTGTTGGGTCGGCCTTGACCTCTTTTTCTTTTATTTTTCATCCTTTCTTTTTCTCTTTTTATTATATTATTTTTCTCTTGGATTCCCATGTACGTGGATATGAATCTTCCTTGAAATGGTCTTGACAATAAATGAGAAATTTTGATATAAATAATGATAGTTAGAGAGAAGGGTAACACCTCAGATCTTGGGACATTAAAAACCATCTTGCAGTAACCGTGGACTGCGGAAATGGGCGAAACTTCAGCATATTCCACCTGAAGATAGACATTTTTTAATATTTCTCTTTAAAACCCTATATATTTTTTATTTTCATGTTCTAATCCCATTATATTTTTAATTATGACCCCTATTGGTTTTTTTTGTAAGGAATAATTGGTGTTCCTATCATTTTAGAGGGTTTTCATTCAGTAAAACTAGTGTACACGACATGTGTTTTAGGGAACACAGTCCATACTTGCATCAATTTTGGGGAAGAAAGAAAATTTCAAAGTACACATCAGATATGGGTACTCAATTCTGTACTAGAGTACCCTGCCAAGTTTCCCGTGTAAGAGTGACATGCCATGTGGATTACATGATAAGGCCTCGTGTGGGTCACACACAGTGTACAAGTGCACGACTATGCCAAATACATGGCTAGTTCGGGAGAGGGACATGGGAAGGTATCCCATGTAGGGTAAATTTCATGTAACTATCTTAAATTCATTATAATTGGGTGTTGAAATTCCAAGAATTTCTATATTATATGCCCAGGTGGTATTTTCGGAGTACACATTGCGTACTCATGGGGGACATATAGTGTACTTCTCCTTTTGTAAACCTTTGATGTTTTTCATATATTTTCCCCCAAGAGTCATCATTTGACCCATGATTTTTCCTTTTTGAGTATCTTTTCATGTAGATTTTGATGGTAAGACTCTTGATGTGTTTTGAGCACTCCTAGGGGGTGTTTCATAAACATATAGGTTATTTCTCTAGTAATTATATAAATTGTCTTCTGAGAGTGATACATTATACTCTGATGATCCATTAGATATCTCTCTTGGATGATTATTTTGTAGATTTTCATTTGAGTACGTCTTGCTTGTGATATGTTTCCCTATATACCAAGATACTGTGAGAATAATCATTTCTAAGGATCCCCTACACAATTCATGTGCTTAATATTCAGCCTAGAGCATCCTTTATAGGATGTGTCAGTCTTTCTTGTTATTTGAGGATCCCATGTAGGATTCCTCCTTTATCGTTTATAGTTTATGATCCAAAGTAGGATGGATTTTCTAATGCATGTACTTTGAGGATCCCATGTAGGATTCCTCAACATATGTTTTAACCATGAGGATCTTGTGTAGGATGCCTCTATCTTCTTCCTATTATGAAGGGTCCCCTATGGGATGACTTCTCTTATGTGTTGACCTGTGGAATTTCTAATAGGATACCTTCACCTATATACAAATCCAAGTATCCCTTTTAGGATGCATTTTTTGACTTGCATCTCGCAGATCCCTTATAGTATTCCTAAATCGACTTACTGTTTGAGGATCAAATATAGGAATCCTCTATTACCTTATCAACTAAGGATCCAAGAAGGATGCCTTCGCTTAATCATGAACCTAAAGGAACCTATGTAGTCTTTATTCTTTACATTTTATACCAAGTATCCCAATTTGGATTCCTCTATGTGTCAGACTTAGGGGACCCAATGGGTTCCTCTATGATTGACTGACCATTAGTTAGTACATTAGGTTTGGGTAGAGATGGTAGTGAGTGTTATATTAGAACCCAATACAAACATATAAGACCATGAGTTTCTGTATGTAATGTTAGGTTTAGACATTTAGAAACACTACATCTTTTTTTAGGATTTTATATGTTTATTGAATATGTAGTGTGGATAGCCATAGGGTCTTCCTAGTAGGTTTTTAGCCTCATGTGAGGTATATTTATTTCCTTTTGGGATGCCTTGATGTTCTTCCTGTGGTCTGTATTCTAATACATTTTATTATTATATTATTTCTATTCCCGTAGTTACTACCTTAGATATGGCTGTTCGGCATGTATATTTGATTATTAGATTATTAGTATTTTCATAGGTGATTCCCTATATCCAACTTTTGATACTAGGATTATGATATATGATCATGGTTCCCAAAGTAATGATATTCTTGGATGGTTATGGTCTAGTGTGACAATGATGATTATACTCTCTTCAAGTTTTTATATGATGAGGATGGTTATGCTCTCCTCTACTCATGGGTTAAATGAGGATGATTACGCTCTCCTAAACCTAGGGTTTTCAGTGGATGATTACACTATCCTATAATTTTGGTCTGTGGAGGATGACTATGCTTTCATCGACCTAGGTTTTATGTAGGATGACTACACTCTCCTCAATTTTTCATATGACAAGGATATCTAGATGTTATCTCTAGGATTAGGATTATGATCACTTTTATTATCTATGTTGTTGAGCATTGCATCTGAAAAATACGACTGAGATTTAAATTTGGATCTCAAGGGGTGGTACTGACATATCATCAGTTAGATCTCCTAACATATCACATAAGGTTCGACCATAGAGTTCATCCGAGATGAAATGTTGTGACTGCATATGGACCAAGACCTAGGGCATATACATTGGACTTGATTTAGAAGGCATGAGAATCATGAAATATATCTCTTGTTCATTTATAGTATATTTAGATGTAATTACCTATAATCCATTATTACAGGGATTGGAGAAGAGTATGGGTGAACCCAAATTTAGGATGAGTATCCCGCTATGGTGACATATCTTGATCAGATAAAATTATAGAATTAGAAAAAGTAAGTATATGTTGATTAATATTATAGACCTAGATATTTACATAATTATACATGTCTCGAGTTTCAAGATACCTATCTCAATTATCTAGCACAAGATGTCCAGGCGATTTGGATTAAAGACCCAAGGACATACTGCTAATTAGTTTTAAGTTATTTCATTCTCCTTACTCATGAAAATTCATTTTTATGTATATATTTATAGGTATGGGACTAAACACACACACAGATATATATATATATATATATATATATATATATATTGACATCCCTGGAATAACATTTCTAGTTGATCATGATTACTGACTCAGGTTTTGGCTATGGTTTTATGTTTATTGGATTTACTTATCTTTTCAGTTGTGTCTTGGCTAGGGTGATCACTTTGAATTTTCATGCACTTATAGAAACATATTTATAGGTTCATCATTATTCTAGCATACTAATATTATTTCTCACCCTTTCACATGAACTTTAGTGTATGTGTAGACCTTATATCTTCTTTTTTAGGTTGAACATAGTTGTATGGTGGTTAGGTATGAGGCCTTGAGTATCAATTTTGAGTGGATCTGCTTGTGTTGGTTGTTTTGATCAGGCTATTGTAGTTCAGTAGTGTTTAGAAACTAAGAATGTGTTTTGTATTAGAGTTAGTATTATAACCTTATACATTTATTTTAGTTTCTTTTATACTCATTTATTTTCATGGATGACCCACTGGGTGACCATTGTTGTATGTATTTAATAGTTGTTTGGGATTTTATAGCATTTAATTTTTATTATAGAATATCCTATTTCAATTTATTTATTATTTCTACACTATTAATTTATTTCTATTTATGATACTTATCTATTTCTTCTATTTTATTACATTAATATGAGGGAATAGTCACCCCACTATCACACCCTAAGCCCTCACTGCTAGTCAGGATCCTCTAGAATATGGGGAGGTGCACATGAATAGTCATAACCAATGGGATTACGACACTATTTTATTGGTTTCTAGTAAAAATAATTACCAATTGGTATCAATGTTATTCTCTTCATAGTCTTGATTATTTGGGATATGGTTGGTAAGAGTATTAGAAATGTTGGAGAACCTCTAATAGATATCAGATTGGTCTGTCAAGAACACATGTTTCAGTAGGATGTCTTGGTTTCCCGAGTAATTTGATTACTATTCTGATCTATGATGTTACAATTGTATAGGATTTTCACCTTGTAGGAAGTGTTTTTAGTTTTTACCCTCAACGGTCATTGTGGTGTTTTCCTTCTTTCGAGAGGTTTGATATTTTGGGTTGGGTGGTTATACATTATGAACCAGTTGTGAATTTTGGTATGTAGGTATATATGGGAGACATAATTACACTTATTTTTTACTCATACACTTGTAGGTTTTTGTCTATTGAATTGTAGGGAAACCTATGTGAGTGAGGTTGTCCAAGGTTTATCGATTCCTTCTTAGGATGTGATTTTGGTTTTATGTTCATTTTTTGACTGAGAAATGTTAGGTGATCATGTTTTTAGTATTGTCTTGTTGATGCCTTTGTCTTTTACAATAACATTGGGTTCTTTGTTTTTTGGATGGGATTTAACGGAAAAGACTATTTGGGTTCCTGGCCCATTCAACCAATGTTTCCATTATTTCCAATATTGTTAGAGCACGAGTAGATGCTCGCGACTAGAATAATGTTAGGTGATAGGTGTTATAGAATAAAATCATGGAAAATGTGAGGTGACTGATTTTTAAGAGGTGTTCCACATAAGCTTCCATCTTTTTTGGACCGATGTTCCATATAACATAGTTAGCTTAGCCTCATGTTGGATGAATCACTAGAGTATGAGTTAGGTGAAAAAGGTATAGGTTTGTTTCATTTGGTATCATTTGAATCATAATCGGTGAGTGGCCAGGTGTTATTAATGTACCAATGTTTCTAAGGATATCATGGGATTTGTTTCCCAAGAGTTGTGATTAAGTGAAAAGCGTCCCACCATGCTAGAGGTGACATTGATATAGATAAGGTTTCATAAGACTGCCAAACCAGGGCTAAATCCTTGTCAGGTAATAGATAGGATAGTGAGTGTGGCTCGAAGAGATCTATACACACCTTCTATTGGAATCTTATTATACTCATATTTGAGGTGATCATTTTCTATCTTGACATTTTCTTGAGTATGTTGAGAGAGAATCAAGCCTATATTGGGATTATTTTCTTTTTAAATGTTTTTCCTTATTATGAAGATGAACTAGTTGAGGTTGTAGTCGAGGAACACTGTAAGAAATATGGTAAAGAGTACTCCATACATTCGTATGAGGGTGGTGAACCTTTTCCTAAGTGGAAATATGAATTTTTTGTGATCTATTTAACTTGAAGTTGGTTTTGAGATGATGATAAAGTTATTTAAAGGGTGGGTAGTATGAGATCTGTCATATTTAGTGTCCTCAATATATGATACAATCATTGACACTATGAGAATTGGTCGATGGATAGTTTAGATAGCTTATTGTGTGTATGTTTAGGTTGAGATAATGACTACTAGTATTTCCATTAGGCTTCCTGGGAATGGGAATGTTTATGAATGGGAGAATTTAAGGTATTTTTTTCGGACTGCAATTTTGACAAGAAATTTGAATTTGTTCTATTAGACACCTGTAGGGTATAAAATGGAAATTTTCCCCTATTATATGATCTCATATTATTTCTATGACAACGTTTTTGGTCCTCAAAGAGGGTTTTTACCCAAGGATATGAGTTTGTTGTAATTTTAGGCCATTCAAATTTTGATAGAATAATTAATATTTAGTATTTAAAAAATTAAATATTAATTTAATTCATAGAGGATAACTTAAAAATATCATTTTAGTGGAGAATATTATTTATATTCCATGTCTTATATTGATTCTGGAATGGGTTTTTTCTAGGTGGGGAATAAAATTAGGTTGGTCACTGGGGTTGGCCCATGCCCCATTTTCTTTTTTCCCTTTTCTTTTTCTTACTCTTTTTTTATATTTTTCTTTTCTTTTTTTCCTCCTAGATTTTCATGCATGTGGATGGAGATCCTCCATCAAGTAGTCATTAAATGAAATGAGATATGTATAGGGAAAGAAGGATAGTTAGAGACAAGGGTACCAATGTGGAGCTCTAGATATGCTAGATCACCATGTGGCAACTGTGGGCTGTTGAAACAGCTGAAGATTTGACAGATTCCACCCAAAGGTAATTAATTTTTATGTTTCTTCTATATAACCATACAGATTCTGAATTTTACTGTTTTAATCCCTATATATTCTTGATTATGACCCATCATGATCTACATTGTGGTTTTTATTAAGAAAATGGTAGTTTCGGGTATTTAAAAAGTTTTCTGTACGGGAAACTTCATCAACATGGCGTGTAGTTTAGGTAACACTCATAGTTTATTCTACCATTTTGGAAAAGAAAAAAATTAATCATATGCTTCATGTGTGGGTCATACATGCCAAGAAATTGTACTCATCCATGTAGTCGAGTACCCGACTAGGTTCCCTGTGTAAGGGGTACATTTTGTGTGGAATACATAGCCTGACCAAGTGTGGGTCACATGCGGTGTACAACTGAATGAACAAAAAAAATACATGGATAGGTCATGTGAGGGACACAATAAGATAACCCATATAGGGTACACTCCATATACCCATCTTATAAACCATCTTCTTGGGTGTTTACATGCCAAGTCCAGTAAGAGTACAAGCCCGGGTGGGGCTTTGGGTATACACATCATGTTCTTAGAGGAACACACAGTGTACTAATCATTTTGTAACCCTTCTAGGTTTTAATTATCTTTTCTCTTATGAGATTGAATTAGACCCATGAGGAGTGAATTCTAAGTATCTTTTCACATAGATCAAGATCGTAAGACATGTGAGGTTTTTGGAGGAATCCTTGGTTGTGTTTGTTGAATTGAGAGGTTCTTACTCCAATAATTTTATAAAATGTATTCTATGACTGATTCCTTGTTATGATATGATCCATTAGATATTTATCTTGACTGATGATTTTTTATATTTTCCTTTGAGGACATCTCCCTTACGATTTGTGCCCTTCTAGCCTAAGAGTCTAAGAGACTAGCTATTTCTGATGATCCCCTACAAGATTCCTCTACTCTCGATTCGGTCTGGAGGATACAATGCAGGATGACTCAGTCTTGATTTTAATTCAAGGACCCATGTGGGAATCCTCATTTATCCTTTACATTTGAGAATCTGGATTAGGATTCCATTGCTTATTCATGTACTTTGAGGATATCATGTAGGATTCCTCTAATTAAGTTTCAAACTTGGGGATCCCATTTAGGGTTCCTCAATCTTCTTCTTACTACCAAGGGTCCCATATGGGATGAATTTTCTTATGTGTTCACATATGGAATCTCCATTAGGATCCCTTTATATTTTTACCATTCTGAGGACCCCTTCTAGGATTTCCCTTTTGACTTGCCTCTTGTGGAACCCTATAAGGATTCCTCTATTGACTTACAATTCTATGATTCCATGTAGGATTACTCATATTACCTTTTTATCTTAATATTTGAAGTAGGATTTCTTCGCTGATTCAAGGAGCATGAGAATCCCATATATAATTCCTCCTTTACCTTTTCTGATAAGGATCCCAAGTAGGATTACTCTTAGAGTATGACCAATGGGACCATGTGGGTTCCCCAATGATTGAACGACCCTAGGTTAGTACATCGGGTTTAGGTATAGATGAGAACATGTTTCACCTTAAAACCCATACCAAACTTGTAGTCCCATTGGGCTGTGATAGTAGTGTTGGGTTTAGGTGTTTGGCCACCCTCGGCCTTTTGTTTAAGCTTTCACTTTTTTATTACTGATGTAATGTTTATATCCAGAGGTGCTTCCGAGTTGTTGGTTGTTAATCCTGAAGAGAGGAATATTTTTTTTATATTTGGGATCCATAGAAATTCTTCATGGGATTTGGATTTTGATCAATGTTATTGTTTTATTATTTTTATACCTAAAGTTACTACCTAGGATCTAGCAGTTGAGCCTATATATTTTATTAATATATTATTGTGATATCTTGTGGTAATTCCTAGTATCTAGCTATTAGGTCTATGATTATGGTATAGCGGCATGGAATCCCTAGTAATGATACTCATAGATGATTATGCTCTCCTGAGCAATGAGGATGATTTCAATATCATTGAGTTGTTATATGATTACGATGATTACACACTCCTTATCCCATTAGTTAAATAAGGATTATTATGCTCTCCTCAACATGAGGTTATCAATGGATGATTACACTCTCCTAGACTTGGGGTATATAGATGATTATTATGCTATCTTCAACTTGTAGCCTATATAGGATTAATAAATCTTCAATGATTTGTTATATTATGAGGATATTCAATTATTATCTCTAGTATCAGGCTTATGATCCCTTTTCTTATCAACGTTCTTGAGAATGGAGTCTCACACTTATTATTAATGTTCACATTTAGTTCTAGAGGGGTTTCCATGATGTCTCACCAGTGATATCTCCTTATATATCACATAAGGGTCAGAACCATAAGGTTCATCTAATTAATAATGTCATGAAATACTACAGATCAGGACCTAAGGCTCATACGTTGTACTGGATTTACATAGATTAATATACATGTAATATATGATTTTTCCATTTACATATAGTTATGGGACTATAAAAGTATGTGAATATAGATATTGACATCCATAGTGAACCTTACCATTTGATCAAAATTACATACCTTGGGTTCGACTTTAGTTTCAAATTTATTAGATTTACATATCTTTTTATTTGGGTTTTGTCTAGGCTGAGAACTTTTCTTTTTCATGCACATATTATAATGTATTTATAAGTTCATCATTATGGGGGCTACAGAGAATATTTCCCACCATTTCATTCAAAACATGGTGTATATGTAGACATTTTTTCTTCTTTTTTGGTTGATCACATTTTCATGGTGGTTAGGGTTGTGGACATGAGCTTCATGTTCAAGTGGAGTTGCTTGTGTGCGTACTTTTGATCAGGATAGTTCATTTTGATAGTTTTTAGAGACTAGGTATGTGGTCTGGAATGGAGTTCATAGTATATCCTTATATTTTATTTAATTTTCCCTTGTATTCTTGGTTTGTATGGTATACCCAGTGGGCGAAAATTTTTATATGTATTCCATAGTTGTTATGGATTTTATGAAATTTCATTTTTATTAAAGCATGTTCTATTTAATTTTATGTAATTCTTCGATGCTCTATTTATTTACTACTGTGTAGAATATTGAGCTATTTACATCATTTTCTTACTCTGATACAAGGGAATAGTCTCTCTACTATCACACCCTATGACCTCACTACTATTTGGTAACATCTGGGGTATGGGGAAGCATGCTTGAGGCCATATAATCAACCGACTCAAGGCACTATTTTAGTGGAATCTAGGTCAGGATGTTACAATACAAATCCCTTTCATATGAGGATATGAATATAAAAATGACTAGTAAAAGCGACCACCTTCATCATTGGGACTATTTTCTTTTATAGTCCAAGGGTTGGAAACTTTGTTAAGGATTTTCCAAGATCTCCCAATCATAACCATCCATTCAATGATCCTGAATCATACTGAATATTAATAATTATTTAATTATAGTAATTTTAATTAATGGAAAAAATAAATTGAAATTATTCCTACTCATTGTGAATCACACACTTATCGATTCTTTGTCGGGTTGCCGACCATCCCCAACACACACTTGAACCTACATAGAACAAAATAAAAAACAAGAACCACCATTTACTCTAATAAATTTCTTAAATTAATTAAAAAATATTGAAAAATTGTGGTGAGATGTTCCTTCATTGAATCAATAGGCGTAAAAATGAAGATTTTTTCTAAAGAAATCCTCTATCTAGGTTGATAAAAAACCCCATCATTCCCTCCCAATTCATATATTATCTATTGGAATTAGAACCAAATCCATTACGAGAGAAGTGATGAATTATAATTAAGAATGAATATGAGGAGAAAAGGTTTTCATAGGTTAATCCTTGCCTCAATTCAAAAAATAATAGAGTTAGAGACACCCAAAATTTAGGGTTTGAAAGGGAGATATAAGGGGGTTTTCCCCATGATCATGCGAGAGATAATGATGCTGGGGAAGTTGGATTCCCCATCTAACAATTTGTGGGAAAAAATGTAAATTCCCAACATAAATACCCATTGAATTTACTATAGAGATTGTAGTTTTAGATGTTGACCAAAAATGCATCCTGTATGGGAGAGGTTATTCTATTTTATAGAGGTGGGGAAAGATCTACATTATTTATAGCTTTATAGGGGAGAGCTCTCTAGTTCTTGATATATTCCTATATATAATTTACTATGAATTGTAACACCCTAAGATTTTACGAAATATTTCTTAATTATGTTTAATTTTTTTGATATTTTTCATTACATGAAACACTATGTTAATATTTTATTACATGCATAAATGAGTATTTATCATGTTACATGAAACACCCTATTTATCTTTCATTATATGAAACACAAAGTATAAATAAAACTTGTCATAGTATTGAAATATTATTATATGATAGTTACTACATAGTTTTTGTAATGGTGGGTATCAATAGGATTAATTAAATTTTTATAAAATATGGTTTACATATGTATAAAAAATTTACTATTTAGTGAACAATTAATTAAAAATGAAAATAAAAACTATTTGAAAATGAAGGAAATGTTTTTTTCTAAATAACTATTTTTATGTGCACAACCACATTTGACTAAATAATATATAAAAAATACAAAGGGGATAGATTTTATTTAAAATAATATATTATATGTTCAATTAAAATTTTAAAATTCATCTTATGTGTATTCTAGAAATTAGATAAGAATAAATCCAGTTTTACACTAAAAAATAGTATACTTCTAAATAACGATTTTGTCTTATTATTTAGAACAATTATTTTAGAAATTTTTTTTTTGATAATTTAAGAAATTTATTTTAAAATATAAAATTAAATTTTAAAATAATTATATCAAAATTATCTTATGTTGAATTTTATATAATTTGTTTAAAGGATTAATTTCTAGATGAAAAGTAAACAACACTGAATTTTAATTAGAAACTTACGTTTCGTTGAATTTAATTATAAGGTTAAAATAAATTTTAAATTGGTTTTAAAGTAAAATTACTTCAATTATACTTACATTAATAAATTTTATTTCATTTTAATCAATTTCATATTAAATTTAAAATTAAAAACTTCGTAATATTTTAAACACTTTCTCTTTAAAAACTCGCACTCCCATTGCATCATGGGATTAATTTTGAATTAAAATTTCTCACCTATGTGAATGGAATTTAGAAAAATAAATTGAATATTTGTAATCTAAATAATCTACATTATCTTTTATGGTCAAATTAATTTTTTACCACAGTGAATAGTGAAAAGGTAAAAATTATTTACCATAATTAAGGTAAAAATTGGCTTACCATGTGGGGTTAAACTAAAAGTATAATGTTTAAAATTTCCCAAAAAATATCCAAAACCAATTTTCTAGAAATATTTCAAACTTATATATTCTATAACAATTAATGTTCCGTTATTGGATCCTTGTGAGAAACATGGGTGGATTTCATTCTTTAAAAAATTTCCAGTGTGCCACTCACCTCACTTATAAAAGGCTATCACTTATCGTCTATTATTCACAACATAACACCCATATGGTTAGGCCATGTACTACCCAAATATCTGACCAAATTACATCCTCATATCCTAGAATCCTTATTTTTTAAATAAACACAACTTATGAAAGATTTTGGTGCAAATCTAAGGAGGATACTTGCAGAAGGGGATACGTTCATTAGTAAGGATTTTTGTTTTATTTCCCCTCCACCTCATTAAATTCATATTATTATATGATGATATAATAAACTCACTATATTCTATATATTGATATGTTTTTATGTCTTTGTAATTACCTACAATCATCTACACTTCCATAAACTAGGATATGAAATCGTTGTTTTTCTGTACAGTGAACTACCCCCTCATGAACTGATGTCCTTTATTATTTCCATAACCACATATTATGGTTGAAAATAATGATATATTTTTTGTTTATATAATTTATTTAATATATTATTATTATTATAAAATTATTATATCACACATGTCTTCATTATTTACATTTTGTGGTAATATGATAATATCCCTTATGTATACAATGGGCTACCGCCTCACGAAGTGATGAGATTCATTCACACGTTACATGGATGGTAATAAGGATGTGTTTAATATTTAATTGTAAAATATATAACATAAAAATTATTATAGAATGATTATATATTTTAAAATTTCTTATTTCAATACATTGAGAAAATTGATTCAACATTCATGTCTACGTATGACCTACCATCTCTATGAACAGTGTATTTAATTTTCTATATATATATTTTATATATAAATATAATTACATATATAATGAATATATATGATATTTATGTCATGGTTAAAAAAATGGAGGTTTTTAAACCATGATCAAAGTTAGAGGAAAAAAATAACAAATCAAAACATATATGAAAAACACAGCAGTAATAATCTTCCAAAACTCCCAATATTTAGTTTCTGAATGACATTCCAATAAATCATACTCCCTGAATAATATATAATAATAACCCATAGAATAACTAAAATATACCATTAAATGGTAATAGCCTATGTGTATTAAATAATTAGTAACCCATTCTATTCCAAGGGTCACATTTATGGAATCAATTTCTAATATAAGTAAAAACAAGTGATTCATACAACTAATCACAATAGTGAACCCTATACACCTATAAATTTACTTATATATTAATCATAACAATGTATTAGTGGCTATAATTCCTATTAGATACTACAATCCAAACCCAAATCACCAGCTATATTAGAATAATTAAATCATTGTAGTACACCTATATCAATAAATATATAATCATATGTAGATTCTATAATGTTCATACCTCATACCATAGAAAATCCTTCCACTTTATCATACAACGAAAACTAAGTAATTTGAAAAAATTTCTTGTATAAGACCCCTCTCTATCCCAATAACAGTTGGATACTCTATGTTGTACCACCATATTAATGTTTCTACCACTACCCTCAAGAAACACCTCCTTATACACATCTTTATTGATTGGAATAACCACAATTTTTACTCTATGAAAATTATATTGTTCCTACTCCTAACCCATATGTATGTATGGAACCCTCTAATTTTCTAAGTGGGAATATATAATAAATATCATTATAGTTAACCAATATTACCTTAATATAGATAATATAGGGGTGGTCAATATCATTTAGATTCAATATTACCAACATTATAACACTAAAAAAATTTAGAGTAGTCCTCCTACATGGGAAAATAGATTAATCATTTCCAATACTATCAGTCCTATTGTGTCTCAAGAAAAAAATCATTAATCCCTCAATTACTACCCTTAGAAGATCCAATATTGTCTCTATACACTAAAATATATTGGTTTTTCATAACACTATATTATAAGTTCTTCTCAATGATGATTTCTGAATTCATCACCTAAAAACATAAGTCATGTGAATGAAATTCACTTAAACGAATATCGTATAACCTATCCTCTTCCCCAAATCATATTACCCTATTGTCCTCATAAATTTTTTAAATGGGTGAAAATATTTTAAAATATATGACGTTTTTCAAATAATCCATCATAGAAATGTACTCATAGAAAATATTCAAGAACTCTTTGGCTCCATATATCTTTAATGTTTCATTAACAAACACTTTAATTAAGAAATCATGGAAATCATTCCAATATAATAATTTTTATTTGTCTAATTGAACTAGAACATCACATTAGTGTTTAATTCTTCCCCATAACATATAAAAAGCTAAATTTACCCTCATCTAAAGGGGTGTATCAATATAATAAAAAATTATCAAGAAATTTTACAGAATATACCTATAGGAAGGGTCAGTCCTAACTATTGTTATATCATTATTTATGATAACATGGGTGGTTTTTTTTATTTGGGATCAGAACATAAAAGAGCCTATAACCATAGTCAGAGGCCAATAATGGTAATTGGGTGTAGGGGAATGGGATATATCCATGTTAAATAATGAACATGTCTATAGGGTGCAAGGGGAATAGTGTATAATTATAGTCTATATTGACTGTATTTATAGGTTGTAGGGGGGGGGGGGTATAACTATAGTTTTCCTGGGACTTCAACATATTTTTCATTGTATGGGGAATAAAAAAGTTTTCAAGGATGAATATAGTGATAATATGTGGTTGTTATGGGGATATATCAAGGTTAGTATATCATCTTGGATACTAAGTGTGAGGGGAAAGGGATATATCCATTATCGGTCCAGACTGTAGATATAGATAGGCTATAATGATGAGTAAGGTTGCCAATGACTATTTCACAATATTCCAAGGAGACATTATAAGTAATTAATAAATAAAAAAAATATTTCTATATTCTTAGATATATATAGGCATGTATATATACATAATTAGTGTTATAGAATAGTTTAAAAGACCTCTGAATACCATCTTGTTGTCCTGGTAATAATATATGATGAAATCATTATTTTCTTGAAAAAAATTAGAACAATGGACATGGTGTTTGTGGTTATAAGTGACACATTGAAAATGAACCATGCTGAAGTAACTATAGCCACAACCCAGGCCGATGGATTTGGACACAATAATAGGATCCATGGGGATGGTTATCATGAATATATCTATTTTTTCTAGTTTTTTATTGTTATATATTATATAACTCAACAAACTATGATCCACCCTCACTCACAATGGGAGGTAAAAAACATATTTAGAAATTTTTCATAAAATTTAAAATATAATTCTTATATCTTATATCCCCAAGGCCTAAAAACTATATAACATGAAACAGGATCACTTGAAGCTTCACATCTATAGTTGGTCTTAGTGAAAGAGGTGGGTTTGACCCCACAACTAATGGAACCTTGTTATCCTCTCCCTATTGGAACTATAGAAAGTATCTATTTTATGGTATATCATTAAAATTAAAATAACAAAGATTAATTTTTTTTTCATATTTATCAATATAAAATTTTGGGAATAATAGTAATAGGTATCAAATATCACTACACTATACACACCATGTTTACACAAGGGTCTCATAAAACATGGACACACTCTAGAACGACCTACCCTATCTATGACTTTTTTATAAAATACATATAATATATTCATAATAAATCTTCATGTAACATTAATAAATAAGTATTCACTAAGGGACCACTCATGTAAAATGTCTCTTCCGACTAATATAATAAAAAACATGATAACAAATTATTTAAAATTTAAATAACCAAACCGTATTTTTAATTAGGTCATCAATCATATACATGCATGAAATTATCATTTATATCTTGTATAAAATATATCATACATGAACACATTCCCTTTTTCACCCAAGGAAAAGAGTAAAATAACAAACGATGATTCAGACACCATATCCTCTGAAATATAAAAATTATCACATATGAAAACAGGAAAAACAACACTATTTCCGAAAAACATAGAATTCCCCCCAAAAAAGATAGTTAAGAATAATAATTGGGTATATCCCAAGTTATTTTAACTCTAATATGATACTATGATGTTCTAAATTGTAGGAAAATTAAATCAATGCTCTGATAGAAGTTTGTAAAACTCTTCCCTAAAGCACCAAAACATTGAACGAACTAGTAAATTCACATGACCTCAAGTGCGCCTCCCTATATGAGAGAGGCTTCCAATTAATGGTGAGAGTCAATAAATACCATGGGGATACAATATCCTCAATCATATTACTATAAATAGTATCATAAATAATAAAAACACATCAACTATAATAAACAATATAATATATAAATTTCAGTTATCAGCTAAACATAACCCAAAAATTCCATATTCTATAATAAAACTTGAACCAACCATATATGAAATGTGGTATACATAGAAAATAAATAATCTCCCACAGAAAAATCATATATAATACTATACAAAAATAATATATGATTAGATATATATTAAAAAATATGTATCAATGCATTAAGAATTATTGTTTCCCACTTCTACCATCAAACCCAATCAATTATAAATCGTCATGGCCTCTACTTTACTATTATTAATCATTATGAATTATACACACTCACCATGGATGTGGTATAGGGTGTGAGAAATATAAACTATACAACAGTGTACATTATTAAATATAGAATTTATAAGTGTATATAAAAAATTATATGATGATATACAACAACAATAAATAACACACATCACATCACAAAGTGTAAAAAAGACTCATGAAAAATGCCCATACCTACTTTGGGATGTTCCGACATCAAGTCTAAATATATCACCCATATAATTATAAGCAAGCCTCATAAATATCTAGTTTTTCATAACATTGAACCATAATATAATCATCAAGTCTAATTATGTAGTTGTCATTATTTTTATCTTTATATAACCTTATATTCTAAAACACTTGGTTGGTATAACATCTGACACATCACCAAAGTCGGTATTTGAAAGGAACATCATCCCATCCCATATCCATGACATGTAATCAATGGACATAGCTTTCTATCCACTTTGAAGTCCAAATTGGATTGCCATAGAGTCCAAACCCACTAAATTTATAGGAAATCTGTTGTCATAATACGCCACCTAGTTTCTAATTAAATGGTGGAGATGAATAAAATACCACACTCTTAATAACATCTAAAATTAAATTTTATTAACAAACAATTATATTCCCATATCAAACATCAATTGGTATAGTTTCCAATCACACCTTTCTATATCAATCACTTAATTGTTTCTTATCACCAACCCATATTTCCCATTTTAATCCTAAGGTATCACCTACCTGAGTCTTTTCCAATGTAGGATGAGAAAACCCACCGCTATTCCATCAGTAAAACAAGGAAAATGGCTATCAAAAACATTAAAATCTCGTAACAAGGTTAACCGAGTGCTAATATCTTACATTATTTCTTTCTACATTTTTAAGGAACACACTTGGGAACCTAAAAAGGTACACCATGTCATAATATATTGAGGGAAACCCATATTGGTTTCTAATTGAAAGGTTTTATACACCTTCCAATTTAGATAAGGACTATTCATTACCATGAAACCAACACATAGAACCCAAAGGATGTATTACAGCTATACTATTTCTCACTATACACAAAATATCCATGTCAACAAATTTTGATTTCCTTTTTAGGAATACATACACATCCTCCCTAACCCCACATCTAAAATGGTATATAAAACTCATATAAACCAAAGATAAAATATAGATACCACATACCTCATATATATAAAATCCCACACATTGAATATAATTAGATGAATTGATCTCAATTAAGAAAAAATATATAATTCTGAAATAAACCCTCATATTTGGTATTTCTTGTGAAGATTAATGAAGAAAAACATGATAAACATAATAGAATATAGAATGGTATTATCCTTACATGTGATAATAGGGTATGGGATATGACACTTGATTTTATACAATAGAGAGGGAAATTACACCTTGAATATGGAGGAAAATATTATTTTGGGACATATAGGTCGAATGGCTAAAGTAAGAGGTGAGAAAGATTAAAAAAACTCATTTTAATTAAAATAAAATAAAAATTTATACGAGGGAACTTTGGGTACCCAATCTACCTTTTCTGGGTACTTGGTTCCCCACCACTCATATTACTAAATTCCATGTAGTGGTAAGTGTCCCACATCATCCTTCCCCTTTCTGTTTAATGCATTGGGTACCATGTACCACTCTACAGCATATCCAATATTATATGTCTTCAAAAGATTTAATTATCCACTGATGACATTTCTCCAAACACTAAACACTTTCATCCATTACCTAATAAACCTATTTAAAAAAATTAATAATAATATAATATAATTAAATTAATATCATGGTATGTGGGGGTCATTGTAGAAAATGTGTAAATTTTACGAGGATTAATCTATGATACTTATTCCGTCATATTTATAGTATTTAAAAAATACAATATTTACGATTAAAATTCGTGAATTTATAACATGACACCAATTACTATGTGTCTTTATTATTAATATGATTTATTTCTTATTCTATGGGTTTTATAAAATTTTAATTCTATAAAGTTATATTAATGTTTATGGGCTCAATCAAGTAAATCTAACTCGTTTGATTAAAATTAATGAGACATTTTAATGTTCATAATTCTTTGATTCTGTCTCCAATTATTATTTCAACTACACATTTTTTTACATCTGTATAACATTGAATATCCTCATTATAATACTTCATAATTTTTGGAAATATTTGAAACTACTTGAAACAAATATAAAACATTGGTACCAAATGGATTTATATCCTTATGTTCATCATTTTCTCCATGAGACTATGAAAACTCATCCTCAGTGGGAAGGAATATATTAAATTTACTATAATCCTCTATGACTACCACATCAAATATGTTAATAATTTTTTTCTAGATTAGTATTAGAACACTGATAACTCCTTCCACCTGATATATATCCAAGAAATATCCACTCATCTATTTTTTCATAAAAAATTACCAATTGAATTCTTTAATCTTAATACAATCTATATAACTTATTCAAGATCTTGAAGTTTGGATTCTTCCTAAACCTTATCTCATAAGTAAATTTTAAGAAATTTTTAATAATTAGGGGTATAATATGAATATATAAAACCACAACTATGAAATGTATCCAAAATAACATTATGGTTCCATTATATGATAAAATAGATCTCCCCATGTTAATGAAGCTATATTTCTTTCTTTTAGAAACTCTTGTTTTTTGGTGTATATAGAGTGCTATATTCATTACATTTACCATGCTACTTATGAAATAAATCATTGTAAATTTTATTATTCTAAGATATATAATCAAATCTAATTCTTTTCATAACATTTCCCATTTTATTCTCATGATATATTAGAAAACATTAAAATTTCTAAATAGTTTTTTAGATTACTCAACCTAAAATGGATGATAGTCGAGTGATTAAAATCACAAATAATGGTAATTAAGTACTTATATCAATTGGGGAGTTCATTTTTATCAAATTAAGTAAATCCAAGTGGAATAATTAAAATGGATTACTTATTTTAATATCTATATGATTATGGTTCTTGTTTTCTATCCATACTTAAGGAAACATGCCATAAAAATCATTCATTTGAGGATTCATATTTTTAGTATTTATTGCAACATTATTTTTGAATTTTTTTTCTAATTTTATATTGAGCTTAATAGATATGTAATCTATACAAAATATCATTATATGTGTTTAATCTACCTCCAAAAGTGTTTTGATAAAAAAATATTGAATTTATTTACACTTTTTCCTTATGTAATCAAAAATATTATGGCATACTTCATCATCTTAATGACACATATGTTCTTTGGAAATATATACTTAGTATCATCATCAAAATGTTGAGTAAAAATCAATATATTTTTTATCAAACAATTAATATTGAGAACAACATTTGATTAAAATTTATTCTCATCAATTTTTTCCATTTAAAACCTTTAAAATTTACCAATACATTATTTTTTAAGGTTAAAACTTCTATATAATTTTCTATTTCATTGATTTTTTTGTTCCTATTCTTGTTAAATGTCCCATCACTATCAAAGATCTAAATATTATCTAATTTAAGGATTTTTAGACCATATCGTCCATGTTTTACTACACTTGATCACTCATAGTCTTGAAAGACTTATATTTTTTATTAATATTCTACAACTTTAGTTTAAATATGAGATACTTGTTGGTTGTATGTATCAGTTGATAAAACATACCAAAAGTTCCATCTAAGGTCTCAAAATAATTATGAAATTTTATATTACCTTTAGGATAATGTGTATGTTTACATATATATCAGCATATTATCTCCCTCTCAAATAATCAAATATATTCACTTGAGATAAATACATATTGTACCAATAGTCATATATTTTGTATTCATATACTCTAAATAATTAACATTTTATTTAAAGAAATATCCCTTTCAATTAGAAATTTTTTTCTCAAAATATACTTCCTTATTTTTCTTCAAATTTCAATTTTTTTTAATTTATATCTTAATCATGAGTATAACTTTTCTAATAAACATTTATTTTCCCTTAGGGATAACCAAAATATTTTTATTTTTCAAATCTCACATTTTTTTTATTTTTAGTACAATTGGATAAAGTATCAATATCAGTGTCATATTTTTTAGGTAACACAACCACATTATTTGATATCATATTCATATTACCAAATATTCTTTATCTTTTTTGTGTGTACAATATAAATGTTCAATAATACACTAGAAAACCAATGTGACTGTTTGTGGAATGCATAAATTTATATAATGATTTAAAAATTCACTAACCTCTATGGAAATGTTTTTTAACTCATAATTAAATTTCCTCAATTAATTTTTAGCATCAATCAAATTTTATGAAAGTAATTTGAACTACTCATTCTTAAAAACCAAATTTTGTATTATAATAACAAATATCTGATCTCTTACTCTAGAAATGTAATTAATATTTCGAATATTACTTGAGAATCTATTTTACTTCCCAAAAATTCCTTGATATTTTTTGTATCAAGGAAATTCTTCAAAGAATCATTCTCTTTATTAAAGGATGTTTTTTAACATTATATACTTATGTCGAAACTTAAATAATCCTTAATATTTATCTAAAATTGGAACTCTTTTGTGTCACTTCTTATTCACTATACTCTTAAGTATTTATATATTCTTCACTATAGGAATTATAGGATTTATTTGGATATTTAATAAATTCATGAACAACTTTGAACTCAAATTGTTATTGTCTACTTAACTTTCCTCGTAAAAAAATATAAATTTTTTTAAAAAAATTATTCTTCATTGATGAATTGGAATTTAACTTTTATTTTGAGAATTTACCTTTATTCTATAACTTTACACAATTATTAATTTATATTATATTTCAATCTGATTATTATATTCCTCTATTTAATTCTTCTTAAGGAAAGAAAATAAAAAGTTTCTAAAATGTACAAAATTAAAGAACATAAAATAAATTTTTAATTTATATATACAATATTTATTTTTCATACATTCAAATAAAAGTGATATAAAATTATACTTGTTTAAGTAATAGTCTTTAATTTATGACTCTTATTCATGATGTTAGTATAATTCCTTGATATTTGAGGCTTTTATAGATTTAAAACTATTATTATTTTAATATTTTATTATATTCATCCAGGATGGTTCTCTATTAATCTCTTAGATTTTGGTATCAATATTTATTGGTATAATTCACATAATTTTACATTGTTCTATAGAATCTTCAAGAAAAATTTAGTAACTCTCTATCAAGTTGATTATTTTTTTATTAAAATATAGCATTTATCCACCAATTCATTTTATTAAATTTTAAGGTCATAAAATTTTATAAAAACATGTTTACAACCATGAATCCATGAACTTGTCGTCCCCATCAGGATTTTCATAAAGCTTCCTATATATAATGTTGAGTTTTTTGGAACCCATAAACCATGTAAACTGATTATTATATAGGGATTAGAGTATTTGGTTTTATGTTATATAGTTTGAATAATTATTTCCTATTATTTTTTAATTTAAAGGCTTCACCTACTTTTATTATAAGAATACTATTCTTAGTGATGCAAAAAACATCCAATTTGAGTGAGAAAAGACATAGAATCGTCATTAATTCCAAAAAAAAATGAAATTATTTAATATAAAATATGGGAATTCATTTATTGTTTAATGAATTGATATTTTATTCATATTTATCGATATAAATTTGTAATAAATATAGAATAAAAAAGATCTTCATGAGGAAACCACACTTTGATAACAAATGAAGTACCCAATGAAGTCATAGTGGACAACACTAAGTAGGGTGAATTGGTGTGACTATAAATACAAATTTACAATAAATTTCAGTATTATTATAATACTGGTAAGATTATAGAACCTATGAAATGTTGAAAAATTGATGAATACATAGAGAGATCATGTGAGATTAAAAAATGGAATATGATATATTTTATTTTATCAAGGCTCAAAAATTAATTTTTTCAAGTGTACACATACTTGCAATTTATTAGTTGTAAATTTGATTCCCCAATAATTATGTTCAGATAATCAATAAATATATATGTAATGAAAGATTATAGTTATGATATCTGGTATTAGAATGGTAAAAAAATTCCCAACATGTTGATTAATCTTTCACAAGCATCCTCATTTGACTCTAAGGTTGGATCAGGCATAAACAATCATTATTCTCCTCAAAACTAAAAAATTTCTCACTAAAAGAATAATTTAATTATTTTGGAATAAATATGATTTTTTGGAAATTATTTTACCAAAAAAAAATATTCAAATACTATTGGATAAACCGTGACTAGGAGAATATAAAATACAACATAGTTATTCTGGTCATTGTTAGATCCAAAACCCACAACTAGAAATTCATATCATCTTTAAATTCTTATAGGTTGTATTTTATTAATTTATAATGTCTTTGAATACCACTATAATGTGTTGAATATAACCATGATGTTGTTTCCTCATATACAGCTTTATAATATTCTATTCCTGATCTTTTAACTTTAATTAGCAGTGTCCATGGATTTTTTTAATAATTTCCTAAAACCCTGATAATCTCTATCAATATCGTTTATTTAAATATGAAATGGAAATAGAACATAAAAATCAAATTATTTATATGGATTTCCAAATATAGATTCAAATGTTTCAAAACTATGATGAGAGATAAAAAAATGGTTTTCATAATGAACCAATATATAGTGGTTTAAAAAATGACATGGTTTTTATTTATGTGGCCACACATCAGACCCATGAAAAACCATGAACAAAAACATTGATTTTTTATCCATATATTCACAATAAATTATCATTTAATACCAAACACATCATTATTTTATCACTATAAAATGTTTTTTGTCTCTTAAAAATTTATTTCTTTATTTTTAACTGATTCTCCTAAAACCAATCATCCATTAATTCAAGAGCATGTTGACAATAAATATAACATTAAAATACCTATAATAATGAATTAATGATAAAATAAAGAAAATTTTCATTTAAATATCCCATTGTGAGGGTTATCTGAACACCAAACTATTTAATATAATAGTTTTTTTAGATTAATCAAATATTTGGTGTAATGCTAAATATTATATTAACTAAGTCTCTAGGGAGGCCTTTATAAATATTATTTTTTTCACTTACCTTAATGAGTATTCTTAAATACCCTCCATATATAATGTTTCCTTAACTAATATAACATCGATTGATGCATAATTAAAATCATCCTAGGCCTCATAATTCTGTTCATGATGATCTTTATACTCATTCATAGTCCACCCCTTTTAGTGAACTGACCTATGTGTTGTAAGCTTGATTGAACCTATCATTCAACCCAAATATCCCACTACTATCAAGGGAGATTTATATATTAATACATGATATAATTCCTTGTTACATAATAATCACATAACTATATGAATTATTTAAAGGAGATCACATTTGTATATTCCAATTATATTTTTTATATAGTTTTTTAGATAATTAGTAAATCTATTACATAGAAATGAGAATACTAACTCACATTGTCCATTTTTATCTAAAAAAACAAGATTATCATGTTTACACGCATTTTTCATACATGACACAATAACTCCATTCAAATCAAATTTCCTTTATTTAGATATATAATTAATAATAGTTCCTACTCATATTTAGGAAATTTAAAAAATCTATGAAAATAAGTGATGATAAAAACAAATCTCATTAATGGATATAAAAATAAATTATTAAAATTAGTCAAGTAAAAAATATGAGAACCCTTTAAAAAATTTACTATTTAAACAAAAAAAGTTTGAACATCAATAAAACATATCCATATGAAATAAAATCAACCACTGCATACATAAATAATCTGAAACATTATAAATAAAAAGAAAACCATGAAGGTATCATGAGAAATATGAGAACTTGTGAAGATATTTATTAGAAAAAACAAAAATCTCACAATTATGAACTTTATTTATCTGATGAAATGAAAGTATTTACATAAAATTTATTTACAAAAAATAGGTATCTTGGAGAATCACATTAATACCCCATGATAGCTCATGTTTGATACATGTAAAATATTACTCGATCCCAATTAATACAATTTTATTAACATAAATTGTTATCATGATCATTTTTTTCTTTTGAAGACTAATCATTTCACATCGCAACTGAGAGATGTATTAGGATCAAAAATCATTATGATCTATTATGGGCTCTCCCGTTATTTTTTATATTGATCATGTACTATATCACAAACAATTTTATTTAATATTTATATTTATCATTGTAAAAAATCTTTAAAACACATTTTAAACCAAATGCAATTAATTTTTCATTTACGAATAAAAATAGGGAGAAATATCCCTTTCCTTCAGAAAATATTTATGCAAAATATTTATAGAATAATGGAAATAATATATTGATTGAAAAAAACATGGAAAATTTGTAGTAATATATATAATTGGAAAAGGATACAATGATGGGAAAAGGAAGTCAATTTATAGGTGTTAAAAACATTATTTTCCCTTTGATAAAAAACTAAAAATGATGCATATTGTAAATGTTAAAAATATTACATTTTAAAACGTTTTTAAGAAAGTCAAAATTAAATAAAAATTATTTTTAATACAATATTTTATATATAATATAATGTATATATATATATACGGATAATTTTAAATAACATTTACATTGTGGAAAATGAGTTAAACACATTTAAAATAATGTTATAAAGAAATATTTTTTACCCCAACATAATCTTTTGAATTAAAAGATAATTGAAGGGGAGAAATTGGAAATGTTTTTAAAACTAGCTAGATTTTAGTAAATTAATGGTAAAAGAAATCTATATGATGTTTATATACCACAAAAAACAAAACATGTTGTGAAAATGGAATTAATATCAATGAAATGAAATTGAGGTGAGAAGTCCATTACCATAAATAATATATAGTGTTGTATATTCTTTAGAAACTAAATAGTAGAAATTGTATTTTTTGTTTAATTTATTAAGAAAAATTTTCATATTTTTTTAATTATCATTATTCATTTTAATTTAGTTTTTAATATATTTTATTTTGTTAGAGAATTAGTTATGTTTATATGAGTTTATTGAGGATGTTTGGTTCATAATCCCAAAACACCTTCGGTTGGTCGACCAGGGTCAAAGGGGTCATTATTAAAACATAAGAATAATATTTATCATTAAATAATTTTCATTTTTATATATTAAATTAAATTTTATAGTCATCTATGAATGGATGACATTGAAAGTTATTTATGTAATATCATTGAGGTGGTAGTTTTTACGTATTCATGAGTGACATTTCTACTTTTCTACAAGGTGGAGAAGATATAATATAGATAATATTATAATCTTAATGTAGTTTAACAATTTCATAAATGTAATATTGACTCATTGTTTCTATTATTATGGATATCCATATGATTTGGTAAATTAAAATGAATGATATCGATTTGTAATGGTGGTATTCCACACATATGCATTACTAATGTTATCAATATCCAATGTATTAAAGGTAAATAAGGTAAGTAACATCTAATATTAACAGAAAAATATTTATGTTATAAAAATATTATATATTAATCGATTAATTATTTATTACCATCTATTAGAGGTGTTGTGGGAAAATGAAGCACATCATTATGTGCAAAGGGTAGTCCTGGAGTACGCAAAAGTGATGATTTCATTTTTCATTGGATGGAAACAAGATAAGATGTTTTTTTTCCAACATCATAATAAAATATTTTTATGTTGATTATACTGATGTTATTTTATCATCATGGTTAAATAATATCTAAAGGATGTAAATAAACAAATTATTTGGGAATCATTCTTTGACTTACACCTTATGCATTCTAGGTTGGTCTTTTGATGAGATGAAGACCTCTATAACATGGGGAGGGTAATTGAGGAGATACCTGTTTAGGGATATTATGATATACAGTTCTATAAAGTTGTAATGAATAGGGCAGAAGAGGTTCCCCTTTATAAGTGGGGTGGGGGAAAATGTGTAATTACTTGAAATATTAATATATAATATTCATCTAATGAAAATTGGCTCCAAAAACCGTATATTCAAATATAATGTGTCTATGGTATTTATATAATCAACCAATAATTTTTATAAAAGTAAGTTTCATTTTAAACCATATCATTTTGTTTAACCCGCTCATTAACTCTGTTTAAGATTAACCCTTGTAAAAAAATCACTATTTAAGGGTTATAAAAGTAATTTAAAAAATTAAACTTATCACATAAATGAATAATTAATGATAATTTAAAATATTTCCAATAAAATTAAGTAAATATATTTTTTTATAAATTTAAATTTATTTAAAAATTATTTGGAAACATGAAATATCATTTGAGGTCATTTGCAGAACTATTTACATATCTTGACCTTAAATGCATCAAGATAAAACCATATTTTCATTATAAACTCTTAAAAAATTAGTTATAAATTAAATTTATCTAATAAATTCTTAATACACCATAATTAATACAAAATATATTATTTATAATGTTTTTAATATCATTTATATGATTTTTTATTACTTGGAGAAGCATTGCGCCGACGGTGCGTAAGTGTTCAATGAAATTATACTATCAATAAAAATTAAAAATAAATTACTATAATAAGAAGATTATTTCACATATAAATAATTATTTATAACCATTAATATATATTTTTAATCCCCATGAAAAAATATTAATTTTTTTAAAGAAATAGGGCAACAATTTCTGATTTTTCTTAAATTAAAATAATTTAATGGTCATAATCAAATTACAGTGGAACAAAAAATATAAAATTTATAATTTTAGGTGAAAAGGGTTTAAATAAATTATCTAATAAGATTTATGGTGAGTTTTTTTGGCCTTGTCATAATGAATTCACCTTAATCAATTCAATTGACCCTTTATTATGTTGGCATATTTTTATCATGGTAACTATTCATAGTGAACGAAAATGAGATTAAAATTATTAGTAATTTTTCCCCAAGATTAAAAATATAGAATCAATTTATAAATATTATTTTTGTATAATTGTATGAGATTACTTTTAATTTAATAAAACAATACCCAATGAAAAAAATTCTAGAAAATTTTGTTCTTTACCATAAAACTAAACTTATATGAATATTAAGCATAATATTTATTAAAATGGAATTATTTAGATTATTTTCATTATAATGGATATTATTTTACTTTAAAACCAAATCAATTTTTTTTTATATTTAAATAATTTTATTTAAATAAAACAAATGAATGTTTTAGAAAAATTACATTTTTCACTATTCATTAAAAATGAATCTTTTCAGAAAAATCTATAAAATTCATACTTAGCCGATTATGAAATTCAGATTTGAAAAATGATTTAAATTTTTTCCAAAAAGAATTAGAATATTATTAATAACTTGTTATAATAACCACTGAATAGATGCAATAAATACCATTTTTTGGAAGAAAATGTAATTTTGAAGCATAAAATGATATTATTCTCATTCCTTTTCTAATAATCATAATTAAGTAAATTTAAAATTATTAAAATATATATATTCTAATAATTTCTTTATAATAATATATAACTAGTGATTAATTTAATCTATTATGATAAAATTACATTGTAAATATAAAAATAGTCTTATAAAAATATATTTTTACCAACAAAATATTTTTTCTTCGTTCCAAAAAAGTAATAATAAATTTTTGATAGATTATAAATTTTATTAATGATAAAAATTATAAATATATTTTAAAATAGGGTTATTCAAAATCATACCTTCCAAAAAAATGGTTAGGTTATAACAATCATATTTAGTTAATAATATATTATGGTTTGTTTAATCTGAGTTGTGCATAGACCACACATAATCGAATTTATCATTTAAAGAAATTAAATTATAAAATATTGAGGTTTTATGTTACACCCTCAAAAAGAAATTGAATCCTTATAATTTTATTTCATGTCTCACAGAATGTGGTTCAATACATTTTAAAAAATAAAAAAAAGGAGTAGAAGATAATAGATAAAATCAAAAAAGGAAAAAACTCTTTAATATTTAAAAATATATTTTTTGAAAACCTATATCATAGAGAGGTATAATAATTTTTTTTAAACTGAATAAGAAAATTAGAAGATAACCTCGAATAAAAAATAATTTCTGTCCTAAATAAAGATATTTTTAGAAAGAACTGAAAATATAGACCTAGAAAAGAGATAAATTTATGATGTATTGTTATACTTTTATTAGTAGATAAGAGACTATCACTCAATCATAATTGATCATAAAAGTATAAAATTTTCATTTTCAAGATTCATTTTTACAATTGACAGATTATTTTATCATCAATATATATAACCTGACAAAATTTAGATATATTATTAATTTATATTTTAAAATAAAAATTTCAACCTTTGGTTGTGTTAATAGAATTTTCCAACTTCTATGTCATCTATTACTCTAATAAATGAATATTAAAGATGATTTTTTTGATGAATTTATCACTAAAATAAACTTATAATGGATTACATGATCCAAAAATGTTTGAAATTTTATTTCTATTACTTATATCCAAAAATCAAAACAAAAAAAGTGGTTATCATAGGTTATGATAATATCCAATATGAATAAAACTTCAAATGAAGAAATACTAAATTAATCTCCAAAGCCTCAATAATAACACCCAAAGTTTAACTAAAATCATTCCCTAAATAAAAAACCAAGAAAATATAAAACACAAATAACTATGTTCAAAACCCATAGATCAGAATCATTTGACAACATATTCTACCAAGATCAATTAAAATTTTATTTCCAAATAACATTAATCACTCATAAATTCATATACAAAAAATGTATATTCCATACTCCTATAATCTAAAAAATATTCTAATAGTTTCCATAAATATCTTAAATCATAAAAAAACCCAAAAATAAAAATCATAAATTCTTCTAAAATATAACTAAACCATTATTCCTCATAGAAAATCCCCTATTATACAAAAATAATTTTACAGACCTTTAGCATATAAAGTTCCCAATATAGTGAAATTCTTCAAAATAATAAATTTAATCATTTATTCAAGAAATCCCATTTAAATCCCATTGTTATAATATGATAAATCATATGTTCCAAAAATGTAATAACCATTTTATCCCAATTAACCGTAATAGCCTCAACATCAATATGCATACTAACCCTAAAGTTTATCAATGAATTTTTAATTAAATTTATAAAATATAAAATCATTCTTCATCAAATAACCTTTAAACTGTAAGAAAAGTTAATATGAATAGGTACATATATCACCAAAATTTATTAAAACTAAATAAATATCTTCCTAAGCACCCCATCATAAAAAAAATACAAAAGGGGTGTATATCAATTTTATTTTTTTTAATTAATATACTTTTTAACCAATGGTATTAATTTAAATCCTTAAAATATCATAATTTTAACCATCCTATCCTATACTATTTTATAAACATTTTATATGATATTAAATATAATTTACCATACCATAATCAAATTACAATTACATGATCTATTAAAATGGTTACACTTTCTTACATTCCCAAGATCTTTGCCACTTACTACATTAGTGAATTATGAAATCCATTACATTATATTGGGAAGAATAATACACAATTTCCACTATTTAAAAAAATATTCTTATGTTTAAGATCATGCATAATTAATGAATCATTTGATTCTTTGAAATTTTGAATTTATCCCGAGATAGACTTTATAGTAGTCTCTAATAATTTTCATGCCCCCTGAAAAATAATTGAAAACATGGGATGAAAAAATAGCTTAGTAATAGATTTAAAAATAAATTAATATCATTAGTCAAGTGAAAATTATTAAAACCCATACAAAACATTACCACTAAATAATAAAATATCCCAGAACATAAAAAATTACCATTAAAAACAACCTTTTCTCAAATTATATCTATAAAATCATTACTAAGAATAAGAAAACAATGAAGGAATAATGATAAATGCTAGAACTCATGGAAATTTTTCTATTATAAATCAAACCATTCCCCTTTAAAAGTTCATAAAAAATTATTACCTTGTGAAATAAAATGGTTTCAATTAAATACAATTTTAAAAATAGGTTTCTTATATAATCAAATTCATAATCTATATTTACTCATGATTAACCCATGATGAAAATAATTGAATCCTAGAAAATTCCTTAAGATTAAACATTTTGGTTATCTTTATAATTTTCTCCTTTAAATACAAATAATTACCTTATAAATTAGCAAGTTATATCAGGCTCACCCATCATAGTGGGCTAAATCGAGCTCACCCATCAACATATATAATGATAATGTATCATATAATTAATTGAAAATTTTTCATTCTTCATTTTTTCAATATAAAACCATAGAAAAACTCATTTGAACCTTATTCCAAGCACCTTAAATTTGTTTTCTTAGAAAATAAGAAGATATATGCATTTATTTTTAGATCACTTTAACTAAAATCTTCCCAAATTAATGTGAATATGTTCTTATTTGAATGAAAATGAAAAATTAAAGTGGAATATTTATAATTAATAGTGGATGTAATGGAAGGAAATTTAAGTTTAATAATATAAATTAAAAAAAATTATTTTATACTTTTGAAAAAAAATAAAAATTAACCATATGGTAAATATTGAAAAGATTACATTTTATAAAATTCTAAATAAATAAATAAAAATTTATAAAAAATTTTTTAAAAAAATATTTTTAAGTAACAAAATATTTTTAAAATTTATATGAACATGGATATAGAGGTAAAAAATCTTAAAACATTTAAAAAACATGTTCCAACTAAAATACCTTTCCCACTTTGGTATCTTTTGAATCAAAAAACCGTTGAACAAGACAATTTGGAAAGGGTTTTTAAACAACATTAATTTTAGATAATTAATAATAAAATAAAACCATATTGAAATATATAAACAATATAATAGAAAATATGTGGTGAACAAACAATGAGTCTTAATGAAAGAAAATAGAGATGAGAAATACCATTCCTTAAATACGATCTAGTAACCTATATTTTTTAGCTTATGAATAATAAAATTATATTATTTATTTAAATACATAATGACCTTTTTCATTTACATTAAATTATCATCATTTATTTAGTTCATTTGTTACCATATTTAATTTATTTAATAAATTAGTTCAGATAATGTTGTATGTTTTGAGGATGTTTGCTTCATAATCCCAAAATATATTTGGTTTATTGAACATGGTCAAAGGGGTAATTTTTATATCATAACCAGAATTTTAAAAATGAATTAATTATTATTTTATTTTTTTAATTTAATATTTTAATCAAAAATAAAAGGTGTAATTGAAAAATTAAATACATCATATAATGGAGGTGGTATCCCCCACTTGCACACGAGCGACGTTTCAAATTTCATATTGGGTGGAAAATAAAAAAGTAGATATCGTTTTTCATTTTAATAATATTATTAATTTTTCAAATTTAAAATTTATTCCTTAGTTCCATAATTATGTCATATCATGTGTGGTGTTAATTTAAAATTAGTCACATCGATTCATGAAGGTGGGGTTCTACACATACGCATGAGCGATGTTACAATTTTATATCCTATGAAAGGGTAATGAGGTAAGTAATATATTTTCTTCAAAAATAATAATTATCTCAAAAAATAATGTTTTAAAATTAATTCCATATTTATAACCATCTATGTGAAGCGGTGATGGAAAACAAAACATATTACTACATATAGTGAATAGTTCATGCGTATACATGAGCAAAGATTTCATTTTCTATTGGATGGAAAATAAGAATGAATTTTTTTTACATAATCATAATAACATTTATATATATGGAGTGTATTTTAGTTATTATATAAACATGGTTAAAGAATATTTGAAGGATGTTAGAGAAGAAATTAACATAATAACACTCAGTTAAGAGTTATAACAATTTTTAGTGAAACCTTAATTATTTTAAATCTTAAGCCCTTCATGATGGTACTTGGGTGATACCAGGATATCTAGGACATGTGAAGGGACGTTTGAGAAATTTTTTAGGCATTTTATGTGTTAGAATTAACAAAAAGTGTGTCGAAGAGAAGAGAAGAAGTTCCCTTTTTTATGTGAGGTGCGGGGAAACATGTAAATATTTAAAATATTAATTTATAATTTGTGTGTAACTCTTGTGAAATAGATATAAAAGGATTTATATTAGAATATAAGGAGTTTAGTTTTGAAATATAAATATAAAATAAATTGTATAATGGATAAGGAGTCATTTTAAACTTAATCGTTTGGTTTAACGCCCTCATTAACCCTGTTTAACCTTATTCAAAGTAACAATTTCTTCACACTTTAAGGGTCATGAATGTTGTTTAAAAAATTAAACATGGAACATAAATGAAAAGATAATAATATAATCTAAAATTTCCCATCCAATTTTATCATTATATAATTTTTTTTCTAAGGATTTAAAAATAATTTATAAACATTAAATGCTATTTTAGGGCATTTTTTGACTATTCATATATCTTCACTCTAAAGGTATGTATTTTACAATTTAATATGAATATAAAAATTTATATCACTAATAAAACATCATAATTATCTTAAAAATTCGTTTTAAACAATAATTAATCCAAAATTGTATTACTTTTAATGTTTTTAAAATAATTTATTTTATTTTTCAACTACTTACAGAAGTCCTGTGTCGGTGTTATATAAGCGTTCAATGAAAATATATAGTATGTAAAAGTTAAAAATAAATTAATATAATAAAAAATTATTCCTATGAAAAATAAAAATATATAATCATTCATATAATATTTTTATCCATATGAAAAAATTTAGAGATATTAAAATTAATAGTGAAATTTCAATATTTCTCTAAAAATAAAAAAAATATAAAGTTCATAATTAAAGTAAAGTGGGAAAAAATATATCCAATTTAAAATATAATATATTAAGGGTAAAAATAACCCATCTAATAATATTTAATAATATTTTTTTTCTTGTATCACAAAGTATTTACGTCAATTAACTAGATTTACCCTTTAATATGGAGACATATTCTTACTAGTGTTACTATTAATAATGTCCTAAAAACACATTTAACTTATTATTAATTTTCAAAATATTAATTAAATAATATTAAATCATTTTTTAGATATTAAATTTTCATATGTTTCATAAATTACATTGGATATAACTCTGCAAAACACAAAAAAATAATTTTTTTTAAAATTTGTATTTTTAAACATAAAAATGAACATTTTAAAAAATAAAATAAAATTATAAAGAAATTATAATTATTTATATCATTTTTAATATATATTATATTAGTTTAATTTAAAATAAAATAAAAAATCTAATTGGACTTTTAGATAATCTTATTTAATGAAAATAAATGACATCTTTGAAAAAATCTACGTTTCTTACTTTTCAAACAAAGATCAATTTTTTTAGAAAAACCCAAAACAATTATCCTAATACTATTGTGAGTTGATTATTTAAAATATGATTTTTTTTTTCAAAAAAAATTTCTAAATTTTTTATAAATTAATTATAATATCTATGCATGAAATGCAATAAAACCGTATTTTTTTTCTTCTGAAAATGTATTTTTGAATCATAAAATGGATTTATTAACATTCCATGCATAATAACCATAGTTAAATTAATTATAATTCATTTAATTATATATATAATATAAGTATTTTTTTATAATCATTTATAAATAGTTATTAATTTATTTTATTATGATAAAAATACATTTCACACATAAAAACATTTTATAAACATCATTTATTTTACCTTAAAATGTTTTTATCTTCCTTTCCCACAAATTAAAAATAAATTCACAATTTATTTTTAATATTATTAATGTAAAACTTTAGAAATATATTTCATAACATGGTTAATACAATTCATACCATCCAAAACAACTATTAGATCATAACAGTCATATATATAATAATAATATATCACAGTTCATTTCAGCATGGTGTTGCATATACCACATGATATCAAATTTATTATTCAAATAAAATATATTATTAAATATTGGGGTGATAAAAATGTTACATCACTTGGTCTCTTATATATTCACGAGTGAGCAGATAGGTAGAGACCTATAAATTTAAATTTTAGGAGTATGAAATTTTTATATATTTCTTGATAAGATGTGTAGAATGATAGTTTTTAATTATAAAAATGTAACTTTTAGCATTCTATTAGATTTAAGACATGAAATTTACCCTAAGATGATAATTTAGTAATTTATTAATATGGATGAATTTTATAGTCAGTATGAAAATATGAGTAAATTTTATTATTTTTTTAAATTTAATTAAGTCATTTTATATTGATTATTTTTGTAAATTAAATAATGATATTATTTAAAAAAATTATATAGTGGGGGTGACATGGAATATTAAATTATATGTTGGTGAAATGTTTTTTTATGTGTAAATACTCCTTTTTAATAGATTTAATGTGGTTATTAAGATTTTAATTTGTGAATTGGTAGAGAAGGAGATAAAGGAATTAAACGAACATTATAGAATTAAATTGATGGGAACAAATAAATGAGATATTAAGGTGGAATTAAATTTTCACTATTAGTGAAATTTACTTTATATTTTATTTTCTTTTAATAGGTTCATTGGTGAGAATGGACTATTTTAGAAAATTGTAGATGTAGAAATACATAAAATAGAATATAAATAAATAATTATTAGGTAGTGAAGGATTAATGTTCATCGAAGGAATAAATGCAGCTGACTAAAAATTATCATTAATTTTAACTATTTTTGAGAATCTACCATGTTTGTTATTTTGTGTGCTGGTTAGATTGATTTTAATAATTAAAGATTATTTTATGATATAAAACTGAAATTAAAATTATTAATAAATTTTATACAAATTAATGGAATAATTAATCATTATGAATAATTTAATAGAGATAAACTATTAGATGGAAAATTATTATATAAATTAGAGTAATTTAAATAAAAAAATTTAATGTAAATATAAATATATATTTGTAGAATTTAGACTATTATTGTGGGTTTTCTATTATAGAGTCTTGGTCGAGCCAACGCGGATGGGGTGTTAGGGATGTTTCAAGGAATTATCACTATTTATATTTAAGAGTAAGGTGATTCAAGTTTCTCTATATGTCTTAAAAATTTAGTAAACTAAGAATATGATTTAGGAAGGAAGGTATAGAACTATTAGTCATTAGATGACATAAAAGGTCCATGATGAGCACGACCTTTCATTGGTTCAACCTCGAGGTAGCCAAAATCTATAAGAAATCAAATGGAAAATAGAGATAAATAATATCAATATTTGTTTCTATGATAATTAATATAATAATCATGCTACATCTCTTTGAAGATTTCCATACAATGATGTATTAAATAAGGGGAATGTGTCCTAGGTAAATAAGAACAGTTTTGAAACTATCCCTCCGATGAAGTCTAGGAGGATGAAAGATTATTACTAGATGACACCATTTATTGTGACTATGTATCAATCATCTAAATATCACTATGATTAAGATGAAGATTCTATGGGGGAGTAATATGGTGATTAAATTATTTATTTTTACTAATTACTTATTGAAACTTTTGTTTTAGATGAAAGAACAATATATCATAATTAAATCCATCTCCCCATTTATCTTACACCATTTGTTCTTTAATAAAATCTATCTAGATTCCTTCAGGATATAAGCTTCCACCTATACCAAAAATTTACTACAAATTTTAGTTGTTTAATAGTGGAATTATATCCTAATAGATATCTGTGTTCATTAAAAGGAGTAAAATATCTTTATTTTTTATTTTTATGATATTAAAATTGATTATTTTTCATAAATATTGTTCAATTTATTTGATATGTTTTTTACAGTACAAACTAATATTGAACATTATTTAATAGTATTTATTTAGTTCCCATATTAATTTATTATCCAAAAATAATAAAATATTTTTTCAAATAGTTAAATAGATGTGGTGATATATTTTTATCGTTTGGAATAGGGGACATTCAATTTATTATTAAAATGTGTCAAGCTACAAGTGATGGTTTTGTTACGAATTTATAGAAAGTTACATAGGTTTTCAAGACACAAAGTAATAGAGGTTGTTCCATATGGGTATATAGTCATGTGGCATTATGAGTTTTGGGAAGCTTCTGTAACAGAGTTATACATGGTTGTGAGATTTCTACATGGGTTATTCCACCATGGAATATAGATGTTATATATCCATTATTGGGAATAAAAATTAACACATAAAAGATGTTTTGATGTTGTAATATAAATATTGCGGTTCCGGAACATGAATCTATATTAAACCCCTAAACAAATGTTATCTCCCCAGGTTGGTCCACCTCCTACATAAAAAAACAAGAGAAGTATTTACCTCAATCATGCCTCCCCATATTCTAGATGCTAAAAAATAGCAGTGAAGGATAATATATGGTAAGTGGGGAGACTATACATTTAGGTACACATCACCATAAATATAGTCAAAGAAATTTAAATAAGTAGTCATCACAATATAGCAATAGTGAAAGGTAAACACCATTGCTATATTCTATCCAATAGTAAATATCAATATCACACTATATCAAAATAATCTATTATATATTTCATATTTTTTATACTATATAAAATGGGTCAGTCATGGGCATATCATATACAGAAGGTTCCAAAAGTAAACAAGAGTAAAGGTGGCATACACAAAATTGGCCCTATGTCCTGACCCAGTCCAATAACCCAAGTACGAAAATTATTTACCAGTTCATCCAAAACAACTTTAAATACATTTTCTCTTACCAAAGTAATTAAATATTCAATCTACTCGAGCACTAGGTAATATGATCATTGTGTGAGTATAACTCAGTAGACCACCACTAATGGTGTCACAAAAAATTCCATAAAATATAGTTGAATGGTTGATATATAATTCCATTAAATTGGATAAATAGATAACATGTCACCCATTTGAGAGATCAACTACAAAACCACATAGGACCATACCTACTTCTACAAGTTTGAAATGAGATTATATACCTATGTCCTAAATAAACATTTAGGATAAATGATATTGTAATGTTCATATAATAATCATGGTGATTGAGATGTGACTATAAAATATTCTTAGTGAATGATTCTTCACCATTGAAACTCATCCTAGTGAATGATTCACCACCAATTCATTATTTAAGCAGAATAATACATTTACCAATTAACAATGCATCATAAATCCTAGGATGATGGCCGAAAACCATTACCCATCCTCAAATGGATGATATAACACCATTTCACAACTCAATGGGACAATAAACCATTGATAGAACACACCACATGTGTATGAGACACCACTAGAATCACTCATTTGTTGGATAATAAACCACCAATTTTAATCTCTATATGAATTATGTACTATTATTACATTAATCTAGGTAGATTTGGCACCATCAATAATAATCAATTAGTACGTGATGTATCATTATCACTAGTCCCCAAGTGATTGATGCCTCACAAATAAAAACCATTAAGTTTGATGATATAGTATCGACACATATATTTAGATTAATGATTAACCAACATTTAACACCTAAGATTAAAAAATATATCACCAAGAAAACAACTCAATTGGATATTTCACCACCAACATTACATCACAGTGCCAAAGAAGCACCACCCTCATAATAACTCTAGGTGGAGAGGCCCCACCAACACCTTTAGGGTTGATGAGGTACCACAAAAAAAGAATGGTTTATAATTTATACTTAGTAAAATATAATTTTTAGTTATTAAAATCATAATGGTTCCCAATATTAAGGCATTTCCCCACTAAAATCATCAAGACTAGGAAAGCTTTCCCCTCTCCTTTCACGTTCCTAATTTGTTTCCTACTACGGATTGGTCTAGGAAACTGTATCTGGTTTTCTCAAACTCTATGAATGAATAGGTTCCCATCAATTAATATAGATAGAAAACATATAAAATAAAAATTATTGTACTAGGGCATCAGCGGCATGAATACCATCACACAACTCAAGGAGAACAACCCACAACACTATATGGTCTCCCTTTTTCTAAATTAATAAAGTAATCAATTGAAAATTTTAAATTATATATTTTGTTGGAACCACGTTGTGTATAGGTTTGTATTTGTTGTCAATAGTTGTCAATGGAATATCAAAATGAAGGAGATCATGAAGTACTCCGATGAAGTAGAGGAGTGGTGATTCAGACGATTGTTGTACTGATCGGAAGTTCAAAGAACATGTGTCAATGGTGATACATTGTTTACAACAATGCAGAATGTGAGGTATAATCCATCCAAGGATGATTAAAGAAGAATGAGGTCTTTGGATGAAGTCCATGCAATTACTCATGATTGCATGAGAACCATGCAAGAGACTTCCTGACGAATTGAATCGGTTTGCATGAAGTACATCATACCGGTTGATGAAGAAGACAATGTGCAAAGATTGGACTTCTGAGATAGTCATGAACATCACATTGTCATAGAAGATGATGATGCTAAAGCTGTTCCTTCAAAGACTACATATCACAATAGTGGAGGTTGTGATAAAAGAGGAAGAGTTGCTGAAGTATACAGATCACCAAGATGAAGCGCTGTTGAGGTGATCGTCCTTGTCGACAAAGCAAACAAACGACATAAAAATTTGTTGGCAAAAGAGTTTCTATGGAGGTAGATCGAGTTCGGGGGATGTGGTTAATGATCCATGTTTTGTCAGAGAACGTCGACAAAGGAATGGATGATCTGGAGGCGGTACAAAAAGAGAAGATACAAGGTGGCGCTGTTTCCCAGTGTTTGCCAAATTTTTGGGCCTCAAAATCGGAAAATGAAGACATGGATTGTCTGCAAAAGGAGGTTCGCACAAAAAGGAAGTGGTGCGCGAAATATAAGAGGCTTGCGCGAAATACATAAGTTAGGCGCGAAAAACAGCGGGATGCGCGAAATGAGTGGAGCGAAGTTTTTCGCGCAAACAGTGTTTCAGAATCAGAACGCTGTAAAATGGTAAAGGCATGGGCTGCGCGAAAAACTAGAGCTGTGCGCGAAAAACCAGAAATGTGCGCGAAAAATGTTGTGCGCAGAAAAGCTGGGTGAATTTTTCGCGCAATCAGCGTATCGAATCAGAAATACAGAAAATCGGCAAAGGCAAGAGGCGCGCGAAAAATCAGAGAAGTTCGCACCATGTGCGCGGAAAATTGAACTGGTGCGCGTAAAGTTAGCTGTGCGCAAGAAGGAGGGTTTTACGCGCAGGATCACAAACGTCTATAAATATGAGGTGAACCCCTCTCATTCGGAGAGGCTCAACACTTAGACAAATCCAGAGCTCCGGCGCGCGGAAAAATTAAGGTACAGAGGGTGGCGCGAAAAAGAAGGCGTTGCGCGAAAAAGGGAAGTTTTGCGCGAAAAAGAAGAGTAGCGCGAAAAGCCTTTTACGCGACAAAAGTTATTTTTACGCGCAAGGTTTGAATTTTACACGCAAGCCCCCGGGAAGGGTGCGCGGAAAATTTGGGGGTCCCGCAGGCCTTTTGACAGGTGCTTAGCACTCTCAAATCTGCTTTGCGAAGAGAAGAAGAACGATCGTGCAACCAAAATCTGATCTGCACAGAGAGAGAAATATATCGATACACTCAGGTGTCAGAACTGGGAATTGAAGGAAGAGAAGGAGATTTAGTGCATTTAGGTATTGCACTGAAGTAGAATATTGATTTCAAAAGAGCATCAACTCAGGACTCTGATGCAAGCAAAGTCTCATGCTGAACAGGAGACAAAGACTTCAATGCATATCTATTGAAGAGACCTTCACGTCTATAAACTGAGTGAGACTTCACCAACGGCAGTGAGCCAGGGGGAGTCAACGGGAGTGACCCGGGGGACGCAGTGAGCTATCCCTGAACAATTGTAAAGGCAGTGAGCCTGGGACAGAGTGTCTGTACCCGAACATTTGTATCCGCAGCTAGTGAAGCATAGTGGATTTAGGTACGACCGGCAACCTGTCGGCGTATACTCCTTGGACGTAGCCCTCAGTGGTGAACCAAGTAAAAATAGCTGTGTCATCTGTCTCTGCATGTGAATGTTTAATTGCTGATCATATCCATCATACAGGTTTAAGTAGTTCCTACCAACGTGGGAACAAGATCCACAACTTTAAGAAGAAAAAGTTGCCACCCTGATTCACCCCTCCCCTCTCAGGGTGTCCCGGGGTCCTACATATTTGACATTAAGTATCACATCCCACATTTAATTTTTTATAGGAAAAACATGTACCTAACAAAATATAATCAAGAGACAACCTACATATTTCTATTATGATCAATCTCATTAGAAACCACTAGATGATTTATACTTAATCTAAAGAAATAAATAATTTTAAAAAATACCCATATTAAGGCATAAATAATGATATTTGGTGTGATAATGATAAAAAGTAAGGATTAAAGTGAAGTGTTAGCCTTACCTGAGGATACCTCATATTGTTAAAAAAATTCGATTATAGACGTATATGTAAAAGATTCCAATTAAATGGTATACTATCATGTGGGAGTAAGTGAGGTTGGCATGAAACTACTAAAGAAATGGGAAAAACTCATATATCACATTTTAGTAATTACTTTCAACTAAATTTATTCTTAAATATTTCCTTGAACATGATTCGTGACATGAACACTATATTCATGGAATAACATCTATGCTTAGGTTACATTGAAAAATGTTCATATTGGTTATGACCTGATTCCTTACCCTAAGAGAGATGTTAAAAACATGACCTCCTCCCCCATATTTAATTTCCCTTCAGTTCATAACCCATCACCCTAATCTTGTGAAGAACCAAAAACTTGACCATTACATATTCATTATATGGATAGGTGGTTCATAATGAAACATTAATCCTCCATTACCTACTTTATAATATAAACCTAATATATTTTTTTGGGATACCTCCTCCATGACAAATTCCTCATGATAGAATACTTGGGTAGTGGCATGATTAGATTCCTGTTGTATAATATAATATTAAATATCTAATTTTTTTTTCCAAATATAGCCCTCACTATGATGAAACCAATTTATGTTATGGGAAAATGAGTTAACTATATTACAATTTTATACCAAACCCAATGATGACTTCAAAAAACCAATACTCGGTCCCTTTCCAATGCATCCAAAAACCGAAAAATACCATATACCTAAGAATAGTAAAAATGAAAATTATTTCTCTTTTTGAGGAAACCAACTCCCATACTCCTGAATGTGGTGCTAAAAAAACATACATTAAATGAAGGTTTTGATACACATCCTTAATTAGAATATATTTCACTCATAATGTAATATTTACATTCTAATTAATTTTGTGGATTATATTTTTATAGAATTATTATAGAATACTAGGATTAACTAGAATAGATATTAAATAAATTTAGATGAATATTCATCACATTACAAAGTTATATGCCCAAGGATCGAAATAGTTTAGTTTCATTGGAATCATTGAACACATTCTTGTAGTTTTTTGAAATATCTTCAATATATCCCTTATTGATGTCCTCCTTTAGCAATTCTATATAAAACCATTCTTTATAATAAAGGAGAAGGGAAAATAAGAAAGAGGTGAGATTGAATGCTTAATAATGGTTAATAAAGGAAATTTGTAATCATATAATAAACAAAATGGCATGATAATATGAGCATAACATTTGAATATAATACCCTAAATTTCAAATATAAAAAACATTAGACATGGAATAAAGAATTTTAGTTCAAAAAACATGATTCATTAGATAATCAAGAACATGAACCATGTCAGAATATCCTAGGCATAAGACATATAATTTGTGTAAAATAGATCATTTTATACTAACATACCTTATATGTTAAGGCTCATTATAAATAATATTTCAGGGAACATCATAGGGATTATACCTACTGGGACAGACATGCCACCATCCCTTGTTGCAGTCTTTTTCTTATAAGGGATAAGGCTTCCCCATATTCCCATAGTGGATCTGGTTTCCCCATATTCCCATAGTGCATTCGGACATACCTATTTCCCATTTTGGATCATAATTCACTTATTTACCATTTTGGATCAATCTTGTCGACTTATTTCCCATCATTATAAAATGAGATATAAATATTTACCCAATCCATTAAAGGGAGATATAGGTTCCACCCATCTCATAATGAAATCATACATACATGTTCCATGAAATCTTAAATAATCGTATCATAACCCACAGAATAAAATTGGTATCATAAAAAGTTCATCATATCATATCTTATAAAAAATATAACAGTTTCATAATCATTTCATCAAGTTTAAACCAATGAAAATAAGCAGGTTTCAAAATCATATAAACTGTGGGAGAGAAACAAGTTCCATTAACATCATTTAATCAAAATATAAACCATTCAAGAAATTATATAAATAGTATTCTTGGTTCATATCCCCAAAAATTAATAATCTATAGCAAGTATTTTATCTTAGAAAGCGTATGATTTTGAAAGATCACTTTGAACAATTCTTAACTTAAATAGTCATTCTTTGAAGATAATTTTCATAAAACTATTTAAAAAATATTTTTTATACAAATAAATATTTTCTATTTAATTTAAAACAAATATTGAGAAAAAATCCTTTCTTATTCGAAAAAATTCTTTTTAAATAACAAAACATTTTTAAAATCATTTTCTAGGAAAATAAACTTGAAAACATATAAATAACGATAGAAAAAAATTTGAAAACATTTTTATATAAAAACATATAAATGAACATTGAAAAAATTTTAAAACTTTTTTTAAATGAAAAAAATATCTAAAAATGTCACGAACCGAGCATGGGTGCCATGAAACCTGACATCCAAATCAATTAATGGCATAGGATGAAGGGAGTTATCAATCCTTATAGGTTGTAAACTAATACATGGGTATCAACAATTTACTTTGATAATGATTTCACCCATTAAAATAATAAAAAATATCAATCAAGAGTAACATCACATAACTGATAATCATAACCAAACAAGGTACAAAAAAAATTAGATTTAATATTTAATAACATTAACCAGAACAAAAAGTACCAAAATGGAATATAAATAGCCAAACCATACCAAAAACCTCCATGAAACTAGGACATCGCCCTAAATACCCCACCATAAACACCTGTAAGAATAGGAACACTAGAAATTGGATCCACTATCACCACCACGAAACAAATTTCCTTTACCAAGGTCATACATAACAAAGTCTACGTACACGCAAATGTATATATTGGGAGTGATCCAACGCCTAGTTGGATGCCACCCAAAATAATGATTCCATGCTATAAAATAAGAAAAAAAATCCACATGCAGATTTCCATTTGAAAATTTTAAACATTTATAAAAAAAATTCTGAGGAATAAATTATAATGAAACAATTTTTAAGGAATTTTTTTAAAAAAATTAAGCTTGATAAAAATACAATTGCATATGAGGTCTACCGTATACTGAACTCTAGAACCAGATAAAAAAAACCATCATATAACAAGAGGGAACCATGAGAAAACTCCATATTTGTAAATACCACTAGTGGGACCCTATGGACCTCAAACCTTGATGATCAAAATCCTCCAACTCAACTACCAACAACATTATCATGCATGGGCCATTGTAGATGAACATATCCCAAAAAACTAGTGGTTTCCAAATAATAAACTAATACCAACAATGATCCTGTGAATAAGCCCATAGAGGGGATCCCATCCTAAAATTATAGTGATTCATGAGAATATCACAGGTTTAGTTAGTATTGAAATAATAAATATTGTTAGATGAATTCGGGACTCAACCACTTGAGAATCAACTACTATACTTGTAATAGTTAGGCTATAGAGAGTACTGGGGATTCTATTTGTGATCAAATTATATTTAATACATAATATAAATCATTATATTTATATACATGTTCCAAGCATCATAATCACACAAGCAAATTACCACTTTTCCAAAATGAAACCATTTTCAATTTCACATGCACACCAAAACGATTAAATTTTTCACCACGTTAAAATTTCATAAATAAAATTTAAAAATTCCATAATAAATAACACATATGGAATCCAATCATTTTCATGGCCAAGGACCCTTCCAAATTAATACTCACATAAAAACCATTTTTTTACATGCTTCACAACACTTTCACAATTCAAAGACACCTTTAAGGTGCACAATAAAGAATCCAACATGCAACAAAAACCCATTTTTCTGGGTAAATCCACTTTCATCAAATTTTTACCATTAAATCTATTTGAAAACTAATTTCTCACCTTTCACTCAGGGAATAAAATATATTTTAGACACACCACAACTAATCAAACATGAATCATAACCAATTTCCTTTAGAAAACACATTTTCATCAAATGTGCATCTTAAAACCCTTTCAAAATGTATTTCTTACCACACCAATAATCAAAAGAATTCATTTAAAAACTCAATCATGAAATCAAAACTCATATAATAATGTAAAATCATGGAACCACCTTCCTTACACTTGTAACCGTCCAATAATTCATATAAAAATAGAACCACACCACTAAAAGAACCTATCAAGGAAATATCAAATAATAACCAACACGTTTTTTCAAAAAAACACAATATAAATCCCACATTAATTCAAATAACCAACTGGAAAATAATAACTCAAGAAGTAGGGAAGAATAACCCTTAAAATAGTGTAAATAAAAGTAAAAGAAACTTATTTATGATATATTATATAATCTACACCAGAACTACCACAACATTAGAGGTATAAGGGAGAAAGGAGGGGAGGGTGGGGACAATATACAAGAAATATTTAGTGGTATGAGAAATTAGAGAAATTAGGGTTAATATCTAATAGGGAAGAAAGGTAAATTTCCACTTTTTAATACCCGGGATAGGTTGCAGGATCAGACCACAAAGTTTTTCAAACCGTATAGAAACCATGCATCCCTCACTATCTAAGAGGAACATGCCACCCAGTTATCTTGAATTATTTGAGAATATTTTCACCAACTATGCAATTTACACTGACCTAGATAAAAATTATCCGTAAACTTATGTGGAGGAGGGTTTATAGATTCCCCTAGCCAAGTGCCAACCGTGAGCCACCTGATGTCATTCCAAAAATCTCTATTTTCACCAAAAACTTATATGTAACCCAATGTATAAATACTATACTAAAAATAAAAAAGGAATACTACAATATAAAATCACAGATCTACAAATTCCCCCCACTATGAAATATTTCTTCCCGGGAAGGTCACTCTAAATGTTGATTTGAGAAAAAAAAACAGATACTACTACTCAGCCCATGACTTCTTATACTAAGTATCATATACATATTTACCATGATACCAAATAAGTAGGAATAATATAATATACTTCCCATGAATAAATTTCTTCTAAGAATCCATAATCCATTATGGCCATTCAAAAATAGACAAATTAAGAACCAATTCAAACTCTTCCCTTTTCAACACATGATACAGTTCTCGGCTATACTTTTTCTACTGAGATACATGGAACATGTCATTAATTTATGTCAACTAAGAGGAAAATTATGACTTGTATTAAAACTTACCAATCCACTTGTTAATCTAAAAATGTCTGACATGCCTTAGCAGTTTTTTACTTTACTTACCTAAACGATTATGAACCAAGCGAGGTGCCTTCTTCAAGAGCACCTGGTCACCTACTAAAAACTCCAATGTTTTGTGCCTAAAATAAGTATAATACTTGTGATGACTGAGTGTCATAAAAATATACTACATGATCAACATAACATTATGGGAACATTACTTTACATGTATTGATCCCAATAATTAAGTATCTCCCACTGTAGCCCAACACAAAGGCAATCAACACACCTGAACATAAAGTGCCTAAAAGGGATCCTTGGAAATCAGGTATTAATAACTATTATTATATGAAAACTCAACCAATCACAAATGTATATACCATGAACCTCTGAAATCCAGCACATATTCTTAGAGATTGTCTTCCAAAATTTGATTCTCCTGCTCCTTTTGACCACTCGTTTGAGGGTGATATTCCATGATCAACTTAAATTGTGACCCCATCACCTTTTAAATCCCTTCCCATAACTAGGACATAAAAATTGTGGTCCCTGTCTGAAACAAATGCCAACAAAACACCATTGATCCTCACAAATTCCTTTGTATACAACCAACCCAACTCATCCAGCTTTTCCAAATCCTTGATTAGAATGAAATGAGATGATTTGGTAAAAAATTAAATTACCAACCTAATGGAATTCTTACAATAAGATATACAAGGTATGCCAATAATACGATATATGGAAATCTCATCCCACTTCTAGGTAGGAATAGGTATCATGTGAAGAAAACCATATGGAATTTGGTGCTATGTTTTAACTTGTTGACAATTATAACACTATTACACAGTGTTAGCTATGTCACACCTCTTACCTATCTACCAGAACTGATGACACACATCATAAATCATCTAGGTCAAACTAACATGAATGGACCGCTGAGATTGGTTGATATATTTCATCACCACCTTCTTTAATACTGACAACACAACAAAGAGACCTCTAAGGTATGTAACCCCCTCAAGAGACAAACACCATTACCAAGGAACCTACCCACTATTTTGAAACAGCATAGAATGATGGAATTACTCATCACTCAGCTGATCTTACTATATTAACTCTAGAATAGAATTTTTTATTTATACACTATCTAGGAATACACCTCTGTCGTGTTCCTTGTTCTTGAGATGCATCTGAGTAAAACAACCCATTAATATCCACTCATCACTGGACGTTTTTATTGCTTGCAATGACACTTTTCTACTCAAATAATTTGACGCTACATTTCCTTTTCCTAGGGTATAGAATATATTAATTTCAAACTCATTAAGGTACTCAACCCGAAAAAAATTCTTGAAATACTTATCCTTCTAGGAGAAAATGTCGGCTAAGATCTTATGATCCAAATAAACTACAAACTTCTCCACATAAAATAATGGAACCTTGTCTTTAAGGTGTGCAGCAATGATATTAATTATAGGTCATGGTTTTGATTATTCTTTCCATTTTTTCAAAGATAGAATGAACCATAAGCCACCACATGGTCTCCTAAAATAAACACACACCCAAGAACCATTCTTGATGAATCATAATAGAACACATATCCCTTTCTCGATTCTATAAATATCAAAATAGGTGTTGTGTTCACTGGCTGATTTATCTCCTCAAAAGATGTATGACACTTGGGTATCTATTAAAACATCACCCACTTCTAGGTGAGTGCCTTTATAGATGAATAAAATCAATATAAATCTCAAAAAAAATTCTTCTAATACCCGAGCACATCAAAAAACATTCTGATTTCAAAGACATTCTTCAGTTGTTCCCCTGACGTCACTACACAGATCTTCTTGGGGTCCACCAAAAAAACTTATTTTGAGATGAAATGGCCCCAAAATTTCACCTCATAGGTTTATATGGTGCACATAGATTACTTTTTATAGAGACAATGATCTTGAAGGGTTCCTAACAGAATTCTCAAATTACATTCATGCTCCTCCTATGTCCTGAAATGGACAATGATGTCAGCCAAAAATACCACGATAATGGAATCAAGACACTGGTGGAACACCTTGTTCATGGGCACCATAAATACCACTATAGAATTTTACAACTCTAAGGTAGTGACTAAATATTAAAAGTTTCCATATCTTTTTCATATGGATGTTTTTTGTAACATCCGCCTCTCAAAATCCAACTTGGTGATACCCAGAACACAATTCAATATTGGAAAACCAAATCACCCATTAATTTTATTAAAAATTCCATAAATATTGGGAAAGGGGTATTTTTTTAATAATTTCCTTATTTATCTTCCATTAATTAATAAAAAATACAGGGATCCTTTGGTATTTTTTTTGTAAATCGAATGGGGGTAGCCCAAGGTGATATGCTTGGGTGAATGAATCCTTTCGATTCCAAATCATCCAATTGTACATGTAATTACCTCAAATTGGTGGGATCTATATGGTATGAGGGATGATATATTGGATATGTTCATGGAACTAAGTCAACGGAGAACTCCATAAATAGTAATCAAGTTAAACTCAAAAAATAATTTGAAAAAAACCTATGGGAACTAATTCACCACAAGAGGTAGTACACCCCAAAGAGCACCATCATCATACTAAAATGTGAGTGACATGATCTAATGAAAGAGGTTTCCCAACTTCGGAGGTGGAGGTCTCTCACATCCTGATTGAGGATACCATTCACCTTGAATAACCTGTATACTTCCATCAGGTGCCACAAAACTCACTCACCACCTATTGCAGTATATGTACAACTAAAAATGAACCATAGAATCCATAACCTAGATCACATAAAAATGGTCCATTTAAAAAACCATAAAATATCATTTTAGATCAACCCATGACACGGTGAGTGCATATGATAGAGACTGGGAACCTTCTCTTACTTCTTACCAAGAGTCATTACCAACTCCGTCACATATGACATAATCTCAGTTGGAAAATTTAACACAAACACAAGAGATAAATTCATAAAAGAAATTGAATCACTAATATAAAATTTTAAAATACTTAAATTATATGAAATAATAAAAATAACTAAAACTATCATAGGCCCCACATCTGATTATAGTTGTTCTTATTCCATGGCATGAAGCAGTCACATCTCAACTTGTCCCTATGAATGACCACTGACCTACGACTCTACCATGAACTATCTATACCCAGAAGAAGATCCAGTCCTTCCACCAAGACCTATGACTAGGACCTATATTCCGAGATGGTTGGGATTTGGATTAAATCCCATTAGAAGTTATATATCTTGCACCAATCTAATATGGGTGTTCCAATATTTAAAATACTTGAATGTATAGGTGAAGATGAACACACTCACCACATGTTCCCTTCCATCACACACTAATGGAACATGACTGACCTAGCATCAAAAGCCGAATACCAAGACATACATGATAGATATCTTGAATTACAACCTCCTGTATTCCCCTGCTCAACCCTCTTTCTCTTCTTCTCAGATGAACAACCACTGTACACTACTTAAACTACTCCTGAGAAACTGGGCTTCTACCTACAATCAATTTTGACTATCATAGTATGATCAAACACCACATCATAAGTATTATAATTGAACATAAAGACTATAGATTAGATTTCTAGTTGTTACAACATCTCGATATTTTCATCCTTTTATTACTAATTAGAAACAACCTCAAGTGTGTACCGAACTAACTCATCAAAGTGGTTAGCATTCTCCATCATGGTCTGATATCCCTGTATCAGCTCAAAAAACTCATGGAACTTAGTAAAGGACAACATTTATAGAAAAATAATTATCATTTAAGACAACCTTAAAATTTTTCAAGCCCACCTACTCATGGTTCCCAGCTTTCACCATTGAGTCCCAACAATTCCAATTAGGACCTTCCAATAAGAACGATACACACTTTACTCTAGCTGACTTAGGATTATCAAAAGATTTGAATATTCCCTATATATTCTCAATCCACAACTCTGTTTCTTGAGGTTTTTTGATAACCTAGAAAGAAGGAGGATTATTCTTGAGAACTTATGATCTATGTCTTTTCCAAAACATGGTTCGGATTATCTAACTTGATCATGAGAAAATCCCACTCCTTGAACCAAATCTAAAAAATCCTAAACCACATCTTCCACTAACCTCTAATTAATTAGTGAGGGAGGAATCTCTATGGGAACTTCATATAGATGAACAAGAATTATTTAAGGAGGAATCTTTCTATAAAAAGTAACAATCATAATTAAAGACTATCAATAAAACCATCAACACATAATATGAAAATTTTACGCAAAAAAAATCTCAAATTCTTCCTTAAACCAGAACATAACCAAATACATCATGATAAAAGAAAAACTAAACTAATCCATTCCCACCTGGTTTCCATATAGAGTCTAGATCCTGTACTTCTAACATAGAGAAGAAGTCAAACAAAATCCCAACATCCCAAAGTGACTCGAGTCCTTTCATAAGGTGTACTGGCCAGGCACCCAAAAAAACCTAAACCTCAATCCCTGGAAATACTAGTAGTAGTCTATCAAGAATCTTTCCTCAAATAACCCAACCTAAAAAAACCATGAACTGATTCGTTAATATTTTTTCATGAACTAAGTTGAGGATCCATCCAACCTAATAGTCTACCCAATTCATGGAACAAACCAAAGGTCTTTACCAATACCCATTGGATGTAAACTAGTTCATAGTTATCAAAAATGAAATTTGGGGATGATTTAACACATTTACATAATCATAAATATCAAACAAGAATAAACATCACATAACTGATAATCATAACCAAACAAAGTAAAACAATTTTCTGATTCAATGTTTTACAAATTTAACCAAAACTAAAAGTACCATAAAGGAATGGATATAGCTGAAACATCCCCAAAAACTCTATGAAATAAGAGGGGAATCATAATTAAGTCACTACCATCAACTCCAACAAGTAGTATAACACTGGAAACCAGATCCACCATCACCACCACGACACTTCTTTCCATTACCTAGGTCATACATAATAAAGTATACATACACCCAAATGTGTATGTAGAGTGTGAGCCAAATCCTAGTTGTATTGCACCCAAAATAATGATTAGATTCTATAAAAGTATAAGAAAAATAAATACACAAATTTCAATAAGAACATTTCAAAAAATTCTAAGAGAACATTTTAGGGAAATCTTTATCAAAAAAGTATTTTTACGAAAATATATTTTTACAAATAGTCTTGCTTGATAGAAAAATATACATAGGTTCTACTGTATAGCGATGAATAGAACCCCTTCACATAAGTAACATGTTATAGGGGAGACTCGAAGATAAATCCCTATTGGTAACAGACACTAGTGGGACCTTATGTACCTTTTACCTCGATGATCAAAATCTTCCAACTCAACTACCTTGATCATTATTGTGCACGAGCCACTGAGGGGGAACGTTTCCTAGAATTCTAATGGTCTCAAACTAATAATCCAATACCAACAACATTCCTGTAAATAATCCACTTGTGGGAATCCCGTCCCAAATTTCTAGGGGTCTCTAATCATATCACATGTTTAGTTACTGTTGCAATCATAATTCCTTCTCAATGAATCTGGGGCTCATCTACTTCCAAATCAACTATCATACTTGTTCTCGTTCTCCCACCTAGAATACATGATATTCTATTTATGATCAAATTCTATTTCATATATCACATAAATCTTCACTTTTACATATAAATTCCAAATATCACAATAAAAAAATGAAATCACCACTTTCCATAAAAATCTCTTTTTTACATCTCAAGATGCACACCAATACCATTTGAAAATACATTTAACACCACTTGTATGGTTCATAAAGCCCATTTTAAAACACAACAAGAAAGAAAACATATAGAGTCCAACTATTTTCATGGGAAATGACCCTTTCAAATTAATAATCATATATAAAACATTTTCTAACATGTTTCAAAGTACTTTCACAATTTAGAGACACATTAAAGGTGCACAACAAAGAGGCCAAAATGACATAAAAAACCCATTTCTATTAGAAAATACACTTTAATTTCAGTTTATCCCATAAATATATTTGATTTTTTTTGAAAATTTCACACAAGTAATAAAACATATTTAAGAAACACTACAACAAAGCACCCTTGAGAAACCACTATGCTCCCTAAGAAAGCTCATTCTCATCACAAGTGCGACTAAAAAATTTTAGAATGTATTTTACACCAAAAAATAGTCCAGAAAACATATTTAAACTCTCAAGAAAGAAATCAAAACTCTTAAAAAAAATTTTAAACATGGAACCACCTACCTCACGCCTAGAAACGTTTGAAAACTAGTGAAAACCCACAACTACACCGCCTCACGACCCAATCAAGTAAAGATTAAATAATAACCATAACCGTTTCACCAAAAAACACAGTTTCAACCCCACATTATGTAAAAAACACCATAGAAATCAAGAATTAGGGAAGAAAAACCCTATAAAGGGGGAGAAATTGAAGGAAAATAGACTCAATTGATGATTTCTTGAAGAATCTACCTCAAACCACATAAAAATTCAAGGTCCATGGGAGAAAAGAGGAGGGGCAGAGGCGCATATGCTAGAAATCATAAGTGGGATGGGATATGGGAGAAATTATTATTAAAATTTAAGAGGGAATAGAAGTAAATTTTCTATTTTTAATGATCTGGATAGGTTGCACAGTTAGCTCGCATGGTTTTCCAAACCATGTGGTAACTGTGCATCCCTTGCTGTACAAGAAGAATATGTCTCATGGTTCTACCACATGGTTTGAAAAAATTTGTTCCAACCATGACTTCTCTATGGTACAAAATGGAAATTGGCCACACACATACCCAGAGTAGGCTTCATAGTTTCCCAAAACCTGGAACCTACTATGCACCACCTATTATTATGCCCAAAATCTCTATTTTTCACCCAAAACTCATGGCGAACCCTTTGGATAAATAGGAAACCAAAAATAAATGAATCAATACCTCCAAATAAAATCATTCATTTGACATAAATCCTTTATCTTTTAAAATAACTTTGAAAACACACAAGGGATTCTTTGAAATTTATTTAAAACACTTCTTGAATCATAAGACTATTTTTAAAAACATTCTATTTGAAAATGATATAAAACAATGGATATTTAGAATATAAGTAGAATAATTTTTCATAAAAATAAATCCTTTATACATTAATAGGAGGCTTAAATGGATGGATAATCATAAATTAATATAAATTTGAACATGGTGAACATTCCTTTTACAGCCTAAAATTTAGAAAAGTGACTCTATTGGAAATGCAATGAAGATTTATATATTAAATATAATTTTTAAAGGAAATAGAGTCATATTTTCATAAAAACATTTTCTCAATTATCTTAAATTCCAAGGGGTGGTAAAATGGTACTAATACATGAATATATAATGGACAAGCAGAGGGAAAAATTATTATTTATTTTTCTTGAGGTATGGATCATAATATTTCTTTAATGGATGCATAATCATATACAACCTTGATAAATGATGAGATTGTAGCAACAAACTGTTACCACTTGGTAACATTTAATTATAACCCCCATAATAGTATAAAAATACATGAAGCTTAAAATATCATTGAAAAGGGATATTTGTGATATAACACATCAATGAGTAGTATATACATGCCATAAAAAATATAGGTGTGTAACATGGAATGTATCTCAAATAAGGAAAATTGAGAGAAAATTACTTTACCAATTTGGTAAATTTTGAACCATAAAGACTATGAAATAAATATCATCAAATGGATATTTAAATATAAATAAATTTAGGTATTATAATCCTAGAATAAATTCATCAGAGGTATATACACCACCCAAATTAAATGTGTAGTGAATAAGTCATAAGTCTCATAGAGATAAAAGTGAGATGAGAAAACCCTTAATACTTGAGTAACTTTAGAATCATGCTCCAAATTAAATAATAACATAAATTAATGATTTTAATATCATTAAATAAATTAAATTTATGATATAAATTTTATAGGGAAGTACATACATGACACAAAATAATCTAGTGGTGAATAAGTCATGTATCTCACAAAAATAAAAAGTGAGATGAAATCCATTTAATCTAAATAATAAAGTAAATATTATATATAATTAGTATTTATTTATTTATAATAATATATATAATATATAAATATGAAATTTAATACACCATAAATATATATTGTAGGTCATACATACGCATGAATTGTGTTTATGTTTTATTTTAATATTAAAAGAAAGAATGTAAATGAAATATATGTGTATATAGATATAATATCATTATGGTAGAATTATTATTTCATATATGACATATAATTTCACTAAAAATATCCTTAAGACATTTCATATAGTGTCTTAATGAATCACATAACTTTGGGGATGCGGTAGTCCACACTTCCTCCAAAAAATTATTATATTTTCTCAAAATGGAACGAATGAAGGAATTTTTTATAATAATTATATAAGAATAAATAATTCATAAATATAATATAAATCAAATAAAAATATATTTCACATCACAATTCCCAAACTTGGGAAGTGTTAAAGAAAATATGAAGAAAATTGTTTTGAGAGGTGGTAGTTTTCTAAACACAGGAACAGTAAGTTCATTACCCATTAGATGGAAGATTATGTAAGTGTAGGTCAAACCCTTATAATAATAACAACTTAGTATATTTATTATAATGATTTTATTATATAATAATTGAATAATAATATTTTATGCGGTATAGAAATAAATAAAACAAAGGATCTTAAGGATAGTTGTTACCTCTTCTTTGGGTAAATCCTCTTAGTTTGCACGAAAGAGAACCTTGATTCGTTTTATTCCAAAATAGAGTCTTCTAGAATAAGGTATGGAATTTTTTGAACTTTTTGTAGCATATTTTGGGTGATGAGAAGGGTATGAGAGGTGTGAATAAGTGGTAAGGTTGAGTTCCTTTTTATAGTGTAGGAGGAGTGAAATTCATGTATTTTTTTGATAAATGAATTACACACACATTTTTCTTATGAATAGTGGAACCAATGAAGGTAAACATTCCATAAATGGGATTATATGGTCAATATATTTCCTAAAAATATATTTTTAACATTTTTATTGGTCATTTTACCATTAAATTTAACGCTTAGTCCATTGTTAATCTATTTTTTTCTCTTAATAGTTGCAATTTATTTTAATCACCTTCACTAATATTTTTTGAAAAAAACTATGTTGAAATTTTTAGACCTTATTAATTTTATTCATTCCAAATATGGAATCATTTTTTCATTTCCAATCATAGAAGTGGTAGAAATTATTTTAAAATCAATCCCACATAGAGGACGATAAATCGGGTATTTAAAGTAACATTTTTCAAAACTTTTGGTATGTTTCTATATCTAATTTGAAAGTAAAAATCATTAAAATAACCTGAATTAAATTATTTTATATATAATTTATATAATTGAATTTTTTAAAAAATAAAAAACATTATTTAACAATAAAAATTAATTAGAATAAAAAAAATTTGAATTAAAATTCAGTATTTTTCACTATTAAACAAAAAATGAAACTTCGTAGAAAAATACCAAAAAATCACCCAAAGTAAGTTTTCATATATCAGCCCAAAAATTAATTTTATTTTTTCAACTAAAATTTATAAATGTATCAAGAATCATAATTAAAATGGGTTCTACCTTAAAGGGAGGTAACATTACCTTTGAGAAAAATACATCTTTTTATATATAAATTTGGATTTATTGTTAACTTATACCTATTTAATATATTGGATGAGAAAAAAAAATATTTATTGAATATATAATATGAAAATTATATTTAAAAAATTAATAAAAAGTGGTTTATTTAATTTATTCAGGAAAAATTGCGTTTTTACAAAGAAAAATAGTTTTCTTATAAAAGAAATTTCTTTATTTTCAATCTGTTCTTACATTCACTTCAAGTAATTGATAACCAAAGGATTATTTTTAATTATATTTTTAAATTATATTTTCAAAATTAAGTTGATTATATTTTTAACTTCCATTCCATTGACTAGGTAGTAACTATACTAATATTTTAATAATAAAATTAATAATATATAGTTGTTCAGTAAAACTTGGCCTTATGTGTAACTCAAGCTATCGAAGGTACTTTGTGTTCTGTGTACTACAAGCCAAACATAGTTTTTTTGGGTACCTCAATCTAATATATTTGGTTTTTTCATAATAATTATTTGGTGTTGTATATAACATAAGCTACACTTAGTGATTTCATATAACAAAAGTTTTATTCAGTGTCGTGTGAAATAAAAAATCTCAAAAAGATTAAACTAATTCAAAAAATAACAAAATCATGGGGTTTAACATTCTTCCTCCTTTAAGATGAATTTCTCCCTGTAAATTTTTCTCAGTTATCAAATGTTTAATACTAAATAAAATTTGTTCATAGAAACCAACATCGTAAAAAATGAATAATAAAACATCTATTAAGAATGGAAAGTTAGTGACATAAGAGTTACCTAAAGTAACACATAACTATATTTCCATATAGAAGATTACATGTGGGAAGTGAAAACATGGACATAAAAGAAAAAAATAAATAATAATTAATATTGATAAAGATCACTGATAAAAATAAAGTGGGCGCTCCAGATAAAGTTAACAATCAAAAACCATTAAGCAAAGATGCATGAAAGGGGAAATTGATATCATAAAAAATAATGATAATAGGACAAAATTTTATTTCAATACCCTTTTCCTATTTTTCAATAATTTATTTACCAAGATTGTATACATGATTTCATTCTATTTAATAAGAAAAATCTCACCCATTCATTATGTATTGACCAATTTCTAATTCACCTCTTTCTCTAAAAAGAAATGTGAATTTTTATCATTCTTTAAGCACTAAAAGATCATGATATCCATGATAAATCAACCCATATATATTAAAATACCATAAATTAAAATTGTTTTGATTATGTTATATAATATTAATAAATCTTCATGTCTTGAGGTAATACTTTGATCTAAATAACATTGTTTGAAGTTTAACTTAAATTTTCCATAAATGGATAACCATTAAATCATATGATAGATAAAAATACAAAAATTTAGAATGAAGGTAATGAAATAATCTTAACATTTACCCCCATATATCACAAATTATCTATTTGTTTTCACATTCCAAACATGTGAATAACCTCATTGTATATTCTATTGTAACATGGAGATAACCTGAATTAATATAAATCCTTTTGAAAAAAAATACATTCTTCCTTATTGAAAAAGATTTATAGTTGTATTCCTAAAATCCAAGAAGTGATAAAGTTCATCTCTGATGACATGGAACTCATTTTAAATAAATCAATAATCAATTTCTAGGTAATTAGTACTATCAAATTTACTTTATCCAGATCAAACATCTCTTTATCCCAGATAGTCACAATTTTCTCAACATTATGGACACATTAAGGGTTAACTTCCATTATCCAAAATATCACCTTTAAATTAAATATATTTTCTATTTCATCAGTACTATTCAATATATTTTTTAAAAATCATTAGTGGAAAACATATACTTCATGATTTATATATGATAATTCTTTAATTTCAATACATATACACTTCAACCATGCAATATTATTCTTAAATCATTACTCCTGATTCATTATATTATCCCTTAATAAAAATTTCATAGAATATAAAATATGATTCTTGTCTTATGTTTACTCAACCTCAACCTAATTATGCTTCTTATGTTTAAGGGGAATAATACTTAAAGAACATCCCATACCATTCATATGTCATTTTCAGTCTCTTTTTCATTCTCATCCAATCCAATAATTTTGAACATTATTGATTCTCATCATGATATTTCTAGTTTGTAAAATTATTTTAATTATTTACATACTTTTCAAACTCAAAAAAATCAATCTTAACCCAATTCTTTATAGTTCTTTATATTGACTAAAACTAGAAAATATAGGTTGAGTAACACTTATTAAATAAGAAAACCACATAATCATGAAAAATTAATTTCAAGATGTCTAAATAATGAATCCCACATAATTAATATATGAAACCTTATGTGTATACTTGTTTAATCATATTAATTTTCTATTTAAATCCTTCATGATGGTTAATAAAGTGTTTGTGAATTCCCAAATCATATCCCTCGGAAGTTTCAAACCAGGTCTGTAATAAGTCTCAGTATCATGCGCTAGTTCCCAATCTAGTCTATCTCAATATGGTGTTTTTTGGGTTGTTACCCATATATATATTAGTCCTAGAGCCACATAAACTTCTAGTATCCACACATAGATGTATTTCTAGGAAACCTCTCTCTCTATCCTTTACTGAAATTCTCAGACATCTTCTAAGAATTTATCTCATCTTTAGAATTCTATTTATAGAAATCCAAACACATATCTTTATAAATATATATATATATGGGTATCACTAAAATTAAATCATCATAGTATCCAATGGTTGACTATACATTTCCTTTGATACCAACTACAGAGACCCAGACTTTACATACATGTATTTTTTATCCGCTTAGATGAATATTCAGTATATTAAAACAAAAAACATATGAGGATTAGAATATTTTTGTGTCTTTGGAAACATGGAACATGTTATTTTAGTTTGGTGAATGATATTTAACATATCCCTTTAATATGTTTCCATTTAGTATCATACTTAAAGCCTTTCTCTATACCCTGGTTAACGGAAACATAATAATGGGGTGTGCTCTAATGCTCTATAAGGTTAAGTAAATGAGATATGTTATCATATCATGAACATACAGGTATGATAACATGATAATTAGATTTAGAGATCATACCCTAAAGATGAAAGACTGGAAAAATGAGTCATGGAATAAGGATTGGAAGTTCATGAGACATAAATCATAAGATAAACAAGAACATAAACCTTGTGAGCTTACAATAGGCATATTACATAAAATTTGGGGAAAAGACAAAATAATATTAAAAAATCCCTATAATTAAAGGATCATTGACAAAAATAAAATACGGAACTTTATGGGGACAAAAATTACTGGGCAGAACACACCACTCTCCCTAATTGTAGTCATTTCATTAAAAGGGATAGGGATACACCATCTACCCATAGTGGGCTAGGGTTCCCTATCTTCCCGTAGTGGATTGTTTTTTCACATATTCTCATAGTGTATTAGGTTTACCCCTTTTCCCATAGTGGATTAGGAGTCACCTATATCTCATTTTGGATTATAAATCACATGCTACTCATTTTGGATCAATTATATCGACTTAATACCCATCATTATCTCATGATATATGAATCTTTACCCAATGTATTTTAGGGACATATAGGTCCCACCCATTTCATAATGAAATCATATGTACATGTTCCATAAGATCATAAAAAATTCTATCATAATCTATGAAACAAAATGGGTGCCATAAACATGTAGTCATATCATAACCTGTGTAATAGATGTGGGCTTCATAATTATTTCATCAAAGCATAACCCATAAAGAGAAGTGGGTACCAGAAGCATATAACTCATGGAAGATAAATGGGTGTCATATAAATCATTAAATCAAAATATAAAACATTAAAGAAATAATATGAATGGTATTCTTGGATAATATTCCTAGAAAAGCATCAACTATATCAATAATGTCATCTTATATGAAAAATAATTTTTAAAGGCCACATGGAATAATTCTTAAGTAAAATATTATTTATTTGAATATCTTTTTCATAAAACCATTTCAAAAAAAATTCTTATATAGAAATATTCTCTATTTCCTTTAAAACATTTTTGAGGAAAATATCCTTTCTTCTTTTGAAAAATAATTTTTTAAACATAAAACCTTTTAAAAACATTTTTCATTCAAAATGAACTTGAAAATTTATAAAGAAAACTAGAAAATATTTTGAAAATATTTTTGTTGAAAAATTATAAATAAATATTGAAATAATTTAAAACATATTTAATATTAAAAATTCCATTTAAGGCTTTTCCCTTTAAAAATATTTTTATAAATATTTAAGGGAAATTTTTAAATTCATTTGAAAAACTTCTTTAATAATATTTTTTTTGAAAACATTGTTTCATTGAAAACCAGTTAAAAAAAATGAATGTAAAAAATATATGGAAAATAATTTTTGATAAAAATAAATCTTATAATAAGAAAGGGAATATTATAATGAATTATTTTCATGATGGAAAATAAATCCATTCATTTCAAACATTCCTTTTGTTCCCAAAAATTATTAGAAAAGTGCCTCAATCAGAAAATGAAAAGAGGATTAATTTTTAAAAGAACTCTTTTAATTTAAAAAATGTTTAAAATTTTCATTTTAACAAAATTGTATAATATTAAATCATTTTTGAATTTTTTTTAGAAAACACAGTTTTGAGAGAACACATGTTTCTAACTGATAGGTTAAATAAAGGTGGATTTCCATAAATTTTTTTTATTAATTATCTTAATTTCCATGGAGTGTAAAATGGAACTAATACATAAAAATATCCAAGATTAACAAATTATAATAAAATTCATGTGTTTCCTTGAGATATGGATCATAATATCTCATCAATAGAATCACAGTCATAAACATTCCCAATAAACAATGAGATTATAGAAAGAAACAGTTACCACTTCGGTAATATTGAATCAAAATCTCCATGAAAAATTTAAATTATATTAATCTTAAAATATAATTAAAATAAGGATATTAATGATTTAAAATATTAGTGGGTATTATATACACAAAAAATACTAATAATTTTTCATATCATGACTTGTGTCTCAAAGAAGAAAAATTAAGACAAAATTACTTTACTGATTTGGTAAATTTTGATCCATAATACCCAAGAATGAAAGATCATATAATGGATATGTAAATATGATTAAATTATGTTGTTGTGATTTTATAATAAATTCATGGGTAGTATATACTCCACACAAAATAAATTTGTGGTGAATAAGGCATAAGTCTCATAGAGATATAAGTTACACGAGAAAAACCTTACTACTGGAGTAACTTTAGAATCATGATGCCCATGAAGTAATAACAAAAATTAAAACTTTTTATATTACTAAATAAATTATATAATTTATATAAAATTTAATAGGGTAGTATATAGACCACCCAAAATAATTGAGTGGTGAATAAGGCATGTATCTCAAATAAATAAAATGTCAGATTAAATTCCCTTACCTTAAGTCTTGATTTTGATTATACACGTTCAAACATCCTGTATAATAAATATGAATTTATTATAAATAAAACATATAACCATATTATTTTATATAATACTGTACATTATTTCTTATGACTTTTTCTTTCCCTTTAATTTATAACTCCATCTAAATGTTAGATTTCATGTAATATTTTTTTGTTATTCGAATATGTTTTGGATTTCAATTCTTGATCACACTATTCAGATTATGATTTACTTATTTATAGAATTTAAATCATGATATAAATATCATATTTATTCATTATGTAAGTATTTATAATAATATATAGAGTATATAGATATGAAATGAAATGCACCATTCATGGAGACGATAGATTGTTTTTGTTTTATTTCCATTTTGAAAGAAATAAAGTAAATGAAATATATGTATATATATATAATATATTTATGTTATAATTATTATTTCATATAAGTCATATGATTTCACTAAACCCATCCATAATACATTCCATGTATATTTTGAATGAATCACATCACTTTGGTGAGGCGGTAGTCTACACTTTCCAAAACAAATTATCATATTTATAAAAAATAGAATGAAAGAAGGTATGTTTTATAAAATAATTAAAGATGAATAAATAAATAATAAATATCATATATATCATATATAAACATATCTTCCATCATAATTCTCAACCATTAGAGGTGGTAAATGAAAAGATAACAACATCATTTTGTGAGGCGGTAGTTTACCATACATAAGAATGGTAAGTTCCTTACCCATTAGATGGAAGTGTGTATAAGTGTTGGTAAAACCTGTATAATAAAAACATCTTAGTATATTTTTCATTATGAAGTTATTATATAATTATATAATAAGAATATTTTTTGGGGGGTAATAAAATAAAACAAATGATCTTGAGGAAGGATGTTACCTCTACTTTGGGTAACTAGTCTTTGTTTGCACCAAAGTTCTCCATTGGTTGGATTTATAAAAAAATAATTTATTCCTGGTTAAAGGGTGAGATTTTTGGATACTATTTGAGTATATTATTGGTGATACAAACGTGTTATTGGTGTGAATATGTGGTAGAGTGAGTGGATTTTTATGGCGGGGGATGAGTAGAATTCGTGTATATTTTTGAAAAGAAAATTCCACCCAAGTTTTTTCTATGAAACATGGCTACAATAATTGTAAAAAAATTATAAAATATAGTGTAACATCGAAAATTTTCCCTAAAAGGTATTTTTTACATTTTTCTATGTCATTATGGCCCTTAAGTTTAAGGCTTAGTCATTTTTTAAGATAATTTCTCTCTTAATAGTTGTCATTAATTTTATTCACTTTCTCTAATATTATTGCTGAAAAAATAATTTGAGCTTATTAGTACATAAATATTTTTATGAATAAAAATATGGACTTGATTTTTTCAAATTAAAATCACATAAGGGGTAGAAATTAATTTAAAATTAACCCCATAGACAGGACAACCAATCAGGTTTTTAAAGTAAAAAATGATGAAATGTTTGGAATGTTTTTATATCCAATTTCAAAGTGAAATTTATTCCCATGACCTATATTGGATTATTTTTTGTATAATTGATCAAATTTAATTTTAAAACTGATTACAAACAAAATTTAACCTTAAAAATAAATTAGCTGAATTAGTAGTTTCAAATTAAAATTCAGTATTATTCTCTATTCATCAAACTGCGAAACATCAGAGAAAAATACCAAAAATTGACCCAAAGAAAATTTTGATAGTAAGAATTCGAAAATGAAGTTTATTTTGTAAACTAAAAATTATAATAGTATCAAAAATTATTTTTTAAATGGGATTTCCATTAAAAGGTGCTAAATTTCCTTTTAGGAAAATATATTTTTTTCTCAAAAAATTATATTTTTTATAATATTATACTTATTAAATCTGTTGGACAAGTATAAAAAATATTAATGGAATATATAATATAAAAATTGAATCATAAAAATTAATCGAACAAGGATTTTTAATTTATTGATATTAAATTGTGTTTATACATAGAAATATAGTTTTCTTAGAAAAGTAATTTAGTTATTTTGAAAGAGCTCTTAAATTTACTTCAAGGTTATGATAACCAAAGGATTAATTTTATATACATGTGTAAAACATATGGTAACAATTTATTTTATTTTATTCATAACTTCCATTCCAATGGCTTGGTAGAACCTAAAATAATATTTTAATAATAATATAAATTGGATATTGCAGTTTGGTAAAACTAGACCTTGTATGTAACATAAGCTACCTAAGGGACTCAGTATTATTTCTAATACAATCCAAACATAGTGTTTCATGTACAAGATATTATAATTTTTCATATTGTACAAGATTAAATTGGTTTTGCGTATAACATAATCCACAAATAGTGTTCTCATATACAAAAGCAATATTAAGTGTTGTATGAAATAAAAAATATCAAAAATTTGAAATTTATTTAGAAAATAAAATTTATCAAATCTTTGGGTGTTACAATTAAATAAAATTATAATTAGTAAAACCCATGTTATTTTTATAAAATTTAATATTTTCTAACTATATATGAAATTAGTTAAAACATAACAAGTCTTCAACATCTCATAAAAGTACTCCAAAAAAGATACTTTTCTAGAAACATTATACAAGTTTATCTTCTTTATAAACTATGGAAAGAAAACATCAGAATGGGGTGAGATCATATTCTTAGAATGGGTATACATAGATTATTATAATAAAAAATCATATGTTATTGTATAATAAGAATATGCGAATAATAAAAATACATAATAATGTTATAACCAATAAAGAATTTATAATGACTCATTTAATAAGAAAAAAATTATGAATCAAAAGTGTGTGGAAAAATCATTTAGTTAACATGAGAAATGTGATAATAACATCAAGATACCTTATAAATAAACAATAAATTTATGTTTAGGGAACATCACCTTTATTTTATAGTCTATTAGTTCCCACACATAAGAGTAAATAAAATATATTCATGAATACTATTTTTAAATGGATATAAAATTTTAAAAAAATAATAGGAGGGTGATATAGGACCCCACCCGTCATCACCCCTTAGTTACATTTTCCATTTGAGATCAATATATCAAGATATCATAAATAGTACAAGGAAATGAAATGGGTATCATATGCTTTTCAAAAGAATTTGAATAAATGAATAATTCAAAATTCATTTAATAATCATAACATGAAAAATCCATTGAAGAAAAATAGGTATGCAATGATATTAATAACTTTCTAGGTAAATACCTTTTAATAAATCAAATGGAACTTACACTATATATTTAATATTTATGTCGTTAAATCCATAATTTACCTAATAAATTGTTATATGGAATCTTGGAGAACACCCTTCAATCAATGAAATCAAAAATAAGTATTCACAAATGAACGGAAATTGAAGAAATTTTTCTCCAATTCACAAGATATTGTTTGAAAATAATATAGAAATGCTATATTATTTATTTGATATAAAAGAAATTAAAATAATTCATATAGAGAAATAATTTTGACGGTATAATTTGATGAATTACCTTGATCAAGTATAAAATATTTAAAAAATAAATGACTTAGATTAAAACACTTTTTTGGGGTTTCAGAAATATCACTTTGAAAATGAGAAATAAACGTGATACTTTGAAATAATTTGAAATAAAATATTTTACAAAACTTGTATCAAAATAATTTAATTTATAAAACATGAAAAATTTTGGAGAAATTTTCATACAAATGTAAGAGGTGTTGTAATGATGATTCTAGATAGAAAATGTTAAAAAGTTAATCTTTTCACACTTTCATTAAAATAGCACATAAAAAAATTAAAATTTTATGTAAACATTTTAAATAAGGTAAGCTATTATAAAATTACGTTAATAAATTATTTAAGAATAGATAAGTGCATTCTCAAAATAATAAAATGTAAATATACATAAAAAAGTGGGGGTCTTGGATGAAAAAGAAATGCATGTTCAATTACCTTACCATTATAAAATAAATAACCAAGATGGAAAATGAAATTAGAAAAATATAAGCTATACCCCCTGAATAACCATAGGAAAATAAAATGACTGGGTTTTTAGTGTAGAACATTTAAAAAAACCATAGTTAAATTATCTTTAAAATGAAATCTTTATATCAAAATGGTATTGGTGAATAAACCCTCATGATATGGGTATAATAAGAATACAAGTTGTTTGAGAGGAAGAACATGAAATGGACATTGAAATACCATTAATTGTAATATATTTTACACTTAAAATCAATAGGGTATTGAATACACCATATAAAATAAATAAATTTGTCCAATATGAAACATGTCTCAAGATATTAAATGTGAGACAGAGAACCCCTAACAACCCTATAAAATTCCCTTAAAACCTTTTGAAGTATATAGTTTCAAATGAAAATTAAAGTACCATGAATATTTAGAGGATAATTATAAAAAATATTATTTGGGAATTAGATACCCCTTTCCAAAGGAATCATGGTTTATAACAAGAAATATGTCTCAAGTGGAAAATATTTGTAACAACCAACACTTACATTATTCCTTAATGAGTCTAATGAACTCTTTGATACATTATAATAAACATAGATATTTTTAAAAACTATTTCATAAATTTTTTCGAATAAACAATATTTTATAAAATTAATTTAAAATTATTCTCTTCATGTATAATAGTTAGTTATTATCTAATTTAAATTTCGGATGCGAGTAATTTTTATTGGTTTGAATAAGTTTTCTTATATCGGTGTTGTTATTCATTATTCTCCAAATTTATTTACTAAAAAATAAAAAAATATACTAAATTTTGTTTTTATTGGTAGTTTATAAAGTTATAATTTCATTCACTAATGGTTTTAGTCCCTGATCATGTAAAACAAATTTGTGACAAACATGTTTTGGTGATGTTTAGAAAAAAAATTATACTTTAATTAGTGAGTTTATTATAAATGTTACCATTACCAAACCAAAATAAAATTCTTATTTAATTATTTATATCATATTTTATTGTTAATTAATTAAGTATTCATAGTCAATTATGATTTTGTTTTATAGAGTGTTTAAAATAGGTGGTTAGATAGACCCAAGGATTAACATAAATTAATTAATTGATGAATATGATTTTAAAAGTTATTTTTTTTAAAATAATATAAATATTAGAGAAAAACGTTGATATTTTTTTTTATTTTTTGGTGGTGAATCATATTTGATGATATTTTAATATATAATAATTAAACTTGTTGAAATATGAGATACACCACATCATGGAGGTAGTTTGTAATGACCCAAACGTTTTTTATGATATTTGTTTTTTTTTAAAATGTGTGTTATAAAATATCATATCTCTAATAATAAATTGAGTATATTTTGAAATGTGACCATCAGGTTTCAACCATTATATAACCATTGGTCAATTATAACCATTGGTCAATGATTACCATCGGTTAATATGATCATTGGAAACTATACTCTAAATAATAATTTAAATTTTATAATTATTTTTTATAAGTAGAAATGATAAAGGAAACTAAATGTAAAAAAGAAGAGTCGATGACCTCATCCAGCAGAGTCAAGTCCAAAAAATCACATTTTTTAATAATTTGGAGGGAGTTAGTATCAGTGGGCTTAACTTTTTACCAATCCCACACAAATATTTAATAAGTGAGGATTGAAAAAAATCACCTTCAGGAGAAGTTCATGTTATTTTAAATGACCACTCGGGTGAGGTAAGATGAAATGCCCCATGAATCTATTACCATCACCCACCATAACCTTAGGTAATATTAGGGTGTTATAATGGGTTATGTGTTAATTCCTTAGTTACTTAATGTATAATCCCATTTTATAAATAAATTTTTTTCTCCACCAATTCTATTTTTTGTTTAGTTTATTTTAGAAATATGATGAATTTGATAAATTGATTATTAAGACAAAAAATGTACTTTTCAAAAAATATATAATTATTATAATAATATAAGTTATTGTGAATAATTTTTATTTTAATTAAATAGTATGACTAAAACACTATTATTTAAATTTAAATGATAACATTATTTTATTTGTTTCATGTGTTAGAATGTTTACTATGCATTTTAATATGCCTTTTCTATCAACTATTATTTATAATAAATAAGGGTTTTTATATTTAAAAGTTATCTTTCCCGTAATTAGATAATTATTATGATAAATTAAAAATAATTTTTCAAATCATAATTTCAAAATTAGGTTAGGGTGAATTTATTATAACAAATTAAAATATTTTTTTCAATGAATAATAAAAATACATTTTTGAGTTTTCAATTTGTTTAATGAAATCATAATGATATATTATGTAATATAAAATTATTGTATAATATTTAGTATTATAATAACATAATGGGTTTCCCAATTGAAAAATACAATGGGAAAGCCCATGGTTTTGAATTTTCCATTTCTTAGGTGTCTAAGAAAACTAATATACAAATCCTCAGATTTTACTATAAATAACCACCCATTTATCCAGTATATTTCATTTCAAATTTATCCTCCATTGATATATTATATTTTTACCTCCAAAATAGTCATCTAAATGTGTCCTCTTTCCCAAAAGGTCCCAATATTTGATTTTTAGGAGTTACTCTTCAAGTTAAGGTAAATCTCAAATTCTCTTTTCCTTTCAAATTTAATTTTTACATGGTATGTCTTTCAAATTTCAATACTATTTCCTTCAATGAATTTTATTAAATCTGTTTAATATATTAATATTATTTTATTAATCATATACCCTTTCCACTCTCTTTTTTATTATTTCTAAAACAATGTTTCATACATTTTACGTTGCTGAATTTTCGCCTCAAAATTTCTCTCTTTTTTTAAAAGAAATTCTATTATTTTCCTTTATAAATACCCAATTATCTTTATTTTCAAGAGGTATTCACCTAGATTTAAAAATTATATATTTTATTACGGTATTAAGATACATGAATCCCACCTTCCTATTTCATGGTTTAATAATGAAATAATGATATTTTCTTTAAGAAATTCTTTTTAAAACACTATGGTTTTGATAAAAAAACCCATTTATTTTATTCTCTATTGGTTATTTATGAATCATTTTATTATGACATATCTATATCACAATATTTAATGTTTATGAAGGTATAACCTTTATATCACTCTAAAACATTGGGTAAATAATTTAACCTCTAGAGATGACATGTTTTACGATACCTTGGTGAATAACCCTAGTAATTTTTATAACTCCTCAGTGAAAAACTATGGTGATATGCCTATGAATATCAACAATTAAATATTTTAGAAACATTATCATTTTATGATTTGTGCTATTATTGTTATTATATTTCTCTTTCTCATTCATTATCATTATGAGTATTGTTCTTATTGTTATTCCTCAAGATCCTAAGTACACTCTTTCCCATATTTTTTTACTAGGCCTTATGCTCACCCTTTTATTTGATGTATGCACCTAGGTTATGAGATGAAATAATTTTAAATAATATAAACCAATTAATAAGACTTTGAATATTTTTAGAATAATTTTTTAGGTTTTCAGGTATTATATACTTTTTTTAAAGAAACTAAGCATTAAAATATCCTTTTTTATACAATGTAATGAAATGTTTATATATTAAAATCGGGATAAAATATCTCTTATCAAATGGAGGTTTAGTTATTTTTATAAATTATGATTTGAAAACATTAGGAATAATGTTTGAGAAAAGTTTATATATTGGAAAATATCTTGGTATTTTTTTGAAGTATTATGTAAGTGGTTTCTACAAAAAAAATCCATCTTTGGATACGAACAAGTGGATGTGATTTTGGAATTGATGTACCTAGGGGTAATAAATCTGACAAGGTGTGTCAGGCCTGACTCAACATAACTTGGTACATGCCAATGAGTCTTACTGAGCACCTGGTTTGACACTCTTTGAAGATATGTTTTGTTAACAAGAACCTTTTTATGAACCATTATATAGGATTTTAAAAAAATAATTATTTTAAAATAATAACATATTTAAGCATGATATTTTTATACATGGAATTCATTTATAATTATAAGATTATAAAACGAAACACTATTCTCAATAATATGTTATTATTTTGTAATATAGTTTGAAATAGTATAAACTACATAAATGGTTAGTGCAACGAACCAGGAGATGACGACCTTTTGATGGATACTAGAATGAAAAACATCATAAAAATGATGAATTAAATGTCTCATGTTATGATTAATAACCTGAATGAATCTAAGAGACCAGATTCAACTCGAAGGGAAAAACATTTCATTGAGTCATTTATGTGTCAACGACCACCTTTATTTAGTGTATCTACAGGCACATTTATTGTTCCAAAATTGATAAGATCTATTGAAAAGATATTTTCTATTATCAATTGTTTAAAATAACAGAATGTCACCCTTTTTGTGTACCTATTAGAGGTAGAATTAGATTAGTGGTGGAGAATGGTTAAAAACAGAAATCCAAGACTAGATATTGATTAAATGGAGTGGGAAGAGATTAGGGGAACCTTTTCAGAAAATATTTCCCCTACTCAATGTGAATAAAAATATAGTAGTAATTTCATGAACTGAAGTAGAAGAAAAATGAATTTGTGGGAAGGTGTTAGATGGACTTTGTAAGTATTTCCCATTAAACCCCTAGATTTATCATAGATCCTAATCAGAATGTTAATATATTATTTAGTGGACAAATAACCCACCTATAGAAGAATCTAGATAACTAAGACTATGAAAATTATTAGGATATCATGAGGAGTGATATGAAAGTTTAACTATAGTTTGGAGAGACACAATGGTCCTATATATCAAATAAAAAAAGATATATTTGTAGCCAAACTTGGGGAGGATCTTTGATCATGTAAGAGGATGAATGAAAGTTCAAATTCCCCCATGAAATAGGTGGTGAAGATTCTTTTAGGAACTCCTCTCCTGAGAGCATGAAATATTAAAAGTGCAGAAGATATGTACATATATCTTGGAACTATAATAGTGAGTTAAAGCCACAAATCCACAACACTAATGATAATGGAAATATGGTTCATGCCCATCCTAAAGTTCAATGCTTTATGTGTGAAAAAATTAGTCACTTCTCCAATCATTGTCCAACTATGGAGAGAGTGTAGGGGAATCACCATCAAACCCAACATAGGGAAATGGTAAAGGTTGTGTTTTTTTCAATCAAGACCACTTATTTAGAAGATAAAAATGATGCGGTGTTAGATAATCTTATTTTTATCTCAATTCTAGAAAGTACATTGTTTGATTCTGGTTCTGAGCATTCCTTTATTTACTCCAATTTTTCAAAGAATATTGAATTAATCCCTGAATTGGAAGATATAGAACTATTATGAATTAATTCTATAGGGATTATACAAGAATCAAAATTTCATAGAAATGGTAATGAACTATACTTTCCCAGTTTTATTTTTATAAAATTTCTAGGAAAATTCCAAAACCACATGAGATGAGACGATGTGAAATTTTGAGGCCTAGTGTGCCCAAAATGGTAAATTGAAAAATGTTGCATTTTTTTAATAGCATTTATGAGATGATTTCCTAAAAAAGTTTATTTACTCTTAAACAGGTTCCCAAATCAAAAATATTAGGGCACCGTTGAGTTTAGGATGGGGGTTTACCCTAGGCAGGACTTATATTTAGTCAGTGTAGGCCTCTAGTGATAAAACCCAAAAATGGAATAACCATTAATAAAATAATTAAATAAGATTATTTTAATTTCCAAATCCTTGTAACTCAGGAACAGTGACTCAAATTGAAAACCCAAGACCACTATTAAATTTATAATGGGGTTTTTTTAGTTGGATCCTAACATTGGCTAGTGTGAGTCAACTCTAAAAAGTAGATTTATGGACATGACCGTAAAAATAATAATCAAATAATGATTATTTTATATCCAAAGTCCTATAACTCATAAATGGTAACTCGAATTGGAAATCCAAGAGTATCATTGAGCTCATGAGGGTGTGAATCCTTTAAGTGGGGCCTAACCTCGACCGTCCTAGGTTGAGGATAAAAGTTAATATTTTGGTGTTTTAATGAAAATTAAAATAAACTTTTGAAAGTTTATTTTTTTAAAAAGTGTTTCAATCCAACACAGCACCGAGCCATCTGTTTCATTTCATAAATGAAACAGCGTAACGACCCTACAACTCAAGTAAAAAATAATCTGTTTCATTTCATAAATGAAATATCATAATGATGCATCGACTTAGAATATCAGAAATTATGAAATGCATTTCCTCTATTAAGTTGATTAATAGAGATATGGGATTAGGGGAGGGTCCTAGAGTTTTCTCTGAAGCCCTGGAAGAATTTTTTTGGCGAATAACAAAAGATCAAAGAATAGATTATGATCAAATGTCAGTGGATTCATGAACAAACAACGAAGGATTAACCCTTTGTCATTTATCGATCCAAAACCATGTAGGGGTTTATATTTCCCAGTTCTTCCCTTCTAAATGAAGAATGCAGATCAACTCACTAACAAGTTGATAAGTGGGTCGATTGTTCTTGTGGTTTTGGGATTTTTTCCTGAAATTTAATGGGAAGTAGATCTTTGTGATTACTACCTTTATTTACATTATTTTTAATCATGTTGAAAATAATGATCTAGGGATGACATGAACAAAGGCGTGGATCCTTGTTTGGGTTTCCCAGTATTATCTCCTACCCTCGTTATTACATTCTTAAACAATAGAAACCCATGGTTGTGTCAGAATATTAGTGGAAGGTTACAAATATCTTTGGACCCTCAGTTAAATGGAAATATGGCTTAGAGTACAAAGAAGTGGAGGCGGTGACCCGAGGATTGTAGCAGAAATTTTGGATCGGAAAACGGACCATCGGAGTGAGTCTGGTGGAACGTAGAAGAACCCAATGGCTGGTGGTGGTGAAGGAGGCCCATGAATTCTGCTACAGGTGGACATAGGTGCAACACTAGTTTACGTGGGTAGAGGTCCATAGTCTAGGTGGACAATGGCAGCGGACCCTGTGGCAACCCACTTGGTGGTTTAGAGACGCAGCACCCACCGTGTCTCGAGTGGAGCAAACCGATCCACTCCTATGGGCCCGATTGGATAAGTGGGTTGGCCTCTAGCTGGCACCAGAACCATGTGATGGTCCCAGTGGTCTAATTTGACCTATCAGGTTTGGGAAAAGGACCTAGATTTTGGTCGGGTCAGGCCAGACCTGACCCCAACTAGCCCCTTTTCACTAAAAGGCTCATAACGTACAAACCACACATCTGATTGATGAAAAGTTTACGGAGTTGGGACCCTCTCAATGAGGATATAATTTTTGTATACAATAAGTGGGGTTTCATGGAAGTTGAGATGAAACAGACGTCATGAGGTGTAGATTATCTTGGGATTAAGTGCATTACAAGCCCGAATTCTTTGGCTGGCTGTGATGAGAAGACTATAACGAGTGGGTCTAGGTGACCTAGCATGCCAAAGTGACGAGCGGGTTTAGGTGACCTAGAATTCCTATGCGATGAGTGGGTCTAGGTGACCAAGAAGGCCTAAGTGACTCATCAGGGACGAGTTACTCTATAGTATAAGGTTATCAATATTTACTACTGATAGTCATGCTTTTCATTATTTAGATTATACCTATGTGAGCTGACTCTAGTGAATCTATTGAGTGTAAATCTTTGAAGATACACTTCATGTACCTTTTTGGTAGTTTTATTTGTGTATTTCTTTGGGGTAGACCTTTGTAGTTTGGGTTCCCTATTGAGTATTGTTTTAATTTTCCTTACACAGGATTTACCTATACGTGTCAGGTTTTGTGCAGGTGATCGACGCTTTGACAGAGTCCTTGGTGAACTGGGGCCATGTGGTGCTTAGACTGACTAGACAGACAAGATGTGCTTCTGCAGTTTCATATATTTGTTTTTTTACCTGCCTTTCAAGTAGGCTTTTCTAGGAAGGAGTTCCAGAGACATGTAATATTAATTTTTTGTTTCAGTTGGGCTTATATTCTGTCCCCATGTACCTATAGTTTTCTACTATCCTACCATATATTTGTTTACTTAGTGTATTCACCATCCATCATTTGGGACTTGGAGTTGTGTGCATGTGTACGAGTACTTAGGTAAATGCCTCCATTTTTTGGGATATGCTGACTCGACGCTAGTCGTTAGCCAATGTCCTATGGGAGACGGGCTTGGTGTAGTCATGGAACAGGCCCCAGGGGACGGTTTAAGATAGAAACTGTAGTATTTACATTGGTGATCATAATGTCATCATGAATATAGTATTCATTCCCATGATATAATTTGATTTTATAATAGGGATAAAATTTATTTAAAATTACAATACTAAGACCTACTTTAAAATAAATGAAATATAAGTAGTCTTGAATGGAAAACATAGAGTTATCTTCAAATGATAGATATCTCTACATTATCATTTTCTAGAATAACTTCCAACATCATTATTCATAGAAATAATTGGTGAATATAAAGAAGTAAATGAAAGTAAAAGGATATAAAATTTCCCCATAATTCAGGAATACATTGACGTATTTCTTGAGGAGCTTTGTGGACCCCCCCCCCAGAATGAGTGGTAGAGTTCTCCATTGAACTCATTCGTAGAACCAATCTGAAATCAGAGACCCAATATAGAATAAAAAATGTGGAGATAGAGGAATTAAATAAACAACTACAAGATATTTTAGAAAAAATGTTTATCTAGAAATGTGTGTCTCTTTGGGGAGAACCTGTTATCATTGTGAAGAATATGGATAGATGAATGTGGATATGAATTGATTATACAGAACATAATAGGTTCATAGTGAAGAACAAGATTCCTCTTCCATGAATTGATGTTTTATTTGATCTATTTTGTGGGTATCAATTATTCTATAAGATTGATCTTCAATTTGGTTATCATAAAATTTGGGTAAATAAAGAATATATTAACAAAACCACATTACGATTAAGATATGTGCATTATGAGACTATTTTTATGCTCTTGGTATGAACTAATTATCCTTCTAGATTTATATATTTGATGAATAGAGTCTTTAAGGACTACCTTGATAACATTTTTGTAGTTTCAATTTATGATATTCTAATATATTTCAAAATTCACAAGGAGAATGAGGATCATTTAAGGATTATATTGAAAACTCTTAGAAAAGGGAGAGTAATTGGATTTTTAATCAAATTTTAATTTTGTTTACAAAAGGTTTTTGTTTAGAATCACATTGTATCTAATAAAGGAATATGAGTTTATCCTACCAAGAAAAAGGTTATGGAGGAGTGTTCTGATCCTATAATAGTAATTGAGATTCATAGTTTCCTTGAATTATCAGTATATTATAGGAGATTAGTAAAAAAGAATTAGTGATTTCTAATCCACTAACCATGTAAACATGAAAATAGACCATGCTATTTTCCATAAAAGAGTTTCAAGAAAGTTTCCAGGAGCTGGAGAAGATATTGGTTGATTCACCCATGTTAAATCTACCCGCTCTTAGAGAAGGATTATTTATTTTTAGTGATGCATCTCTGAAATTCCTTGGGTGCGTCCTCATGAAAAATGACTATGTGTTTGCTTATTCATCTAGACAGTTAAATCCTCATGAGCATAACTATCCTATGCATGACCTGGAGTTGGCAACAGTTTTATTTTCTTTAAATATATGGATGCACTATATTTATGGGGTGAAATGTGATATATAGACATACCAAAAAAGCTGGATGTATATTTTCATAAAAAATGAATTGAACATGAAATAGAGGATATGGATGGATCATCTTATAGATTATGATTTTTTAATTAATTATCACCCTAGAAGAGAAAACATTACCACCAATTCATTAAGTAGGAAAGACTATGTTGTGTTGGTAATGATGAGGATTCAAGGGGATCCATTGATCACAGACCTAGTAAAACTATACATGGGAATCATAAGGGAAGGGACATCATCAACCCAATACCAAATTATTTTTCTACCTTAATTACTAGAGAAGATAAAGAAATATCAAAGATAAGGTCCTTTGTTATAGAATAAGTTAGAGTTTCTAGAGAATGGGATTTTTTATAAGATAATTATTGATCAAGAAGGTGTAATGAAATTTTTAAAAAGTCTATGTTCTCTATCTATTCTAGAAATGTAGAAGGATATGATGGATGAAGCTCATAGCTCTACTTTCTCTATACATCATGGAAGGATTAAAATGTATGGGGACCTTCCTGATCATTATTGGTGGGATAACATGAAAAGGGAGATTGCTGACTATACTACAAAGTTCAGGGAGTGTCAGTAAGTGATGGAAGGGTGAGAACTTATTAAAGGGGAGTTACAACCACTAACCATACCATAATGGAAATGGGAAAATATCACTATGGACCTTATTGTGTTTCTCTCAAAAAAATTCCAATGAAATGATGAAATATGGGTTATTGTGTAATTTCTAAACAAGACTGCCAATTTTATATCAATTTGAAAATATTTATCTATTGAAAAACATGCTAAGATATATGTAAAGAAAGTTGTAAGGATGAATGGTGTGCCACTTTCTATCATTTCTGATCATGATCCATGGTCCACATCAAAATTCTAGAGAATTAATAAACATTATCTCAATACTGAATTGAATTTTAGTATGACCAATCACCCACAAGCTGAAATCCAATCTAAAAGGACTATCTTGACACTTAAGGACATACTTAGAACATGAACTATGAAATTTAAAGGTATATGGGATCAACATCTCCCATTAGTTGAGTTCTCATGCCATAAAAACTTTCATTCTGATATTCAAATAGAACAATATGAATCTCTTTCTGGAAAGTGTTTTTGAACTCCTACTTGATGGAATAAATATGGTGGGATAAACTTTCTTGGACCTGATCTTATTCCATAGATGACAGAAAAGGATTATGTCATCCAACAACATATAAAGGTTTCTTAGATTCAGTAGAAAATCTATGCTAACAACTGTTAAAGGGACATGAAGTTTGATGTTGGTGACAAAGTATTCCTTCAAATTACACCTTGTAAGAGAGCCATGATGATTGGGAAGAAAGGGAAGATTGGCCCTAGGTACATTGGTCCTTATGAAATCCTTGATCACATAGGATTAGTGGCCTATCAGCTTGCACTCACACCAAACCTAGCTCATGGTCATGATGTTTCCATGTATCTCCATTGATGAAGTATATAAATAACCCATCACATGTAATGAATGCAAATGTGGAACAAATGGATCATGGCCTATCTTATAAGGAGAATCAGATAGAGATATTAGACCATAAGGGTATGGTTCAATGTAATATGGCCACCCACCTTGTTAAAGTGTTCTGTAGGAACCACAAATATGAATAAGCAACATGGTAACTAGAGGAAATAATTTTGTAAAAACACCATCACATTTTCTCTACCAAGGGAATGAGTTGAAATTTTGGGAATGAAATTTATTAAGGCGGGTGAATGAAATCACCCAATTTATTATATTAATATTTTTTCTCTAAAAATGTGTGTTAAATAATATTATCTCTCTAGTAGTGAAGTGAGTATATTTTGAAATGTGACCATCAGGTTTCGACCATTATATCACTATTGGTCAATTATGACAATTTTTCAATATGAAAATTGGATACTATAATATAAATAATAATTTTAACATTATAATTATTGTTTATAAGTGGAAATGACAAAGGAAAAATAAGACAAAAAGAAGATTCAATGGCCTCATCTAGTAGAGTCATGTCATATAAAGCCCATTTGTCAGAAAATGGGAGGGATTTAGTATTAATAGGTTTCACTCTTGACCAAGCCCAAGATTAAATTCAACAAGTGAGGATTGAAGGGAATTTCCTTCAAGAGAAGCTCAAGTTAGTGAAAGTTTACACTGGGGTGATGTTAGCTGAGCCTCCCCATTAATCTATCACCATCACCGACATTACCCTTTAGTCATATGCATGTCTTATAAGGGTTAATTTTCCAAGGCCTTAGTTACTTATTGTATAATCCCATTGTATAACTAAAATTTTTGTGCCATCAATTTCGTTTTGAGTTTAGTTTTTCATAAAAATACAACGAATTTGATAAATTGATTTCTCATACAAAAATTTTAATTTACAAAAAAGATAGAATTATTATAATAAAATAATGTATTATTAATAATTTTTATTTTAATGAAATATAATTATTAAAACACTCTTACTTAAATTTAAATTATAAAATAATTTTATTTTTTAAGTGTTATAAATTCCACTCTGCATTTTACTATGCATTTTCTATCAGCTATTATTTTTAATAAATAAGGATTATTATATTTAAAAGCTAAATTTATCATACATAAATAATTATTATGTAAAAAACATCATTTTTGAAATCATCACCTATAAATTTTGATATGGTGAAATTTTGTGAATTTTATAAAATATTTTGTTCTTCATTGACTGATAAAAATACGGTTTGAAGTTTTTGTTTTGTTTAATGACATCATAATGAAGTTCTATGTAATATAAGATTATGGTGGAATCTTGTGGATTTTAATATCACAATAGGTTTCCCAAGTGGCCAATACCATGGGAAAATACCTTGGGTAGGACCATGGTTTTAAATTTTCCAGTACCTTGGCGTCCAAGGAAATTAATAAACAAATCTTCCACTATTGCTATAAATACCCACCCATTTCTCTGTTAGATTTCATTAATAATTCATCATACACAAATATCTGATATTTTTAACTCCCAAAGTGTCTTCTTAAGGTTTCCTCAAACCCTCAAGTTTCGAATCCACTAGTTTTAGGAGTTACTCTTTAGGGTAATGGAAATCTCAACTTCAGTTTTCCTTTCAAGTTTACTTTTTATGCGGTATGTCTTTAAAATTTAAATACTATGTAATTTTATCTATTTTATTCAATAAATTTACTATATTAATAGAATTTTAGGTATTTTATACCCTTTTATTCTCTTCTTGTAACATTTTCTAAAACCATGTTACATACCCATTATGCTGCCAAATTTTCTACTCAAAATTTATCTCTTTTATCAAGAAATTATATTATTTTCTTTTATGAATACCCAAAGCACGTTATTTTACATGTGTATTTTATAATATTTCAAAATGATATATTATACTTTTTTATTAGAATACATGAAACCCACCATCCTTTTCCATGTGTTTATAATGACATAAAGATATTCTCTTTAAGTATATCTTTTTAAAATTACATGGTTTTTATTTGAAACCCGCTTCTTTTATTCTCTATGGGTTATTTATGAAACTATTATTATGATTTATGTGGTTCAAAATAAATAATATATATAAAGGGTGTCCTCTGATAAAAGTAAAATTCATTGGGTATGTAATTTAATATCTTGAGATGACATTTTTTACGATACCTTGGTGAATATATTTGGTAGTTTTTATGTCACCTCAATGAAAAACCTTAGTGATATGCTTATGAATGTCGAAATTAAATGTTTTATCCACATTACCATGTTATTATTCATTTTCTTATTGTAATTATGTGACTATTTCTTGTACCTTATCATTATGACTCATGTTTATATTGATATTTCTCAATATCATAAGTAAAATTTTTCCCTTAATTTTCCCTTATTTGGCCTTATGCTCACCCTTTCCATTGATGTATGTCCCGAGGTTATGAGATGTATTAATTGTACATAATATGAACCAATAAAAAATATTTTCAAGTTGATTACATGAATTTTTTATGTTTTCATGTATTATATACCATTTTTTCAAGAAACTAAACTTTAAAATATCCTTTGTTTTTATGAAAAGTTAATGTAATAAATAAGGGACTTAATACAATAGACTACACAATTCATAAATAACGTTTTAAAATCTTGAATAATGGGTGGTAAATAAATTGTATTATAATTTTTATATTCATAATAGTAATTAATTTATATATTTTATATTTATTATTCAATTTCAACATTATAATTTGTTCTGAGAGGTCATGGTGAGTGGATACAATTCAAAAAATTTGAGGTAATAGTCCAATTTAAACATGAATAGATGTCTTATATTTCTTAATGGTATATGGGAAAGGTGGTTAATATAAACTTCCTTATAATTATAACATTCTGTAAGGTCCCATACTCTAGTACTCTAACATGTTGCTGAAACTAGTTGGTTTTGAGACCTCAGGCGCACCTACCCATAAGACAGATACTGCCGTCTATTAGTGAGGGTTTGATAAGTATAGTGGGGAGACTATACCCCTAGGTAAAATGATAGACCACAACAAAAATAAACTATAAAAATTAATAAATATCAGAGTTTGAAATAATGGAAACAAAAAAATTACAAAGGAAAATCCAACAATAAAATCCAACTGAATAAACCAATAAGTATTAAAGAAATTAAGTAATTTCATACTGAAGTGTAACTAAATTTCATTCTAGAAGTAATAAAAAAATACTAGAAGACTCAAAAGTACCTTGGTCCCAAACCCCTTGTCTGTCCCATCTCTAAACTCTATCACATCCTACATGAAACAATCAACAATAAGGTCCCTTTCCATTTTTCAATCTTAAATCCATGTAATATGTTCGGGTAAGCAAAATCTCCTGAAATAGGGTGTGATTATAACTTATTAGTTTGAAAACTCCATTTATAAACATTACAAGCAAGATAATAATTGAATGAAATAATTCAATTGATATATGTATTAATTTATTAAATAATTAAATTAATACAACATCAACTTACTTTGATGCCATGCTGGAGTAACTCTTTGCATGTCTCAAAATAATGCAAACCATAACCATCTAACCAAGGTAAAACATAACCAACCTGAGCACCATTCTGATATATCTCTAAGCATGTCTCACGATCATTCCAAACATTACCGTATAACCATGGTCAAAATCACACAAGACAAGGTCAAACTCATTATATAATCATTTCAAAAATGTATCCATGCCAAGCCTGGTATATACGAATTTCAAAATCTTTAGAGGGAAATATTGGTATATAATCATTTGAGAATTGATCAGGGCTAAGTCCAGTATATAAAATTTCTAGAATCTATTAGGGTCAAGCCTAGTATATAAGTATTGTAGCATAAATCAGGGTTATTCCATGTATATAAGTATTACATAATAAATCTCTGGGAGTAACCTCCTATATTAGAATTGTAGCATGAATCATTGGGAATATTACACTATATAAACATTATAAAAAGTATTATAATAAGTCATAAAAGTAATGATATCACAATATCACATCATAAGGCTTACTGTTATTTTTATGAAAACTACCATGTATATTTCAATTACACATCTTATTTAACCATTTGTCATACACCCAAAACATTCCATTCTTATAAATAATCAATATAAGACAAGGTAAATCTATATCAAAAAACCCCAAATCCCATTTCATTCTAAACACACTTTTGTCCATTAGTAAATTTATTTACATTCGAGGGTTATCTCACCTAAATGGTATCCAGAATCTTTGTTAGTAACCAATTGGATCCCAACGAATTATAAAGAATAATTCAATTCATAATTAAATTAATTCAAGAATACATTATGATGGAAAAATTTCAATATTTCACATACTTAACAATTATATATACCATAAGCTTATGGTTTATACCACCTAAATTTCATCAGATATTAACACATTACTTCTAAAAGGTAACTCCAAGGAGGAATAAGTTGAAAAGAGAACAAGATAAAACCATGATAAAATCAAATAAAGATTAAAATCAACCCAAATGGGGTCGAAATATTCAATCTCCCTAATAAATAATTATAGTAGAGGAATGGGACACCATGTAAAAATACTTATGGGGGACTAATCGCAAAAACAGGATATCCAGAATAGAGGAAAGGATTTAAAAATCACTTGGGAAATGCCCTAGGGTTGAGAGAAGGAAGTTTCACATCAGTGAAAAGAAAATTCAGTTGCATGGAGCCTTAAAAACTACAAGTATAAAAATTACATGATGGGTAATTCCTTTATTCTTCATGTAATTATTTTTAGAGGTACGTGTCAAAAAAACATTTTATCAGATTTTTATTTTACCGAGTTATAATTTTATACAATGTGAATGGCTTACAAGATATGTAATTGCTTAATTCCCTATAATGGTTTCATAGAATATTTGTGACTAACTATACACATAGTGTAACACATTTACACAGTGTGTAAATCCCATAAAGAAATGTTTCAGCCCATGTTTTGTAAAAGGACCTAACCCACCCCCAAATCATTCTAAATCTTGTAAAACCCAAATTAACCCATTTTACACATTTACATATGGAATCCCTTAATGAAAAAAATACACACATCCATGAAGTTTTGGTTATTCTCTCCAAAACATGATCTCAATCTTTCAACAAGACCAATCCACCAATTATCAAAATAAATACTAAAATGGGGAAGTACCTAGAAAATAGTGGGATCTTAAAACCTTTCCACCACATACCATCTCATCCCTTAGTCTCTCCAAGAATCACTGTGTGATATCTATGTACACATCTTCACCTGTGCTTCCATATAAGACTCCCTATCCTTGGTATACTCATAAACTATCCCCTGGTGAAATTACACTCAAAATAGGTATGGTGTTATCTCATAGATACTTCTCACTATATCCAACAATATGTATCAGATGATGTTCAATGTACGCATCTACCCCAAACTCAATATCTTCTATGTGTAACACATGAGAATGGTCTGGATGATATCTATGAAGTTGTGCCAATGATCCATATTGTGCATGGAACTATAGCATTATGGAAGGGATAATTAGTATGCCAATTTCTGACTTATCCATTAACTCAAATGTCCCATCAAACCTAGGTGCTAGGTTTCCATATATCCTGATGGGATTTGTCTTAACCTAGAAGTTACCCCAAGAAAAACATGATTACCAAACTCGAACTCCAGAGGTCATCTCTAATTGTTGACATAGGATTTCTTCCTACTCTAAATGGTAACCAACCACCTCTTGATCAACTAATCCTTCTCATATGTCACTTGCATGAGAGTAAGACGAAGAACTACTGAATGATCTACCTCTAACCAACAAATAGGAAAATAACAAGACCTTATATACAAATCCTCAAAATGATCCATATGTATTGATTCTTGGAAATATTTATTATATGAGAACTCCATGATTTCTATATGTTTCTTCCATGAACCCCCAAAATCCCAAACATAGAATCATAATATATCTTCCATAACCTGAATAGTTTTCTCAGATTGATCTTCAGTCTTAGGATGATAGGACATACACCAAAGAACTTGTGATCCTAGATCCATCTGAAGACCCTTACAAAAATGAAATGTAAAATGGGGATATCTATCTGAAATAACACTCCTTAGAACACTATGAATCCTAACTACCTCACACATGTAAAGTATACCCTAATCATCAACTGTAATGGTCTTCATAATGGGAAACATGTGGGTTACCTTCATTAGTCGATCTAAAATCACCCATACAACACCATTCTTATGGGTTTTCCTTGGTAATCCTATCACAAAATCCATTGTGATATCATCCCATTTTTACTCAGGAATTTGAAAATGCTAAAAATGAAAAATGTCCTACAATGCTTTTCTTTCACCTACTAACAAGTGAGACATCTTTCCTTGAAGCTCACAACCTAAATATTCACTCTTTTTCACTAGCGATTTCTATTAAGATCATGATACATGTTTTTCCAACAAGGATGTACCATCCATCTGTAATCATGGAACTATCCCATAAACTATTCTGTCAAACTCATAAGAACCCATACATAGACATATAAATGAAGGTAATTGTCACTACCAAGAGAACATATAGATGGTGTATTCCCAGTAGATAATTTATCTCTCATAACTAATCCCTCTAGATCAGATAACTTATTAGTCTTCATCTAGTCCAAATGTACATGTATAATAGATCTCAAAGTCATATATACTTATCCTTGAGTGTCATGAACATCTGGATTCAAGTTTGAGAATAGTTACATCATTCTCACTCATTGTAGGACTCTCGTACTACCATTGTCTGTATCATTCGGATCAATTAATTGATCATGAAGTTTTAATTTCCTTGTTTATAAGAAAAATAAAAGTCAAAATACTATAGATACTAGACCCACCTCCTGTACCAAAGGTTCAATCCCTACTAAGAAAACATATATCTGAGTATTTTTTTTTGTTTTTCCACACACAAAAACTACTCATTCACGAGATAATGCATCTAGAATCTCGTGGAATGTGCCACTGTTATAGACCCCAAAATCATGAGTAGGATAAATCCAATAATATAGCGCATCTGGATGGAGCCATAAGAGACCAGTCAATCCTCTTGTATTAGGAATTCTATGAATCCAACTCCAGATTATTCACAGTACAAATTATATTCTTTACCTGGAACATATAAAGTGACAATAGGTTTTGAGTTCAGTCTAAATTTTAGCTCTTTAAAATCCTTCTCATAATTATATTTCTAAATGAACATCAACACATTCTTGGTCAGACCTGATATCAGTTTTGTTAGACAAGATAATTCCTAGGTAATTTTACCATAAGTAATAACTAAACCAAGAAATATCTACATATTTAATATATTATTGGGATTCTCCTAAGATACCATTTCTGCAACCTTCTCTGGGTACACTGACACTCCTACCTTTGAGATGACATGGCCCAAAAAGTGCACTTTATTAATCCAAAAAACTACAATTGGTTAGATTTTTGTAAAGATGATTCTCTGTCATTATAATCAATATGATATCTATATTTTGGGAATTATCATCTACTAACTAGGATTAAAATAAGATGTTATCAACAAAACCACCACAAATTACTTTAGGAAAGGATGAAATATTTGATTCATCAAGGATATGAATACCACTAGTTCATTGGTCAACCCAAATGGAATCACTACGAATTCATACAGTCCATACCTTCTTCTAAATTTAGTATAAGGTATTTCTAGAATCCTCACAATCAAATGGTGGTTTCAGATCTCATATCAACCTTATATAAGATCTTATCACCCCTCAACTAATTGAAGATATCTTTGATGCGTAGAATATGTCATTAGTTCTTGATAGTCATCTTGTTCAGTCTATGATAATCCCTACACAAGTTCAAAGTTCCTTATGTCTTATTGGAAAATAGAATTGAATAATACCAAGGAGATATACCAAGTCTTATGAAACCTTTAGCTTTTAGATTTTTAAAATAATATTTCAACTTACAAAGCCCTATTGGTTCCATTTTAAAAGGTGGTATAGAAACTTGTTCTACTCCAGGAACCCACTTAATTGTAAAATTGGTCTCCCATTTGAGTGGTAATCTGTATAAAATATTAGGAAAGATATCTAGAAAATATTCTACCACTATAAAAAAGATTCCAACGACATTCCAACTTCATATTGTGAAAATCTAACTAGATGTTCTATGAGAAAATCTAATCTGCACTGAATTGGTCCTAAATGACCAGCCTAAAGATCCCACATACCTTGGGGAGAATAGATACCTTCTTCTTGAGATTAAAAGGTATATGTACTTTGAAAACAGTTGATTTGAGCCCAATATTGAAATATACTATCCAAACCAAGAATCAAATTGAGTGATGTCTTTTTTAGTATAAATGGTTCATAAAATAAATAGTAACCAGCAATATCTAGAGAACCATCCTTGAAAAGTTTTATATTATCCTAACACACCCCTAGTGATGCATTAATGGTATGAAACAATCCATTATTTACATATCCATACCCAGAACACATAAAAAATGTGTGCATAAATAGGAATTAAATTATCTTATATCCAAAAAAATACAAGCATAGGTAGATGATACAAGGAACATATCTCTGAAAGTATATGTTATTGCATCCACAATAGCAAGAGTATTATAGATAACGTTTAGATGAAAAACCCCTTTTCTCTGGGATCTAAAAATATTACACTAATTTATTTCCTCTACTTGGTATTTTTGTTCCTACATTGGGGTACCATATCCCCTAACTAGACCATAAAATCCTATAATGCATCAACCACCTGTCTACTGAGGAGTAACTGAGTCCTTCTAAGACATCAGCACCTATTTAGACACCCTTCCACTGATCTTTAAATACATGTCCCTAAAAACCCTTTATAGGTGTCATATCCCCCCTCAAGCATGTACATAGAAAGTGAGTCTATAGACACATAGGAATTTATTTTCCCATATTTCTACATTGATATAACTACAATGGAACATAATCCCATGATGGCCACCCACTACCCTAACTTCTCTAACCACTTTATCCTAGAAAAAAACTACCATAAAAAGTCTTTGTTCCACTAGAAGAAGTGTCCCTAGTTCTACCTGCTGAAATAGCTTGGTTGTTTCTTGGGGCCTCTCTGAGATTATATTCCATGATGAGTTCCTAATTCATCACATCCATAAAACAACTCAGATGGAACATGTTCTCCTATGACCATATCTTATAGTGAATCACTTCAAGAAAATGTCTTTCCCTGAATATCTCATTAGCAACTAGTGATGACACAATGTGTTTGTAACGTCCCGGTTCCAGGAGCTACCCAGAGGTGCCACATACCTGGTTTTTCACATGAAATCAAGAGCATTTACCTAAATTCCAAAGGATTCCAACTAATAGTGTGGTACATGGTTGTGATAGTGGAGAAACTATGCCCTCAATGGGAAAGTAATGTAGTGGAAATAAAAAGATAACAATAGCTAAAGTAGTAATAACATGCAACAAGTAAAAAGTGGAAGTAATAAACAACTGGAGCACACACATATAAATGATATATGATACATATGTATTTTAAAACAGCCAAATAAGTCACAATTCTATAATACAGAACTAAAAAAAAGTACAAATAAAACAAATAAACACAAGCAGCATCACAAGCCTTAGCTTGGTCTCATGATCTCCAGCTCCACACCAATCAAGTACCCAAAGTAGAAGGGAGCTTTCACTTATCTATACCTGCATCAATATTATCTATTTGGGCCCAAAATCACGATCCAAACAGTGTGTGAGATGAATCCCAGTAGGAAACCACCCAAAGATATGTTCCTAATAGTCAGTGAATATATATGGCACTCAATAAGAAAAATGAAGCGGTAAATAAAGAAGTACTCAAAAGTAAACAATCCTATAGTTTCAATTACATCCATTTTCGTTTATCTGTTATAAAACCAATAATCATAATTAACCCTCTAGGAAGTACTCACAACATAAACCCTCTGGTTCAACCAATCAAACACAAGCAACCCTATAGGATGTACTCATAGTCTAACCCATCTGGTTCAGCTTTAGCAATGACACTTTGAGTAAGCACTCACTATCAATTCCCCATTTGGTCTCATATCAGTAACTATAGACACTCTAGGGAAGCACTCAACATCCAATTCCCCATGTGGTCTTGTAACAAGGAACTACAGACACTCTACGGGATCACAAAGTCTATTCCTTCTATGGTCTCACAACATAAAAGTAAACAAACACTCTGGAGAATCCCTCAGTGTCCTTTCTCCCTATGGTCTACTACACCAGGTTCTTGTGGCCCTATGTAAATAAATCATGCACAAATGGTATATAGAATCCAAAGTAAACCTCAAGAACCACATGGATAAATAGTCTACAACATATCACAACATGTCAGATAAAATCACTCTATCCTAACAACACTAGGCATGTAAAACAAAGCATCCTAATAGGAAAATCTAGACAAAATGGTCAATATCAAGAAAACATGGGCAAAACCTCCATATCATGTTAAATAACCTTATTTACAATCACAAATCATCTTCTGAAGCACCCAATTCATATCAGGAAATAATAGGGCTAAAAACCATAAACACACAATACCCCAAACAAGGGTATTGGGAACTTTTGCACATATAACTCAAAGACTGACTATAGGAAGGCACAAACCACCTACGTTAGCATTTTACGATTTATATACATGAGCCTCCAGCCTTGAATCTCCAAGGAATTCCATAGAACTACAAAAACTCTAAAAACATTCAACTGAGGATATATCATGAAAGAAAATGAGTAAGGAAATGAGGCTCTAGAAGAAGTAAGAGATTACAGTGGTGGTTCCAACTTAATTGACGATGGTGGATTCAAATAAATGATGGAAAGTTGGGGGTTTAGAGAAGAATCATGTCATACGGTCACCCCTGGATGAGAATAATAGAGAATAAGGGTTTTATGTCGATTAGATGCAACCCCAATCCATTTAATGAAATGAAAATAAGTACATGGTTTGTTCATAAAGGGTACACAGCATGTACATGATTTAACCATCCCCCACTTTAGGCGGTCTCCAGGTCACCCCACAAGGCCATGTACTCAGCTGTTACATGGTCAGTACACGGTCACCTGTGGCTACTGGGTGCACATCGTGTACTCCAAAGTACGTGGTTTGTACTACATAAATTTCCATATTATCCTCTTTTCCTCAAAAACACCACAAAACAAGATTCATACATGAAAAGAAGATCCGGATTATTACAAACACCCCCCCTTAAAGAAATTCATCCCTGAATTTATCTAGCAAGGCGACGTAGAGGAAGAATCATTGAACAGCTCCAGCCACATTTATCATACGTCTGCCTCCCTCTCCCAAGTCTCATCCTGTACTCGCACATGCTGCCATAGCACTCATTCCAGAGGAACAGATCAGCCATGTATAACCTTTTCACTATGATCTACAATCTAGATAAGATGATCCTCGATTGATGTGTCCACTTCCATCTCAAACTCCTTGGGTTGAAAAACATGACACGGGTCTGAGAAGTAATTATGTAGCCGAGAAATGTGGAAGACATCGTGCACATCCTGATACCTATAAGGTAACTACAGCCGATAGGAAACTGAACCAACTCTCTGGAAAACCTCAAACGGTCTGAGGTACCTCATTGAAATATTACCCTATATCCTAATCCTTATATGACCCAACCTCGATGTGACACACAGAAAAACATGATCTCCAACCTCATACTCCAGAGGTCTTCTCTATCGATTAGCACAAGACTTCTATCACGACTGTGCATGAGACATCCTCTTTAGAATCAACTGTATCAACTCAGTGGTCTTCAGGACAGGACAACATCCCAACATAGCTACCTCTCTTACCTCCAACCAACATAATAGTGATTGACATGGACTACCATACAAAGCCTCAAAAGGTTCCATCTGAATAGTTTCTTGAAAAATATTTTTTCAAGAAAAGTTCACAAGAGGTATATACTTCACCCAAGAACCTCCAAAATCTAGGATACATGCTCGAAGCATTTCCTCCAGCACCTGAATCGTACACTCGGATTGGCCATATTTCTGGGGATGGTAAGTTGTACTCAGAAGTACCTATATACCTAAATCATTCTGCAGTCCCTTCCAGACCCGAGAAGTAAAACGGGAATCCCTATCTGAAACAATAGAGTGTGTAAACCCATGTAGATGTACAATCTCTCAGATGTAAAACCTTCCCATCACATCTACACTGAATGTCTCCTTGATTGGTAAGAAGTTAGAAACCTTCGTGTGTCTGTCAATGAAAACCCATACTGCATCACTCCCTCGAGCTGACCTCCATAAACCTATCACTAAGTCCATCATGACATCATTCCACTTCCACTCGAGAATGGGTAACTGATGAAAAATCTCTACTGGTCATAGATGCCCCTTCTTCACCTGCTTACAGGTGGGACACTGTATGATAAACCTAGCAACATCTCTCTTCATACCTGGCCACCATTACTGATGGTGCAGATCTCAATATGTTTAGGATGCCTGGAGTGAATGTTCTATAGTATGATGGATGATGTTTTTTTTGTATGGTTTGATTCTAAAGGTGGCTCTGGTTTTTGGAATTAAAGGTAGTGGAGGGAAGATGATAGTGCATTCGGGCCAGACCACATCGAACTGACCCAGAGTAGGATCTAGAGCTGGCGGTTCATCTTTACAGGCTTTACAGATTTTGTTGTTTGAGAGGGTATGACTTCAATCATCGGATCAGGCCTGTGATTTTATATAGGATACTTGCTTGCTGAACAGCCTTTCAATGGTGGAGAGCTTCATCCGATCAAATGTTGGGGAGGGGTAGCTCCATGTTTTCTGTTTGGTTTTACTCTCTTTAACCTTTGAGTCGTGATTTGTGTTAATTTCATGAAGTATTTTTGGGTTCCCCCTTCTTCCCATAAAAGGGGGATTTATTATAATAAAAAAATTAAAGGTCTTCGGGCCATTGGAAGGAAGATCTCAATACATCTTGGTGACACCTGGATGAACTTCCCAAACTGAGGAATGAAAGTCCTGCATTAGCTCCTCACGCATGTCTGCTGACACCCATACACTCCCAGGAAAATGCAAGATCTCTTCTTTGCCTATGGTCTATCCAAGAATAGTGTTCTATCCTTACAAACTTTCCCATATGACTAGGCCCTCAGCATCTGATAGCTGCCTCATTCGGACTCGATCAAGTAGAGTAGAGGTAACAACCACAGAATGAAGGAACATCTGCCCTTGTCTATCATGTACCTCCAAATGCATCTCAGATAACAGAGCCATAAGCTTCCACTCACTTATGGCCTCTTGAACTTCCTGTATCTGCATTATTCTTCTCAATGAAGCAGCCACTACATTTCCTTTTTCAGGCACATATGCAAGCTCAATGTCAAAGGACTGAAAGTACTCAAAAAACCTTCATAGTCTCAAATTCATATCGTGCTAAGTAATGATATACTTGAGAATTTTGTGTTCGGTGAAAAAAAATGATATCCCAAAATATAATGTCTCCAACTACGTAAATCATGAACAACTATAGCCAACTCAAGATCGTGCATCGGGTAGTTCTCATGTGGCCTAAACTACTGAGACTTGTACGCAACGACTCCTTCTCTCTGCATATGCATTGGTCCCACCCCAAAACCTGATTCATCATTGTAAACCATGTAACTTTTACCCAGCTCTGGAAATACTAGTATTTGTGCTAAAACCAACCTCCCTTTCAGCTCTTGAAAGGATGACTCACAAGAATTTGACCAAAATCACTTCGTACCCTTCATAGTCAGGCCCATCAGTGGAACTTATAAGCATGAAAATTCATTTATGAAATGTCTGTAGTATCCATCCAACTCTAGAAATATTTATACCTCAAAGAAATTATTCAGATTCTCCCAAGAAACTACTTCTCTCAGTTTTTGTGGGTCCACCAATACTCATGTCTCTGAGATAACATGACCCAAGAAGTGAATTTGGTCCATCCGAAAGTGGAATATTGAGAGTGTTTCATATAACTGATGCCCTCTCTGTGTACTCATAATGATCTCAAGATGGGTATCATGGTCATGTAGAGTTTGAGAGTGCACCAATATTTCTTCCATGAAGACTACCATGAAAGAATCAAAGTATGGATGGAACACTCAGTTCATCAGTGCCATGAAAAAAACATGCCCATTCGTGAGACCAAACAATGTAAGTGCATTCTTGTATTGAACATACCTACTCTGAATTTCTATAAGAGGTGTATTAGATGGTATAATGCGTAAGTAATGGTAAACAGATCTCATTTTGATCTTCGAGAACACCTGGGATCCTCAAAACTGATCATAGAGATCATCAATCTGCAGCAAGGTATATCGGTTATTGATCGTCAACTAGTTCAACTTCCGATAATCCATACAAAGATTGAGGGTATCACCTGACTTCTTCACAAATAGTATAGGAGAACCCCAAGGAGAAGTACTGGGTCGGATGAAACCTTTTGCGCGCAACTCCTCCAACTGCTTCTTGAGCTCCTATAACTCTTATGTATCCATCTTATAAGGAGGAATAGACATCGGTGCTGCTCTTGGCAGGATCCCAATAGAAAATTATACCTCACACTCCATAGGAAAACCTGAAAAGTCCTTTGGAAAGAAATCACTAAAACAATCTACCACTGGAGGAAATTATATTTGTGAATTCCCCTGGTCGTCCAGATATAGACTACCAATCTAGGTTGTAACTCCTCCCAACCAATGATGCTCGGGCCCCCCTCTTCTTGCCTAGACATCCCATTCAACCTTATATAAAAAGGATCCTCCCTCTAGTGATGTAAAACTCACCCTACAATGATAGAAATCAACTACATTCTAGAAGGAAACTAACTAGTCCATCTTGAGAATGACATCATGGCTTGTCATATATAAATCATTGAGTTCCTAAAATAAGTGACAACCACCAACCTCAAGAGGGAACTCCTTGCACTAATGTACACTAGCCATTTTTTCCCCAACAGGGTGTCCAACATCAAGACCTCAGTAGAGGTAAAGATACATAGCCCAAGACTCTCCACAACAATGAATGATATGAAACTATGGTAATCCCTTCTATTAAAAAGTGGAGAAGCTAAATCTGAGGCAACTAGGATCGTACCTCAAACTGTAGAGGGTCTAAGATCCTTCTCCTGCTGGGTCTCCTCCACTGTGAAAGCCTGACTTGTATTGTGGCCCTGTGACCCTTCCTGACCACCCTGAGTTGATCCACCATGTTGTCGCTGAAATCCTGCTGACAGGCTACAACACCTGTGACCTCCACCTCAGTCTGAATGGCAAAAAAACTCCAATTCCTAGATTGATGAGAAACTGATGGTGATGCTCTTGAATGTGGAGTCATAGAAGAACTCTGATCACCTTCTGCTGGAGATAAAAAATGATAGAACCACTGAAGATGATCCATATTTCCACAATATCGGCACTCAACTAGGTATCTAGGGAAAAGTTTCCTCCTATTCCCTCTCTTCCCACACTGCTAGCACACCACCTGGCTACTAGAAAAAGTATCTCATCACCTAGGATATCCATGTGTAGACTCCCTGCGGTGCTTCTTGCTATCTGTATGAGGGGTACCAACTCCAAATGTCGAGCTTCCCTGTCTCACATCTTTAGAATCCCTCAAATTTTTCTCCATGATCAACGCCTGGTTGACTATAGATGTGATGGATGTCATCCTGAAGATGTTCACCTGAGATCATATGTCACACCTAAGTCCATCCTCAAACTTCCTTGCCAAAAATAACTCATTGTCTCCTAGAATAGGTGTGAAGTGCTACAACTCTGTGAATCGATAAGAATACTCCATAACTGAAAGTGTACCCTGATCCATTCTCAAGAACTCTCGAGCTCAATCATCCCTCAATGTCTCTGGGTAAAAGTAGGCATCGAAGGTACGCTGGAACTCATCACAAGACATGACCTACTAGCATCCCTCCTATGAGAAAACATCCCACCATATCTTGGAGAAATCCCAAAGAATATACATAGTGAGATTCACCCTCATGTCTGTAGGCATATCCAGATTCTTGAAGATAGATAGCATGGATTCTAACCATGAAAATGCAGCCTGAGGTCCTCCTTCCCTTGTGTAGGTGGGAGGATGAATCTGTTGAAAACCCCACGTCAACTCTTCCATAGAAGGGGAAGGATGCGGTACTCCTCAAAAGGTCTATATAAACCTCATGAAGACCTCTCAAACTTTTGAATTATCACCTATATACGAAATAATGGTTGGTTCCAAGACTGGAACTACAGGAGGATCTGGCGGTAGTCCCTGATCAGCCATATCTGGTGTCTGATCATTGCCCTGTAACTAGCGTACAACTGAAGGATGTCACAGTGTCATGACTCTGCATGCTCAAGTGCACACCTTAGGTCAATACTATCAAATACCAAAACTTATATGTGCAGGAAAAAAACAGGAGAAGAAAGCCATCAAGTTTTTCAAAACAATGATACATGGTGTGTATGACCTTTACACGATGCCTTCCTTTAAGCCTTCAGAAGGGTGTGTACTTCAGCCAACCCTGGTTGTGTAACACCCCATACACAATGCATATTCTCCTAAGACACGACATATACTTAAATCATTTTCCCCTACCTGAGTTCTTCTATACAACTAACCCGCAAAGATCTTATAGAACGAGAATACATGGCATGTTTGTGCCAGACACAATGTGTACTAGAAAGAACTTCACCGACCCATGTTGTTAGTCACATTGATGGATACACACCTGACTCTACACAATGTGTTTATTCCAAATACAGCCTTTAGAAACTACCCAAAACCACCCGTGTCATTAGTCACATGGATGGACACATGGTCTGAACACACGTCATGTATGTCCGATATACGATATGTTCCACCATGGATTTCCCAACCCCATGTCTCTACCCACACAGCCAGTGACATGGTTAGAGACTACAAGATATGTACATACAGTACACGGCGTGTACAAATAGAACATAGTGTGTACTTAATAAAAAAATTTCCTTCCAAAATAGAAGGATACATGGCATGTATTAATCATTACACGCAATGTATTCTTGGTTTTTCTGGACATTAAGCCTTAGAAACTACTTCTAATCCTAGAAAAAACTGAAATAAATATTAAAGTGCCAAATTCTGATCCATGGGGGTCCACAATCCCTGCGAATCTAAGTTTTTCATCTTATACATGTCATAAACAAGCATAAAAGTGTAATGATCCACCAAATTCTGATCCATGAGGGCCCATAACACCTCGAAAACCAAAGTTTGGTGTTCATTCAAATGAAACATTACACAATACAATACCCTATAAAATAGTAGGTGTTCTGTCAAGGAATGAATCACAACAAAATGACTATCTAGAACAACATCTATCATAACAACATGCAATTAGTAGTGCATCCTAAATGGAAGGGAAAGAATGCATGACATGTGATATCTATAAAGTTCCTATATGATGAATGAGATGGCATACCCTCATCTCATCAGGTTGGAATAGAAATAGAACCTCAATAATATCAATAATAACAGCACAAAACATGTGAATCACCCAATAGTGAAATCAAATCAACTGTAATAATTGTAAAACCATAAAAATCACAATATACGAGGAAAATTGGCTTTTCCCTATATATGGATAAGATACTCCCGGGCATAGCTTATTACCAAGTACCTATTCCTTCTTATCCTTGGCTATAGGCTCCAAACAGTAAATCAAGAAGTAAATAATTCCTATGATTCCACTTTGTAACATCCAGTTTCAGGAGCCGCCTAGAGGTTCCCTATTCCCGGTTGGTCACATGACCTCAAGAGAATTTTACCAAATGCTAGAGGTTGTTGACAAGTAGTGAGGGACTTGGTTGTGATAGTGGGAAAACTATTCCCTCATTGGCAGCGTAACGCAGTAGAAATAAATAGATAACAATAGAAAAAGAAGTAATAACATGCAAAAATTAAGCATCAGAAGTAATAACAAACTAGAGAACACATATATAAATGATGAATGATATATATTTCTAGGAAATATTCCAAACAAGTAACAATGCAGGAATAGAGTACTAAACCAAGGTATAAATAAAAAAAATAAAATCCAATAGCATCATAAGCCTCATCTTGGTGTCATGCTCTCCAGCTCCACAACAATCAAGTACATGAAGTTAAAGGGCACTTGCCCTTATCTATACCTACAACAATATAATCTGTTTGGGCCCAAAATCATGACCAAACCAGGGTGTGAGACGAATCTTAGTAGGAAAAAACCCAAATATTTGTGCCTAATAATCAGTGAATATATATGAGAGGAAATAAAAAAATGAAGAAGTAAACCAGGAAGTACTCAAAAGTAAACAATCCTACAATTTCTATTACTTCCTTTTTCATTTATTAGTTTAGAAACAAAAAATCATAAGTAACCCACTGGTAAGTAATCATAGCCTAACCACTCTAGTTCAACCAATCAAATATAAGAAACCCTTTGGGACATAGTCATAGTCTAACCCCTCTGGTTCAGATTTAGCAAAGACACTCTAAGAAATCACTCACCAGCAATTCCCCCTATGGTCTCATATCGGTAACTATAGACACTCTGGGGAAGAACTCAAAATCCAATTCACCATGTGGTCTTGTAACTAGGAACTATAGACACTCTAAGGAGGCACAAAGTCCACCCCCCTATGGTTTCACAATGTAAAATTAAACAGACACTCTGGAGAAGCCCTTAGTGTTCATTCTCTCTATGGTCTACTCTAACAGGTTCTCAGATCCCTGTGTAAATCAATCATGAACAAATGGTATTCGGCAGCCAAATTAAACCTCAATAATTAATTGGCTAAATAGTCTATATCTTATCACAACATTTCAGATAAAATCACTCCATCATAACAACACTAGGCATGGAAAAAAGCAGCCTAACAGGAAAAGCTAGACCAAACGGTCAATATCAAGAAAACATGGGCAACACCTCAATATCATGGTAAATAACCCTATTTACAATCATAAATCCCTTACTCAATAACACAAGTCATAACATGAAATAATAGGGATAAGAACCATAAACATGAAATACCCTTAATCACGTCGTACGACTGATTCAGAGAATGGATGGTGAGTCATGAGTTCAGAGAATAATTGTGTCATACAGTCGATCTTGGACTATAGGAATGGAGAAGAAGGGTGTTCTATCGATTAGAAGTGACCCTGGTTCATTTAATGAAATAAAAATAAAGTACATGATGTGTTCTTCAATGTTACACGGTGTGTACTTTCTTTAACCGGCCTACACTTTTGGTGTTCTCCATGTCACCCCACAGATCCATGTACTCAGCCATTACATAGTCACCCACGACAACTGGGTACATGGCGTGTACTCAAAAGTACACGACATGTACTCCTTAAATTTCCAGATTTTCCTATTTTCCTCAAAACTCCAAAAACAAGATTCATACCTAAAAATAAGATCTAGGTTCTTACAGTTTTGTAGGTTTTTTAAATGTTCAGTGTAGTCCCTCGCTAAAATTACATCCTATATCAGAACCATGAAATCATGAGAATTATTATCTAATAACATGTTGGGACAGAAATGTATCATGAACTTATTCTCAAATTCCTTCTTATATAACTCATGATTCTTCCCATAATGCTCCAGAATTTCAATCCAATGCATGGATGGTCCATGAATCATATATGTATCAGTATTCACCATCCTATATACAGGTGTATCAAGATTCATAAACATCATCTGGACTAAATCAATTCAAAGCTGAAATTCTTAGGGTCTTCCCTTCCAAGTGAACATGGATTTATGATACATATATAACTATCATGCACTCATACATTGAGGGAACAATGAAGAAGATTTCTATTACCATGGACCACATGACCCTAAAGAAGCTATTGCGAAACTAAATATCAATATGATCATATGAAGCTAAAATAATATTTGGTTTAGCTATATTAGGAGCCTTTTTATAGCCACTCTCTGTATGCACAACTGGAATATTAAAATTATTCATCCTCTCTACAATACAAACACACTCATTAAAACGTTATCTATAACAGTAAGGTTAACCTGAACAAGTAACAAAAAAGAGAACCACTACTTTTGGTCTCTCTAAACATGGATTACAGGTGTTTTATAATGGCATAAAAGTTCATTTAATTCAATTTATTAGATATATTAGGTATCTTATATCATATTTCAAATTAGAAAATACATATATGTGGAAATAAATATGTCCTTGTGATGAATAATACAAGTCAATTTATATCCCAATATAGACATCATGATGCCTGGATACTTATCTCACACTATACCGGTCCCTGAGTATAAATATCAAGAAACAATAATATCATCAAATTATAACCTCACACAACATGTGAATCACCCTTGGTGAAATAACGTCAACTATAACAAGAAAATGTCATAAAAAACAATCCATTCATTAGGAAATCATAATTTTCCCCATACATGGGTTAGATACTCCCATGAAAAAGATCATTACCAAGTCTCGACACATCTTATTCTCCATTATACATTTCCCAAAATGTAAATAAATAGAAAAGATACTTAGGTTAGATCTGAGATCACTTTTTAATGTCCATTGATTTAACATTATCTCATGTTGCTGAAACAGGTTGGTTGTGGGACCACAAACATGCCTCCTCTTCCACCAAAAGATAGAAACTAGCTGTAGGGGTGTGATATGTATAATTGGGAGACTATACCCCTAGTACAGAGTTACTAAACAACAAAAATAAATAGTATTAATAAATAAATATCATATTACAAAATAATAAAAATAATACAATACAAAGAAAATCAAAAAATAAGCGCCAACTGAATAATCCAATACGTAATAAAGGAAAAATGTAATTTTATATTGGAATGAAACTAAATTCCATGTTTGGGGTCACATAATTAAAATTCTAGCAGAAAAAAAGACCTAAATCCCTAACCCCATGGAATCCCCATCTCCAAACACCAGCCCGTCCTCTAAGAAACAATGATCAAGAAGGTCCCTTTCCCTTATCCAATATTGCATCCATTTAATCTTCTTAGGTACCAAACATTGTCACAAATATGGTGTGAGTATAACTAGGTTGTTATACCCTGACGTGCCTAAATATAATTAGTCTAGTAATAGGTGAATGTGATAATGAAATAAATAGATGTATTCATTAATTAAACAATTAAATTAATACCACATAAACTTTATTCAAGACCATGCCAAAATATATCTGAGAATATATAACAACAATACCATCCATAATCATATAACCAAGATAAAAAATAACCTGCCTCACCACTATTCCCAGATATCTATGAGTATTATTTTATCCATGCCAACCATAACCATATAACCGTTGTACAAAATCAAACAAAATTGGGTAAAACCCAATATACAATCATTTCAATAATATATTAGGGCCAAGACCCGTATAAAATAATTTCATCATTTATTAGGGCCAATCTTGATATATAATCATTTCAATATCTACCTGGGAAAATCAAAATATATAATCATTTCAGCATCTATCAGGTCAAAGATCAATATATAAGAATTATAACATAAATCAAGTCCATGCTAGGTATACAATCATTACAACATGAATTGTTGTGCATAAACCACAATATAATTTTGACAACATGATTGACTAGGAATACCCAACTATATAAGCATTACAACATGTATCACAATGATTCATTACAATAATGATATCATAATATCACACCATATGTCTGAATGGTTAATTAATAAAATTAACATTTATATTTAAATTAAACATTTCTTTTATCCTTTGGTCATTCACTAACAACATGTCAGTCATTTAAATAATTAAGCCAAGCCAAGGTGAATCTATATAATGAAAACACCCAGATCCCATGTCATGTTAAACACACTTTAGTCCATTAGTCAATTCATTTATATTCAGGCATTCTTTCAATCGAATGGTATCCATAAGGCAAGTAACCAACCAATTTGATCCAGAGGGATTCCCAAGAATAATGAAATTCATCATTTAATTAATTCAGGTTCAAGTTTTATTGGCAAGATATCAATATTGCATAATATTTTTAATTTAATAGACCATACGGTAAAGGTTTAGACACCAACCATTAAACGAAGATCAACACAATGGTTCTAATGGGTCACACCAATGGGAAATATTGATAAAAAGAGTGAATGATGAAACTTAGATCAAATTATAACAATATTAACATCAATATAAATACATTCCAATGATTCCACATCTAAAGTTCATCCAATTGTCTCCTATAAACAGTTCGAAGGTCTGGTGCTCTACTAATGTGTATAACAACACTCGGGTCAAATCCTATGTGATGGTATAGATTTTAGAGTTGGTTGTTTTTATTTTTTGTTTATATTTTTAATGGGGTTATGTTTATATATATTAATTAAATTGATTTATATATGATGATTTATTTAAAAACTTCACAATATTGGGCGTGAGTTCATTATTGGGGATTTAATATTATGATATCCTTGTGAATTTTTTATATTTCATTAAATTAACACCCACTTCATAAGAATATTTTGATCAAAATTCCCAAGTGTTGAGGCTTTAATCCAACCCTTAATACAAATATGGTTATAATCCCAATCAAAACTTGTTTCTGGTAGTGTATTTATGATTCCAATAATACATGGAATCCACATGTTAAACAAAACATGTCATTAATCCATGAAATGTTAAGTTTCATCACAAAAATATCTCAATCACCATACATCCCCAAATTATGACTCATCCCAAAGGTAGATTTACTCTTTCATTTGGGTGGTTAATAATCCGGTTGGAATGTTTATGGTGATTCGTAAAAAATATAAAAAAAGGTAAAAGATAATAGTAGTGCTCTAAACACACACACACAAATGGTGAATGAGAAAGTAAAAGAAATGAATTATTTTCAACTTAATTTAAAAAAATTTAAGAACATTAATATTTTACAATAGATTGGGGATTATAATTTGAAATTATGATGAACAAACATGTATTAATTTTTAATTCAAATGAAATCAAACTTAAATAATTAAAATTGAAAGAAAATGCAAATAAACATAAAAATAAAAGAATAAGAGAGGTATCTATTGTTGAAAAAAGATCATGGAAAATGCTCCCAGGCCCTTGTAACAGCTCTATTCATACCAAATCTATTCATTAATCACTTAAATGATAAACCCTTTTAAAGAGAATAGGTGATGTATTTATAGCCCAAGGTGGTGGACTGTTTTCATTCCAAATATTCCCTTCCACTTGGATCTCCAATTTGGATATCTAGAAAGATGAATCTAGAGATATATTCTTCTTCAAAATTATGAAAAAACTCCAAATTTGGCATCCAATGGACTTTTAAATCCAATTTTATAGCAATTTTAGTAAACAATATGTGGATGCCCATTTTTGTGTTGGGTTTTTCTATGGTCTAAATGTGAATGTATTTTACACCCTAAATATGCCCTCAAATCCGAATAATTTCATCTAAAATGTAAGCCATCGAAATATTATCTTTCACACCACAAAATTTCATCCCAATTGGACTATTGAATTTGGTTTAAAGAAAAGAAATTTTGTATATGTTTAATTACTTGACAAAATGGTGGGTGAGAATTCAAAAAATCATTTGGGACCATTTTTGTGGAGTTGGGATTTCAAATTTTTATAAATTATTCTTTAGTATATTAAACATTATATTAATGAGTTTAATTAAATTTGGGGTTCCATATTGGTCCCATAAATTATATCAACATGGATGGTCCAGTTTTCTCGACAGATTTGTTGGGCCTTCTTGTGGGGTCTATATGGCCCTTTAATTTGCCTAATTGGCCAAATATCACTTATAATTATATGTTCCAATATTATTTTGGAACTATAAAAAATAATAATCATATAAAATAAATTATTATTTTGAATTATATGATTGAAAAATTACATTTTTATTTAAGTAAATGAAATCAAACAATTATTTTCTTAAGTGTTTATGACCAAAACATGAACATTGATTGAAAATTAATCATTTTCATGGGAAAATTATATGTTGGGAGTAATGTAATATCATTAATAAATATGTAATTTCAATTCCTCCATAATTATTCTTGTTCATTTACTCATCTATAAAAAATATAAAAAACAAAACTAAATCATTTTCACATGCCATAATATTTTCATATTTAGTTTTCACCAATCAGGGGGGCCTAGAGTAGTTCACTCATCCATAAAGAATTCCAAAAAAAACTTTTATAGTAATAATGTTCTAAAAAATCTTTTTTGTACTCAAAATTAGAAATGGAAAATGTAGGCACTCAAAACATAGTCCTCTCAAGATGATAATTTTTTTTGAAGGGCCCCTCATTCACCAACCAAAAGTGAAAGTAATAGAGTCTATAAGAGACCTCATCATCCATTATCCATTCTAATGTGAATAGGAATCAATAGGTATTTTTATGGGTATTTTATTGGTTATGGGATAATATGAATATAATGTCCAAAAAAGTTAAAAAGAGGGGGAAACACTAACAAGGAAAAAAGTAATGCACAATTTTTTTAAATGAAACATTGAAGGAAATGGACACTGATATTTATAGTGGAATGAATTTTTAATAGAAGACTAGATAGGGAGAAATTTGAAAGTTATGAAATGATGAAATATATACAAAACAAAAAACATATCCCAATGAGACAATAAAATATAATTCAAGTGTTTTGTTTTTCATTTTGATTTTTTTTTTCATTTTTTCAAAAGTTGAACTTCAAATATATCCCACAATCATCCCCAACCCATGTTTGATATTCTCACAATAATAATTTTAATTTTTTAACAAGATAAAGGTTTTATAAAGAGGGACTTTTGACATTCCCAAGGTACAAACCATTATTTTTTTTCATTTTTTTATTTTTCTGATTTTTTTCATTTTTTGAACACTTTATAATATCATGTATAAAATTGCATAAACATTAATACATTACAAAAACTCAATAAATTATAACTTCTTCCCTGAACTTAAAAATAGATTCCCTCCTTCATGAATATAATGACACATTGAAAACAAGTAAATCGTACCCAAAATGAAATCCATTTTCCCCACACCTAAATTTCAATAAGTTATGCAATGATAATCCATGTCGATGTTCGGTGAGATAAGGTATTATGATTTTAGTGTGTCTATAAAAAAATTAATCCATATACTCTAATGGGTTTTCTAATGTATGATTAACATATGGGTAATGGGAGGCTATTTAGATATTGTGATTCTCTTGTGGTTCATAAAATGACATAATCATATTAATGTACAATAAAGTTAGAAATTTAGCTCGAAGGTCCAAAAAATCAAGAATCATAATTAGGGGTGAAAAAAAAACATTTTGAAAATATGGCCATAGCTGGCCTTGGCATGAAAGATATTGTTATTGATCATTGTAGGGGAAGAATTATTTTTTAAATAAAAAATTGAGCATTTAAAATTTATTAATCTTTAACCAAAATTCTTTAAAAAAATTTATGATGTAATTTAAAAAAATTGATATGAAGAAGAGTCATTGGACTCCCCAAAAACATTGGAAAGTTTTCAAAATTAAATGGTAATTAATTTTGAAACTTTTTGTTCTTGTTTTATTTTTTCCATTTTTTAGTTTTTTTGTGTTTTTAAATTTCACACCCACAAAAAAGAGAAGGATATAGAAAAAATGATGAATAAAGTGGTATAAATTGATAATGTGAGATAAATAAGAAGAAATATAGAAATGGAGGAAGAGATGGTGATAGAGAGTTAAAGGGAAAGAGGTTCCCCCTAGGTTGGATTTTGTGGGTTGGTGTCTCCATCCAGTAGTGCTTCTTTCATAGTGGATTTGGATTTTATGGAAGTCGATGTGGTTACCAAGATATATGAACACTCATGGAGTTGCTTTAACTGATGTCCATTATCTGTGAATGTCTTTTTTGAAGTGGGGTTTTGTAATTTCATTACACAAAATGGGTAAACATTAGAAATAATAAAAGTACCTTCCCAATGGGAATTAATCTAACCTAGGTGAATTCAAAATCAATAATTGAATAGAATTACCTCTTAAAATTCATGAAATACCATTCACAAGAACTTTTTTTCATGGAGTTCCTTGGATTTTTCTTTTCAGAGATTGTAATTCTCATAAGAATGGTGTCAAAACTCCTCCAGTTCATTCAACTACAATAATATTTGTTCACAAGATTTTTCATAATCAAAATTACAAGGTTTCATAACCCAAAACATCTTATGTTGGGTTTTAACTAGAAAATTAAACCATTTACAAAAGGCTAACCCAAAAATAGAAATCACAATGGGTGTTTTATAGGTAGTTCGATAAGCCCAAAAATATTCACTATGTCATTTAGGCCAGTCTTTTCTAGTGGGATTAACTATTCTCTCAAGCACTATTTCCACGTCTTTCATAGAATTTTCATCCATAAAATTTATTTGGGGGAGATATGGAATTGAAATTTTATGTATATCCCCATTTTTTTCAAAAGAGATTCCATGGTCTGATTAAAGAAATGAGTTCCTAATTCGCTTATCAAGGAAGAAAATGCTACAACTCGATGGAATATGTGGTGTTTTAGGAACTCACTAATATAATGTGAATCATCTTTCCTAGTGGGTTTCTCCTCGACCAACCTAGAAACATAATTTACCACAATAATAATGTATAATAATCCATTTTTGGTGGAAATGGTCCCATGAAATCTATTCCACAATCATTAAAGATCTCACAAAATTTTTAGGCCTTTTAGGGAATTTTATTTATTTTATAAATTATTCAAATATTTAGAAAGTTCGATGTGATTTATAGAACTCATATGAGTCCTTGAAGAGTTAATTCTAGAAGAATCTTGAGTTGATGACCTTCCGAGAGGTCATTTGTGGTCCAAAGTGGCCACTCCCAACAATTAAGTGACAAAATTCTAAGATTGATGAATTTTCATCTTTATCAACACATCTCTTAATTACAATGTTTTAACTAGTTTTCCAAATTTTATTATCCTCCCAAAAATTGAAATATGAATCACTTTTCAGCTTCATTTCTTGTTATTTTGATAAATTTTCATGAAAAACACCAGTAATAGAATAGTTTTCAACTACTGTATACACTGATAACTTTGGAGTGCGAGATGACAGGTGTCCAGTTATAAATTTATGATCAATTATTTTATAATGATAAGAATTGAAAATTCTACTTTGTTGATCACCCATAGGGTTTTATTTTCTAGGTATATATTTAATCACAATTCCAATCTATTATAGATCTATGATCCATCTTATTAACCCCATTTTAGAATCACTATTCTTAAGTAATAAAGTCAAAGATTAATGGTCTGTAAAAATAATGATTTTTTCACCTAAAAGAAAGGTCCAAAATTCATCCATCAAAAAAACCATAGCTGAAGTTACTTTTAGTCATAGTGTAGTGATATTTAGTTTCATCCAATGTTAATAATATATGAAAAGAATAATATTTTCTCTTCATTGACCAAGAATAGATGCAATGGAACTATCAAAATCATCACACATAAATTAAAAGGGTAAGGATCATTTTGGGGTTGTATTATTGGGGAAGATGTAATAAAACTTTTTAATTAAATGAAATCTTTGTTACAAAACTCATCGAAATGGAATGTAGCATCATTTTGGAGTATTCAAGTGAGTGGGAGGGAAATTGTACTGATGTTATGGATGAATTTCTAATAGAAACTATCATGAACAAGGAATGAGAAAATGTGTAAAACTATTTTGGGTTTAGGAAGTTATTGGATCACTTCAATTTTGTAAAGATAGACTTTAATACCCTCTTATAAAATCATGTTCTATAGAAAAATCCCATTAGTAACCATGAAGGGACATTTTTCATAATTCCACACAAGGATACATTTTACACACTTTTGAAGGACTAGAGAGAGTAAATGCAATCAGCATTCAAATGAATCACCATAAATGAAGAATTCATCCATGAATACCTCCACTAAATGCTCAATTAATTTAGAAATGATAGTCATTATACACCTCTGGAAGTTTTCAGTGTCATTTCAAAGGCCAAAAGGCATTACTTTATATGCATATGTCTCCAAGGAGCATGCGATTATAGTCTTTTATTTCTATTGAGGTGAAATTAGGATTTGGAAGTATCCTTTCTATCCATCAAGGAATTAATAATGTAACTTTAATACAAATAGTTCTAGCATTTGATCATGTAATGGAATAGGTTATTATTATTTTTGTGTTTCATCTTTCAGTTTTGGATAATCAATGCATACATACTTTTTTTCACCTAAGTTGGTACCACATCTCTATGATCATTTCTAACAACAGTTATCCCACCCTTTTAGGTACCAATTTAATTGGACTAGCCCATTCAAAATAATAAATTAGGTAGATAATATCATGTTGAAAAATTTTGGTGATGTATTCCCAAACTACCTCAACGATGAGTGGATTTAGTCTTCTTTGTGGCGGTGTGATTGGTTTGGATGACCCTTCAAGATGTATTTAGTGGATGCAAAGAGTAGGGTTGATTCCTAGTATTTCATCTAGGATCCAACCTAAGGACTTTATTCTTATAACACCTGAACAAGTTTGGACTCTTTATTTTCGATAATATTGAAAGATACAATGATAGGATAAGAGTGATCATAGAAAAGGAATGCATATTTTAGGTCTGTAGGAAGATATTTTAGAGAAGTATCATCCTTCATCGGTGGGATAGAAAAAAATATGAATGGAGTAAGGGCTTTCAGTTTGTTTTGATTCATTTTTATTAGTTCCTTCCAAGGTGGAATAGAAGATATTAGTGTTGAGATAGGATTCAAGAGGTTTTTCAAGATCCTATAGATTGATGAAGTCTATGAATGGTAGGTCAACATCAACATCCCCTTTTATGACTTATTTAATTATGGTGAAATTTCCATAAGCTCATATCTCATTAGAACAATATTAACATGATGGAGTTGGGTTCAATTGACTCTCAAAAGTGTCCTAAGAAGTATTGATTGAGAAGGAAGAGTGATCCTCTGATGGGTGTCATATGGCTTAAAAAATTTTGAATAAGGGAAGTTAGTCAAAAAAAATTCCATGCATAAGATTCTTGCATGGAAATAAATCTTAGTTATTACTTTTAGTATGAATGGTATTCCTAGAATTAGAGGAGACCAAGAAGACGTCATCTCACCATCCTTGTCATGGACATTGAAATTATATGGGAATATAAGATCATTAACTTAGAAAATTAAATCCTCAATTATTCCTGAGGATTGATTGTGATTCGATGGGCTAATATGATGACAACACCCGTTGGGTAAAAGTGACCTAGAACAAGGTTGGAGATGATGGATCTAGGCATGACATTTTTTAAGGATCCTAGGTCTATGTGTGAATCCTAAAATTTATAACTCCCTATTTGAATTAAACCCTAAAGTTCCCTAGATCATTGCACTTCATGTGTATAGAAAGCTGTGTTGAAACATTCTAAATGGTCCTAAGTTGTCTCTTATAGGTGAATATTTTATTAGGAAACTTATCCGAAATAGTGATTTGTTTAATGGAATCTAATAGGGGAATGTTTACTTCAACATTTCTAAACATTTCAATAATTGTAGGATCGACTTCAAAGTAATTCCTTTTATTAGAGACAACTTGAGGAAAAATGAATTTGGTCCCTTAGAGGAATGAAAGGAGGTGAGGTAATGTCTTAAAGTTCCTTTTATATATTTTTTTCTTTTATTTTTCAATTTCATCATTTAATTAGGAGCTAAGGGATTCATCAAAAGGAATATAAATTTTCTTTCCAGATCAAATTGTAATTGAAATTACATTTGCCTTGGGGTTGGAAAATGGTTGAGATGGGAGTTTGGAATAACTGGTTTGTTGTTATTGGATGAGGATGGATTCAGGTTGAATAATTTGGGTCTCAATGTTTTTAAGGCTATAATGCATGAAAGAGGCAAGATCTTACACATACACTTTCCCATGGGTTCTTGTAAGAAGATTCATGTACCACATTGGGATAACCTTGATTTACATTCTTGGGAAAGTTATTGTTTTGGGTTAGGAATTGTGAAGGATAATTAGGATAGTGGAATCTTGGAGGATCAATATAAGGATTAATACTTTTAGATTGAGGAACAAAAGAATATGGTTATAGGAAGTTGCATCCATCGTGACCATATTAGAATTTGATTGGATTTTTTAATACGGGATTGTGGGGTATAAAAAATCAGAATACCATACCTAGTTCCTGGGTTAAAGGTAAAATAGAAGGGAATATAGTGGGGTTGGATGATGTTTATAATGAATTGGCTTGATTTTTGAGAGTCAATGCTCCTCTGAGCATATGCTGCATTGATCTCTATTTGACTATAAGAATCAGATGATTAATCTTGAAGATGTATACATGTGTTTATTGGATGAGATGGTGATTTATAGATTTCATAATTCTTGATAGGTCCAAGAAATATAGATTGTGGAGAATATGAGTTTGGGGCTCAGTCAGCCAAAACTAGTTATCTCACAAGACCTGTAGGTGTACTCATCCACTCAGTCTTCTTATTGGGCTCCATGGATTGATTATCTTGGAGTTGTTTGACATGATCATATGCTTGAGTATGTAATTACTTCATTTTTCATCCTTTTTTTAATTATATTTCAAGCATCTGCTGGAGTTTTATCAACAAGATAACTGCCACTTAGAGAATCTATTAGAGTTTGATCCTCAGTCACCCTCAAAGAAGTATTAAATGAAGAGTTTGTCAGGTATTTTATGTGTTAGGAAGGTTTTGACAATCTTTTTGAACCACCCCTAGTACTCATAGTGTGTATCATTAGGGAATTGATGAATACCTCTTATTTCATTTTGTAAAGAAGTAGTTCAAGAAGTGGGAGAAAAGTTGTTTAAGAAGAATCACTTCATGTCATACCATGTGGTTATGGAACTAGTACAGAGGTAGTAGAGCCATGAATTGGAAAATTTAGATATGGAGAAATGAAATGATAAATTTTTGATTTGTTCTTCAGAAAAACCTTGAAGCTTTATGGTATAAAACACTACTTAGAACTCTTTGAGATGAACATGTGGATCCTCATGATATTTCCCATGGAAATAAGGTAGAAGATGAATCAAACCAAATTTGAGTTCGAAACCAACCTTGATTTTTGGATAATAAATACCAAGGGTTGTTAATTCTTGTTAGGGGAATAAATTTTTTTAAGGTTTTTTCCCTATTATTTTCCATATCTATAACATTTGGACAGGAAAAAAATGGGTTTTGATTTATTTTATTATCCCAAATATTCCTCCTATATTAGAAAAGTGTATTCTTAATTTCTAGGTCCAAAAAAATATGATGGATATTTTTTATGGCTCTAAAGAATTTAAAGAAATTTTGAAAGGATTAGGAAGGTAAATTTTTCTTTAAGGTTTTTTTAGTTTTTTATTTTTATAAGGTGGGTTTTTCTTTTTGTTTTTGTAGATATGTTTTTTTGTTTTTTTTTGATTTTTTTGTTATATTTTTCAAAAATAAAATACTACCCAATGTAAGTTAAACCAACCCTTGAAATAGTTCCATTTAAAGCATGAATTATTTTCACCTATCAACCATTCAAAGGTCTAGTGCTCTATTAATGTGTATATCGAAACTCAGGTCGAATCCTCAGCGATGGTACAAATTTTAGAGTTGATTGTTTTTATGTTTTATTTTTTTAATGAGGGGGTTATTTGTTGAAATTATTTAAATTGATTTATGTATGATGATTGATTAATAAATTTGATAACTATTGGGGTGATTTAATTATTGTGTATTTAATCTTATGGTATTGTGGATCTTTTCTTTATATTTAATTAAGTTAACAGCCACTTCATAATATGATTTTGATAGAAATTCCTTAGTGTTGATGCTTTAATCCAACCCATAACATAACTAGTGTTATAATATTATCCAAAACTTGTTTATGGTATTATATTAATGGTTTTAATAATCCATGGATTCCACACTTTAAAAAAACATGTCATTAATCCATTACATTTTCAGTTTAACTTACACAATGTTAACCTAATGAATATTCATAGAGGAAAATATCTCAATCCCATAACATCAACAAATTATGACTCACCCCAATGGTATATTTACTTATCCATTTGGGTGGTTAATAATCTATTTAGAATATTTATGGTTATGATTTAAGAAGATAATAAAAATAAAGGGACAAGATAATATTAGTGCACCGATGAAAAGACCCGTAAATTCCATGTAATTTTTTTAATTATATGGAAATTTTACGAGTTTGTGAAAAATGATGGAATTTGATTCCAAGACCCAGTATGTCTGGAATGAATTTATGAAATTTTCTTCTATTACATTCAGTAAATGTTCGAGTGGGTTTTTGTAACTTTTGAACCGGTGCTCTGAATTGTAATCCGAGGACACCATTGAACTCACATCGCCTATATTCGCTTAAGGAGACTTTCTCCTCGACGGTAGTTGATCGAGGGTGAAATTTAATTTTTGTGATTTTTCATCGAAGAAGAAAAATAAAATGTTAAAAATTTTAATTTTTCTTTTCGAAATCCTCTCAACATAGGTTATGGTTTTGGGGACCACCCGAACACCTCTTAATGGGGGGGAAACCTCTCAAATCTCCATTAATTTATTCTCCCATTTAATTATGCCAACCCTCCAATTAATTATTTGATCCATTTAATTTTTTTCCATCATAAATTAAATTTATAAACCAACATTAATTTATGTTTTCTCCTCATTTAATCGTTGGGGAAAAATTTGTTGGCAAAGGGGAGAGTAGGGAGAACTTTGGAGAAACATTCTCTAATGAAGAACTCTTATCATTTGATGAATATTTCTCCAAACTCCGTCAAAGGATCTCCAACGACAAATGAACCGAAGATCGAGAAAATGGTGTCATCACCAACATCAACCTTTTCCTCTCCTCACCGAAGTCATTTTAGGAGACTTTTTTCAGGATCTAAAAATGCCATTCCATCTCAACCTTAGATAATCTTCAACTGAGCCATCGAGGTAGGGGTTTTGTGGTTTCTTTTTCATGGTTTGAGTTGAAGTAATCCTCTTGATCATCCTGCTACCGAACTAATGCGGAGTGTGTAGGACAAATTAACATGACCAGATCCCTCTGCTGTTATTCATGGTTGTTGTATCCTAAACGGTGGAGAAAGATGGAGGCCAGAGGAGGCCGACCACATGATGGGGCGGCGACACGATTTTGTGACGCCTGATGAGCAAGGGCCGAAGCTTGTGTCGCGACGACGGAGGAAAAGGTGGAATGCGTTTGTCCAGCCGCGGAGAAGGGGATCACGACGTGCCACCGTTGAAGAAATGGGTTGTGTCCCTCCTAACTGCGTTGGATGGTGGAGGCACGACCAGCGTTTGGCTAGCCACGGAGTGATGGCGCACGACGTGCCGCTGGGAGGACCTAAGGGCCGGCAGTTTTCGGACAGCCGAGCTACACCTAGCGGGACCCACTCAGGTCCCACGTATGACCTGGAAATTGAAGGGCCGAGCCGTTCAGTGTTTGAGAGCGGGGGGTGTGAGACTCCCCCCTCGCATGCGGCCAGGACTGGCCTCTCGGTGCTGGATGGGCCGCCCTACGCGGGCCGGGCCGACCCGAACTAGACTGGGTCTGTCCGACTGGGTCAGACCGGACCTAGACCAGTTTTGACCCTATACGTATTATTGGCCATATATTTGGCACCGAGCATCCGTTTGGAAAACCATTTGTGGTGATGGAAACCATAGAGTGAGACGGTCCTTTTGGTATAACCTACATTATATTTGGATAAAGTTGGTGTATAGTCAGTTTGGATCGAGCATGAATCCAACCAAACCCTTAGAACTAAAAGTCTAGTAACTTACAGACCGGGTGTACGAATGACATACCGCCTATTGTGTTTTGACCGATTTCACATGCCGGTCCATTGGGATACTTCTTTGTGGGACATCGTGGAAGTTGGAGTATCGACCAGTTTCTTTAGCAGTGGACACTCCCAGAGATAAGAAAGCTAAGTGCGGGTACCCTGTAGGTGGCTGTGATGATGTAATAGGATCATGTGTGGGTATGATGATGTACTAACGATGTACTAGGATCATGTGTGGGTCTGATGATGTATTGGAGATGTTTTAGGATCCTTTGTGGGTTAGAAGACATACTGACGATGTACTAGGATCCTATGTGGGCCTAACAATGTACTGACGATGTACTAGGATCCTGTGTGGGCCTGATGACGTACTAATGATGTACTAGGATCCTGTATGGGTCTGATGATGTACTGATGATGTAAAAGGATCCTGTGTGGGTCAGACGACAAACTGATGATGTACTATTATACTGTTTGTGTCTGAAGACGTACTAACGATGTACTAGGATCCTGTTTGGGTCTGACTATGTACTAAGATCCTGTGTGGGTCTGACGAGGTACTAGGATCATGTGTGGGTATGACGATGTACTAGGATCCTGTGTGGGTCTGACGAGGTACTAGGATCCTGTGTGGGTCTGACGATGTACTACGATCCTCTATGGGTCTAATTATGATTTTGGATCCTTAGTGGGTCTTCCTCTTAACAGAGTAAGATGAATTAATAGTTATATCTAATCATCTATACTTCTTTACCTAAGTTATACCTAGTTTGTGGTGAGTTCATACATGTGTGGTACCTTCCTTCATGGTAATACCTTTGTAATATTCTTCTGTGTGGTGTACCTGTGTGGTACTTACATTTGTGGTATTCTTTAATTTGTGAAACCGTTGATCTTTGGTCTTTTGGGTTGGACCCTGTGTTTCCTCATGATTGAGATGGGTATACTTGATAACTTAGGTATATGTATGGGCATATACCTATATAGGTTTGTCAGTTGATTTCAAGATTTGTGGTTTATCCTTTGTGGATTTTGTGAGACCTTGAGGGTCTCGGGGTCCATACTGAGTATCGTTATACTCACCCCTACACGGGCTATGCCCTCACCTTGTTGTGTTTGCTGTAGATGACAGAGAGCGCTGATCGAGGATGAGGGTACCAAGACTGGACGGTGCCAGGAGGTGGACCATACGACATGTCGGTATGCAGAGGAGATGGGTGGACGAGGAGTGCTAAGGATGCGATATGTACCTACCCTTCAGGTAGGAACCTTGGAGGATAACCCAGTCGCTGTCTTTCTCTTTCTTTAATTGTATTGTATTTTAGTTGTACTTGTACCTTTACTGTTGAGCTTGTATTCCGGCCCCTCTTACTTTCTGCACTCTTTTTTCTATATAGTTTACTTGTGTTCGTATCTTGTTATGTGCTTGGCTGTGTGTGTTTATAGGATATAAAGGCAACGACATCTCGATTTTAGGGAATATTCCTTTCGGTGCTAGTTTCCAGCCCTAGGCCTAGGGAAAGCGGGCTTGTGGTAGTCACGGCAAGGGCCCCAGGGGACAGGTCGTGACAAATTAGTATAAGATGAGTTAGTTCAACTGTAGAACATTGGAATATGATCTTTTTTTCAATGGAAATAGTGTTAAGTGTAGTGAGTGTGGTTATCAGTTTAGGGAATCCAGTGTTAGTGTGGTAGCCAAAGTATCCATACACCAGGACCATGACTTCTGATTTCTGACTCAGTGCACGAAAACACTGATTGTGTGTGTGTTTTCATGAGTTTTCTTTGTGATATCTTTTAGTAAGATCACCAGGTATAACTTATTGACTGTGGAGCACCTGTTTCTTTTTAGGATGCCTCCACACAGATAGTCATCTAGGGTTCCGGATATAGTACACACTGATAGCCCACTGAGCGATAAGGCCTCGGTGTAGGGCCCTCTTCAAGTAGAGACACCAGTGGAGGCACCCGCGGTACCATTACCTGTTTGGCCCCCCGATTCCACCAGCCCAAAAATTATAGGGTTCATGATACTTGAGGGAATAGCATGAGTTCCAACACCAGAGGAAACCCAAGTTCAGTGGAGAGATAGACCCACATGCGACTAAGGATTGGCTGGAGGCCATGGTGACAGTCTTCCGACTGGTAGGGAAACCTGCTGAACTCATGGTGATCCTTGCCACTATCCTTCTTCAGGAAGTAGTAGGCAGATAGTGGAACTTGATGTTTCAGGTTCATGACGAGGTGATGCTCCTCTGGGTAGACTTTGAGATCATGTTTTGGGAAGAGTTTTTCCCAACGACTCTTCATGCATTGCGCATATAAGAGCTTCTTCATCTGCCGCATGGCAGCATTATTGTGGCTTAGTACTCAGTGAGGTTCACCAACCTCTCACACTACTCCACTGATATGGTCTGGGACCCCATTATTCAGGGCCCGTTCCTTTGAGCAGGGACTCAGGCAAGAGATAAGAGCATCGATGATCTCACACAGCATTCCGACGTAGGCGGGGGTGTTAGAGCAAGCCCTCTTAGTGAAGAGTTTTCTTATTGAGTTGTCACCAGCCACAAGACCCACCACCAGTCATCACGTAGTAAAGTATTCTGCAGCTGGAAGCAGACAGATGTCACTGAGGTCTAAGAGGACCAGACCTACAGGTGAACGACCGCATAACTCAGGATCCGTTGTGAGGGGTACCACAGACAGAGCCAGTCATGCGAGGAACATGCAGTGTTTCGCATGCGGCGGGCAGGGTCACATGGCTCGTGACTATCTGACCCGCCGTATGGATGATCAGTAGATAGTTGAAGGACCGCCCAGGTAGAGACATAGGTTCGACCGAGGAGGTCCGCAGGGAACAAGCGGATGTGGCAGAGGATCTGGTTGTGCAGCTATCGGTGGGTGACGATTCGAGGCGTTACCATCACCACCACTAGGTGTTCCACCCCAACCACAGGGAGCAGGTGGATAGGGGCGAGCTCAGCTCCAGGCAGTTGAGGCCTACGACCATGGTGCTCCGGAGATGATAAGAGGTATGATCTATATCTACTCCACCTTATCTATAGTACTTATAGACATATGTACCAGTCACTATTTTATTTACACTACCCTCATTCAGATCATTAGAGATTCCGACGAAGCCGTTGGCACGATCCTTAAGGCTAGAGACTCCTACAGGAGTGGATTCGACGATTACGCACTGGTTCTGGAAGTTTTAGCTTACCCTCTGAGGTGAGATCATCGGTTGGGATCTCCTAGTAGAAGCTTCGAGGCCTTATAATGTCATATTGGATATGGACTGGTTATCTACAGTCCATGATTAGATTGACTGTATTAGGTGCAATGTATGGTGTGTTCGCACAGATGAGACCAGGTTTACCTTCACCGGTGAGAAGGGAGCCTTTGCAGCACATGATTGACTTACCTAGAGGATATTGTAGCCGATCACACAATTTTTGGCTAGCCTTACCCTCAGAGTGGTTGATGTGGAGAGTTCAAGCTATCCTGTAGTGGTGGACCAGTACACAAATGTCTTCCCTGATGATGTTCTGAGTCTACCTCCTTACAAAGAGGTGTATTTTTCATTGACTTGTACCCCAGGACGACATCGATATCTTCACCAGCTTATCGGATGGCTCCCGCAGAGCTTTGTGAGCTGCGGGTATAACTTTAGGACTTACAGGGGAAGGGATTCATTTAGCCCAATGTTTCTCCATGGGTAGCCCTGATTTTTTTTGCCAAGAAGGAAGATGAAAGCTTGAGGCTTTGTGTTGACTATCGGCGCCTGAACCAGGTAACCGTGAAGATCAAGTACCCACTCTCGAGGATTGACGACCTCTTTGATCTGCTTAAGTGTTCATGGTGGTTCTTGAAATAGACCTCAGATCAGGCTATCACCATCTTAGAGTGCGAGAAGAGGATGTGCAGAAGACGACTTTCAGATGTCAGTATGGCCATTATGAGTTCTTTGTTATGTATTTCGGCATAACCAACACCCACATAGTGTTCATGGGACACATGAATAGGATCTTTCAGCCATACCTTGATTTCTTTGTGGTGGTCTTTAGTGACGACATTATGATCCACTTGGATATTGAGGAGGAGCATGCCTATCATTTGCAGATAGTTTTGGACACACTCCGAGGGCACCAGCTTTATGGTAACCTCTTCAAGAGCTAGTTCTGGATCCAAGATGTTCACTTTTCAAGACATGTCATATTGGAGGTGGGATTTGTAGTAGATCTAGAGAAGATTTAGGCAATACTTTCTTGAGATCCACCCTGGAGTGTGACAGAGGTATGGAGTTTCCTGGGTTTGGCTGGATACTACTGGAGGTTTGTGCCAGATTTCTCCAGAGTTGTAGCACCTTTTTCGGAATTGATGAAAAAGGGGAAACACTTTGTTTGGTCAGAGAGATTCCAGCAGAGTTTTCAAGAGCTAAGGAAGAGGCAGACTAGTGCCCCCATCTTGAGGCTACCGGAGGAGGGGTGAAGATGTACCAAGATCTTTGATGACAACACTGGTGGTCGGGAATGAAGAAATCAGTAGCAGAGTTTTCTCTCGATGCCTCACTTGTCTGTAAGTGAAGGCAGAGCATCAAGTACTAGCAGGCTTAGTTCATCCTTTAGAGGTCCCAGAGTGGAAGTGGGATGGGATATACATTGACTTCGTGATAAGACTCCCACATACATCCAGGGTTCATGATTCTATTTGGGTGATTCTTGACTGAATCACTAAGTCGGCTCACTTCCTACCGATCAGAGTGCAGGGTTCAGTGGAGAGCTTGGGACGCCTCTATGTGCAGGAGATTGTGCGACTACATAGAGTACCCTCGATGATTATCTCTAATCATGATACACAATTCAATTCCTAGCTATAGAAGGGGTTACACGAGGCATTTGGGAAGCAACTTTGTTTGAGCACCACCTTCCATCCTCATACGGATGGCCAGACTGAGTGGACTATTCAGACCCTCGGGGACAAGTTGTGTGCTTTCAACCTCAACTTCGGTCGCAAATGGGAGGATCACTTTCCCTTGGTGGATTTTTCATAAAACAAAAACTATCACTCCACTATTTGGATGACACCTTTTGAGGTGTTTTATGGGAGAACTTGCATATCACCTCTGTGCTGGACTGACCTAGGGGAGTCACCACTCATGGGACCGGATATGGTACGGGCTACCACATAGAAGGTACAGGTCATCCAGGAGCGGATGAAGGTTGCACATAGCAGGCAGAAGTCTTATGCCGATAGGAGACAGAGATTTATTGAGTTTGAGTATGGTGACCATGTGTTTCTACGGGCCTCACCTTGACAAGGTTTGCAAAGATTTGGCTGGGGTGGAAAGTTATTTCTGAGATTCATCGGACCCTTCCAGGTCCTCAGCAGAGTTGGTGAGATCTCTTACCACTTAGATCTTCCACCTCAGTTGCACCGGGTGCACGATGTCTTCCCCATATCCAAGCTGAGGAGATACGTGTATGACCCTCTCACATCATCGACCACGGTGAGCTAGACATTGAAGATGGAGCGACGTTTACGAAGTTTCCAGTAGAGAAATTGGATCGATAGGTGTGGGTCCTTCAAGGGTGGTCGATACCTCTGGTTCGCGTTCGTTGGTAGCACAGGAACCTCCAGGAGAGTACATGGGAGAGGGAGGCTCAGATTCGTACTCAGTACACCAACTTGATTCCTTAGTTTGAGTTGTGCCTTATGGGGATGTAAAGCCTTGAGGTGGGGAGAATTCAATGAACCAGAAATTCCATGTATTTTTTAATTATATGAGAATTTTACGAGTTCGCAAAAATTGACGGCGCGTGATTTCAAGGCCCAAGGTGCTCGGAATGAATTTCTAAACTTTTCTTCGAGTACATTCAGTAAACATGGGAGCCAATTTTTGTAACTTTTGAACTAGTGATCAGAATTGAAATCTTAGGATATCATTGAACTCACAGCACCGTTATTCTCTTAAGTAGACTTTCACCTCGACGACAGTTGGTCGAGGGTGAAAGTTAGTTTTTGTGATTTTTCATGGAAGAAGAAAAATAAAATGTTTAACATTTTTCTTTTTCTTTTTGAAAACCTCTCAACATAGGTTATGGTGTTGGGGACCACCCAAACCCCTCTTAATGGGGGGAAACCTCTCAACTCCCCATTAATTTATTCTCCCTTTTAATTATGCCAACCCTCCAATTAATTATTTGAGCCATTAATTTTTTTTCCGACATAAATTAAATGTATAAACCCACTTTAATTTATGTTGGCTCCTCATTTAATCACTAGGGAAAAAAATTTGGCAAAGGGGAGAGTAGGGAGAACAGTGGAGAAACATTCTCCAATGAAGAACTCTTCTCCTTCGATGAATATTTCTCCAAAATCCATGGAAAGATCTCCAATGACGAACGAACCGACGATCGAGGAAATGTCGTTGTCACCGACTTCACCTGTTTCCTCTCCTCACCAATGTCATTGGAGGAGACTTGTTTCAGGATCGACAAACAAAAATCAGTCTCAAGTGTAGAAAAGCTTCCACAAAACCATCGAGGTAGTGGTTTGGTTGTTTCTTTTTCGTGGTTTGAGTTGAATTAATCCTCTTGATCCGACTGCTACCGAACTAATGCGAAGGGTGCAGGACAAACGAACATGGCCCTATCCCTTTTCTATTATTCATACTTGTTGGATCCTACGCGGTGGAGAAAGGTGGCGGCCAATGGAGGTCGACCGCATAATAGGGCGGTGGCGTGCGTCAGTGTCGCCCGACGAGAAAGTGTCACGGCTTGTGCCGCAGTGACAAAGGGGAAGGCGACCGACGTTTGGGCGGCCATGGAGAGGCGGCACACGACGCACCACCATCAAAAAAAGGGGTCGCGACCTTCTTGGCCACAACAGATGGCAGAGGTGCGGCCGATGTTCGGCTGACTATAGAGCTGCGGCGCACTATGCGCCGCCGGGAGGACCTAAGGGCCGGTCGTTTTGGACGGCTGAGCTGGACCGAGTGGGACCTCCTCAGGTCCCATGTGCTGGCTGACAACCGAATAGCCGAGTCGTTCGATGTTTGAGAGCGGGGGGTGAGTGAATCCCCCCCCCCCCGCATGCGGCCTGGCCAGGCCAGACCCAGCGGGTTGGGATGACCCGAACCGGACCGGGTCGGACTAGACCCAGACCAGTTTCATCCCTAGATGTACTATTGGCCATAACTTTGGCACCATGTGTCCATTTTACGAACCATCTATGGCACCAGAAAGATTGGAGTGAGACAATCATTTTGGTATACCCCACTCGAGATTTGGATAATGTTGTGGTACAGTCGGGTTAGATCTAGCATGAATCCTATTAGGACCTCATAACTAAAAGGATAATAACTTAATGACCAGACATCAGATTGATGCACCGTATATTGCATTGTGACCCCTATTACTTGGAATTCTATTGGGATACTTCTTCTCGGGACTTCATGGAAGTTGTAGAATCGACTAGTATTTTGAGGAGGGGACTCTCCCGAAGATGAGCAAGCTTAGTGAGGGTACCATGTAGATGGAGATGAAGCTGTACTAGGATCATGTGTGGGTCTGAAGACATACTGACGATGTACTAAGATCCTATGTGGGTCTCACAAAGTACTAGTGATGTACTTGGATTATGTGTGTGTTTGACGACGTAATGACGATGTACTAGGATCTTGTGTGGGTCTGACAACGTACTGACGATGTACTAGGATCATGTGTGTGTCTGACGACGTACAAATTATGTACAAGGATCCTGTGTGGGTCTGACAACATAATGACGTTGTAGTAGGATCATGTGTGGGTCTGATGACAAACTAACAATGTACAAGGATCCTATGTGTGTTTGACGATGTACTGACGATGTACTAGGATCCTGTGTGGGTCTGACAATGTACTAGGATTCTGTGTGGGTCTGACGAGGTACTAGGATCCGTTCTAGGTCTAATGATGTACTAGGATCCTGGGTGGGTTTGATGAGGTACTAGGATCCTGTGTGGGTCTAACGATGAACTACAATCCTTTGTGGGTCAGATAAAGATTTAGGATCCTTCGTGGGTCTGCCTCTTAACAGAGTAAGATTAATTAGTAGTTACATCTAATCATCTCTACTATTGTACCTAAGTTTTAGCTAGTGTGAGATAAGATCGTACCAGTGTGGTACTTTCCTTCATGGTAATACCTTGGTAATATTCTTCTATGTGGAATAACTGTGTGATACTTAACTTTGTGGTATTTCTTCCTTTGTGTAATATTTATGCTTTGGGATTTTGGGTTGGACCCTGTGTTTCTCCATGACTGAGATGGGTATACATGATAACTTTGGTATTTGTATGGGCATATACCTAAGTAGGGTTGTCAATTGATTTCATGCTTTGTGGTTTATCCTTTATGGATTTTGTGAGACCTTGAGGGTCTCTACTGAGTATCATAATACTCACCCTTACACGGGATATGCATGCACCTTGTTGTGTTTGGTGCAGACAATGGACAATGCTGATCGAGGCTAAGGGTACCAGAACTTGATGGTGCCCGGAGGTGGACCATATGGTGTGTCAGTATTAAGAGGAGACGGGCAGATGAGGAGTTCTGAGGAGGTGATCTGTACTTACCTTTCAGCTAGGAACCTCGGAGGATGACCCAATAGTTGTCTTTCCCATTCTTCAGTTTTATTGTATTTCAGTTGTACTTGTACCTTTACTATTGGGCTTATATTCTAGCCCCTCTTACTTTCAGCACACTTTTTACTATACTATTTACTTGTGTTTGTATCTTGTTGTGTGATTGGTTGTATGTGTTTACAGGCTATAAAGGCAATGCCTTCCCGGTTTTAGGGAATAAGCCTTTTGGTGCTATTCGTCAGCCCCTGGCCTGTGGAAGACGAGCTTGGGGTAGTCACAACATGGGCCCCGAGGGACGGGTCATGACAACCAAACTCACACACAAATGATGAAGAGAATTAAACACAGACTTTTGATTGAATGAAAATTATAAATAAGGGATTCATTTGCAAAATTATTTAAAAAAATTAATAACTTTAATATTATAAAATAGGAGGGTGAGAATTAAAAAATTATAATGATGAAACAAGCTTTTATATTTAATTTAAATGAAAAAAACCTAGATGAGTATAATTGAAAACAAACGCAAACGAACATGAAAATAAAAGTGGAAGAGAGGTATATCTTATTTTAAAAAATAAATTCAAGTACTACCCTAAATTTTTAATGTCTTTGTTCATGAAAAATATCCTCCATAAGTGCGGAAATTCCAACCCCTTGCAAGGAAAAGAGGAGTATGTGTTTATAGGCCTAGGTGGTGGACTGTTTGTATTCCAAATATTCCTTTCAACATGGATCACCAATTTGGCCATCCATTAACCTAAATCATGATATATATTCCTCTCAAAGTTTTATATATTGATTTTACTATCAAACCTCTAAATTTTTCAGCCAATATACATTCAAAGCCAAGGTTATGTCTCTTTTAGTAAACCTTGTGTTGTTGTCAATTTTAATGTCAAGTTTTTATCTCATCTAAATGCGAATGGATTTTAGGCAAGGAATATTTCCAAAAATATGAATAATTTATTCTAAAAATTCTTCCTTATATGTCATTTCTTTTACACCACAAAATCTCTGATCCATGGGATGATTGTATTGGGTGAAATGTAAAGAAAGTGGGTTGCTTTTAACTCCTAGATAGAATGCTATAATGGAATTCAAAGAATCCTTTGGGCCCATTTTTTGTGGATCTAGGACTTAAATTTTTTAACCATGATTATTTTGGATATAGAAGAAAATATTAATTATTTTCATCAAATTTGGGCTTTTGGATTGAGCCCAAAAATTATATCATTATTGATTGTCCTGTTTTCTCAACAGATTTGTTGGGCCTTCTTGTGGGGTCCAAATGCCCTTTTAATTGGCCTAATTGGGAAAGGATACTTTCTAATGATATGTTTTAAATTTTCATTTGGAACATGAAAAAATAAGAATCACATAATTTAAATTATTATGTAGAGATAAATGATCAAAACATTATACTATTGTTTATTTAAGTGGACTTTAACAATGCACTTCTTATGTGTTTATGATCAAAACAAGAACATTTATTAGAAATTAGTTATTTTTAAGTGACATTAATATTTTGGAATTAATATAAAACCATGAATGAATATGTAATATCAAAAAAATTACATAGAACAACCATTTATTGTAAGGAAATCAAGGCCAAGGAATTACAAGAGATCTATCACACAAACATGACTTCTATAACGGATTAAAGGCTAGAAAAACAACCTAGGAAAAAACCTAGGGTCAAGAGGAGGAAGTTTTATGCAAGGTAGATGAAAAATAAAATAGGTAAAAAATTAAAAACTACTTCTTAGGTAATTAAATGGTGTGTAATTCCATAACATGTCATGTAATTCTTTTTAGAGGGATACACCAAAAAAACCCATCATCATAAATTATTTTTTAACCATGCTCACCTTTTATATGACATGAACTATTTACAGGGCATGTAACCACTTCGCTCCCTATACTGGTTTCACTAAATATGTCTATAAGAAATTACACATTGTAAAACACCTTTAGATGACATGTAAATTCACTACATTTAGATTTAATCCAATTTTCTACAAAAGGACACAAACCACATATAATGCCTTAAAAATACCGTAAATTCCATGTAAACCCATATAAAACATTTAAATATAGACTCTATTGTTTCAAAAAACAAATATTCTTGAACTTTAGTTCATTTTCTCTAATAAAGCCTCTCCATCTACAAATAAGACTCATCCACCAAGGCTCAAAAGATAAACTCTTAGAGTGATGTACTTCAGAAAACATAGGATATTACTCATTAAGTATAAAAAATACTTATGTCATTATGTAAAAATTTTAAAATTTGATTTGGGAAAATTAGAAATAAATGAAATTATGTAAGGAAAGAGGTGCTCACATTCAGGACATAGGATCTCCCTTGGGCGACTCCTTAGAAATCGAGGGATATATATTATATATTATGGATAGGGGTGAATAAAAAAGATAAGATTATAAGGTAAGGAAAAATAATATATTTTTAGAAGTGAATATAATTTTTTTACTTTAGTCTTGAAGGGGTGGTGGACATCCCCTTTTATAAGTGGTGAGAATGATATTTTTGTAAATATTTCAAATTAATATAAATACGAATCATGTTTCACATGGAAAGAATAGTATGAAATTGATAATAATATAATGATATATTAGATTATTTTTATCATCCCCCAACCATTAATTTTCCCATAGGGTTTGAATATGCTTTAATCTTCTTTACCCTTAGAATTTTGACTTTTACCATTTTCTTTTTTCTATGGAAACTCAATTTTACCTAAGTAATTTACGTTTTATTCCTTAAAATAAAATAGAACTCATAATATAATTTTTATTTATAAAATTCCCAATATGAGATCCATTTTAATAGATAAATATTCAACTTAGAAGAAAAAATAAATTTTAACATCAACACGCAAAACATGTATATTTCAGTTTTTAGAATGTTTTTTATGATATTTTTTTTGTGGAAAATTATTAATGTATTTGAAATTAATAACAGAAATTTTATTATTATAATAAAAATAAAAGTTTTTTTATTTCATATAAATCCAAAACCAAAATTCAGAAAAATATTATTTAAATAAAATAATATTATACAACAATATTAATGTAAAATAATACTTATGTTGTTTCACATATTATTTTTTAAATTCTTAATATTATTTTTAAATATATAGTTTTACTCCTTAAATAAATCCTTGATCATGAAAATATATTTATATTTTTTAAGTTATACATACTTCTTTATGTATCGATAAACACAATGATTTTAGTAAAAAAATTAATAATCTCACCATTTACTAATCTCACTGTTATTTTTTTTAATGTAGGGTAGAGAGAATAATTATAGTTCTTATATTGACATTTTTTCCCATTGATTATTCGAGACAGACCATGTTAAGCCCTTCAAATCCTATTTTTTATTTGGATTTTTTTTGTCTTTTTCCATGTGTGGGTTTTTTCATCACCTAGTTATCAAAAAGGGTTTCTCTCTTTCATTTTGTTTAACAATGGGGGATTGACCCACAACCCATTATTTTTAAAAACTACTCACCAAAAAAACAATTTTTTTAGAATAATCCCAAAAAACACTACTCTATTTTGACAATATAAATATAAAATTTTTGTTCTTTTTATTAAATTAATATTAAAAATATATAAACTTAATTATTGAAATGAAAATAAAAAATGTAATGAAAAAATGTTTTTATTGAAAATTAATGTTATAAAGATAATGTGTATTTAATAATATTTCATATAAATTTATATTTTACATAATATTGAAATAATAGTTTATAAATAAAAATATTAACTCTCATAATAAATTTTAAACTGTGATCAATTTAATTTATTATGTTAAAATAGACAATACTTTTTCGAAAAATTAGTTCTTCAAAATGAATCATTTTTTAATATTTATAAAAACAAAATAATAAAATGAAATTATTTTAATTGATTATTAACATTGTATTTGAAAATTATTTTATTATTCAAGTAATTTTAATATTTTTTGATTTTTTTAGTTTTTTTGTTTCATTAGTTTTGTGTTGTGTGTGACACAAGATTTCGTAGATAATATTAGTTTTAATGATTAATAATCCTTGGCCATTATATTCTACCCCATTAAAAAATTTCATCCTCTTAATTATATATATTAATAACAAATGAATTTAAGGGAGTGTATTCTTATCATATTTATCAATTAGAGCATAAGTTATAATATGACATGTACTTTAATATACTAGGGTTTATTTAGTTACTTATAATTTATTAAAAAACATAAATATTTCATATAATCATATACACAAGAATGCATGTAACCTAATCATATATTCTTTAAAACATACCTATCCCAAAACTATTTGAATTTTTAGTACATTAAACCGTATTGAAATCATATATTCACCAAAAAAAATACTCTATTACTAACTATAAAAATTATTAACCACTAGTTTATAAATCTACACACCAGTAAATATATATCCCAAAAAATGAGATAAATATCTCCAAAAATATCAATAATATTTATTTTATTAAATAAATAATGAATTTCATGGAAATAAACACAATATTACTTACTTTCCTCAAAATAAATCTACTATTTATTTCATCAATATCAAGTATATAATAAACATAAGATATATCTATACCTCAATCATGTGTTCTGAAATAGTTATACAAAAAAGTAAAACCTTTTCATAAAATCACTTTTCATGGTTATTGATATCATTTAGTACATGTTCCAAATCATATAAAGAAAAACTGCTAAAGAAAAATCCTAATATGTTTCACATAATCCTTATAAATTTTGGAATACACTAGAATGGAATTGATAAATATTACTCACTAATGAAAATAATTTACAGTATCAATAATTAATTTTTGTTAATATTTCAACCTCAATACCTTAGGAAAAAAATATAAAACCCACTGTTTCTAGCATAACATTTGTATAATAAGATTCTCAATAATTTATGTTTTCTTACTTATTTAGTTATATGACATTTTGGTTTTATGATGCATACATTTTTATATTAATTATTACAATCTTGTATCAGTAAGTACTAAAACAAAAAAGGTTATGTTAGTATAAAAAATATGAATATGAGAGCATTAATGCGAAGATGACTCCCCTAATGACATAATACTTTTTAACCTACAATACTTTTGATTCAACCAATGACTATTTCCATTCAATCCTTGGTCATCCATGTCTATCCATGGTTATTTTTCTATTATGTTATCTAACCTAATTAGTAAACATCATAATAATATCCTTCATAAGGGTTCATTAGAGGCAACGTGGATTATCCATAGCATATCCCCTAGGACTTTTGAACTTGGTGTGCAGTTAGGCCTACTTGTCATGCACTAGGTGATAATCGAGTAAATACATAATACCTCATTTTTTTGGTTATTAGATCAAGGTACATTTGTTCCATAACTTGTATAAACCTTTAGTATCCATAAATTTTTTTAATTTCTAAAAATCACACAATATATACATTACTAAAACAGTGAAATGTTATCTTGTACATAAATTTTCCCATTAGTCTTGTCTTAGGATTTTCAAAAAAAATTCTCATATTAATCATCAAAAAAACATAAAATATTCAATATATCCTACCAATAATTAAATTCACACCATTAAAACTATGATCAACCTTATCCTACCAATCCTTAATGTCCTTTATAAATCTTAATTTATATTAAACCAATAATATCTAAACCTCTAATGATATTTAAACCCTCTTGTTATTCTAACTAAATCACCATAGACCTACACTGCTTGATTTGGTGTAAAAAACAACAATCTTTACACACTGTCTTTGATTAAAGTACTTAATTACTAGATCATTCACACAAAATGAAATATTTATATTCTTAAGACATTTTTATTTTTATATTTTTATAAAATAAAATATTTAATATCAATAAACTTTGAACTTTTTATAAAATGGAAATATTCCCTACTATTTAAGAAACCACTTGATCCATAATAATTCTGTAACGTCTACCAAAAACCTTCCACTAATGATACTCTTCTAGGAACATATTACATTTTTCATTTTTTACTTACCCAAGGAAAGAAAACCTATGAAAGGGTTTGATCAGATTCCTAATAAGGTTAAACATAAAAGAAAATAATCAAATATTATTGTTGAGAATAAAATGAATATATTGGTATAGTCAAGATACATAATAATGGTATACACAATAAATCATAGATCATAATTCATGTTATAAGGAAAAAATCATCAATCAAAAGTGTATGGAAGAATTTTTCAATTCCCATGATCCAAGAGAGAATAACATTAGGATATATTAGAAATGAATCATAAACATTAGTATAAGTAACATTACATTCATGAGACACACCATAATTTCCATTCCTTATGGTAAATTAAAATGTAATAAATAATAATTTATCTCAAGATAACTAGTGAATTGTAGGGTGATGTATGACCACATCCATTATTTATTCAGGGTTTCATGTGCCACCTGAAATAAATCATTCAATATATCATAAAGAACCCCTGGAAATAAAATTGGTTTAATATCCTTTTCAAATGGAACCACATTAATAAATAATTTATAATTCCTTCAACAATCAAAATGTGATAGACCCATGAAAATTAAATGGGTATCAAAAGGGATTTTCAAATACTTCCCTAATGAGACCCTATTATTTTATTTATTTTGGGTTTATTTTGGTTTATAAGAGTTCTTCCAAGCATTTTTTGGGAAATGGTAGTTTTTAGTCTTGGAAAAGGGTAGTATATAGTTTGTAGAAACTATGCACCATCATGTTTCAAATTGTGTGGTCTAGACTATGGGTCTACTAAGTCTGTATAGCTATATGCATATCCATGCAACATATACCTTTTAACAATGTGTCTTAGACATAAGCACTTTCCACCCCGCATTTTTAATTGCATGATCATTTAACCTCTTCCAAGAATTTGTGGGGCTTCCACCACCATTGGAAAGAGGCCATCGAATGGTTGGAACATAGTACAGAAAACTATGTATCCAAACAGTGTGGTCTCCCATGTCAATTAAAAAGTGATATGTTACCAATTTTCCTCTTTTATTTTGAACTCAATTCACCTCTACTCCTCCCCCATTAGACCCCAATATTCATAGAGCTCCTCACAATCCTTTCTATTGGATTAATCTTCTCTTCCATTGTAAAATTTTGGTATTTCATCAGTATTTGAGGTGGATCTTCAAATATGATACCTTATTCATCCTAATTCATCCTAATTATTCTATTTTTTCTTCATTTTATTCCTCTTTATTGGGTTCTTATGGACTAGGGTTCATGTTTTATTATTTTAAATTGGGTGTTTTGATCTTTTAGGGTTCCCATTATTTCCTTTTTCTACCTTCATATTATTAGTGGTAATTTTGAGTTTAAAACTATGTGTGAAACAATATTTGATTTAGGTGTCCCAATTTCCATGATTTTAACATGAATTTCGTTATTTATTAGTGTTTTGAATGTGTGTTTTATTTTTATATGAAATGTATATGCTATGTAAATATTGCGATCATTAGAATTAGGTCTTAATTTTTATTCTAAAATTTTCACCTAGTCTTTACCATGTCTTCCATTTATTTAAAACATGATTTCATGTTTTTTTACCGTAAAGAAAATAAAAATATAAATTGGTCTTATAAATGATTTTTTACTCAAAATAATTTTCCAGTAGTGTTTTATAAAGTGAAAGTATTCCTTTTATAATCATGAGGCCTGATTGTCCCTTTGAAAATGTTTTATATAAGTTAAAAACCATTCATGAGTAATACCTATTGATTTGGAAATGTAGTTTTTGTGAAAAATAATTAATTTATATTTTGTTCCTTATGAAGAGTCTTGTTTTTTGTTTGTGTATAACATAAAAAGAGTCCATGCTTAAAGTGGGAGTTAGAAGGTGAGAAGGTGGATAGGATTTTGTATAAATTATGTGATATATATATATACAAACATGATAAAAATAAAAACCTTTCATTTTAATGGCAAGCCATAGGTAGTTGTGTGGGATCCTTGGTACTCATGCTTCACTAGTTGGATTACACATTGGCTAGTGGGCTTGAGTTGATAACCTAACTATTTTTGATATGTTTTACTATATAGAGCCTACGAGGATATTATAGAGTGTTAGGGAACTGATTTTTTATAACTGATACTAGAAGAGATTGATTACAAGATAGTAATTTATATTTTTTCTAGGCCAAGTCAACTTGCACATGAGATCCCATGACACCAGTTATACCCATATGCTATTTTCAACCACATTCGGGTTTATTTATAAAATTTGGTCTTTGATTTTTTAATATTATGATAACTTTTTTATCAAGGTTAAAAATTATAATGAACACAATTTAAATGTATTTAATTCCTTTAAAACCACTCTACCATTATGATGGGAAGTTTTTTTCTTAATATGGATGCTTGATACTTGTTTCTCATTAAAGTTTAACAAACCTTAATTTCATAAATCTAATATTTAGAATAGAGTGAAATTGTTTTAAATTTAAATGTAACTGATATGGAATTTTTTACCCTTGGAATACCTAGTGAGAATCTTGGTTCTCACACCTACTTTATTTATCATTTTTTACTTCAAATTGTTCCATTTTTGGATCACTCATCGAGATAATGTTGTTTTTTTATTGTATATGACCCCTAAGGTCACATGATGGTATGTTCCATTTATATTTATTTACCACTTCCAATTGTTTATTAATTTATATTTATTTATTTCTCATATGTGGACTAAATCATTCCCAATTATGTTTAAAAGATGCCCGGTTCCAGTTACTATCCTGATAGGATCGGGGAAACCTAGAATGCCTTGTTGAAGGACAATCCAAGTGACCTATCTATATTGAACTTGGTTGGTATATGAAAAAATTGTATTAGATAATTATCCAATTTTATTTGGGGATGGCCTGTATTTTGGAGCTTGGATTTTTTTAATTCATGTGGTTAGTCATGGGTAGGTTCTTGGTTACCACTTATTGAGAAGGACACTTGAATTTCTAGGGTGGAATGGGGTCATTTTTCTTCGATATCCATGAATGGAACATAGAATTTTTTGAGGCTCTAGTTTTTGATTGATTATATATTTTTTATTTTAGAATAGGTGGACTATTTTGAGGAAGTCCATGTCTTGGAGTTAATATTTTTGAGTATTTCAAAGGGGTTTAAGGTTACTATGAATGGTCTAGAAAACCAAGTACAGAAAATAAAAACAAAGTCTAATGACCTTCCTTGTGCTCACCCAGTTGGTGCATGGTCTTCCAAAGAATATATAGATGACGTTTATAGTAGTGGTTCATTGTGGGTTTTGGGTTTTTTATTTTTTTAGTAATCGGGATTCTGTTATTTGTTTGTGGTATTTTTTTAGTTGAATTTGGGGTGTTTCCCCTTGGGTTTCAAATTTTTTTTTGGTTTATTAAAAATTAAATTTGTACAATGAAAAACATGGGTTATTTGGAAATGATATGGGTTGTTTTGAAATTCAAAAGTGCCTTGGCATTTTTGTTGGGATATGTGAAAGGTTTTAAAAAAACTAAAATGGAAATGAATTTAAAAAATGTTATGGGATTTTGGATGTGCTTTGTATTGGGATCATAAAGGGTGGCTTCAAATTTGATTTTTATTTTAATTTGGGTTGATTGTATTTTTTAGGAAATTGGAATATCTTGTTTACCTCTAGTATTATTATAAACACTCATATATATGTATAGGTGATGGTATTTGTGGATAGACACCTGAGTTGGCATATAAAATTATATGTGTGGGGATTCATAGGATACCATTGGTTGGGTCTTAACCCATATGGATTTATTTGGGAATAATAATGGCCTTTTTAGGTTTTATGAAGATTATTTTAGGGTCTTAAAGATTAAATTTCTGGTCTCTTCAATTATAATATTCCAATTGTGATATTTACATAGTTTTTGATTTAGGGTTGCTGATATATGATTGGAATGTAGAGTTTTGGTTTTATATTGAGTTTTGAACAAGTCATTATTCTTATTTTTGGGGTGTTCCTTCACTAAGTCATAATGGATTAGGAACAATATATGTGGGTGGTACTACCATTATGTGACCATGGTTAGTCGAGTCCTTCCCAATTAATTTTTTTAATTCAAGATATGAATTTGGGTGGTTCTCAGTACCAAGAAATCCTTCTGAATTTTTAATATTAGAACCCTCCTGTATTATTCAATAAGCGAGAGTATAATAATGATGAAAAGGGGATGTGGATAATTGAGTAGATTTTCATAAATCATGAGCTTACTGAGCCTCTTAATATCATGTTTGAAATAATTATATTGTGTGTCTCTTGTTGTAAGTGGTGTAAGTCCATTTACTAGTCCAAACTATAGAAGGAACATTATTTTTAATGCATCAACACCTTGTCCATCAGTCTGTATTTCTACAAATATATGAAGGTACCAAAGGCAATATAGTTATAACATATTAGGTAAAGAGAATTGATATTTTTTGATAATTCTGATAGTTTTTATGTGTTTTTTATGCCCCCCATAACTTTCCAATGATGAATCCTTAAAGGCACGATTCATTGAAATTGGCATTCGAAAAAAAATTATTTCAAGAAGTGTTTTCTTTTTTATAATTATTATGAGGAACCAGTAAGGTAGTATATTCAATATGAATCTAATTTATCTATGGAAGCAAAAGTGTTTGATGTCTCATACATTTTGGGGAGTGGTGGTGGTGGTTCTAGTATAAGGAAAGGAAAGAGGCAATTGCTTTTCTTCTCATTTGAATAATCTGTTACTAAGCTATGGGTGACCAGTCAATGTGGAAGTACTTGGAATAATAATCCATCTTGTTAGAAAGAAAAAAATACCATATTTTCATGTGGATTCTTGGTTCATTTACAATGGTTTTGTTGGGGTGTCATTATGAAGCAACGTGGAGCCAGATCCACCGATTTGAAGGTCCCCATTTCTTTTGTAGAATCATGGAGTGTATAATGAAATTATTTAGAGTTTATTTTATTGGAAATGTTTACTTATTTTGGGATATTTAGCATGGTGGTGTATTATTTTTTTGAGCATGGGGGAAGATATTTTATATATTTTGGAAATTTATTTTCTTAATTAAGAGGTATTTTGGAAATTTAGAATTATGTGGTTGTGTAATGGAGTCATTTTTTGTATTATTTATCATACCTTCAATTTAAATTTGAATTTGTCACCTTATTTTATTTTGAGGAACCAATGTTTAACTAGATCACTAATATGATGGGAAAGGCCACCGTGGAAGGGATCTTGGTAAACTGAGTTTTCCTACCTTTCCCAGAGGTATAATTTATGCACCCCAACCCACCCAAACTAGGCCATAGTAACTTTTTTAATGAATTTGTGGTTCATGTGTTAGAATCTCGTGTAAGTCTCCAATGAACCATGGTGTGATCCATTCATTACATCTAATTTATGGGTGAAGGTGTTCCCTATTTTTGGAGTGTGTATGGTGTTGCGACACTATCGATATTTGTTCTTTTTTTGGTAGTTTGGGTTTTATACTCTCACTGGTTGTTTCTATGGATTGCCTGATAGACACTAAAGGATGATATTATCATCATATTAGAACATTAGAGTTTTTAGTGATGGGTGGGAGATAATTTTTTTCTATTTATCACTATTTTGGTGATTGATGATTTATGGGGTGGAGTCTTCCCTTATCTCATGTTTTGGTTGCCTAGATCTTTTGAGACTTTATGTGGGAATAATGTATCAATGGTGGGGATAATTCTCAAACCCCAGTACAACATGGTCCTTTTATTTTATTTATTTTTATTGTACTTTTTATAAAAGTTTTCTTGGTGTTCTAAGAGAAATGGTGGTTTTTGGGCTGGGAAGAGGGTGGTGTATGGTTGGTGCACATTTTTTAGAAATATTCCACCATCCCTTTTCAAAATATGCAGCCCAAATAGTGGGAAAACAAAAGCCACATGGATAGGTGCATGATTATGAACCATCTCCCTTAAAATAGCATGACCTATATAGCAGCACATTACACACCACACAATTTTCTACAGAAATGTGTGACAACTTCTAGGAAGCTATGCAGTATCCCCCTCTTTTGGATAGAGGCTAATGCACAGTTGGAACATGGTTCGGTAGAAAATACAGCCAAACCATATAATCTCCCAGGTCACTTAACTAGCTATGTTTTACCTCTATTAAATTTTGTTTTTTTGACACAAATCACCCATACTTATAAACCATTGAACCCCCAAAATCCATGGAGATCCTCCCACACCTCTCCCTTGGACTCATCTCCTCCATGGTAAAATATAGTGATTCCATTTAGATTTTTGGTGGATCGTCAAAGGTAATCCCATTTTTCAAATCCTTATTCCTTCTTCATCCATTTTTATTCTTTTTCTTATACCATAATGGGTTCCAAAAACATACGGTTATGTTTCCTTATTTTAAAATTGTGTGTTTTATTCTTTTATGGTTATCCTTAGTTTTTTCACCCTTATGGTCATCTTAGAGCTGATTTTGTGTTTCCACTATAATTTGAACCATGATTTGAGGTAGGTCTCCCTATGTACAAGATTTTAACTTGAATTACATGATTTCTTGGTCTTTTGAATGTGTGTTATATTGTAATTTGAAAATTATAATCAATGAAAATGTTTTGATCATTTTAATTTTGGTCTTCATTTTTTTTAAAACCTTTACCCTTGAATTTATCATGTATTTCATTTATTTTAAATACTATTTTAATATTTTTTTTGAATTTAAATACATGTTAATTATTAAATCGGTCTTCACAATGGTTTTTGACTAAAAAGAATTGGGAATTAGCGTTTTCTAAACTGAAAGTATTCCTTTTAATATGTTGGGGCCTAATTGGCACTTTGAAAATGTTTTATGGATGTCAAAACCCATATTGGGGCATTCTCCATGTTTTTTAAATCCATTTTTTGTGATTTTTTTATTTTTATTGTGTTAAAAGTGTAGAGTATTATTATTGGTTTATGAGTAACTTAAAAGGGGCCATTCTTAAGGTAGGAGTTTGGAGGTGAGACGGTGGATGAGATTTTGGGTAAAGAAGGTGATATATATATGTATATGAAATCTTCATAAAAATAACCTCTAATTATATTTCATGGGAATACTTGGGTAGTTAGGGAGGAACCTAGGTACACATATTACACTAGTTGAGATTACGCACTAGATTTTGGCCCTGAGTATATAACTTGACTACTTTTGGGATGTTCCCCTCGGCCAAGCCCGTAAGGGTGTCATAGAGGGTAGTGTTTTAGAAAACTGATTCCAGTAGATGTTGTTTATGAGAAAGTATTTCATATTTTCCCTAGGAAGTATAGACCATCACTTGATATACCATGACTCCCATTATACATATGATATTTTCTATTGAAATCAAGTTTATTTATAAAATGAAATATCTTATTTGTTTTTCTTATTAAGATACCTATTTCAAAAATTATAAATTTTATAAATAACTCACTTGAAAATTATTTAATTCTTTGAAAATGATATTAAATTTTTATGGAAAGTATTTTTGTAATATTAATTCTTGATATATTTTTTATTTGAAGTGTAGAAAACCCTATTTTCTTATATCATATTTTAAAACTGTCATGAAATGGTTTTAATTTTCTATGTAAGTCATATGGTGTTGTTCACTATTAGAATACCTACTGAGAATATTAATGCTCATGCCAACTTTTTTTTTATCATTTATCATCTTAAGGTTGTGTTAGTTCTGGATCAGTCATGGAATGAACATGGTTCTTTGATTGGAGGTGGCTGATGAAGTCACATCGAGGTATGATCCATTTTTATTTATTTTCCATTGATATTTTTTCATTAATTTTTATTTATATATATATATATCATATAGGTTATGTCATTCCAAATTGATTCTATATAATTCATGATACTAGTTTCTAACCTGGGAGATTTGGGGATGCCTCTATGGACTTTTCATAATCCATCTCGGGTGACCGGTCAGGGTTGACGCAGGTTGGTTCATGAAATATATTTAGTAAATTTCTAGGTAAATACACTTCAAAAAATAATATTTTATTTCCAACATATAGATAAATGGTATATGGTGAATTTATTAATTTACCTAATTAATTAATTTATGGAATCCAAATATACTCCCTTTAATATAAGGAATAACAAACAAGGTATTCACAAAGTAATTACCATGGAAGAAAATATATTTATATTCATAGTGGATGGTTAGGAAAGAGAAATACTATGATGGATAATTTCATTGCTAGAAAATAACATCAAATAATTCATCCATATAATTAATGTGTATAGAAATTTTTTTATAATTATCTCATTCAAGAATAATATATGTAAAAATATAATGACTTAGATGATAAAATTTTTTTTGTAGTTTTTGAAAAATAACTATGAAAATAATAAATATCCCATATATTTTGAAATAATTTTAAAATAAATATATTATACAATAATGATAAAAATAAATTATTTTATAAAAACAAAATATATAGAAAAAGATTGAAATAAAATTAAAGATCTAGTAAAAATATTTTCTTACATATAAAAAGTTAAAAAGAGACACTTTTCATAATTAATGAAAAATGAACCACTAAAAAAATATTCAAAGTTTTTTTTTTCACTTTTCAAGAAGGAAAATTAATATAAAATTTCCTTAATAAATTATTTATACATTGACTGGGACATTATAAATAAACAATCAAATAAATATGGACATTGATAAAGGGAGGTTCTCAAGCATAAGAAAATGTGGGGTCAGTTTCATTAAAACTGGTAAATAATGAGAAAAGGGGGAAAATGAAGTATGGAGAAGAAGTATAAAACCAAAAGATTAAATAGAGGATAATAATCTGATAGGAAGTTTTATAGAGAAAAGTATAAAAATTTTCTATAGGTATTATCATTAAAAAATCACAATTTGAAAATGTGATTGTCGAGGTAACCCTCGTAGAATGGGTGACTTAAGAATCAACGAATATTGAGTGGAAGATCATAAAATTTATATTAAAATCTCATTAAATGGATTATACTTCATACTGTAAAATAATATGGTAGTAGATGAACCATATAAGATAAATAATTGTGTGTAATATCAAACTTGCCTCATGAAATTAAATTTGAGACAAATAACCCCTTACAACCTTAGAAACATTTGAGTTAACACCTCTTGATGGGTGTGATTTCAAATGATAAACTAAATAAAACGAATAATGATATAGTCATGATATTAAACATTAGTCTGGTATTAGATATACCATTCTAATGAAAATGGTTTATAATAAGAAATAAGTATAAAGGAGTGATATTTTGAGATAATAAACCCTTAACTTGTCTCCCTGATTAGTCAAATTCACTCAAAGATCCTGTAAAACAAAAAAACATATTTTGGAAAAAACTTAATATATAAAACCTTTTTAAAAAATATTTATAATTATTATCAACTTGTATTTTAGTTTATTATAATCTATTTTCAACATTAGATGTGAAAAATATTGATTATTTTGAACAATTTTTCTTTTCACGGTGTTGTTATTTATTATTATCATAAAGATAATAACTAAAATATCATAAAATGTACTATAATTTAGCTTTAATGATATTTTATAAATTTATTTTTCATTAAATAATTTTTTTATTCATGGTTATTGTAGATGAAATCGGTGGCAAAATTTTTTTACTGATCGCTAACAAAAGAATGAGGGAATGTTAATTATTGAGCTAAGTATAATTGTTTCCATTAAAAAACCAAAATAAAATAATTATTTTCTTATTAAAAAAAATATAATCTATATTTTAGTTCTCATATTACTTAATGATATTATTTTATAGAATTATTCATGTAGGTGGTTAGACCGATCAAAATGTTTAAATACCATAATTAATGGATGATTATGATTAGGATAGTTGTTTCTTTTAGAATAAAAAAATTATTATAGAAGCATAATAATATTACTTGGATCGGTTTAAGGTAGTGAATAATTTTGGATGTTCTTTTAATAAATAGTAAATAACTTAGTCCAAAAATGAGATACATTACTTTCTGGAGGCATTAATCTGTAGAATGCACAGTTTACATTTTCATTTCTAGATGAATTAAGGTGGAATAAGGTGGATTATAATTTATAACTTTATAATAATAATTAAATTATACATTTCAAATTTTTTCATCAATTTCACCCATATAACCAATGAAGAGATGTGGTGGTTAAAAAACATAAGTCTTCACTTCATGGAGGTGGTAGTCTGCACAATTCAGGAATGATGTTTTAATTTTTGTTAATGGGGATGGGGAAAAGTGGATAATGGTTATTCAAATATTATAATAAAATTAATTATAAAAAAATATGATATAATTATATAGTAATTATAAATTTACATTTTGGTAATTTTTAATTAAAAGTAAAGAAGTAATGGAAAAAGTACTCAAATTAAAGACTTGGGATTTCCCCTAGAGGACTCTATAGATATAGAGAGACTAGGTTAATATATTTTTATTAGGGGATTAACGAAAATTAATTTCATTATAACATATAAAATTGTGGAATTTTAATAGGGAACATTATTTTTAGGGTGGTCTTGATGCACTAGTGAGAGGCCCCATTTATATGTGTTGTGAATGAAACTTTGGTAATTATTTCAAATTATATTAAAGATTTAACATGTTTCACATGCTAGTAAGAATACAATATAGATAATAATGGATTGAATGATGAAATAAGGTTGATAATACCTCAATAGTTTATTTTAACAAATATTTTATGCACATTGTTAAGTCCTTTACTCAGATAATTTTCACTTTCACTATTTTCTGTTTTATAGTGGTAACTAATTTTTACCTAAGTATTTTAATATTAATTCATAAGAATAAAATAACTATTATCAAATAATTTAGTAATAGAAATTAAAAATATTTAATCCATTCTCTCAAATAAGATTTCTATGTGTTGGAAAAATTAATTTTAACATCAATGTGTGTAACCTATACAAACATGTGTTTAGGAAAAGTGAAGGTTTTAGATAAATATTTGTTTTTCAGATAAATTTAACCTTTACATTTATTTTCATTATATAATTTTTTTATTATACTTCAAAAAAAATTCATTTGAATTTTAAATAATTTGGAAAATGAATTTTACCTAAATAAGATTTAATTAATGGAAATGACAAAAAAATGGAAAATATTTATTAATGAGTTAAACATAGGGTTTTTAATTTATAATATTTTCAATAAATGTATATCTTTAATCCCCAAATAATAATTTGGTCCTTAAAATTATTTATTTGTTTTTAAGTTACATGTAATTCATGATATAATTTAAACACTTCGAACTTAATAAAAATTGAACTTTTAACTATTCACCTAAAAATCAACTATTTCAAAAGAATTAGAAAAATAAATCCAAAGATAATTTTTGAAATAAAAATTTAAAAAATTTGTAATTTTTATCAAATTATAATTATATGATTTTTTATAATTTTTTTATTTATTTTATATTTAAAATAAAAATAAAAAATTATTTTTTATGAAAGATGACATTCTAAACTTCCATAATTTTATTTCATATAAATTTCAAATAAAAGTGTATGTTGATATAATAGATTAAAAATTTAAATATGAAACTTTATATTAATATTTTAAATATGATCAATTTAATTTATTATGGGAAGATATAATATTTTTTAAAAATATTCCTCAAAATACATCCCTTTTTAAAAAAATATCAATCAAAGAAAAATAATAATATGAAATTATTTTTATTTATTATTTCATTATTTACCAATTAATATATTCTACATGTAATATTAGTACGTAGTGGTACATTTTAGTTAATTGTTATGTAACGTTGTCATTTCATGTGACAAAAACTATAGAGAAAAATATTAATTTAATGGATCGATAATCTCAGGCTGTTACATATATGGATGAGAGGTATTATTATAAAAGTAAAATCCAAGAAAAATAGTCATATCTTATGTATATTGGTATTTCCTCATAAATATTATAACTACTCCTCAGAACAAGGTACATACTAAGCCCTTTCAATTTTATATATCTTACATGCCATATCCTAAATTGTATGAAAAAAATAAAAAAGTCTTGGTACAACATTTTAATGTACCTGAAAAGGTGCACCTACATCGTAACTAAACCAAATCACAACATAACTCAAGCACACATCCATATACACCAGAGGTTATCGACTAGTGGCATTGGTCAACATATAATAAATGGGAAGAGTATAACCACATGTATATGAAACTAAATTTTTTTTGAAATTTGTAACATTCTTTTAACTTATTTCAGTTAATTATTGAGTATTGTTTCGATTCCCTATATATTTGGGGGAACTTCATGAATTTCTAGGATGGGGATAACTTGTTAGGGTAAATGATCTAATGTTCAGGGATGTATATTTTTTATCTAATGCTTTCCATGAATAAATGTTATGAAGTCATTAGAGGGCTCACTTTGGGTCTTGGTTGAATTGGAATCATTATTGGTGGTCCATGAGGGGGCTTCTACTGGTTATTAGAAGCATATGGAATTTAAAAAATGTTGTTTTATGGTTTAAATTTTTCATTGACAACAGTCAATGAAAATTTATTACAACATAAAATGATTTTCATAGTAAAATATAATAAATATTGTAAATTCATAGATTAGTGTGACTTTAACTTGAGGTAGTTCATTTTTCAGCGTATGACCAACATGATAAATTTTTTACATATCCAATGATTTTCAATGTAAATTATTTTTTCCTAGTGGTTTTATTTTTTCTGCTCCCCTAGTTTCATTTTTTATCTTATATGTGCTCCTCTCAAGAACCCCGAGCTTCCTCCCATACACAGTGAGCTAGTCCAACCCTTAAGGACACCACAGTTTGGCATTTGATCTACATTGAGATTTCTTACTTTGGTTTTCTCCTTCCCTACCTTATAATTTTGTTATAGTGGTTTGATCTTTTGATTATTGATTTCGGTGACATTTGAACTATTTTTTTTATGTTATAGGATTTCTTTATAGATCCAAAATGCCATATTGTTTCATTGTTTTTTCCTATTGTAAGGGTTTATTTGATCACTGATTAAAGGTAGGTTGTTACATATGATTTTACCTATTATTGAAACCTTAAATTTATTGATTTATTTGAAATGTATTTTTGAATGATTTAAAAACTAAGATTTAAAATTATTAATGATTTATTATGAAAATGGAATGTAAATCATGAAAATCCCCCAATATCAATGGAATAGAAATTATTGGGTGTATTTGAGAAAAAATAATGGAATGATTTTGAAATTTATTTAATGTAATGGTTTGAAGTTGAACGTTGAGGTGAATGGATTAAATTTAAAGGTGATTTGAAAAGGCATGGATTTATGAAAACTAATGATTTGGTTTTGAAATTATAAAGTCTTGTTTTAAAAATATGTGGTAAATTGTATTTTTAATTGATTTGAAATTATTCATTTTCCTAAGATTGATTGATTTATTGAACAAAGTGTAATACCTCGAGTTTTTATGGACCATTTTTTCTTGAAAAAATTAAATTTTCATTTATATATTTAATTTCAATATGTAAAATATTCATTTCACATAGTACCATCTTGGAATATGTTACACGCAACATCGACTTGGTGTACATTACCTGCAACACCGACTTAGAGTACATTACACACAACACTGAGTTTCTACGAAACATCCTTTTTACAATTATTTAAATGTGATAATTATTAGCTAGCTGTTAAAATTAGTAATATGAGTATTAATAAATATTTTTCAAATATTTTTATAGTGTTTTTTTATAAAAAAAATATTTATAATTTATGATATATTTTTAGGTAAAGTACTTATATGTTTTAAAACACACTTTTTAAAATGAACTACTTTGCATGTCATTGTATGTAAAATAGAAAAATTAATTTTATACACATTTAGAAATTTAATTATATGAAATTACCTTATATTTTAATTTAGAATTTAAAAAATTAGCTTGGGGATAATTTTTGGGATTCTTCTGAGAAGCTTCATTTTTGGATGAATAGTTAAAAATACATAATTTTAATTCAAAATTATATTTTCATCTAATTTATTTATAAGGTAAAATAGTATTTTAAATAGTTCTTAATGTTTAATTAGATCCTATTATTATAAATTAATCTAATTTAGATTATTGGAATCAATTTCACTTTGAATTTTGGTATAAAAACTTATCAAACTTTTAGATGTATTTGATTTAAAAACCTCCATTATCATCCCATCTATAGAATTAAATATTTATTAATGCTTGGAAATTAAGTGATTATAATTTGTAAAAATGGAATCAATTTTTGGAATTAAATTAAATTATAATGTATGTTATGTTTAACTTAGTTTTTTACCAAAAATATTAGTGAAAGTGGTTAAAATTAATTACAATAATTTAGGAAATGTCTAGGTTAACAAATTACTAAACCATATATTTAAGACCCAAAAAATCATAGAAACATGTATGAGATCCATTTTTTCGCCATATTTCAACCCTATAATCCCTTATCTATAATTTTTTCTAGTATTATATACATTTGACCTAGGAAAAATATTGGTGGAATTCTATTTCCCAAAATTTAGAAGATTGCCATCGTCCACTATAAAAAAGACTCCTCTCCTCCCACTTCCTCACACCTCTCATGAAACTTTAGATATACAAATATATGATAATATATATCATCTTCATACCTAACCTCAACATATAATCCACACATTTGACAAAAATCAATCTAGGGAATCCCATTGGTGGAAACAAAAAAGAGTTACCCAAAGAAGATGTAACATCCTTCCTCATGATCCTTTTCGTTTATTTTCTTTATCCACCCCCTAAACTCTCATTATTAAATGATTATATAATAAAAATAGTTTTATAAATATAATGATATATTTTATATTAAGTTTTTGACCTACAATTACAAATAATTTCATCTAATTGGTAATGAATATACTGTTTACGTGTATGGTGAACTGCCGCCTCACAAAACGATGATTGTTCATTTTTATTTTACACCCTTTCACATATGATAATTATGATGGAAATTATGTTTATATATATATATATTATTTATTTATTATTATATAATTATTTTATAACACATCAATTTACAATTTCAATTTTTTAAATACGATAATTTTGTGTGAGGAAGTGTGGACTACCGCCCTCTCAAAGCAATGTGATTCATTCATATAGTACATGAAATGTATTAAGGATATTTTTAGTAAAATTATATGATATAAATGAAATAATAATTATATTTTAATGATATTATATACATATATAAATAAATAAATATTTCTTTTGTTCTTTCAATATGATAATAAAATGGAAATGGCGTTCATCTATACATATGACCTACCGTCTCCATGAATGATGTATTCCATTTTATAATTATATATTACATGGATTATTATACTAAAAATTTAATGAATATAATTTATATTTATATCATGATTTACAATCTGGAAATCATGATATAAGTATAAGGACAAAATATATAACAAATTAAGACACATGTGAACTACAAAGCAGATATTACCCAAATTGAAACATTAACATAGAATTGTTAAAAATAGGGTAATATAATGTCCTAATAAAAAAATATATGATATTACATATAAAATTTTTTATCTGATATATTTATAATAAATTTTTTTTTATTATACATGAAGTTTTTACAAGTACGATGAATGTTAAGACACAAGGTAAGGGAATTTCATCTCTCTTTTTATTTTCAACCGATTCATGCCTTGTTTGCCACTCATTTAATTTATATTGTGTTTATACTACTCATGAATTTATTATATTAATATTATTATTAAATATATCAGTCTCCACATATCTATTCTATGGTATTTATTTCCTGGGAATTTTTTTTCAAACGGTACCAAATCGGTAAGATTGTTTTGATTCAATTTTCCTCCTTTGAGACACATGTTTTGTTATTCACCAAAATTCTTTTTAGAGATTCATATAATTCCATTTGACATGTTATATAATGAATATAATTATTTTAATGTTATTATAAACTTCATGTCATTTAAATTTCTTATATTGTGAGTGTGATTCAAAGTTACCGACTGGTAAGAGTTTATTGAAATAATCTCATAATTTATCGAGATTGTTTGTGATTATTCATTAATTGATAAAATATTTTGATTAATATCTCTATAAATCTCATTAATTTTCTTAATCACTGGTTATTCATGTTATATCCAAGTAATTATTCTATTTTACACTCTTTGGTGCATAATATGATCAATATAATGTTTTAAAGAAAGTCTGACTTTACCTCTATTTTCGATAGGAAATCTGTGTTTCTTAAAAATCATATTTTATAAAATGTTTCCAAAAATATTCTACCATTTACCTATAATCATTAAAAAACATATTTACCCATCTTTCATCTTAAAATGTGTTTTTAAAAATAATCTTTTTTTTGTTATCTGGTCAAGGAACTTTTCTAAAAGTTTTATAGAGAATAAAGAATGTTTGGAATGTGTAGATTTTAACCACCTCTATGATCATCATTACATTAAATATTCCATTACAGTATTAATATGAATTTTTTAAAGAAAATGTTTTCATAATGTTTTGTAAACTATTTTCTTAAAATTATTTTTTAATAAAATGGTTTTCAAAACATTTTGAATCTTTATTTATAAGTTTTTAATGTATTTTCAATGAAATGGTTTTCAAAACAATTTCATGATTTATATATAATTTTTTAATTTATTTTAAATGAAATGGGTTTCAAGATTTTTTCAATCATTAATTATATGTTTTCAATATATTTTTAAAAAGAAAAGGTTTTAAAAATGTTTTCAATGATTCCTTTATAAATTCTCATGTTTATTTTCAAGAAAATGGTTTTCCAAAGTTTCTATGTTTTAAAACTAATTTAACAAATAATAAAGGATATTCTCCTCAAAAAAAGTTTTAAATATATCTTTCAAAATTATTTCCCATCTATGATGACATATGTTGGTGTTAATGATGACTTTATGGGAAAATTATTCAATGTTTAGTTTCATATTCTTTCTCTGAAATGATTAATTTTTTTCATGATGTTTATGAAACCCATTTCTCTTTCACATGTTATAAGACTTTGAAACCTGCTTATTTTCATGGGTTATGATTTTCATAAAATGATTATGAAATTTTTACCTCTCTATACAAGTTATGACATGATTACATGTTTAGGATACACATTTTATTTCAAGGGTTGTGATATTGTTTTAATGATCTTTGGCACATGTATGTATTATATCACTATGATATGGGTGGGATTTATATCTCTCTCCAATGAATTCGGTAGAGATTTATATCCCATGATATAGAATAAGATGGTATTGGGGGTGAACCTTGATGATTATGATTCCATGGGAGTGAACCAATACTAAAATATGGTACTGGTAGTGAACTCATTCTAGTAAGATGGCCATGAGTGTTAACCATGACTACCAAGATTCTATGCTGAGTGAACCCATACTACTAATATGGACTTTCCATTGATTCCTTGACTAATATAAAAATCATTTTTACATGCTTATATGTCTTCCACAATTCTATATCTTATTATTATGTCATTATTTTTGTGGTTTATGTTCTTTATTTCCTTATGATTCATGTCTTATTAAATTAGAATATTTATTCCAAGATTCATATTTATAATCATATGATATTCTAGGTATGATATTATAATGTTATAATCATGTACTCATAACTTTGTTCTCATGTTTATGCTTACATGTCTCCCTTTTAACCCTTACTGAGCATCTAACATCCCCACTTTTTTATATTTCCTTTCCCAGGTTATGAAGATATGTATTAAGTATGATGTTTCTAAGAAGGGTTATAGTGATGATGAACATAGTTAGAGATAATTTAGTTTAGTTATGTACCGATGGTTATTTTTCCTTGTATCCAAAGGCACTAGACTAACACAGCCTTTGGGAATATGTTTGTATATTTTTTTAAGTATTCCAAAAAATTTATATAATGTTAGTGTATAAAAATAGGGGGTTATTGTAGTTGGTATCAAATAAAAGGTTTAGTTAATCTTTAGAAGCTTTAATGAGAAAACCTTAGTGAGAACCCTAAGTACATGCCTAAAGATAAGTCTAAGGGTATTGAAAGTATAGGAATGTGTCCTGGAATTTTGGTAAAGGATAGTGTAAGTGGTTTCCTCACAATAAATCCCTCTTTTGATATTACAAGTCAATGTGGATCTCACACAGATGTACCTAGGAGAAATAACTCCAAATTGTGTGTCAGTCCTGACTCGACATAAACATGTAGATGAAAACGGACCTTACTGCTCCCCTTGTTTGACAATACCAGGGGATATTAAATGGGAATCCATGAATTCTTTATGAACTATCATTAAGGATTTAAATAGAATTTGGCTATGAATAACCTAGGATAAACCTAAGGTTTCATATATTATGTAAAGGTTCATAATTTAAACATCCTATAATTTACTTTTCATGATTATGTGGTTCGTAATTAGGATAGTTACTTATTACTACGTGCTTTTGGTTTTATCCAATGGTTGGAAGCAGAAGGAACCACATTAATGGTGATTGTAAGGAACACTACATTGATTTTCCTCCTGATAAACCATATACTATGGGGGAAGTAATGAAAAATATCATTAATATGCACACCCAAATATCTCAATCTATGAATCATGGTGGACTTCCAAATGAGAAAAGGAGGGAACAACATTGTATTGAGTCCTTCATGAGGCAACATACACCTTATTTCGGTGGATCTTCTGATCCAATTATTACTGAACAATGGACCAATAATATCAAAGATATATTCTCAATTCTCTAGTTTTTTGAGAAAGAGAATATCATTATGAGTATTTATTAGTTTGAAGGTGAAGTTGACCAGTAATGGACGCTAGTATAGAATAGAAAGAAGAAAGATGATATTGAATCCATAGATTGGGATGAGTTCAAGAACTTATTATTTCATAATTACTTTACTATGATTCTTTATACCATGATGGATAAATATTTACTTTATTTTAAGTAACAGGATGTTAAATATTTTGGTACCTATGAGGCTAATTTCACAAGACATGCGAGTTATGCTTCAGGAATTATCATCCAACCAGAAAGTAAAGTTGATAGGTTCATCAATGGATTAAAGGAAAGTCTTAGAAGGGAATTGTACATAATAGTCCTAAGTAGCTATGAAGAGATTGTGAATTGTGTACTCAAGGTTTAAATGGAAATTGGAGTCACATAAAAATATCATGTTTTTTACAAGAAAAGTAAGATAGGGTTTAAAGGAAAATCTAGAAACCATAAAGAGAAGAATATGAGCTTTCTTTTATGCTCTAAGTGCGGGAATAGTCATGAAGGAAATTGACTTAAGGGGTCTAATAAATTTTTTATGTGTGGAAGGGAAGACCATCCAGAATTTTATTATTGAAGTGTTGATAAGAAATTCTATAACAATAAGAATAGAGAAAAAGTGTCACATAATGAACCTATTGGGATTTAGTACTACAAGTGTAAGAAGAATGGGAATTTTTTAACCACTACCCAAACCCAAGGGCCGGTGATAATGAACAACATCATCAACCTCTTAAGATGAGGGGAAAGAGGAAATATCATACAATTGTTATTTCTAATGAGTGGTGTGAAACCGACGTGATGAAAGGAGAACATACCATCCACTGTAGAACTACTAATGTCTTATTTGATTCTAGATATACCCATACTTTCATATCTAAATAATTTTGCAAGGGTGTTGTGATTGCACAAAAAAGATTAGATTTTCAATTAAGAGTGAAAACCCATAATGGTATGATGATCGCATCCAAAGTCTGTGATTACTCTCAAATTTATGTTTTTGGGAATGTCATTTCTATAAATCTTTTCATTATTCTTTTGGTTTGATTTGATGAAATATTAGGCATGGATTGGATTTATCTACATAAATACCACATGAATTTTCATAGAATTGAAGTTATATTTTATATTTCAAACCCTCTTATGATCATCAATCATTGTGGCGATAAACAAGAAATTCCTATAGAGTCTTCATCATATGTATGGGTGTTAGTTCCCATTGAAAAGGGTTATTTATCTCAAATGATTGTGAATAATTAAACCATCTATGATATGCATATTGTTTGAGAATTTGTGGATGTCTTTCTGGAAGTGTTTCTGGGACATCCACCAAAATGAGAAGTTGAGTTGTGAAAATAAATCATAACTAGTTCTACACCAATTTCAAAGAATCTATATAGAATGAAATCGATTGAGTTATAGAAATTGAATAATAAAATCTTGGAAAATGATGATAAGGGATTCATTAGACGAAGTGTGTCACCTTGGGGTTCACCTGTTCATTTTGTGAAAAATAAAGATGGATCAATGTGACCCTAAATTAATTATCAAGAGTTAAATAATATCACAATCAAGAACAGGTATCCCCTCCCCTTTATTGATGACTTCTTTGATAAAATATGCAGAGCTAAATAATTTTCATAGATAGAACATAATTTTAGATATCATCAATTAAAGTTCAAGAAAAGAGGATATACCTAAGTTAAAATTTGGTACAAGGTATGGATGTTATCAATATATAGTGATGCATTTTTTCCTTTTAAATGACCCTTCTATATTCATTGATTTGAAAAATAGAGTCTTTAGAGATCACATCAACCAGTTTGTTTCAGTATTTATGGATGATATTTTTTTTTTATTTTAAGGGAATGGAAGATCATGAAGATCACGTGGGAATTGTACTAAAGTCCCTAAAGAAGGAGAAACTATATGAAAATTTAAAAAAATTTGAATTTTGGAAATAAAAGGTTTATTTTTGGGTCACATAATTTCATGACATGGTATATTAGTAGATCCATCATGGAATAAGGCTATTGAATGATATCCTAGACTAACCATGGTGACTAAGAATCATATGTATCTTGGTTTAGCTCGATATTATCAATGGTTTTTTAGAGAATTTATCAAGACAATCTAATCCTCATACAAGTTAACTCGAAAGGGTTCTATGTTCCTCTAGATAGATAAATGTGGGAAAAAATTCAAGGAACTGAAAATAAGGACAGTCACCACACCTGTTCTTACATTACCCTATATTATAGGAGGGTTTTTAATCTATAGTGATTCATCCAATAAGGGATTGGGATGTGTTCTAATGTATAGTAACATGGTTGTCACTAATTTTTCTAGATAGTAGAAGATTAATGAGAAAATTTACCCAACTAATGATTCAGAGTAAGTAGTTTTATTTTTGCATTGAATATATAAAGGAATTATCTTTATGGATAAAAGTGTGATATATGTGTATCAATAATAAATGTCTGAAATATATATTCCCATATAAGGAGTTGAACGTGAACTAGAGAATATTGTTATAGTGGAAAAAGGATTATGACTTCCCAATACATTACCACCCTGGAATAACGAACAAGGGGGATGATGCATTGAGTACAATGGATCATGTTAGATTATCTATGATGAGAATTAAAAAAGATCCAATAATTATATATTTATGAAGGATAGAGCTAGAAATCTTGAGGGAAGGAGAAAATATTGTTTTTATCAAATTAATGCCCAATCTTCTATCCATGTGAATATTAAGTTTCCCCATAAGGAAGATATACAGGTGCAAAAGAATTTTATAAATGGTTATGAGTTTAACTGTGATCAGGGTGGAATGATAAGGTTTAGGAACCATGTATGTTTTCTGTTCATCCCAGATTTGAAGAAGGAACTGTTAGAGGAAGCTCATAGTTCTTTGTTCAGTATTAATCCTATAATTACAAAAAATTATAGGCACATGAAAGAATATTTTTGGTGGGATAGAATGAGTAGAGATATCACAAAGTTTGTATCTATGTTCTTAGTATTCCAATAGGTTATGGCTAAAAGATAAAAGTCAAATGGGATATTGCGCATACTACCCATACTAGAATGGAAATGTGAGAGAATCACTATGGATTTTTTCATTGGACTATCCAAAACCTCTAAAGGGTTTAATTCTATATGGGTGTTTTTAATCACCTTAAAAATTCAGTACACTTCATTGCTATTAGAGATAGATTCACTCTAGATCAACTTTCTGGGATATAAATTAAGGAAGTGATAAGGTTTAATGGAGTACCACATTTTATTGTATGAAATCTAGATACAAGGATTACCTCAATGTTATAGATAAGTCATCATAATGATCTTGATACAAAATTGAGTTTCAATATTTCTTATTATCCTCAGGCAGATGGTTAGTCTGAAAGAATAATTTAAAACATAGAGGATATGTTGATATATTGCTCTCTATATTTCAAATGTGGTTGTAATCAACACCAACATGTAGTTTAGTTTTCATACAACAATATAATTCACTCAATAATTCATATGACACCTTATTAAGCCCCATATAGGAAGAAATGTATAGCTCCAATATACTAGGATTAGGATGGAGAAATAAAGATATTGGGACCTGAGATTGTTGAAGAAATGGTAGAGAAGGTTAGATCTATTCAAAAACATATCAAGGAAGTTCAACGTAGGAAGAAAATATATGTTGATAACAGACATTGTGATCTGGAATTTGAAGTTGGTGAAAATCTGTTTCTAAGGATCTCTCCTTGGAAGAAGGTTAAGAGGTTCAGAAGAAAAGGAAATATAAACCCTTGGTATATCAATTCCTTTGAGATATTTGATCATATTAGGATGTTAGGAAATTTCTTGTCCCTTCCTCCAAATATCTCTCAAGTCCTTGATGTGTTTCATGTATCACTCTTAAAGAAGTACACACCTAACCCTTCACATGTGCTGAACTCAGAGATCATACCACTTGAGGAGGATCTTCCTTATAAGGAATAACCAATTAAAATTCTAGATCATATAGAGAGAGTTATTTGAAATGATACCACTCACCTAGTAAATGTTTTTTGGATCAATCACCAGTTAGAGAAAGCTATGTGGGAACTTTAGAAGATGATTAAGTAGAAGTATCCACCGTTGTTTTTACCCAAATTATTAATTTCTAGGAAAAAAGTCATTATATGGGGGGTAAAATGTCACACCCTTAGTTTTAATTCACCTTTTTCATGAAGAAATTAATTAATTTTTGATATATTTCATTAAAAAAGTCAAATATTCCTTCCACACTGATCCAACTTCGTGAATGTTTGACGAAACCCTGAGTTTCTATGAAACATAATTTTTTATATTTATTTAAATAAGATAATTATAACCTATCCATTGAAATTAGTAAAATTATTAGAAATAAAAAACTTTTAATTTGTTTTAAATGGGTTTAAATAAATAAAAAAAATTTAAAGAAAAAGTTATATATATATTTTAAAGTTATTATATGTTAAAAAATAATATTTTCTCAAATGAACTGTTTTTCATGTCCTTTTGTGAAAAACAATAAAATTAATTTTAGACACATTTAGAAAAATAATCAAATAGAATACTTTTTTTTAACATTATATTGGAAAAATTAACATAGGGATAATTTTTTGTATTTTTTTGAGAAACATCATTTTTGGATGAATAATGAAAAATACTGAATTTTGATACAAAATAGTCATTTAATCTAATTTATTTATGATGAAAATATGTATTTTAAATTGTTTTTAGAATTTAATTTGATCTTATATTTGTCGATTAATCTGTTATAGGTCATTGGAAACACTTTCACATTGAAATTGGGTATAAACATCTTAGTAAACGTTTGTATGTTTTTTACTTTAGAAACCTGCATTATCGTCTCATCTACATGATTTAATTTAAATAAATTTCTACAACATATGTGATTATAATCTGGTAAAATGGATTTTATATTTTAAATCATAATAATTTATAATATATATTATCGTCAACATAGTTTTTGACCAAAAATATTAGTGAAAGTGATAAAAACTAATTACATTGATTAAGAAAAAAATTAAACATTTTTATTTATAATGATCTTAAGGAAATAAAATTATATCAAGGACTTATCCCCATGACTGGCTCCCCAAATCACAAACCCCATGCCTCCATAGCCTCCTATGTGGGGTAATTATTAAAAGAAAAATTATATTAATAAAGTACTAAACATTATATTTAAGACCCAAAATGACATAGAAACTTGTCCAAGTGCCTTTAGATGGCCATATTTTGACCCTATCATATATTTTATCTAATTTGGTCCAATATTGGATACAAATGGTATGGAAAAAATGTGGGTATAATTCCTTGTACCAAAATTTACAAGAGTGCCACTCCTCCTCTACTACAAAAGGTATCGTCTCCTTCCACTTCCTCACACCACTCAAGAAAATTTGGATCAAACATGATCTTCCAAAATATATCTTCAACATACATAACCTCAAATAAAAATCCTAACCTTTGGAAGAAATAAATCCACATTATCCTTTTCGTGAAAACCAAAATGTATTACCCAAAGTAGATGAAACATACTTCTCAAACTCCTTTGTTTTATTTTATTTCTCCACCCCCTCAATACTCCTTATTAAATGATTATATAATAACACAATTATAATAGATATACATAAATGTTATTATAGTAAGGTATTACATACACTTACACACACTTCAAGAAAATAGGTAACAAACATACAGTTCGTGTGTATGGTGAACTACCACCTCATGAAACGATGACTGTTCTTTTTTCCTTTACCCCTTTAATAGTTAGGAATTATGATGGACACAAAGTTTATATATGATATATATGATATATATTATATATTTATTCTAATATAACTATTTTATAATATATATGTCTATAATTTCATTTTTTTAAATATGATAATTTCATTTGAGGAAGTGTGGAATACTGTCCCTCAACACGATTTGATTCATTCACACACTACATAGAATGCATTAAAGATGTGTTTAGTGAAATTATATGACATATATGACATAATAATTCTACTTTAATTATATTATATACATATGTAAATATATTTATTTTTATTTCTTTCTTTCAATACGCCAATAAAATCGAAACGATGTTCATGCGTACGTAGGGTCTACCGTCTCCATGAATGATGTATTAAACTTTATACTTATATATTATATGGATTATTATAATAAAAATATAATTAATATAACTGATATTTATATCATGGTTTACATTATGGAAATAATTATATAATTATAAGTTCCAATGATATTACAAATTAAGACACATGTGAAGAACAAAACAAATATTACCCGAAGTGATAACCTTGACATAGAATTTTTAACAAGCGGGTAAAATAAAGTAATAATCAAACCATATATGGTATTAGATATAAGAATATATATTTTTACATATTTAAAAAAACTATATTTATTTAAAAAAAATTTATGAGTGTGACGAGAGTCTAGACACAAGGTAAGGGAATTTCATCTCACTTTTTATTTTCTTTAGATTTGATCCTTAATATCCACTCATTTCACTTATGTGGTGTGTATACTACAATTTAATATATTATATTAATTTTATTAATAAATATATAATTATTTCCATTTCCCTTATATGATCTTTATATAATGTCTATAACGTTTCAAAATTTAGAAAATCAATAATACCATTTTGTCTCCGTTTTACTTCTTTCAGAAACATGTTTTGTTAGGCACCGAAATTATTTTTTATGGTTTGTATACATCCATTTGAAATGTTATTTCATTAATATCCTTCATTTCATGATAATTTAATATTCATTTATTTTCATTTTCTTACATGGGGTGCATTATTCAAAGTTACCATGTGGTAAGAGTTTATTGGAACAATCTCATTATTTATCGAGATTGTTTATGATTATGCATTAATTGATTAAATATTATGATTCATATCTCAAGAAATATCATGGGTTCTCTTAACCTCTAGTTGTTAATTTAACATCCAGGTAACGGTGCCATTTTAACTCTCGTTTTCACATAATATGATCAAGAAAGTGTTTTAAGAAAGTCAAACTTTAACTTTATGTTTAGTCAAAAATCTATGTTCCATTAAAACCATATGTTATAAAAGGTTTACAGAAAATATTCTACTATTCTACTATTATATTTAAAAGAAAAATTTTTCCCACTTTTTTACCATGAAATTTTGTTTTCAAAAAAATAATCATTTTCCATTTTCGGGACTAAGTACTTTTCATAACTTTTTACGATAATAGAGGAATATTTGGCATGTACAGGTTTAACCTGTGGCCATGACCATCATTCCCTTAAATATTACATTATAATATTTAAAATTTATTTTTTTAGATAAAATATTTTCTTAATTCTCTATAAATTCATTGTTTTAATGTAGTTTTTAAGATAATTCATTTCAAAACCTTTTCAATCTTTCTTTATAAGTTTTCAAGGTATTTCAATGGAAATGGGTTTCAAAATTTTTTCAATCTTCCTTTATAAGTTTACAAATTATTTTCAATGAAATTATTTTAAAGATGTTATTAGTCATTAATTATATGTTTTCAAGATTTTTTTCAATGGAAAAGGTTTTTAAAATATTTTCAAAGGTTCTTTTATAAGCTTTTATGTTTATTTTCATGAAAATATTTTATAAAAGGTTTTATGTTTTAAAAGAGTTTTTAAATAAGAATGGATATTCTCCTCAAGATTTTTTTTTAAAATAACTATTAAAATTATTTCCCATCTAATATGAAATTATTTGGTGTTGCTTATGCCTTTCGGGAGAAATAATTCAATGTTTTTATTCATATTATTTATTTGAATGTTTTATGTTTTGTTGGAATGATGTTTATAAAACCCATTTATCTTTCACAGGTTATATACCTTCGATACCTAATTCTTTTCATAGGTTTTGATTTAGATGAAATGATCGTGAAACCTATATCTCTTTCCAAAAGTTAGGATTTGATAACATGTTTATGATACCCACTTCATTTCATGGGCTATAATATGATTTTTCATTATCTAGTGGCACATGTTTATATGATTTTACTATGAGATGGGTGAGACCTATATATCCCTTTAATGCATTGGGTAATGATTTATATCTCACAATACAGACAAATATTTTCTTAGGAGTGAACCATGAAAATTAATATGTCCATAAGAGTGAACTATGACTACCAACAGGGTATGGGTAGTGATCTCATAAAACTAAGATGGTTGTGGGAGTGAACCATGACTACCAAGATGTTATAGGGAGTGAAACCATACTACTAAGATAGACTTGGTAACGATTCCTTAACTAATATGGAAACCATTTTTACATTCTTATGTGTCTTCCAAAATTCAATATCTTATTCATATGTTATTATTTTGTGGGTCATGTTCTTTATTTCTTTATGATTCATGTTTATAATATTATGATATGTAGGCTATGAACTTCTAATGTTATGATTTCATCTTCATACCTATATGCTATTGTTTATTCTTACATTCCTCCCTTATTTACCCTTACTGATAATCTGAGATCGCCCCTTTTTATGGTTCATTTCCTAAGTTGTTAATATATTTATTAATTATGATGTGTCTAAGAGGGGTTCTAGTCCAGAAGAACGTAGTGGGAGATAATGTAGTTCACTTATGTACCAGTTCTTATGTTTCCATGTTTCCAAAGGAACTAGAATAATACGATATTTGGGGATCTATTTTTATAATGTTTCAAGTGTTTTATAAAATTTATGTAATGTTAATGTATGAAAATAAATGTTCTCTATATGAAGAACATGTTTTCATGGGTAGTGAGTGGGCAATTAAGAAAATTATACTAGTATCAGAACTCTTTGAAAGATATTGATTATTAAAAAATTGGCATAAACTGATTTTTCCCAATTTTCCATAACGAGAAGTCAATTCTTGATGGATTGAGTAGTGGGACATGTGAACACATTAAGTCAAGATAACCGATTGACAAGTTTGAGGATCCTATTTCTAGAAACTAACATACCTCATATATGATTACGTAGTGCTATGAAAAATTTGGTTTGATGATTAAATCCCCATTATTATTATTCTGTTATACTCATGCCAACATATTTATATAAAGGTTTTATATAAAATGTTATTTTAAGTTTGTTTTGATAGACCTTATATCCTTTTGATTATTAAATAATGTTTTGTTCAATATATTTTAATTCCATTACAAGACTTGTTTTATTTAAATTTATATAATAATTTGTTTAATTGTTTTGGATTTAATTGTGTAACACATAGTGACACCCTACATGGAAAATTATCTCAAATACTACGTTTGACTTTGGGAATTTGTAAAATTTTTGAAGCCAGGTCCATGTAAATGGAATGTGTCACCTAGAGTTGGTGGATATTATTGATCCTTTGGATCTTGAGTGATGGTTGTGGATAGTAGAGATGTTATCAAACTATTACTTGTGATACGGCTGATATTTTATCTTGGATATTTTTGTGTCTTTTAATTATTTACTATTTGGTTTGTGTGATACTAGTTTGAGTCTGGTACTTTCTCTATTTGTAGTGTTGAGAATACAGAGTTGTATCTTTTATCATATGTTGTTTTGTAAAAAAAATATTTCCCTCACGATTGTTATATGATACCAGGTGCTATTTTTCAACCCATGGGGATCATTAATTCCCTTCGGTCCATAATAGATCCTATTTGGGTATTATAATACCATGGTATATAGTATAGTTTTTGAAAAAGTGGTATAAAATCTTAGGTTAGGTTGTGAACATTTTCTTAAAGTCAGTATGCAGTTGGGTTTTCCTAATTGATAGGAGATATGGTTAATGTGACTTACGAGGTAGTTAAAGGAAATTTTCTATCCATATATCATCATTAAAAACCCCAAGTCACCTTTAATGTTTGGGAAACGTGTATAGAGAAATTTTTTTATGTGATTATATTCTTTTCCCAACATCTAATCTGAGACTGTTGAATTGAAAATCCCAAATTCTTCTTGATCATATTTATATTCCTATATTCCTTATTAGTGTTATTGATATATTTATCTTTGTTTATGATTTCAATGATTTTAGTTTATGTTGTTTAGAATCATTACTCTATAGATAAATTTGAATAGCTCGTAAAAGGAACTACTGGTGAACCATATCTGTTAAATCTTTTGGTTGTCGAGAAAATTGTTTAGATAGTGGTGAATATTATCTATGCTTTCAGAATGGTACCCGCACCCATTCTCATTCAGGATACAGTAGTGGAACCTCAAATTGATGAATCTAAAGATCATTATGAATATTTTATTTTCCACAAATCACCATATTTCTAGGGTCAAATTATCCTCAATAGGTTTAGGATTAGTCAAAAAAATATAAATCATTTTGTTGAGATCTTGTAATTTACATAATCATTAAAGATGAGGTGTGTTTCCTTTAATCTTGAGTGTCCAAGTAGAATATAGTGGGATTTTAGGGTGAAAGATAATAACCATGAGTATTTATAGTGTAAATACTTTATTTTTATTTTTAATGATAAATTTTATCTAGAATCGATGTTTTGGGAAAAGAATATAGAGTTTCTCAACCTTCTACAGGGTGACCGGATCATAAAATAATATGAAAACTATTTTAAGGATGTGGTTCACTTTTAACATAAGTTTATATCTAATGAAAATATAAGTGATATATGGTTCAATATGGTTCTATGAACTGATATCTGATCATATATTTTATTATTTAAGATCACTTAGTTTTCTACTTTTATTGATAGTGTGTTGATGATTGATCTTGACCTGGCTAGCAAGCTTGGTATGATGTGTGTTACTTTTTATCATGTGGTATATCATTATGTTATTTTGATTTAAATGGTATGTATTATGATTATAATGGTTTCTATTCATTTAAAGAATCATCTAGATATCCTATAGTTCTTAGAATAGTCCATTTTAGTTGTATTTAGTATAGAAATGTTGGGAACTCGATATGGGGTTTCAGTGATGCACCTAAGAGATATAGTTTGTGTGGCCACTCGGGCCACCTATATAAGTTCATACATTTCTTTTCTTCTTAGTGTAGTGGAATGGTCTCATAAGATCCAAAATTTACTACATTAAAATTTAATTCTTCATGAACAAAGGAGTTCGATCCTTATGAATTCAAAAAAAATCTTCTTTCTATAGTGGTAGAGTCTCCAGATGAAGTAGATATGGGTCTGATGACTATGAGAGGTATGATAAATATAGTTTTATATTTAAGGACTATTTTATTTGCTACTATTGCTCTCACTCATTCATAATGACCAATTTTCTAAACCTTCTAATCATTCCTACATTTCTTATGTATTATTAGGAGGATATTACTATGCCCATTAGAATAAAAATATTGTGCAATATTCAATATCCCACTTGTGTTTTCTCTATATGAAAGATTGATATTACATTAAATTTTCTAGTTCTAGACATGAAACCACTTGAATTTTTCTTCAGTTTAGATTGGATGATTTCTAATAAATCCCAAATTAGCTGTTATCTTTGATAGGTATCCAACACTATGCCTAATGGGGTGTGTTGTGTCTTTCTAGGAGAAAGAGACTCGAGATAGAGTCGTGTCATGCATTATTTTCTAGAGTTGAATAGTTTGATATTTGTATTTTCTATTGAATTGATCTAAGAATATTTGAGTAAAGATCTCCCTCTAGGGGTTTTTTGATTTTCCTGAAGCATTTTCTTTAAATTTTTCTAGCTTTCCACCAGTATGAGAGGTAGAGTTTTAAATTGATTTAGTTCGTGGTACTCGTACAATGTATATTTCTTTTTACCATATGAAACATAAAGAGGATAAAGAGTAAAAATACTAGGTAAACGATCTTGTAGAGAATGTTTTCATACACTCTATTGTTGTAGCTTAAGAAATACTAATTTAATTTCTAATGAATATTGATAGAATACTTTACCTATGTTTAGATTACTAGAAACTCAATCAAGGCACTATAAAAGAATAAATACCCATTTACATGGACTTATGATCTATTTGACTAGTGGAAAGTGGATAATTGGTTCTTGATGATTAATCTCTGATCTAGTTATCACCAGTTGATAATTTTTTTTAGAGAGAAACTTCCAAGGGCAAAACAATTGAAAGAGGAAAAGGACGTTCATGAAAAAGAAAATACAGATCGAGCGGATCAGCCACCAAACGAGAGAAAAACAGAAAAAAATCTACCCGCCGAAGCCATAAAGAGTCCGTCCCTGCCTCTTCAGAGCGTAAACCACGTCCATCGCCGTCACAGTCTTCCTCCTAGCGTGCTCCGTGTACGTCACAGCGTCACGGACCACGTTTTCCAAGAAGATCTTCAAGACGCCCCTGGTCTCCTCGTAGATCAACCCACTGATCCTCTTCACACCTCCTCTTCTAGCAAGACGACGGATCGCGGGCTTTGTAATGCCTTGGATGTTGTCCCTGAGGACCTTGCGATGATGCTTCGCGCCTCCTTTGCCCAGCCCCTTTCCTCCCTTTCCACGGCTCGACATTTTCGATGAATACTTTGTTTTAGGGTTTTCAGATTCGACTGGGGAGTCACCACCAGTTGATAATTAAATAATATGACATTCAAAATAACCCCATAATTAGTAGTTATGAAAATTATGAGTTTATTTTTATGAAATTTAGGCAAATGAATGCTCCTATTATTTTTATTCTTTGAGGAATAAAAAATTTTATGAGTACCTTGAATCATTCATGGTGGTATTTGTATACGACAACCTAGATTACTCTCATACTGAGGATAATCATGTGAATCATTTGAAATTAGTTATGGAAATATTAAAAAATCACCAACTTTATGTGAAGCTTTAGAAATGAAATTTCATAATTCTAGAAGTTATTTTACTGGGAAATATGATCCCAAACCATCATATTTTAATTATTCATGAGAATGTGAATGTTGATATGAAATGAGAGAAACTACATATTTTTTTGAGATTCAGAGCATCTTGGGATTGGTATGTAATTACAACAAGTTTGTTAAGGATTTTTCCAAGATGGATTCTCCAATTACCAACCTCACTTATATAGGATTTATGTTAATTTGGGATGAGAAATATTAGTGTTATTTTGTTATGTTTAAACATATTTATACTTATGTGTTGGTTTTGAATCTTTCATACGATGGTTAGGTCTATCTGGTATTCTTTGAAACATCATGTTTGGGATTGGTTTTTTTATTTATATAGGGTGATCAATTGGTACCCTATGATCCTAGAAATCCTAGTCCACACAAGAATAATTATCTTACCCATGATCTTGAACTTGAAACTATGAAACATTATATTAAGAGTTATAATAATTACCTTTTTAGTGGAAAGTTTACCATTTATTATGACTATAAAAGTGTGAGTTATATCTTCTCCCCAAAATATATGAATCTATAATCAGGTTTTTTTATTGAGTACCAATATTATTATGATTTTGACATTAACAACACCCCTAGTAAAATAAATGTCACTGCTAATGCTTTGACCGGGAAACTTCTAGCCTATGCCGTGAAATAATCCTTTGAGGAGTGGAATTTGATGTAACTCTATCTTCTCAGTTTCATTTGGGAGTCAAGAAGAATGATTCTAAGGTTGTTTTAGTGATCATGTAGTTCGCCTCCTATCTTATCAAGACTATTATTTATGAGAAGCTGTCTAATAATGAATTCCATTGAAATAGGGACTCTATTTATCATGGTAAAACCATCAATGATTGTATGTTCTATTAAAATGGTGTCTTATGTTCCTATAATTTCTATATTATACCTTTTAATGTGAGAAATTATTTTATTGGGTTTTACATAATTTCCAGTGGGTAGTATACCCTAGAAAAAAGAATATGTTCTATGATATACAACAATGATTCTGGGGGTGAGGTATGATATGAGACATTCCTCACTTTTTCATTTTTTATACCTGATAAAATTTCAAAATTGAGCACCAAAGGTCCTCATGTTTACTTTAGATGATTCCAATGCTAACATGGACATGGGTTGAAATTTATAACGAATTTTTGGATTTTTTCTATATATTTATTATGGGATGAATGTTATATGGGTTTTGATTGATAGGCTAGCCAAATCCGGTCACATTATACCCATTCATGATACAACCAATTTTGAGGACATTGCATATCTCTATGTATTGGAGATTTTTAGATTTTATGGAGTACCTTATTCTATAGTCTCTGATTAGGATCCACATTTCACTTCTCATTTTTTTGAGAGGAATCTAAGAGGTAATTTGATCCCAAGTATGTTTGGTAACATAATATCTTCCATATATGGATTTCCATATAGAGTTAGTTATAAATATTCTATAAGGCATGCTACATGATGGTGTTGTTGACTTTTGGGTTGCTCAGTATGTAAATTTGGGAGTGGTTGTGTTTTTATATTACAATAGTTACCAATATTCTATCAAAATGGTTCCTTTTGAGGGCTTATATGGATGACCATATAAATCACCATTGTGTTTTTCATAAATTTGGGAATGTTACTTGGTTGTACTGTGTTTATCCCAAGATATGATGATGATGATTATTATTAAGATGATTCATTGGATATTTTTGATTGCATAGAGATGGTATAAATCCTATTCAGATCATCATCAATGATTTATGTAGTTTTTAGTGGGTGATTGGTTGTTCTTGAGAGTTTCACATCAACCGGGTCACCAACATCTTGGGAACAAGAAAATCTTGCATCGAGGTTTGTGGGTTCTTTCTATATTGTTGAGTAAGTGAGTAAATCTTTCTACCATTTGGAATTTACACCAAAGTTTAAATTTATCTATAATGTGTTTCATGAATCATAGTTTTTAAAGTATATTTTTAACCCTTATCATGTTTTTAGTTAAGAAGATATTTATGTGGAGGTTTATTTATCCATGACTGAGCATCCAGTTAAATTGGTGATTTTGAGAGAAATGTTATTCATGGGAATATGGTACTTTTTCCAATGTTCTATGGAATTATGGTTCTTTTTTATGAGAATTAGGAGCATGGGGAATTAATGAGAGAGAAGTGGACTCATGAATTTGATATGGGATCTTTATAATTTTTATGGGATAAGAAAGTGTTTATGGTGAGTAATTTGTAACATCTCGTTACCTTCATCCAGGTACTTCTTAACTCTTGTTTTGCTTCTATTTTGGTTTGGGGGAGTTTCAAGACATTGAAGGATGGATATAATTTTGCAGAAAAAATGATCAAATTTTTAGGGATGTAAGTTTTTTTATTTAATTGAATATTTTTAATGTCCCAAGAATTCATTAATGAAAATTCCACTTAGACTATTTAATGTTCTTATTGTGGTTATGTAAAACGTATGGACTTATTTGGTTTTATGTTTTGGATTTTAAAATACTATTAAGTATTGTGACAGTTTCTGATATAGTCATTGAATAGTGATCACATGATTAGTATAAATATAGGGCTTTACCAAATCCAAGTTACTGAGACAAAGGAAGGGATGGACTCATCCATTAGACATGCCCCATACGAAGACCATTTATAGGATCTTGGAAAGGAGGTGGCATCATTGAGATTCTCTCTTGACCAAGCCCAAGTCAATCTTTAATACAATAAGCTTGATTGGAACCGCCTATGGGAGAAGTGGATGTTGATAGAGATTACCACTCGAGCGATGTTATCTGAGCCACCCCAAGAGTCTCTCACAATCGTACACCTTAACCTAAGGTCTTATGCAGGGTTTTTAAGGGGTTATGTAACAAGACCCTAGCACTATGATTATGAGAATTTTTTTTGTATGTAATAATGAATATACATTCATTTTATTATTGTAAATCATTAAATAGTTTTTAAAGCAAAAATAGTATTTTTATTTAATTTTCAAATAAGAAATCTATTTTGATAAATTAATGGATATTTGAATTAAATAATATTTTAATAAAATATTATTATTATTAAATTATTTTTATTAAGTATAAATTTTCATATAAATTTTATGAATGCAAATATAATTTTTTATTAATGTTTGAATGTTGTCTTTGTCAAAACCCCTTAATTTTCAATAAATGCCTGTTTTTATTTTTAAAGTGAAAATTAACATATTTAAAAAATTATTTAAATAAAATTAACACTATTTTTTGAATCAGGATGTCGAAATTATCCAACAGTGAATTTTTCATAATTTTCTGAGACAGTCGATTTTTTTTGGATAAATATTAAATATCGTTTAAATATATATTGTGTGTTAAGACAACATAATGAAACAATAGTGACGTAATAAAATACTCTAAACATTATGTTAATAAAATATATGTTTTACCATTAAAATAAAGTGATTTTTGTTTTGTTCTATTTATTTTACAATGCTTCAGTGGACCCTTCAAGACTTATAAAATATTTTAGCTTTTTAAATTAATTTCTTTGAGGGTGTGACTCGCGTCCACATAAGAAAACCTATTATTTTATAAAGTTCATGTTGGAACCGTGGTCTTCTATGCATAAATTGGAGTATGGTTTGTGTTTGTTGTCAATCCTCATTGGATGTTCAGAATGTGTACCAGCAAAGTGATCATACAGTTCAAGCAGTCAACAATATTGAAGGTGGCGTTGTTTCCCAGTGTTTGCCAAATTTTTGGGCTTGAAAATAGACAAATGAAGAAAAGTGTTTTTGGAAAATAGACTTGTGCACCGTGTACTTGAAGGAGAGGAAACTTGTGCGCCATATGTTTTTCAAGATCAGAACATGGAAAAATGGCAAAGGGATAAGGGACATGCATGTTTTGGGATGGTCATGCAAGTAACCTGTGCACCAAGAAAGGAATTTCGCACCGTTTTCTAGGAGGTTTGAAAACTTGCATGCCGACTTTTCTTCATGATCATAACTTCAAAATATGGAAAATTAAAGTAGGTCACATAAGTATTTGAGTGATCGTTCAAGTGAGTAGCGCGACAGAGGCTAGGGCAGTTGGAGATGCGCACCAGGACTTGCGCGCCGTGAGGACACTTGCGCGCCACAATGAAGGTGGTCCAGTTTGCCTATAAATAAAGGACCACCCCACCTCATTTGAAAAGAAGTTCAAGACTTAGAGATTTTTCAATCTCTCTCCATGCAAGTGGTTGAGTCGCGCAAGTGGTAGTTGGGTCGCGCAAGTAGAGGTTGCGCGCTGGTTGTTGGCTGCGCGACCAAGGCAGTTTTTGAGTTAAAGGTTCAGAGTCGCACAAGTTTGGAGTTGAAGGAGGAAGTGTCGTGCAAGTGTGTTGGTGTCACCTGTGTGCCAAATTTGTACTGCGCAAGTGACTTGTGCTCCATTCTTGAAACTTGTGCGCCGGTCTTGGAGAAGCACGCTAGGCGAGGTTGGAGTACACCGGTCTTTTTGGAGCTGCATGAAATCTGAAATATTTCCTGATATCATCAGTGAAAAGTGAGATTAGTCTATGAGTAAAAGTTGTACTTAACCAGAGCATCTACACACAACAGAAGATGCATTATCTTGCAATGATGAAGAGACCTTCACGTCTATAAACTGAGTGTGACTTCACCAAGGGCAGTGAGCCAGGGGGAGTCAACGAGAGTGGCCCGAGGGATACTGTAAGCTATCCCTGAACCTTTTGTAATGGAAGTGAGCCTGCGACATAGTGACTGTTCCCGAAACTTTTTAATCCACCTCTAGTGAAGTTTAGTGGAATTATGTACGACCGACAACCTGTCGGCGTATGCTCCTTGGATGCATCCCTTAGTGGTGAACCAAGTAAAAAGTGTTGTGTCTTCTCTGTGGATGTGAATGTTTTCTTTCTGATCATATTCATCATACAGGTTCAACAAGTTCCTATCAACATGGGAACAAGATCCATCACATTAAAAGAAAAAGTTGTCACCCTGATTCACCCCTCCATTCTCAGGGTGTCTCGGGGTCCTTCAGTTTGGCCATTAGCCATATAAAATATTGTTTTCCACTACCCTTTCGCTAAAACCATGGGAAAAAATCATGGGCTGGTTTGTGGTTTTTATTACTTTAATATGTGGTGTCCCAAACCAAAATAATAAAGAATTCCATCTCATTTACTATATAAACCCACCCAAGCTCCCACTTCCTCCCCACTCAATGTAACACCCCAAGTTTTTCTAAAAATAAATACAAATGTATGGAACTTTGTTTTTTGTAGATATTTATAACTAGCCTTTAAACATAATTTTCCACTTCAATTTTTGGAATTTCAAGAAACCGTCATCTACAATTGTGTTCAGTAAGTTATTTGGAGTCTGATGAAACCAACTAATTTTTTTTGTGAATAGTAACATACCCTTATGAATAGTAATAGTAATAGTAATATGACCATAATGGATAGTAAATTTTGTTATTAATATTTTTCTTAATTTTTTAAGATAATAACATCTTCTTTAATTTTTCATCATAATATAAAAGTTGTTATAGAATTACAATTGTTAATTTTTGAATTAAGTATGATTTTATTTAAAAATTAAATTAATAAAATTCAAGTATTTATTTTCAAAAAATGGACTTCATTATTGAAATCTACATGTCAAAAAATAGTCAGGGTAAATTTTTGGGATTTTTCTGAAATTCTTATTTTTTTGATGAATAGTGAAATACGATAAACTACCATATAATCAAATTATCAGTAAAATACACTATTTATGACATCATAAGTGATGAAAGGACACTTGGTTAGAAATCACATGCCATTATTACTATTTTAGGTCACATGAACTAAGACTATTCATAATCTTGGGAAAAAATATTATAATAATGATTAAAATAATGAAAAAATACCCCCTCTCCTCCACAATAAATACCACCCTCACTCACCTCTTATTCCCAAACCTCTCAAGCCTTGATCCATGACTAAATTCTTCACAATAATCCTCTTAAGGCTCTTTCCCACGTTCTAGAGTTTCTTGTCTCACCAAAATACCAAAACTGAATCCCTTAAGAAGGATCTCAAGGAGAAGAGATCAAGAGGTAAAAATCCTCTTTTATTTTCTTTATTTTCTTTCATTTTATGTTATTATCTTCTTTTTTACTTTGGATTCTGTTGGTGTATTTAATTACATACCCCATTATTGTCCATATTATTTAAGAGTGATGATATATCCCCTTTCTCTCATCAAATTATTTTTATAAAATTTTAAGAGAGTCCATTAGGCTGCCAAATTTTTGTGATAAATTTTTCAAGTTTTCTTTTATTTCATACTTCCTTTATTTTCTTATTCTTTCCTCACCTCCTCTTAACAAAGAGTCATGAATGCTCGAGAATCTTTTATATTCTTGACTTTTTCATGTTCATGGGAAATTCAACATCAATCTTCTTCTCTTCCCCCACTTGTCCAAGGAATTAAAAACATTGTCCGTGATGTGTCGAATTACCGACATCAAGGACGATGTGATTTCAATTTGCATTAATTCCTTGAAGACTGGTCATGAAACAATTTTTATGGTTGAACCAGGTTATAATATATGTATTATGTCTCATAAATGGTTCTATAATTCTTTTATACACATGGTTTTAATTTATAAAACAAAATGAGGTCACTATTATCCAAGAACCACTAAAATGATCTAAACGAACATCATTAATGTTTTAACTTATGAATCATCCTCATTTAAGAATTAAAAATGATAAATGGTATAATTTATTTTAATGGATATATTTAAATACTAATCCATTCAAATTCTGTATTTTCACTTCTAATAGGCAAAACATCCACCATGAACCAATCATCGAAATCATGTAAAGAACTCACCCAAAAACAGTGCAAGGAGAAAAATATTAACAATTAAAGGGAGAAATAATGTTATGAAATGATAATATAATATGTTATAAACATTAAAATGTTTATTTAAAATACTAATAACAATTTTTTAACCATTATATAAGAACTTTAATCAAGTTTAAGTAGGAAAAACCTGAGGTAAGGGAATTCTTAACCCGATTTCTATTCTTTAGGTTAACCTTCTACTTCGTTATTTATGTGGTATTAAAATTTATTGTGAGATGGATTTTTCGTATATTATGTTGAATTATGTTATATTACAATGTATATACAAATTCCATCCACTTTATTATGTCTCTCTTCAATTGTATGATATTTGTACTGGGATTTTCTTTTAAAATCCTCTTTTAATGTTATATTTTACAAAGTTCAAAAGAAATGTTTTTATGCTATTATTCATTTTGTATGATTATGGTTTGGTTTGTGAGTATTTTTTAGGATGAATGTTGTGAACTATATTTCCCTCCAATTCATTGGGTATGTGTAAGTTGGAGGTCATCTGTATGATTACTCCAAGTGTAACTACGATGGTTACATAAATTGTAAGGTAGATGTGAGGGTTACAAATTATAAGGTAGAATAGAGGGTTAAAATATTATGTAAGTAATGCCCTAAGATACCTTTATGATTATAATTTTGTTCTCATGTTTTGTGTGGATCTTTTGTAAATCTCATTTTACACAAAGTAAGTAAAAATGGGTGAAAATCATGTCTTTTGAAAATGATTTCATACGTTATGAGTATTCATAGACTAATGTGATATTTCATTCTTTTCCATTCCTTACTGAGCTTTTGTGAACATCCCAAGTTTTTAAATGATTTTAACAGGTTAATATATGTGCATTAAAAACTAGTAATCCATGTTAAATGTTGAGGAATTGTCAAAGAGTCATGTTTAAGTTCTAATGTTTTGTATTTTGAAAAAAAATGAAAACAATTTTTATGGTATCCACTCTGTAATAATGTGTAATGTTATGAATGTATTGTCCCAATTTTCCAAATCTCTAAATTAGAAAATATCCTCAATGTAAAAGGAAGTGTTTTCTTGACTAAATTCAAGATTATGTATGTAATAAGGCCAGGTCCTTATAGTTGGCATTAGAGGATGGTTTAGATAACTTTAGGGGTTATGGTAATGTTAATAGAATGCCATAAATGATTTTCACCCTATGTTTAATTTGATATGTTATAGCATCTAAATATTACCATGTTTCTTAATCTAAGATATGTTTGTTTAGAATGGCTGTTTGCATAAGGAACAAGGATACTGAAGAGGAGAGGCATCGATAGAATGACATCCTTTCGGATCTACATCTCAAAATGGTAGGGATTGGAACCAAGCAGTTTGTGATAGTAATGGCTCAGCTAACACAAGCAATAAATGGTGGTAGAATCCATGAAAGAGAACCAATAGAGTTACCACAACGGAACATGATAGTAGTGGAACATTTTATGAGACAACATCCTCCTGCTTTCAACGGATCTTCTGAACCAGTAGCTACTGGAGGATATATCAAAGCCCTTGAATAGATATTCAATGTTACGTAATGTTCAAAAAATAAAAAGGTAAGTCTTTCCATTTATTTTTTTGAAGGGGAAGTTGATCAGTAGTGGTCAATGGTAAGGAATATTAAGGGTAGAGAGGATTTTGATGCCTTAGAGTGGGATGAATTTAAAATTATTTTCCTCGAAAAATATTTTCCTAAGGTGGTGAGACTTAGGATAGAGAAGAAATTCCTTGAATTTAAATAGATGGAGGAAGATTCAGTGGTCGTGTATGAATATAACTTCACTCGACTAGAAAGGTAGGCTCCAAATCAAATTATGGATCTTGACAGAAAAATCAACCGCTTTTACTCAGGACAGAAATCCAAGGTATCGAAGGGCGTTTTCCTCCCATGAATTCAAAAGCTATGAAAAACTTGTCTGATGTGTTGAGAGGGTAGAGATGAAGTTTGCTGATGATCATGTGCATTTTGGAAATAAGGAGGAGAATAGGTCTAGATGGAAAGTTATGGGTAAGAATCAACCAAAGAAATCTGATGGTAAGAAAATCAAATTTTCAGTTTGTAAAAAGTGTGGCAAGAAATACCTTGGGGAATGTCTTAGCAAAACTAGGAAGTGTTTTAAATGTGGTAAGTTTGGACATATGGCCCGAGATTGCAATGAAAATGATCATAAGACTAATCATGATAAGCATAATGTAAAGTGTTTTAAATGTGGTGAAATGGTTCATTATTCAATTGTCTACCCAAGGAGAGACCCGAATGATGCAAAGAAGCTAGACAACAAGTAGAAAGGTGTAGTGAGATCCTTTTTGACTACGTCAGCAAATTTTCGTCCATCCAATGAAGTTTTATCAGGTACTTTTTTAGTTTACTCAAATTTTTCTAAAGTTTTGTTAGATACGGGGTCCACACATTCCTTCATCTCTGAGAAATTTTCTGGTAAATTGTAAATATCACCTAAAAAAATGAGAACTAAACTTTTTTTTAAAACACCAAGAATAAATATTATTTCAAAGAGGAATTATAATAATATTTATATTGTGGTGTGTGGAAGGAATTTACCTGCAAACCTTGTTGTTTTACCCTCAGTTGAGTTTGATGTTATTCAGGGAATGGATTGGATTTCAATTTATCGTGCAAAGATTGACTATAGAGCTAAATAAGTTGTCTTTCAGAAAGGGTTTCTATTTGTATAAAAGAACAAAACCATACAATTGAAAATATATCAAGAATATGAGAAACTATTGATAGATGAAAATGAAATTTATCTTTCTCATATCATTGAAAACAAGGGAACTATTCAAATTAATGATGTGCCAGTGGTAAATGAATACCATGATTTTTTTCTTGATGAGTTAACTGGTGTCATACCTCACCGAGAAGTTGAATTCACAATGGAATTAGTTCCATATGCTAAGCCAATTTCAAAACCCCCATATCATATGGCTCCAATAGAACTTCATGAATTGAAAAATCAGTTGCATGATTTTCTTGAAAATGGCTTCATTTATCCTAGTACTTCACTATGAGGAGCCACTGTTTTTTAAAAGAAAGATGGTTCCATGAGACTTTTATTGATTTGAATAACATCACAATTAAAAACAAGTATCCTTTGCCTCATATCGATGACTTGTTGGATTGGCTCCAGGAATCTCAGAACTATTCCAAGATTTACATGAGATCTGGATACCATCATCTGAAGGTGAATGAGGATGACATCCCGAAAACATCTTTTTCATACTAGATATGGCCATTATGAATTTGTTGTTATAACATTTTAATTAACTAATTCCCTTGTTGTATTCATTAATCTTATGAATAGAGTATTTCGTGAGTTCTTGGATAAGTTTGTGGTTGTATTTGTTGATGACATTATGGTATTTTCTAAAAATAAAGAGGAGCATGAAAAACATCTATGGGTTGTTTTACAAACCTTAAAAGAAAAGAAACTGTATGGAAAATTCAGAAAGTGTGATTTTTTGTTGCAACAGTTTTCTTTTCTTGGGAACATTGTAAATAAGAATGGAATAACAGTTGATCCTACTAAAAAAAGTGGTTGATGAATGACCAAGACCCACAAATGTTATAGAGATTTGTAGTTTTCTTGGATTAGCAGGTTATTACCAATGTATTGTTAAGAACATTGCTTGGTTATCTAGCCCGATAACTAAGTTAACACGGAAAGGGGTTAAATTTGTTTGGATAGAAGAATTTTATTTTTTTAGGAACTGAATAAGAGATTGGTAAATTCCCTAGTTTTGGCCTTGCCTTCCCGAAATGGTGAGTTTTTCATCTACTGTGATTCTTTTTTGAAGGTACTTGGTTGTGTTTTGATGCAAAATGATCAGTTAATTGCCTATGCTTCGAGACAACTTAAACCTCATGAGATAAATTATCCCACACATGATTTGGAATTGGAAGTTGTGGTTTTTTCTTTAAAATTTGGAGTCATAATTTATATGGAACCAAATGTCAAATATATATTGACCATAAAAGTCTGAAGTATATATTCACTAAGAAGGAATTAAACATGAGGTAGACAATATGGCTTGAACTGATAAAGGATTATGATTGCACGATCAATTACCATCCTGGAAAATCAAACAAATTGGATGATGCCTTGAGTCAGAAACATCATGCATTATTAACCATGTTATGTTTGGAACATGATCCCTTGATTAATGATTTGATGAATTTTGGCTTAGAAGTTGTTGGTGCAGGGAATACATCTATTTTTTTCAGGTTTCAGGGCAGTATTCATTATTAGATAGAATAAAGAGAGTGTAGAAGGAAGACCATGAGCTACAAAAAAAGGTAGAAATTTTTAAAATGGGTAAGTTTCTAGAATTTATCCTTGATAAAGATTGTGTTTTAAGATTTAGAAAATGGTTGTGTGTGCCTAGTGATTCTCAGTTGAAGAAAGATTTGTTGTGTGAAGCTCATAGTTCTCCGTTTTCAGTTCATCCTAGAAGTACTAAGATGTATAGGTACATTCAAGAGTATTATTAGTGGGATGGAATGAAAAGAGATATTTCTGATTTTACCATGAGATGTTTGACATGTCAACAAGTTAAAGCAGAGTGGCAGTTACCGAAGGGGATGCTTCAGAATTTTCCAGTGATAGAGTGGAAATGGGAGAATGTATCCATGGACTTTGTGGTGGGACTACCAAAGTCATCTCGAGCTAACAATGTGATTTGGGTTATTATTGATCTACTGATAAAATATGCACATTTTCTTTCTATTCAAGATACAATGTCTTTGGATCAGCTTTTTTGATTGTTCCTCAAGGAGATTGTCAGGTTACATGGAGTTCTACTTTCTATTGTATCTGAATGGGATCCCATGTTCACTTCTAGCTTTTTTATGGGACTTTAGAAGTAATTGGGAACATAGTTAAATTTCAGTACAAATTTAAATCCTCAATCAGATGGGCAGTCAAAATGAACAATTCAGACTTTGAAAGATATGAATCGAGTTTGTTCAATGGAATACTGGGGAAGTTGGGATCAACATCTTTCTTTAGTTGAGTTTTCTTATAATATTAGTTTTCATTCCAGTATTCATATGACACCTTTTGAGGCCTTGTATGGGAAGGGGTGTCAGAATCTGGCGTCTTGGGATGTAGTTGGTGAAAGAAAGTTTATGGGGCCATAATTTGTAGAACAAGTGGCTGAGAAAGTGTGGATGATCCAGAAGCACATGGGGACAGCTCGGAGTGGGCAAAAAAGTTGTACATATAATAGAAGGAAATACTTCTTTTTCGAGGCAGGTGACCATGTTTTCCTTAAATTCATTCCTTGGAAAAGTGTGATGCGTTTCGGTAAGAAAGGGAAGCTAATTCCACGGTTTATCAGTCCTTTTGAAATCTTGGAGAAAGTTGGAACTGTTTCATACCACGTAGCTTTGCCTCCGAGTTTGTTTCAACTACACAATGTTTTTTATGTTTCGATGTTGAGAAATTATGTGCCAGATTCATCACATGTCTTGAGCCCAGATGCAGTTCAGCTGAAAGAGAACCTTTCTTATGAAGAGAAACTAGTTCGGATTCCTGATTGAATGGAATAGGTATTGTGGAATAAGGTAATCCACCATGTAGAGGTTTTGTGGAGAAACCACATGGTTGAAGAAGCAACAAGGGAGTCTTAAAATGCTATGAGGGAAAAGTACCCTCAGTTGTTTAATAAGTAAATGAAATTGCAAGGACCCAATTTCTAGAAGGTGGGGATAATATAACACCCCAAGTTTTTCTAAAAATAAATAGAAATGCATGGAAATTTGTTTTAATTCGATATTTATAACTATCCTTGAAACATAAATTTCCCACTTATATGTTTTGAATTTCAAGAAACTTCCATCTACAATTGTGTTCAGTAAGTTATTTGGAGTCTGATTAAACCAAATTGTTTTGTTGTGAATAGTAAGATACCCTTATGAATAGTAATATGAATAGTAATATGACTCTAATGAATAATAATTTTTTTTTCATAAGGATTCATGATAATAATATCATGGTTATTTTTTCATTGTGATATAGAAATTGTTATAGAATTAGAATGGTTAATTTTTTAATTAAGTATGATTTCATTTAAAAATTAAATTAATAATATTTAGAAATTTATTTTCACAAAATGGACTTAATTTTTGAATTCAAAATGTCAAAAAAATGGTTAGGGTAAATATTTGGGATTTTTCTAAAATTCTTGTTTTTTTAATGAATAGTGAAATGCCATAAAATACCGTATAATGAAATTATCCGTAAAATACACTATTTATGACATCATAAGTGATGCAAGGTCACTTGGTTCGAACTCACATTCCATTATTACTATTTTAGGTCACATTAACTAATAATATTCATAATCTTGGTTAAAATATTATTATAATGATTAAAATAATGAAAAATACCCCCTCTCCTCCACTATAAATACCACCCTCACTCCCCTCTTCTTCCCACACCTCTAAAGCCTTAATCAATGTCTAATTTCTTCCCAATACTACTCCCAAAGCTCTTCCCCACGTCCTAGAGCTTCTGGTCTCACCAAAAGACCAAAACTGAATCCCTTAAGAAGGATCTCAAGGAGAAGAAATCAAGAAGTAAACATCCCCTTTTATTTTCTTTCTTTTCTTTCATTTTATATTATTCTCTTCTTTATTCCTTTGGATTATGTTGGAATATTTTATTCCATACCCCCCCTTACAGTCCATATTATGTAATAGTGATGTGATATCCCCTTTCTCTCATCAAACTATTTTTATGAAATTTTAAGAGACGTCGTTAGGCTGCAGAATTTTTGTTAGAAATTTCTCAAGTTTTCTTTTATTTCAAGATTCCTTTATTTTATTTTCTTTCCTCACCTCCTATTAAAAAAGAGGCATAAAATCTCAAAAATATTTTATATTCTAGATGTTCTAATTTTCATGGAAAATTCGTCATCAATCTTCTTCTCTTCCCCCACTTGTTTAAGAAATTAAAAACATTGTCTGTGATGTGTCGAATTACCGACATCGTGGATGATGTGATTTCAATTTTCATTAATTACTTCAAGTATGGTCATGAAACCATTTTTATTATTGAACCTGGTTATGATAAATGTATTATGTCTCATCAATGGTTCTATAATTCTTTGGTACACATGGTTTTAATTTATAAAACAAAATGAGGTCGTTATTATCAAAGAACCACTAAAATGATCTAAACGAACATCATTGATGTTTTAACTTATGAATCATCCTCATTTAAGAATTTAAAATTATAAATCTTATAATATATGTTAGTGGATATATGTAAATACTACTCCATTCCAATTATGGATTTTCACTTCCAACCGACAAGAACATCCACTATGAACAAATCATGGAAATCATGTAAAGAACTCACCCAAAAACAGTGCAAGGAGAAAAATACTAACAATTAAATGGTGAAATGATGTTATAAAATGATAATATAAGATGTTATAAAGAAGAAAATGTTTCTTAGAAATACTAATAACACTCTTTTAACAATTATACAGGAAGTTTAAACAAGTTTTAAGTAAGTAAAACCTAAGGTAAGGGAATTCTTAACCTAATTTCTATTCTTTGGGTTAACCTTCTACTTCGTTATTTATGTGGTTTTAAAATTTATTGTGTGATGATTTTTTCTTATATAATGTTTAATTATGTTTTATTACAGTTTATATACATATTTCATCCACTCTATTAAGTCTCTCTTCAATTTTATGATATTTTTAATGGAATTATTATTTAAAATCCTCTTTTAAAGTTATGTTTTAGAAAGTTCAAAAGAAATGTTTTTATGCTATTATTCATGTTGTATGATTATTTTTTGGTTCGTGGGCATTTTTTATGATGAAGGGTGGGACCTATATTTCCCTCCAATGCATTGGGTATGTGTAATTTGGAGGTTGTATGTATGGTTAATCCATGTGTAACTATGATGGTTACACAAATTGTAAGGTTTTTGTGAGGGTTACAAATTATAAGGTAGCCGAGAGGGTTACAAGATTATGTAAGTAATTCCCTAAGATACATTTATGATTATATTTATGTTCACATGTTTTTTGTGGATCTTGTTTAAATCTCAAGTTACACAAAGTATATATGGGTGACAAGCATGTATTTTGATAATGCTTTCTTACATTACGAGTATTCATGAACTAATGTTCTCTTTCCTTATTTTCCATTCCTTACTGAGATTTTGTGCTCATCCCAAGTTTTTACATGATTTTCATAGGTTAATGGATGTGTAAGACAAAGAATGAAGCCATGTTAAATGTTAAAGAATTGTAAAGGAGTCATGTTTAAGTTTTAATGTTTTATATTTTGAAAAAATGGAAATTGTTTTTATGGTATATACTCTTTTATAATGTGTAATATTATGAATTTATTTTCCCAATTCTCTAAATCTCTCAAATGAAAAGATCCCCAATGTAAAATGAAGTTTTTTCTTGACTAAATTCAATATTAGGTATGTAATAAGGTCTAGTACCTATACTGAAAGCCTTTGGAGTTTGACCAACCCCTGTCCTTCTCTCTCTAGAATCCCCCAAGGCACCCCAAGCTCCCAAGAATCCTCTCTCAAGACTCTCCCCTGCTTTTGGGATCACACTTCCATGTAAGGGATTTATACCTTTCTAAATTTTTTCCACGTTTCTTTATATTGTTATATCCATTTTCTTTAAACTAAAAATGACAAGGTATGATTTTGCACCTCCCCCATACTTCCCTCTTCATTTTTGAATAATGATAGATCCCCTTTACCTCTCATTAATGCCTCCCATGTACACCTGTTACCGTGACGAAATTCCATAAGGAATTTCTCTCTCCTAATTTACATTCAAACAATTATTTTGTATTACATATCTAAATTCCATTATATTTTTTGGGACATGTATCTATATGACCCCCTTACTTTCAATTTCATGTAAATATGATCAAACACCCATTTCTCTCTCATCAACCATTTTTTATGAATTCTTATGTCACGTCGTTATGCTGCCGAAATTGCACCACATTTTTCGAAGCCAAGATCATTGTGTAGTGAATACCATACCCGTGTCTCTATCAAGGGTATTCACCTTTATGAAAATATACACATTTAATGGTACATTCGTTTATTTATTCCACATTCATTAATTGTGGAATATCATATGATGTTGATTGATTCCATGTTATATGATCCATGTGGTAAACTTATGCATGAAATGAAATGTTTAAGAAGGGTGAACCCTAATAGATCTCTAATGCAATGGGTAAAGTTTAGTATCTTGATACATCATGTGCAATGATTTTTGACTCATGATAATTTGAGTGCATCGAGGTTTTACTTGTGCTTCATGTGCAATGAGGGTTTACGCATTCTCTATGTGCAATGAGCCTTGGATCATGAAAATTCCATGTTAAGTGTTGTTGCCACATTTCAATGTTATGATTATCATGCTTTATCATGCCTTTATGTTCATATTTCTCTTGTGCTCCATCGATATTTCTATTGAATAACAGGTATTGTATTCTTTATGTTATTCCATTTTTATTCCCTTACTGGGCTTTATAGCTTACCCTTTACTTATGCATGTCCTCAGGTTATCCCATGCAATGTTAAGTACGAGGGAATGTAGTGGTCATGTAAAGGAATTTTTCTATTAAGATGTTGTGTGTTTTATATTCCAAGTTGTTATGTAATGTTCCTAAGTACCAAAGTCACTGGAACTCTCTATCTTCTATGTTGTATCATTGTTAAGGGAATTTTAAAAAAATGCCTCTAAGAATACATGTTAGAAAATAGATCATGGATAACAAAGATTAAAGCTTATATATTCATAATTTAAGTAAATTAAAGTAATTTATAATTCATCTGTTTTTGTCTTTGGATTACCCTTTATGTGTTACCCCTAACATTCCTTTTATTCTAACTAATGGCCAGTAATATGAGGACTCAGGCTAACAACTGATGTGAAGATCAATGTGATGACTGTTCTAATGAGATACCCAATCCATGGGAGTGGGAATCATAATCTTTGTCATGATACTCTCTCAGTTAACTCAACCATCGAATAGAAACATGGGTCAAGTAGAATGTTCAACCCCCCCCCCCCCCAAAGAAAGAACAAGTCGCTATCGAGAGCATCCTGAGACAATGACCTTCTAATTTTAATGGATCATATGAGCCCTCAATCACCGAACAATGGATCAACTCAATTGAAAAGATCTTCTCCATCCTTCAATGTTATAAACAAGAGAAGGTTCTATTGACTGATTATAATATGGAGGGTGATGCTGATCAAAGGTTGACATCGATCAAAAATACAAAGCCTGAGGAGGAGATCGAGACATTGGAATGGAAGGATTTCTGGAAGATGTTTTTGGATAAATATTTTCTCTGCACCCTCCAACTTAAGATGTAAGGGGACTTCCTTCCCATCAAGAAAAACGACAATGAATCCATTAGAGAGTACGAGGAAAACATCAAAAGTCATGCACGATATGCCTTCAGCATTTTTATTACCCCTGAATGCAAGGTTGACCGCTTCTTTGGGGGGCTGAAACCTAGCCTGCAGAAAGCCCTCACAATCCGTGACTTCAATGGCTATGAGGAAATTGTTTGACATGCCCCCAAGGTTAAAATGGAGGTTGGTGAATCTTAGGGTTATCATTGGGATAAGAAGTGTAAAATGGATTTCAATTTTGGTGGTCTGATGGATAAATACAATGGTTCTAAGAAGATACAGTACCCCACTTTCCAAAGGTGTGGAAAGAAGCACATCAGAAACTGCTTGAAGGGGATGAGGAAATGATTTAGGTGTGGAAGAGAAGGACACATAGTTGTTAACGGCTGAAAAGAAAAACCCAAGGCTGCTAAAGAGGAGAGGAACGGTCTGTTCAAATCTCAACGTGTTGTTCATTGCTTCAACTGAAAAGAACTAGGGAATATTCAAAATCAGTGCCCTATGTGAAGGGTTTTCAGAGGCAACCAACGACCTCCAAGGTAACAAGGGAGAGTTTTTTCCATCACTACTACCAAAGTGAACCCCGATAATGAATTGGTGATAGGTACACTAGTTATTCATTCATGAAGAGGGAGCAAACTTTTTTGATTCAGGTTTTATTCATTATTTAATATAGTAAAAGTTTAGTAGAACAATCCCAACACCACCACAAATCATGGAAGTTAATATCTCGATGAGTACGGAAAATGGGTAAATCACTGCATTCCATGAATATAACTCCTCCCATATCATAATCGGTGGATTGAAATTCCCAGCTAACCTTTTTATACCCCTTATGGTAGAATTTTATGCAATTCTTGGCATGGATTGGCTTCCCCTATATAGAGCCAACATAAATTTCCATGAGGGAGAAATCACTCTCCAAGTGGAGAATGGGCCCTGATTCTATAAAAGTGAAAGGAGGAAGATGAATCTTTTTTATATCCATCATATCAAGCATGGATATTACTGCTCTATGAGCACGTGAATTTGGATCAGATGATTGAGTGGAAAGAGGCAACCATCCTTGAAGACATGCCTATTGTGGGGGAAATCGCTGAAGTGTTTCCCGATAAATTTCCTGGTCTTCCTCCAATAAGATATGTTGATTCTCAATTGATCTTATACATGGGTCATTTCCAATATCCAAGACTCCATATAAAATGGTTTTTGTGGAGCTTGAAGAGCTGAAGTATCAACTAAAAACAAATTTTGATAAAGGGTTTGTATGTCCAAGTGCTTCACCCTAGGGTGCACAGGTTCTCTTAATCAAGAAGAAGGATGGGTCAATGCGCCTTTTCATCAATTATCATGATCTTCACAAAAACACGATAAAGAAAAAGTATCCTCTCCCATGAATTGATGACTAGTATGATCAGCTGTGTGGAGCACAATACTTCTCCAAGGTATATTTTCGGTTTTGATATTATCAAGTAAGGGTGAAGAAGGAAGATATCCCCAATACTGCTTTTCGTACAATATAGGGGAACTATGAATTCATAGTAATGCCTTTCAGACTCACTAATTCTCTATAAATATTCATAGAGATGATGAATAGAGTCTTTAGAGATTACCTCGACAAATTTGTGGTTGTCTTTATAGATGATATTCTAATATACTCCAAAACCAAGGAGGATCATGAGGAGCATCTAATAACTGTACTAGAGACCTTGCAGAATGAGAAGCTCAATGTAAAGTATAGCAAGTGTGACTTCTGGTTTAAGGATGTCTCATTATTTGGTCATATCATCACAAGAAATGGGATATCAGTGGATCCATCCAAGACAGGTAAAATTGAGGGATCGATGAGGCCAACATCGGTAATGGATATCTATATTATAATGTTATAATCATGTACTCATACCTTTGTTCTCATGTTTATGCTTACATGTCTCCCTTTTTACCCTTACTGAGCATCTAACATCCCCAATTTTTTATATTTCCTTTCCCAGGTTATGAAGATATGTATTAAGTATGATGTTTCTATGAAGGGTTATAGTGATGATGAATATAGCTAGAGATAACATAGTTTAGTTATGTAGCAATGGTTATTTTTCCTTGTTTCCAAAGGCACTAGACTAACACAACCTTTGGGAATATGTTTGTATAATTTTTTAAGTATTAAAAAAAAGGTTATGTAATGTTAGTGTATAAAAATAGGGGGTTGTTATAGTTGGTATCAAAGAAAAGGTTTAGTTAATATTTAGAAGCTTGAATGAGAAAACCTTAGTGAGAACCCTAAGGACCTGCCTAAAGATAAGTCTAAGGGTATTGAAAGTATAGGAAAGTGTACTGGAATTTTGGTAAAGAATAGTGTAAGTGGTTTCCTCACAATAAATCCATCTTTTGATATTACAAGTCAATGTGGATCTCACACAGATGTACCTAGGAGAAATAACACCAAATTGTGTGTTAGTCCTGACTCGACGTAAACATGTACATGACAACGGACCTTACTGCTCCCCTTGTTTGACAATACCAGGGGATATTATATGGGATTCCATGAATTATTTATGAACTATCATTAAGGATTTAAATAAAATTTGGCTATGAATAACCTAGGATAAACCTAAGGTTTCATATATTACGGAAAGGTTCATAATTTAAACATCCTATAATTTACTTTTCATGATTATGTGGTTCCTAATTAGGATAGTTACTTCTTACTATGTGCTTTTGGTTTTATCCAATGGTTGGAAGCAAAAGGAACCACATTAATGGTGATTTCAAGGAACACTGCATTGATTTTCCTCCTGATAAACCATATACTATGGGGGGAAGGAATGAAAAATATCATTACTATGCACACCCAAATATCTCAATCTATGAATCATGGTGGACTTCGAAATGAGAAAAGGAGGGAACAACATTGTATTGAGTCCTTCATGAGGAAACATACACCTTATTTCGGTGGATCTTCTGATCCAATTATTACTGAACAATGGACCAATAATATCAAAGATATATTCTCAATTCTCTAATTTTTCAAGAAAGAGAATATAATTATGGCTATTTATTAGTTTGAAGGTGAAGATGACCAGTAGTGGACGCTAGTATAGAATAGAAAGAAGAAAGATGATATTGAATCCATAGATTGGGATGATTTTAAGAACTTATTTTTTCATAATTAATTTACTATGATTCTTTATACCATGATGGATAATGATTTACTTTATTTGAAGTTATGGGATAATAAAGATGTTGGTACCTATGAGGCTAATTTCACAAGACATGCAAGTTATGCTTTAGGAATTATCATAAACCAAAAAGTAAAGTTGATCGGTTCATCAATGGATTAAAGTAAAGTATTAGAAGGGAATTGTACATAATAATCCTTAGTAGCTATGAAGAGATTGTGAATTTTGTAATCAAGGTTTAAATTGAAATTGGAGTCACATAAAAATCTCATGTTTTTTTACAAGAAAAGTAAGATAGGGTTTAAAGGAAAATCTAGAAACAATGAAGAGAATAATATGAGCTTTCTTTTATGCTCTAAGTGCGGGAATAGTCATGAAGGAAATTGACTTAACGGGTCTAATAAATTTTTTATGTGTGGAAGGTAAGACCATCCATAATTTTATTATTGAAGTGTTGATAATAAATTCTATAATGATAAGAATAGAGAAAAAGTGTCACATAATGAACCTCTTGGGATTTAGTGCTACAAGTGTAAGAAGAATGGGAATTTTTTAACCACTACCCAAACCCAAGGGCCGGTGATAATGAACAATGTCGTCAACCTATTAAGATGAGGGTCAAGAGGAAATATCATACAATTCTTATTTCTAATGAGTGGTGTGAAAACGACGTGGTGAAAGGAGCACATACCATCCACTGTAGAACTGCTAATGTCTTATTTGATTCTAGATCTTCCCATACTTTCATATCTAAATAATTTTGAAAGGGTGTTGTGATTCCACAAAAACGATTATATTTTCAATTAAGAGTGAAAACCCATAATGGTATGATGATCACATCCAATGTCTACGATTACTCTCAAATTTATGTTTTTTGGGAATGTGATTTCTATAAATCTTGTCATTATTATTTTGGTTTGATTTGATGACATATCAGGCATGGATTGGATTTATCTACATAAATCCCACATGAATTTTCATATAATTGAAGTTATATTTTATATTTCAAACCCTCTTATGATCATCAATCATTGTGGAGATAAAAAAGAAATTCCTATAGAGTCTTCATCATATGTATGGGTGTTAGTTCCCTTTGAAAAGGGTTATTTATCTCAAATTATTGTAAATAATTAAAACATCGATGATATTCCTATTGTTTGAGAATTTGTGGATGTCTTTCTGGAAGTGTTTCTGGGACATCCACTAAAATGAGAAGTTGAGTTGTGAAAATAAAGCATAACTATTTTCACACCAATTTCAAAGAATCTATATAGAATGACATCGATTGAGTTGCATAAATTGAATAATAAACTCTTGGAAAATACTGATAAGGGATTCATTTGACCAGGTGTGTCACCTTGGGGTTCACCTGTTCTTTTTGTGAAAAATAAAGATGGATCAATGTGACCCTACATTAATTATCGGGAGTTAAATAATATCACAATCAAGAACAAGTATCCCCTCCCCTTTATTGATGACTTCTTTGATAAAATATGCAGAGCTCAATAGTTGTCATAGATTGACCATAATTTTAGATATCATCAACTGAGGGTCAAGAAAAGAGGATATACCTAAGATAAAATTTGGTACATGGTATGGATGTTATCAATATATAGTGATGCATTTTTTCCTTTTAAATGACCCTTCTATATTCATTGATTTGAGAAATAGAGTCTTTAGAGATCACATCAACCAGTTTGTTTTAGTATTTATAGATGATATTATTTTTTATTCAAAGAGAATGGAAGATCATGAAGATCACTTGGGAATTGTACTAAAGTCCCTAAGAAAGGAGAAACTATATTAAAATTTAAAAAAATGTGAATTTTGGAAATAAAAGGTTTCTTTTTGGGTCACATAATTTCATGAGATGGTATATTAGTAGATCCATCGAGGAATAAGGCTATTGAATGATATCCTAGACTAACCATGGTGACTGAGAATCATAGGTATCTTGGTTTAGCTCAATATTATCAATGATTTTTTAGATAATTTATCAAGACAATCTAATCCTCAAACAAGTTAAGTCGAAAGGGTTCTAAGTTCCTCTAGATAGATAAATGTGGGAAAAAATTCAAGGAACTGAAAATAAGGACAATCATCACACCTCTTCTTACATTACCCTATATTTGAGGAGGGTTTTTAATCTATAGTGATTCATCCAATAAGGTATTGGGATGTGTTCTAATGTATAATAACATGGTTGTCACTAATTTTTCTAAATAGTATAAGATTAATGAGAAAATTTACCCAACTAATGATTTAGAGTAAGTAGTTTTATTTTTCCATTGAATATATAAAGGCATTATCTTTATGGATAAAAGTGTGATATATGTGTATCAGTCATAAATGTATGAAATATATATTCCCACAGAAGGAGTTGAACATGAACCAGAGAATTTTGTTATAGTGGAAAAAGTATTATGACTTCCGAATACATTACCACCTAGGAAAAGCGAACAAGGGGGATGATGCGTTGAGTCCAATGGATCATGCTAGATTATCCATAATGAGAATCAAAAAAGATCCAATAATTATAGATTTATTAGTGATGGAGGTATAAATCTTGAAGGAAGGATAAAATATTATTTTTATCAAATGAATGCCCAATCCTCTATCCATGTGAATATTAAGTTTTCCCATAAGGAAGATATACAGCTGCAAAAGAATGTTATAAATGGTTATGAGTTTAACTGTGATCAGGGTGGAATGATAAGGTTCATGAACCGTGTTTGTTTTCCTTTCATCCTAGATTTGAAGAAGGAACTGATAGAGGAAGCTCATAGTTCTTTGTTCAGTATTCATCCAGTAATTACAAAAATGTATAGGCACATGAAAGAATATTTCTGGTGGGATGGAATGAGTAGAGATATCACAAAGTTTGTATCTAAGTTCTCAGTATTCCAATAGGTTATGGCTAAAAGATAAAAGTCAAATGGGATGTTGCATATACTACCCATACTAGAATGGAAATGGGAGAGAATCACTATGGATTTTTTCATTGGACTATCCAAAACCTCTAAAGGGTTTAATTCTATATGGGTGTTTTCAATCACCATAAAAATTCAGCACACTTCATTACTATTAGAGATGGATTCACTCTAGATCAACTTTCTGGGATATACATTAAGTAAGTGATAAGGTTGAATGGAGTACCACATTTTATTGTATGAAATCGAGATCCAAGGATTACCTCAATGTTCTAGATAAGTCATCAGAATGATCTTGATACAAAATTGAGTTTCAATATTTCTTATTATCCTCAGGCAGATGGTTAGTCTGAAAGGATAATTCAAAACATAGAGGATATGTTTAGATCTTGCTCTCTATATTTCAAATGTGGTTGTAATCAACACTAACATGTAGTTTAGTTTTCATACAACAATATAATTCACTCAAGAATTCATATGACACCTTATTAAGCCCCATATAGGAAGAAATGTATAACTCCAATATACTAGGATTAGGATGGAGAAAGAAAGATATTGGGACCTAAGATTATTGAAGAAATGGTATAGAAGGTTAGATCTATTCAAAAAAATATCAAGGAAGTTAAATTTAGGAAGAAAATATATGTTGATAACAGACATTGTGATATGGAATTTGAAGTTGGTGAAAATCTGTTTCTAAGGATTTCTCCTTGGAAGAAGGTTAAGTGGTTCAGAAGAAAAGGAAATATAAACCCTTGGTATATCAATTCCTTTGAGATAATTGATCATATCAGGATGGTAGCCTATTTCATGTCCCTTATTCCAAATATCTATCAAGTCCTTGATGTGTTTCATATATCACTCTTAAAGAAGTACACACCTAACCCTTCACATGTACTAAACTCAGAGATCGTACCACTTGAGGAGGATCTTTCTTATAAGGAATAACCAATTAAAATTCTAGATAATATAGAGAGAGTTATTAGAAACGAGACCACTCACCTAGTAAATATTTTTTGGATCAATCACCAGTTAGAGAAAGCTATGTGGGAACTTCAGAAGATGATTAAGTAGAAGTATCCACCGTTGTTTTTACCCAAATTATTAATTTCTAGGAAAAAATTCATTTTATGGGGGGTAAAATGTAACACCCTTAGTTTTAATTGACCTTTTTCATTAATAAATTAAATTTTTATTGATATATTTCATTAGAAAAAGTCAAATATTCCTTCCACACTGAGCCAACTTGGTGGATGTTTGACGAAACCCTTAGTTTCTATGAAACATAATTTTTTATATTTATTTAAATAAGATAATTATAACCTATCCATTTAAATTAGTAAAATTATTAGAAATAAAAAACTTTTAATTTTTTTAAATGGGTTTAAATAAATAAAAAAATTTGAAAGAAAAATTTATATATATATTTTAAAGTTCTTATATGTTAAAAAATAATATTTTCTCAAATGAACTGTTTTTCATGTCCTTTTGTGAAAAACAATAAAATTAATTTTAGACACATTTAGAAAAATAATCAAATGGAATAAATTTTTTTAACATTATATTGGAAAAATTAACAGAGGGATAATTTTTTGTATTTTTTTGAGAAACATCATTTTTGGATGAATAATCAAAAATACTGAATTTTGATACGAAACAGTCATTTCATCTAATTTATTTATGATGAAAATATTTATTTTAAATTGGTTTTAGAATTTAATTAGATCATATATTTGTCGATCAATATATTATAGGTCATTGGAAACCATTTCACATTGAAATTGGGTATAAACATCTTAGTAAACTTTTGTATGTTTTTTACTTTAGAAACCTGCATTATCATCTCATCTGTGAGATTTAATTTAAATAAATTTATACAACATATGTGATTATAATTTGGTAAAATGGATTTTATATTTTGAAATCAGAATAATTTATAATATATATTATAGTCAACATAGTTTGTGACAAAAAATATTAGTGAAAGTGATAAAAACTAATTACATTGATTAAGAGAAAAATTAAACATTTTTATTTATAATGCTCTTAAGGATATAAAATTATATCAAGGACTCATCCCTATGACTGGATCCCCAAATCACAAACCCCATGCCTCTATAGCCTCCTACGTGGGGTAATTATTAAAATAAAAATTATATTAATAAAGTACTAAACATTATATTTAAGACCCAAAATGACATAGAAACTTGTCCAAGAGCCTTTAGATGGCCATATTTCTACCCTATCATATCTTTTATCTAATTTGGTTCAATATTGGATACAAATGATATGGAAAAAATGTGGGTATAATTCCTTGTACCAAAATTTACAAGAGTGCCACTCCTCTTCTACTATAAAAGGTCTTGTCTCCTTCCACTTCCTCACACCACTCAAGAAAATTTGGATCAAACATGATCTTCAAAAATCTATCTTTAAATTCCATAACCTAAAATAAAAATCCTAACCTTTGGAAGAAATAAATCCACATTATCCTTTTCGTGAAAACCAAAATATATTACCCAAAGTAGATGAAACATACTTCTCAAGCTCCTTTGTTTTATTTTCTTTCTCCACCCCCTCAATACTCCTTATTACATGATTATATAATAACAAAAGTATAATAAATATACATAAATTTTATTATAGTAAGGTATTACATACACTTATGCACACTTAAAGAAAATAGGTAACAAACATACAGTTCCTGTGTATGGTGAACTACCACCTCATGAAACGATGAATTTTCTTTTTTCCTTTACACCTTTAATAGTTAGGAATTATGATGGACACAAAGTTTACATATGATATATATTATATATATTATATATTTATTCTAATATAAATATTTTATAATATATATGTTTATAATTTCATATTTTTTAAATATGATAATTTCATTTAAGGAAGTGTGGAATACTGTCCCTCAACACGATTTGATTCATTCACACACTACATAGAATGCATTAAAGATGTGTTTAGTGAAATTATATGATATATATGACATAATAATTCTACTTTAATAATATTATATACATATTTAAATTTATTTATTTTTATTTCTTTCTTTCAATACGCCAATAAAATTGAAACGATGTTCATGCGTACGTAGGGTCTACCGTCTCCATGAATGATGTATTAATCTTTATACTTATATATTATATGGATTATTATAATAAAAATATAATGAATATAACTGATATTTATATCATGGTTTATATTATGGAAATAATTATATACTTATAAGTTCTAATGATATTACAAATTAAGACACATGTGAAGAACAAAACAAATATTACCCGAAGTGATAACCTTGACATAGAATTTTTAACAAGTGGGTAAAATAAAGTAATAATCAAATAATATATGGTATTAGATATAAAAATATGTATTTTTACATATTAAAAAAACTATATTTATTTTTAAAAAAAAATTATGAGTATGACGAGAGTCAAGACACAAGGTAAGGGAATTTCATCTCACTTTTTATTTTCTTTAGATTTGATCCTTACTCTCCACTCATTTCACTTGTGTGGTGTGTATACTATACTTGAATATATTCTATTAATGTTATTAATAAATATGTAATTATTTCCATATCCCTTCTATGATCTTTATATAATGTGTATAATGTTTCAAAAGTTATAATATCAATAATACCATTTTGTCTTCATTTTCCTTCTTTCAGACACATGTTTTGTTAGGCACCGACATTATTTTTTATGGTTTGTATACATCCTTTTGAAATGTTATATCATTAATATCCTTAATTTCATGATAATTTAAGATTCATTTGTTTTCATTTTCTTACATGGGGAGTATTATTCAAAGTTACCATGTGGTAAGAGTTTATTTGAACAGTCTCATTATTTATCGAGATTGTTTTTTATTATGATTTAATTGATTAAATATTATGATACATATCTCAAGAAATATCATGGGTTCTCTTAACCTCTAGTTTTTAATTTAATATCCAGGTAATGGTTCCATTTTCACTCTCGTTTTCACATAATATGATCAAGAAAGTGTTTTTAAGAAATTCAAACTTTACCTTTATGTTTAGTTGCAAATCTATGTTCCATTAAAACCATATTTTATAAAAGGTTACAAAAAATATTCTACTATTATACTATATTATTTAAAATAATAATTTTTCCCACGTTTTACCATGAAATTTTGTTTTTAAAAAAATAATCATTTGTTATTTTCGGTACTAAGTTCTTTTCATAACTTTTTACGATAATAGAGGAATGTTTGGCATGTAAAGGTTTAACCTACTGCCATGACCATCATTCCATTAAATATTACATTATAATACTTAAAATTTATTTTTTTAGAGAAAATATTTTCTTAATTCTCTATAAATTCATTGTTTTAATGTAGTTTTTAAGATAATTCATTTCAAAATGTTTTCAATCTTTCTTTATAAGTTTTCAAGGTATTTCAAAGGAAATGGGTTTCAAAATATTTTCAATCTTCCTTTATAAGTTTTCAAATTATTTTCAAGATGTTATTAGTCATTCATTATATGTTTTCAAGATTTTTTTCAATGGAAAAGGTTTTTAAAATATTTTCGAAGGTTCCTTTATAATATTTTATGTTTATTTTCATGAAAATATTTTATAAAAGGTTTTATGTTTTAGAAAAATTTATAAATTAGAATGGATATTATCCTCAAGAAATGTTTTTAAAATATCTATTAAAATTATTTCCTATCTAATATGAAATTATTTGGTGTTTCTTATGCCTTTCTGGAGAAATAATTCAATGTTTTTATTCATATTATTTATTTGAATGGTTTATGTTTTGTTGGAATTATGTTTATAAAACCCATTTATCTTTCACAGGTTATATACCTTTGATACCTAATTCTTTTCATAGGTTTTTATTTAGATGAAATGATCCTGAAACCTATATCTCTTTCCAAAAGTTAGGATTTGATAACATTTTTATGATACCCACTTCATTTCATGGGCTATAATATGATTTTTCATTATCTAGTGGCACATGTTTATATGATTTTTCTATGAGATGGGTGGGACCTATATATCCCTTTAATGCATTGGGTAATGATTTATATCTCACAATACAGACAAATATTTTCTTAGGAGTGAACCATGAAAATTAATATGTCCATAAGAGTGAACTATGACTACCAACACGGTATGGGTAGTGATCTCATAAAAATAAGATGCCTGTGGGAGTGAAATATGACTACCAAGATGTTATAGGGAGTGAAACCATACTACTAATATAGACTTGGTAATGATTCCTTAACAAATATGGAAGCCATTTTTACATTCTTATGTGTCTTCCAAAATTCAATATCTTATTCATATGTTATTATTTTGTCTGTCATGTTCTTTATTTCCTTATGATTCATGTTTATAATATTATGATATGTAGGCCATGAACTTCTAATGTTATGATTTAATCTTTATACCTATATGCTATTGTTTATTCTTACATGCCTCCCTTATTTACCCTTACTGATAATCTGAGATCGCCCCTTTTTATGGTTCATTTCTTAGGTTGTGAATATAAGTATTAATTATGATGTGTCTAATAGGGGTTATATTCCAGAAGAACGTAGTGGGGGATAATGTAGTTCACTTATGTACCAGTTCTTATGTTTCCATGTTTCCAAAGGAACTAGAATAATACGATATTTGGGGATCTATTTTTATAATGTTTCAAGTGTTTTATAAAATGTATGTAATGTTAATGTATGAAAATAAATGTTCTCTATATGAAGAACATGTTTTCATGGGTAGTTAGTGGGTAATTAAGATAATTATACTAGTATCAGAACTCTTTGAAAGATATTGATTATTAAAAAATTGGTATAAACTGATTTTTCCCAATTTTCCATAATGAGATGTCAATTCTTGATGGATTGAGTTGTGGGACATGTCAACACATTAAGTCAAGATAACCGATTGACAAGTTTTAGGATCCTATTTCTAGAAACTAACATACTTCATATATGATTACGTAGTGCTATGAAAAATTTGGTTTGATGATTAAATCCCCATTATTATTGAACTGTTCTACTCATGCCAACATATTTATATAAATTTTTTATATAAAATGTTATTTTAATTATGTTTTGATAGACCTTATATCCTTTTGATTATGAAATAATGTTTTGTTCAATATATTTAAATTCCATTCGAAGACTTGTTTTATTTAAATTTATATAATAATTTGTTTAATTGTTTTGGATTTAATTGTGTAACACATAGTGACACCCTACATGGAAACTTATCTCAAATACTGCATTTGAATTTGGGAATTTGTAAAATTTATGAAGCCAGGTCCATGTAAATGGAATGTGTCACCTAGAGTTGGTGGATATTCTTGATCCTTTGGATCTTGAGTGATGGCTGTGGATAGTAGAGATGTTATCAAACTATTACTTGTGATACGACTGATATTTTATCTTGGATATTTTTGTGTCTTTTAATTATTTACTATTTGGTTTGTGTGATACTAGTTTGAGTCTAGTAATTTCTCTATTTGTAGTGTTGAGAATACAGAGTTGTATCTTTTATCATATGTTGTTTTTTTTAAAAAATATTTCCCTCACGATTGTCATATGATACCAGGTGCTATTTTTCAACCCATGGGGATAATTAATTACCTTTGGTCCATAATAGATCCTATTTGGGTATTATAATACCATGGTATATAGTATAGTTTTTGAAAAATTTGTATAAAATCTTAGGTTAGGTTGTGAACATTTTCTTAAAGTCAGTATGCAGTTGGGTTTTCCTAGTCGATAAGAGATATGATTAATGTGACTTACGAGGTAGTTAAAGGAAATTTTCTATCCATATATCATCATTAAAAACCCTAAGTCACCATTAATGTTTGGGAAACGTGTATAGAGAATTTTTTTGATGTGATTATAGTCTTCCCAACATCTAATCTGAGACTGTTGAATTGAAAATCCCAAATTCTTCTTGATCATATTTATATTCCTATATTCCTTATTTATGTTATTGATATATTTATCATTGTTTATGATTTCAATGATTTTAGTTTATGTTGTTTAGAATCATTCCTCTATAGATAAATTTGAATAGCTCGTAAAAGGAAGCTACTGGTGAACCAAATCTGTTAAATCTTTTGGTTGTCGAGAAAATTGTTTAGATAGTGGCACATATTATCTATGCTTTCAAAATGGTACCCGCACCCATTCTCATTCAGGATACAGTAGTGGAACCTCAAATTGATGAATCTGAAGATCATTCTGAATATTTTATTTTCCATAAAGCACCATATTTCTAGGGTCAAATTATCCTCAACAGGTTTAGGATTAGTCAAAAATATATAAATCATTTTGTTGAGATCTTGTAATTTACATAATCTTTAAAGGTGAGGTGTGTTTCCTTTAATCTTTAGTGTCCTAGTAGAATATAGTGGGATTTGAGGGTGGAAGATAATAACCATGAGTATTTATAGTGTAAATACTTTATTTTAATTTTTAATGATAAATTTTATCTAGAATCGATGTTTTGGGAAAAGAATATAGAGTTTCTCAACCTTCTGCAGGGTGACCGGATCATGACATAATATGAAAACTATTTTAAGGATGTGGTTCAATTTTCACATAAGTTTATATCTAATGAAAATATAAGTGATATATGGTTCATTATGGTTCTATGAACTGATATCTGATCATATATTTTATTATTTAAGATCACTTATTTTTCTACTTTTATCGATAGTGTGTTGATGATTGATCTTGACCTGGATAGCAATCTTGGTATGATGTGTGTTACTTTTTATCATGTGGTAGATCATTATCTTATTTTGATGTAAATGGTATGGATTATGATTATAATGGTTTCTATACATTTAAAGAATCATCTAGATATCCTATAGTTCTTAGAATAGTCCATTATAGTTGTATTTAGTATAGAAATGTTGGGAACTCGATATGGGGTTTCAGTGATGCACCTAAGAGATATAGTTTGTGTGGCACTCGGGCCACCTATATAAGTTCATACATTTCTTTTCTTCTTAGTGTAGTGGAATGGTCTCATTAGATCCAAAATTTACTACATTAAAATTTAATTCTTCATGAACAAAGGAGTTTGATCCATATGAATTCAAAAAAAAATCTTCTTTACATAGTGGTAGAGTCTCCAGATGAAGTAGATATGGGTCTGATGACAATGAGAGGTACCATAACTATAGTTCTATATTTAAGGACTATTTTATTTGATACTAGTGCGTCTCACTCATTCATAATGACCAATTTTCTGAACCTTCTAATCATTCCTACATTTATTATGTATTACAAGGCGGATATTACTATGCCCATTAGAATAAAAATATTGTGCAATATTCAATATCCCACTTGTGTTTTCTCTATAGGAAAGATTGATATTACATTAAATTTTCTAGTTCTAGACATGAAACCACTTTAATTTTTTTTTCATTTTAGATTGGATGATTTCTAATAAATCCAAAATTAACTGTTATCTTTGATAGGTATCCCACACTATGCCTAATGGGGTGTGTTGTGTCTTTCTAGGAGAAAGAGACTCGAGATAGAGTCGTGTCATGCATTATTTTCTAGAGTTGAAAAGTATGATATTTGTATATTCTCTTGAATTTATCTAATAATATTTGAGTGAAGATCTCCCTCAAGGGGTTTTTTTATTTTCTTGAAGCATTTTCTTTAAATTTTTCTAGCTTTCCACCAGTATGAGAGGTGGATTTTTAAATTGATTTAGTTCGTGGTACTCGTACAATGTATATTTCTTTTTACCATATGAAACATAAACAGGTTAAAGAGTAAAAATACTAGGTAAACGATCTTGTAGAGAATGTTTTCATACACTCTATTATTGTATCTTGAGAAATACTAATTTAATTTCTAATGAATGTTGATGGAATACTTTACCTATGTGTTGATTACTAGAAACTCAATCAAGGCACTATAAAAGAATAAATACCCATTTCCATGGACTGATGATATATTTGAATATTGTAAAGTGGATAATTTGTTTGTGATGATTGATCTCTGATCTAGTTATCACCAGTTGATAATTAAATAATATGACATTCAAAATAACCCCTTCATTAGTAGTTATGAAAAGTATGAGTTTCTTTTTATGACATTTAGGCTAATGAATGCTCCTATTGTTTTTATTCTTTGAGGAATAGGAAATTTTATGAGTACCTTGACTCATTCATAGTGGTATTTGTATACGACAACCTAGATTACTCTCATACTGAGGATAATCATGTGAATCATTTGAAATTAGTTATGGAAATATTAAAAAATCACCAACATTACATGAATCTTTAGAAATGAAATTTCATAATTCTAGAAGTTATTTTATTGGGACATCTGATCCCAAACCATCATATTTTAATTATTCATGAGAATGTGAATGTTGATATGAAATGAGAGAAAATACATATTTTTTTGCGATTCAGAGCTTCTTGGGATTGGTATGTAATTACAACAAGTTTTTTAAGGATTTTTCCAAGATGGATTGTCCAATGACCAACCTCACTTATATAGGATTGATGTTAATTTGGGATGAGAAATATTAGTGTTATTTTGTTATGTTTAAACATATTTATACTTATATGTTGTTTTTGAATCTTTCATATGATGGATAGGTCTATCTGGTATTATTTGAAACATCATGTTTGGGATTGGGTTTTTTATTTATATAGGGTGATCATTTGGTACCCTATGGTCCTAGAAAGCCCAATACACACAAGAAGAATTATCTTACCCATGATCTTGAACTTGAAACTATAAAACATTCTCTTAAGAGTTGTAAGAATTACCTTTTTAGTGGAAAGTTTACCATTTATTTTGACCAAAAAAGTGTGAGTTATATCTTCTCCCCAAAATATATGAACCTATAATCGAGTTTTTTTATTGAGTACCAATATTATTATGATTTTAACATTAACAACACCCCTGGTAAAATAAATTTCACTGCTGATGCTTTGACCAGGAAACTTCTAGCCTATGCCATGAAATAATCCTTAGAGGAGTGGAATTTGATGTAACTCTATCTTCTCAGTTTCATTTGGGAGTCAAGAAGAAAGATTCTAAGGTTGTTTTAGTGATCATGTAGTTCTCCTCCTATCTTATCAAGACTATTATTTATGAGAAGCTATCTAATGATGAATTACATGGAAATAGGGACTCTATTTATCATGGTAAAACCATCAATGATTGTATGTTCTATTAAAATGGTATCTTATGTTCATATAATTTATATATTATAACTTTTAATGTGAGAAATTATTTTATTGGGTTTTTCATAATTTCCACTGGGTAGTACACCATAGAAAAAAGAATATATTCTATGACATACAACAATGATTCAGGGGGTGAGGTATGATATGAGACATTTCTCACTTTTTCATTTTTTATACCTGATAAAATGTCAAAACTGAGCACCAAAGATCATCATGTTTACTTTAGATGCTTCCAATGCTAACATGGACATGGGATGAAATTTATAAGGAATTTTTGGCTTTTTATATATATTCCTTATGGGAAGAATGTGATATGGGTTTTGATCGATAGGCTAGCCAAATCCGGCCACATTATACCCATTCGTGATAAAACCAATTTTGAGGACATTGCATATCTCTATGTATTGGAGATTTTTAGATTTTATGGAGTACCTTATTCTATAGTCTCTGATTAGGATCCACATTTCACTTCTCATTTTTTGAGATGAATCTAAGAGGTAATTTGATCCCAAGTATGTTTGAGAACATAATATCTTCCATATATGGATTTCCATATAGAGTTAGTTATAAATAATCTTTAAGGCATGCTACGTGATTGTGTTTTTGACTTTTGGGTTGATCAGTATGTAAATTTGGGAGTGGTTGTGTTTTTATATTAAAATAGTTACCAATATTCTATCAAAATGGTTCCTTTTGAGGGATTATATGGATGACCATATAAATCACCATTGTGTTTTTCATAAATTTGGGAATGTTACTTGGTTGTACTGAGTTTATCCCAAGATATGATGATGATTATTATTATTAAGATGATTCATTGGATATTTTTGATTGCATAGAGATGGTATAAATCCTATTCAGATCATTATCAATGATTGATGTAGTTTTTAGTGGGTTATTGGTTGTTCTTGAGAGTTTCACATCCATCGGGTCACCGACATCTTGGGAACAAGAAAATCTTACATCGAGGTTTGTGGGTTCTTTCTATATTGTTGAGTAAGTGAGTAAATCTTTCTACCGTTTGGAATTTACCCAAAAGTATAAATTTATCTACAATGTGTTTCATGAATCATAGTTTTTAAAGTATATTTTTGACCCTTATCATGTTTTTAGTTAAGAAGATATTTATGTGGAGGTTTATTTATCCATGACTGAGCATCCAGTTAAATTGGTGATTATGAGAGAAATTTTATTCATGGGAATATGGTACTTTTTCCATTATTCTATGGAATTATGGTTCTTTTTTATGAGAATTAGGAGCATGGGGAATTTATGAGAGAGAAGTGGACTCATGAATTTGATATGGGATCTTTATAATTTTTATGGGCAAAGAAAGTGTTTATGGTGAGTAGTTTGTAACATCTCATTACCTTCATCCAGGTACTTCTTAACTCTTGTTTTGGTTCTATTTTGGTTTGGGGGAGTTTCAAGACATTGAAGGATGGATATAATTTTGCAGAAAAAATGATCAAATTTTTAGGGATGTATGTTTTTTTTTAATTTAATTGAATATTTCTAATGTCCCAAGAATTCATTAATGAAAATTCCACTTAGACTGTTTAAAGTTCTTCTTATGGTTATGTAAAATGTATGGAATTATTTGGTTTTATGTTTTTGATTTTAAAATACTATTAAGAATTGTGACAGTTTCTAATATAGTCATTGAACAATGATCACATGATTAGTATAAATATAGGGCTTTACCAAATCCAAGTTACTCAGAAAAAGGAAGAGATGGACTCATCCATTAGACATGCCCCGTACGAAGACCATTTATTGGAGCTTGGAAAGTAGGTGGAATCATTGGGATCCTCTCTTGACCAAGCCCAAGTCAATCTTTAATACAATAAGCTTGAGCGGAACTTCCTATGGGAGAAGTGGATGTTGATAGAGATTACCACTCAAGCGATGTTATCTGAGCCACCCCAAGAGTCTCTCACCATCGTACACCTTAACCTAATGTCTTATACGGGTGTTTTAAGGGGTTATGTAACAAGACCCTAGAATTATGATTATGAGAATTGTTTTTGTATCTAATAATGAATATACATTCATTTTATTATTGTAAATAATTAAATAGTTTCTAAAGCACAAATAGTATTTTTAGTTAATATTCAAATAAGGAATCTATTTTGATAAATTAATGGATATTTGAATTAAATAATATTTTAATAAAATATTATTATTATTAAATTATTTTTATTAATTATAAATTTTCATATAAATTTTATGAATGAAAATGTAATTTTTTATTAATGTTCAAAAGTTGTCTTTGTCAAAACCCCTGAATTTTCAATAAATGTCTGTTTTTATTTTTAAAGTGAAAATTAACATATTTAGAAAATTATTTAAATAAAATTAACACTATTTTTTGAATCAGGATGTCGAAATTATCCAACAGTGAATTTTTCATAATTTTCTGAGACAGTCGATTTTTTTGGATAAATATTAAATACCGTTTAAATATATGTTGTGTGTTAAGACATCATAATGACCCAATAGTGACATAATAAAATACTCTAAACATTATGTTAATAAAATATATGTTTTACCATTAAAATAAAGTGATTTTTGTTTTGTTCTATTTATTTTACAATGCTTAAGTGGACCCTTCAAGACTTATAAAATATTTTAGCTTTTTAAATTGATTTCCTTGAGGGTGTGACTCACGTCCACCTAAGAAAACCTATTATTTTATGAAGTTCGTGTTGGAATAATGGTCTTCTATGCATGAATTGGAGTATGGTTTGTGTTTGTTTCCAATCCTCAGTGGATGTTCAGAATGTGTACCAGCAAAGTGATCATACAGTTCAAGCAGTCAACAGTATTGAAGGTGGCGTTGTTTCCTAGTGTTTGCCAAATTTTTGTGCTTGAAAATAGAAAAATGAAGAAAAGTGTTTTTGGAAAATAGACTTGCGCACCGTGTACTTGAAGGAGAGGAAATTTGTGCGCCATATGTTTTTCAAGATCAGAACATGGAAAAATGGAAAAGGGATAAGGTTCACGCATGTTTTGGGATGGTCGTGCAAGTAACCTGTGCGCCAAGAAAGGAATTTTGTGCCGTTGTCTAGGAGGTTTGGAAACTTGCACGCCGATTGTTCTTCATGATCAGAACTTTAAAATATGGAAAAGTAAAGTAGGTCATGCAAGTATTGGAGTGATCATTCAAGTGAGTAGCGCGACAGAGGCTAGGGTAGTTGGAGATGCGCACCGGGACTTGCGCGTCGTGAGGACACTTGTGCGCCACCAAGCAGGTGGTCCAGTTTGCCTATAAATAGAGGACCACCCCTCCTCATTTGCAAAGAAGTTCAAGACTTAGAGATTTTTCGAGCTCTCGCCAGGCAAGTGGTTGAGTCGCGCAAGTGGTAGTTGGGTCGCGCAAGTAGAGGTTGCGCGCCGGTTATTGGCTATGCGACCAAGGCGGTTTTGGAGTTAAAGGTTCAGAGTCGCGCAAGTTTGGAGTTGAAGGAGGTAGTGTCGTGCAAGTGTGTTGGTGTCACCTGCGTGCTGAATTTGTCCCGCACAAGTGACTTGCGCGCCATTCTTGAAACTTGCGTTCTGGTCTTGGAAAAGCGTGCCAGGAGAGGTTGGAGTACACCAGTCTTTTTGGAGCTGCAAGAAAGCTAAAATATTGCCCGATATCATCAGTGAAAAGTGAGATTAGTCTATGAGTAAAAGTTGTACTTAAACAGAGCATCTACACACAACAGAAGATGCATTATCTTGCAATGATGAAGAGACCTTCACGTCTATAAACTGAGTGTGACTTCACCAAGGGCAGTGAGCCAGGGGGAGTCAACGAGAGTGGCCCGAGGGATGCTGTAAGCTATCCCTGAACCTTTTGTAAAGGAAGTGAGCCTGGGACATAGTGACTGTTCCTGAAACTTTTTAATCCACATCTAGTGAAGTTTAGTGGAATTCGGTACGACCGACAACCTGTCGGCGTATGCTCCTTGGACGTAGCCCATAGTGATGAACCAAGTAAAAAGTGTTGTGTCTTCTCTATGGATGTGAATGTTTTCTTTCTGATCATATTCATCATACAGGTTCAACAAGTTCCTACCAACATGGGAACAAGATCCATCACAATAAAAGAAAAAGTTTTCACCCTAATTCACCCCTCCATTCTCAGGGTGTCTCGGGGACCTTCAGTTCGGACGTTGGCCATATAAAATATTTTTTTCCACTCCCCTTTCGCTAAAACCATGGGAAAAAATCATGGGCTAGTTTGTGGTTTTGATTACTTTAATATGTGGTGTCCCAAACCAAAATAATAAAGAATTCCATCTCATTTCCTATATAAACCCACCCAAGCTCCCACTTCCTCCCCACTCAATGTAACACCACATGTTTTTCTAAAAATAAATACAAATGTATGGAACATTTTTTTGTAGATATTTATAACTAGCCTTTAAACATAATTTTCCACTTCAATTTTTTAAATTTGATGAAACCGTCATCTACAATTGTGTTCAGTAAGGTATTTGGAGTATGATGAAACCAACTAATTTTTTTTTGTGAATATTAACATACCCTTATGAAAAGTAATAGTAATAGTAATATGACCATAATGGATAGTAAATTTTATTATTATTATTTTTCTTAATTTTTTAAGATAATAACATCTTCTTTAATTTTTCATCATGATATAACAGTTGTTTTAGAATTAGAATTGTTAATATTTGAATTAAGTATGATTTTATTTAAAAATTAAATTAATAAAATTCAAGTATTTATTTTCAAAAAATGGACTTCATTATTGAAATCTACACGATGAAAAATAGTCAGGGTAAATTTTTGGGATTTTTCTGAAATTCTTGTTTTTCGATGAATAGTGAAACACGATAAACTACCATATAATCAAATTATCAGTAAAATACACTATTTATGACATCATAAGTGATGAAAGGACACTTGTTTAGAACTCACATTCCATTATTACTATTTTAGGTCACATGAACTAAGACTATTCATAATCTAGGGAAAAATATTATAATAATGATTAAAATAATGAAAAATACCCCCTCTCCTTCACAATAAATACCACCCTCACTCACCTCTTATTCCCACACCTCTAAAACCTTGATCCATGACTAAATTCTTCCCAATAATCCTCATAAGTCTCTTTCCCACGTTCTATAGTTTCTAGTCTCACCAAAAGACCAAAAATGAATCCCTTAAGAAGGATCTCAAGGAGAAGAGATCAAGAGGTAAACATCCTCTTTTATTTTCATTATTTTCTTCATTTTATGTTATTCTCTTCTATTTACTTTGGATTATGTTTGTATATTTCATTCCATACCCCCTTACTGTCCATATTATTTAAGAGTGATGATATATCCCCTTTCTCTCATCAAATTATTTTTATGAAATTTTAAGAGACTCCATTAGGCTGCCAAATTTTTGTGATAAATTTTTCAAGTTTTCTTTTATTTCATACTTTCATTATTTTCTTCTTCTTTCCTTAAATCCTCTTAACCAAGAGGCATGAATGCTCCAGAATATTTTATATTCTTGACATTTTCATGTTCATGGGAAATTCATCATCAATCTTCTTCTCTTCCCCCACTTGTTCAAGGAATTAAAAACATTGTCCGTGATGTGTCGAATTACCGACATCAAGGATGATGTGATTTCAATTTGAATTAATTCCTTGAAGACTGGTCATGAAACCATTTTTATGGTTGAACCAGGTTATAATATATGTATTATGTCTCATCAATGGTTTTATAATTCTTTTTTACACATGGTTTTAATTTATAAAACAAAATGAGGTCACTATTATCCAAGAACCACTAAAATGATCTAAACAGACATCATTAATGTTTTAACTTATGAATCATCCTCATTTAAGAATTCGAAATGATAAATGGTATAATTTATTTTAATGGATATATTTAAATAATAATCCATTCAAATTCTGTATTTTCACTTCCAATAGGTAAAACATCCACCATGAACCAATCATCGAAATCATTTAAAGAACTCACCCAAAAATAGTGCAAGGAGAAAAATATTAACAATTAAAGGGAAAACTAATGTTATGAAATGATAATATAAGATGTTATAAACATAAAAATGTTTATGTAAAATACAAATAACAATTTTTTAACCATTATAAAATAATTTTAATCAATTTTAAGTAGGAAAAACCTGAGGTAAGGGAATTATGAACCCGATTTCCATTCTTTGGGTTAACCTTCTACTTAGTTATTTATGTGGTATTAAAATTGATTGTGAGATGGGTTTTTCTTATATTATATTGAATTATGTTATATTACAGTGTATATACAAATTCCATCCACTCTATTAAGTCTCTCTTCAATTGTATGACATTTGTACTAGGATTTTCTTTTAAAATCCTCTTTTAAAGTTATATTTTACAAAGTTCAAAAGAAATGTTTTTATGATATTATTCATTTTGTATGATTATGGTTTGGTTTGTGGGTATTTCTTATGATGAATGTTGTGAACTATGTTTCCCTCTAATTCATTGGGTATGTGTAAGTTGGAGGTCATCTGTATGATTACTCCATGTGTAACTACGATGGTTACACAGATTGTAAGGTAGCTATGAGGGTTACAAATTATAAGGTAGCAGAGAGGGTTAAATGATTATGTAAGTAATGCCCTAAGATACCTTTATGATTATATTTTTGTTCTCATGTTTTGTTTAGATCTTTTTTAAATCTCATTTTACACAAAGAAAGTATATATGGATGACAATCATGTCTTTTGAAAATGCTTTCATACGTTATGAGTATTCATAGACTAATGTGATCTTTCCTTCTTTTCCATTCCTTACTGAGATTTTGTGAACATCCCAAGTTTTTAAATGATTTTAATAGGTTAATGGATGTGCATGAAAAACAAGGAATCAATGTTTAATGTTGAGTAATTGTCAAAGAGTCATGTTTAAGTTTTAATGTTTTGTATTTTAGAAAAAATGAAAAATATTTTTATGGTATCCACTCTCTAATAATGTGTAATGTTATGAATGTATTGTCCCAATTCTCCAAAGCTCTAAACTAGAAAATATCCTCAATGTAAAAGGAAGTGTTTTCTTGACTAAATTCAAGATTATGTATGTAATAAGGCCAGGTCCTTATATTTGGTATCAGATGATGGTTTAAGTAACTTTAGGGGTTATGGTGATGTTAATAGAATTCCATAAATGATTTTCACTCTATGTTTAATTTGACATGTTATAGTATTTAAATATTACCATGTTGCTTCATCTAAGATATATTTGTTCATAATGGTTGTCTGCATAAGGAACAAGGATGCTGAAGAAGAGAGGCATCGACAGAATGAAATCCTTTCAGATCTACATCTCAGAATGGTAGGGATTGGAACCAAGCAGTTTGTGACAGTAATGGCTCAGCTAACACAAGCAATAAATGGTGGTGGAATCCATGCAAGAGAACAAATAGAGTTACCATAATGTAACATGACAGTAGTGGAACATTTTATGAGACAACATCCTCCTGCTTTCAATGGATCTTCTGAACCAGTAGCTGCCGACAGATAGATCAAAGCCCTTGAATAGATATTCAATGTTAAGTAATGTTCAAACAATAAAAAGGTATGTATTTCCATTTATTGTTTTGAAGTGGAAGCTGATCAGTGGTGGTCAATGGTAAGGAATATTAGGGGTAGAGAGGATTTTTATGCCTTAGAGTGGGATGAATTTAAAATTATTTTCCTTGAAAAAATATTTTCCTAAGGTGGTGCGACTTAGGATAGAGAAGAAATTCCTTGAATTTAAATAGATGGAGGAAGATTCAGTGGTCGTGTATGAATCTAACTTCACTCTACTAGAAAGGTAGGCTCCAAATCATATTCTGGATCTTGATAGAATAATCAACCGCTTTTACTCAGGACAGAATCCAAGGTATTGAAGGGCATTTTCCTCCCATGAATTCAAAAGTTATGAAAAACTTGTCTAATGTGCTGAGAGGGTAGAGATGAAGTTTGCTGATGATCATGTGCATTTTGGAAATAAGGAGGAGAATAGGTCTAGATGGAAATTTATGGGTAAGAATCAACCAAAGAAATCTTATTGTAAGAAAATCAAATTTTCAGTTTGTAAAAAGTGTGGCAATGAATACCTTGGGGAATGTCTTAGAAAAACTTGGAAGTGTTTTAAATGTGGTAAGTTTGGACATATGGCCTGAGATTGCAATGAAAATGATCATAAGACTAATCATGATAAGAAGAATGTAAAGTGTTTTAAATGTGGTGAAATGGTTCATTATTCAATTACCTGACCAAGGAGAGACCCGAATGATGAAAAGAAGCTAGAATACAAGTAGAAAGGTGTAGTGAGATCATTTTCGACTACGTTAGCAAATTTCAGTCCATCCAATGAAGTTTTATCAGGTACTTTTTTAGTTCAATCAAATTTTGCTAAAGTTTTGTTTGATAGGGGTCCACGCATTCCTTCATCTCTGAGAAATTTTCTGGTAAATTGGGAATATCACCTAAAAAATGAGACATACACTTTTTTTAAAACACCAGGAGGAAATATTATTACAAATAGGAATTATAAGAATATGTATATTGTGGTATGTGGAAGGACTTTACCTACAAACCATGTTGTTTTACCCTCAGTTGAGTTTTATGTTATTCAGGGAATGGATGGGATTTCTATTTATCATGCAAAGATTGACTATAGAGCTAAATAAGTTGTTTTTCAGAAAGGGTTTCTATTTGTATACAAGAACGAACCCATAAAATTGAAAATATATCAATAAGATGAGAAACTATTGAAAGATGAAAATGAAATTTATCTTTCTCATATTTTTGAAAACAAGGGAACTATTCATATTAATGATGTTCCAGTGGTAAATAAATACCATGATTTTTTTTATTAATGAGTTAACTAGTGTCATACCTCATCGAGAAGTCGAATTCACAATGGACTTAGTTCCAGATGCAAAGCCAATTTCAAAACCCCCATATCATATGGCTCCACTAGAACTTCTTGAATTGAAAAATTAGTTGCAGGGTTTTCTTGAAAAGGGCTTCATTTATCCTAGTACATCACTATGAGGAGCCCCTGTTTTGTTTTTTTAAAAAGAAAGATGGTTCCATGAGACTTTTATTGATTTGAATAACATTACAATTAAAAACAAGTATCCTTTGCCTCATAATGATGACTTGTTGGATCAGCTCCAGGGAGCTCAGTACTATTCCAAGATTGACATGAGATCTGGATACCATCATCTGAAGGTGAATGAGGATGACATCTTGAAAACATTTTTTCATACTAGATATGGGAATTTTTAATTTGTTGTTATGACATTTTAATTAACTAATTCCCTTGTTGTATTCATTAATATTATGAATAGAGTATTTCATGAGTTCTTGGATAAGTTTGTGGTTGTATTTATTGATGACATTCTGGTATTTTCTAAAAATAAAGAGGAGCCTGAAAAACATCTAAGGGTTGTTTTACAAACTGTAATAGAAAAGAAACTGTATGGAAAATTCAGAAAGTGTGATTTTTTGTTGCAACAGATTTCTTTTCTTGGGAACATTGTAAATAAGAATGGAATAACAGTTGATCCTAATAAAAAAAAAGTGGTTGATGAATGGACAAGACCCACAAATGTTATAGAGATTTTTAGTTTTCTTGGATTAGCAGGTTATTACCGACGTATTGTTAAGAACATTGCTCAGTTATCTAGCCCGATAACTAAGTTAACACGGAAAGGGGTTAAATTTGTTTGGACAGAAGAATGTTATTTTTTTTGAGGAACTGAAGAAGAGATTGGAAAATGCTCTAGTTTTGGCCTTGCCTTCCCGAAATGGTGAGTTTTTCATCTACTGTGATGCTTTTTTGAAGGGACTTGGTTGTGTTTTGATGCAGAATGATCAGTTAATTGCCTATGCTTCGAGAAAACTTAAACTTCATGAGATAAATTATCCCACACATGATTTGGAATTGGCAGTTGTGGTTTTTGCTTTAAAATTTGGAGTCATAATTTATATGGAACCAAATGTCAAATATATATTAACCGTAAAAGTCTGAAGTATATATTCACTAAGAAGGAATTAAACATGAGGCAGACAATATGGCTTGAACTGATAAAGGATTATGATTGCACGATCAATTACTATCCTGGAAAAGCAAAAAAATTGGCTGATTCCTTGAGTCAGAAACATCATGCATTATTAACCATGTTATGTTTGGAACATGATCCCTTGATTAATGATTTGATGAATTTTGTCTTAGAAGTTGTTTGTGCAGGGAGTACATCTATTTTTTTCAGGTTTCAGGGCAGTCTTCATTATTATATAGAATTAAGCGAGTGTAGAAGGAAGACCATGAGCTACAAAAAAAGGTAGAATTTGTTAAAATTGGTAAGTTTCTAGAATTTATCCTTGATAAAGATTGTGTTTTAGGATTTAGAAAATGGTTGTGTGTGCCTAGTGATTCTCAGTTGAAGAAAGATTTGTTGTGTGAAGCTCATAGTTCTCCATTTTCAGTTCATCCTAGAAGTACTAAGATGTATAGGGACATTCAAGAGTATTATTGGTGGGATGGAATGAAAAGAGATATTTCTGATTTTACCATGAGATGTTTGACATGTCAACAGTTTAAAGCAGAGTGGCAGTTACCGAAGGGTATGCTTCAGAATTTTCCAGTGATAGAGTGGAAATGGGAGAATGTATCCATGGACTTTGTGGTGGGACTACCAAAGTCATCTCGAGCTAACAATGTGATTTGCGTTATTATTGATGTGCTGATAAAATATGCACATTTTCTTTCTATTCGAGATACAATGTCTTTGGATCAGGTTTTTTGATTGTTCCTCAAGGAGATTGTCAGGTTACATGGAGTTCTACTTTCTATTGTATCTGACTGGGATCCCATGTTCACTTCTAACTTTTTGATGGGACTTTAGAAGTCATTGGGAACAGAGTTAAATTTCAGTACAACTTTTCATCCTCAATCAGATGGGCAGTCAAAACGAACAATTCAGACTTTGAAAGATATGAATCGAGCTTGTTCAATGGACTACTGGGGAAGTTGGGATCAACATCTTTCTTTAGTTGAGTTTTCTTATAATATTAGTTTTCATTCCAGTATTCATATGGCAACTTTTGAGGCCTTGTATGGGAAGGGGTGTCAAACTCCAGCGTCTTGGGATGTAGTTGGTGAAAGAAAGTTGATGGGGCCAGAATTTGTAGAAGAAGTGGCTGAGAAAGTGTGGATGGTCTAGAAGCACATGAGGACAACTCTGAGTGGGAAAAAAAGTTGTGCAGATAATAGATGGAAATACTTCTTTTTCGAGGTAGGTGACCATGTTTTCCTTAAAATCATTCCTTGGAAAAGTGTGATGCGTTTCGGTAAGAAAGGGAAGCTAAGTCCATGGTTTATCGGTCCTTTTGAAATCTTGGAGAAAGTTGGAACTGTTTCATACCACGTAGCTCTGCCTCCGAGTTTGTTTCAACTACACAATGTTTTTTATGTTTCGATGTTGAGAATGTATGTGCCAAATTCATCACATGTCTTGATCCCAGATGCAGTTCAGCTGAAAGAGAACATTTCTTATGAAGAGAAACTAGTTCGGATTCCTAATCAAAGGGAATAGGTATTGTGGAATAAGGTAATCCACCATGTAGAGTTTTTGTGGAGAAACCACATGGTTGAAGAAGCAACAAGGGAGTCTAAAAATTCTATGAGGGAAAAGTACCCTCAGTTGTTTTATAAGTAAATGAAATTGCGAGGACCCAATTTCTAGAATGTGGGGATAATATAACACCCCACGTTTTTCTAAAAATAAATAGAAATGCATGGAAATTTGTTTTAAGTAGATATTTATAACTAGCCTTGAAACATAAATTTCCCACTTATATGTTTTTAATTTCATGAAACTTCCATCTATAATTGTGTTCAGTAAGTTATTTGGAGTCTGATTATACCAACTTGTTTTTTTGTGAATAGTAACATACTCTTATGAATAGTAATATGAATAGTAATACGACTCTAATGAATAATAAATTTTTTTATTATTTTTTTCTTAAGGCTTCAAGATAATAATAACTTGGTTAATTTTTCATTGCGATATAAAAATTGTTATAGAATTAGAATGGTTAATTTTTTAATTAAGTATGATTTTATTTAAAAATTAAATTAATAATATTTATAAATTTATTTTCAAAAAATGGACTTCATTTTTTAATTCAACATGTCAAAAAATGGTTAGGGTAAATATTTGGGATTTTTCTAAAATTCTTGTTTTTTCAATGAATAGTGATATACCATAAAATACCGTATAATGAAATTATCAGTAAAATACACTATTTATGACATCATAAGTGATGCAAGGTCAGTTGGTTCGAACTCACATTCCATTATTACTATTTTAGGTCACATGAAATAATAATATTCATAATCTTGGGGAAAATATTATTATAATGATTAAAATAATGAAAAATATCCCCTCTCCTCCACTATAAATACCACCCTCACTCCCCTTTTCTTCCCACACCTCTAAAGCCTTGATCAATGTCTAAGTTCTTCCCAATACTACTCCCAAAGCTCTTCCCCACGTCCTAGAGCTACAGGTCTCACCAAAAGACCAAAAATGAATCCCTTAAGAAGGATCTCAAGGAGAAGAAATCAAGAGGTAAACATCCCCTTTTATTTTCTTCCTTTTCTTTCATTTTATATTATTCTCTTATTTTTTCCTTTGGATTATGTTGGGATATTTTATTCTATATCCCCCCTTATAGTCCATATTATGTAATAGTGATGTGATATCCCCTTTCTCTCATCAAACTATTTTTATGAAATTTTAAGAGACGTCGTTAGGCTGCCGAATTTTCGTGAGAAATTTCTCAAGTTTTCTTTTATTTCAAGATTCCTTTCTTTTATTTTCTTTATTCACCTCCTATTAACCAAGAGGCATGAAATCTAAAAAATCTTGTATATTATAGATGTTTTAATTTTCATGTAAAATTCATCATCAATCTTCTTCTCTTCCCCCACTTGTTCATGAAATTAAAAACATTGTATGTGATGTGTCGAATTACCGACATCGTGGATGATGTGATTTCAATTTGCATTAATTACTTCAAGTCTGGTAATGAAACCATTTTTATGGTTGAACCAGGTTATGATATATGTATTATGACTCATAAATGGTTCTACAATTCTTTGTTACAAATGGTTTTAATTTATAAAACAAAATGAGGTCGTTATTATCAAAGAGCCACTAAAATGATCTAAACGAACATCATTAATGTTTTAACTTATGAATCATCCTCATTTAAGAATTTAAAATTATAAATATTATAATTTATGTTAGTGGATATATGTAAATACTACTTCATTCCAATTATTGAGTTTCACTTCCAATCGACAAGAACATCCACTATGAACAAATCATGGAAATCATGTAAATAACTCACCCAAAAACAGTGCAAGGAGAAAAATACTAACAATTAAATGGTGAAATGATGTTATAAAATGATAATATAAGATGTTATAAACATGAACAGGTTTCCGAGAAATACTAATAACACTCTCTTAACCATTATACAAGAAGTTTAAACAAGTTTGAAGTAAGTAAAACCTGAGGTAAGGGAATTCTTAACCCGATTTCTATTCTTTGGGTTAACCTTCTACTTCGTTATTTATGTGGTGTTAAAATTGATTGTGTGATGATTTTTTCTTATATTATGTTTAATTATGTTTTATTACAGTTTATATACATATTTCATCCACTCTATTAAGTCTCTCTTCAATTTTATGATATTTGTAATGGAATTTTCTTTTAAAATCCTCTTTTAAAGTTATGTTTTAGAAGGTTTAAAAGAAATATTTTTATGATATTATTCATGTTGTATGATTATTTTTTGGTTCGTGGGCATTTTTTATGATGAAGGGTGGGACCTATATTTCCCTCCAATGTATTGGGTATGTGTAATTTAGAGGTTGGTTGTATGGTTAATCCATGTGTAACTATGATGGTTACACAAATTTTAAGGTTTTCGTGAGGGTTACAAATTATAAGGTAGCCGATAGGGTTACAAGATTATGTAAGTAATTCCATAAGATACCTTTATGATTATATTTATGTTCTCATGTTTTTTGTGGATCTTGTGTAAATCTCATATTACACAAAGTATATATGGGTGACAAGCATGTATTTTGAAAATGCTTTCTTACATTACGAGTATTTATGAACTAATGTTCTCTTTCCTTCTTTTCCATTCCTTACTAAGATTTTGTGCTCATCCCAAGTTTTTACATGATTTTCATAGGTTAATGGATGTGTATGATAAATAATGAAGCCATGTTAAATGTTAAAGAATTGTAATGGAGTCATGTTTAAGTTTTAATGTTTTATATTTTGAAAAAATGGAAACTGTTTTTATGGTATATACTCTTTTATAATGTATAATATTATGAATTTATTTTCCCAATTCTCCAAATCTCTAAAATGAAAAGATCCCCAATGTAAAATGATGTTTTTTCTTGAATAAATTCAATATTATGTATGTAATATGGTCTGGTACCTATATTGAAAGCCTTTGGAGTTTGACCAACCCCTGTCCTTCTCTCTCTAGAATCCCCCAAGGCACCCCAATCTCCCAAGAAGCCTCTCTCAAGACTCTCCCAAGATTTTGGGATCAAACTTCCATATAAGGGATTTCTACCTTTCTAAATTTTTTCCACGTTTCTTTGTATTGTTATATCCATTTTCATTAAACTAAAAATGACAGGGTATGATTTTTCACCTCCCCCATACTTCCCTCTTCATTTTTGAATAATGATAGATCCCCTTTACCTCTCATTAATGCCTCCCATGTACACCTGTTACCGTAACGAAATTCCATAAGGAATTTCTCTCTCATCATTTACATTCAAACAATTATTTTGTATTACATATCTAAATTCCATTATATTTTTTGGGACATGTATCTATATGACCCTCTTACTTTCCATTTCATGTAAATATGATCAAACACCCATTTCTCTCTCATCAACCATTTTTTATGAATTCTTATGTCACGTCGTTATGCTGCCGAAATGGCACCACGTTTTTCGAAGCCAAGATCATTGTGTAGTGAATACCATACCCGTGTCTCTATCAAGGGTATTCACCTTTATGCACATATACATATTTAATGGTACATTCGTTTATTTATTCCACATTCATTAATTGTGGAATAGCATATGATGTTGATTGATTCCATGTTATATGATCCATGTGGAACACTTATGCATGAAATGAATGTTTAAGAAGGGTGCACCCTAATAGCTCTCTAATGAAATGGGTATAGTTTAGTATCTTGATACGTCATGTGCAATGATTTTTGACTCATGATAATTCAAGTGCAACGAGGTTTTACACATGCTTCAAGTGCAATGAGGGTTTACGCATGATCTATGTGCAATGAGCCTTGGCTCATGAAAATTCCATGTTAAGTTTATGTTGCCACATTTCAATGTTATGATTATCATGCTTTATCATGCCTTTATGTTCATATTTATCTTGTGCTCCATCGATATTTCTATTGAATAACAGGTATTGTATTCTTTATGTTATTCCATTTTTATTCCCTTACTGGGCTTTATAGCTCACCCTTTACTTATGCATGTCCTCAGGTTATCCCATGCAATGTTAAGTATGAGGGAATGTAGTGGTCATGTAAAGTAAATTTTATATAAATATGTTGTGTGTTTTATATTCCAAGTTGTTATGTAATGTTCCTAAGTACCAAAGTCACTGGAACTCTCTATCTTCTATGTTGTATCAAGTGAATTTTATGTAATAAATCATGTTTATGTGTGTAATAAAAAGTCTGGGTTGTCATTGTTGGTATCATAAGATAGGCTTAATTATTTTTTCGATTGTGATTATAAAACCCTAATTAATCTTTAGAGATAATACTATGTATAATAAATACATCCCTAAGTTTTGGTGAGTATGGAGTAAGTGGTTTATCAAGAAAATACATCTCTGTCTGGATATGAATAGGTAGAGGTGGATCTGGCACAGATGTACCTAGGAGTGAAAACTCCGATAAGGAGTTTCATGCTTGACCTAGGGTATCCTGGTACACGACAAAAGGCCTTTCTTCCCCCATGGTTATGAAACTTCCAGTTGATATTCTTTAGTAAATTAACAAGATTAGTATGAACCATTGTTAAGGGAATTTTAAAAAAATGCCTCTAAGAATACATGTTAGAAAATAGATCATGGATAACATAGATTGAAGCTTATATATTCATAATTGAAGTAAATAAAAGTAATTTATAAATCATCTGTTTTTGTCTTTGGATTACCCTTTATGTGTTACCCCTAACACTCCTTTTATTCTAACTAATGGCCAGTAATATGAGGACTCAGGCTAACAACTGATGTGAAGATCAATGTGATGACTGTTCTAATGAGATACCCAATCCGATGGGAGTGGGAATCACAATCTTTGTCATGACACTCTCTCAGTTAACTCAACCATCGAATAGAAACATGGGTCAAGCGGAATGTTCAACCCCCCCCCCTCCCCAAAGAAAGAACCAGTCACTATCGAGAGCATCCTGAGACAATGGACTTATAATTTTAATGGGTCATCTGAGCCCTCAATCACCGAAAAATGGATCAACTCCATTGAAAAGATCTTCTCCATCCTTCAATGTTATAAACAAGAGAAGGTTCTCTTGACTGATTATAATATAGAGGGTGATGCTGATCAAAGGTTGACATCGATCAAAAATACAAAGCCTGAGGAGGAGATCAAGGCATTGGAATGGAAGGATTTCTGGAAGATGTTTTTGGATAAATATTTTCTCTGCACCCTCCAACTTAATATGTAAAGATACTTCCTTCCCATCGAGAAAAATGACAATGAATCCATTAGAGAGTACGAGGAAAACATTAAAAGTCATGCACGATATGCCTTTAACATTTTTGTTACCCCCAAATGCAAGGTTGACCGCTTCTTTGGGGGGCTGAAACCTAGCCTGTGGAAATCCCTCACAATCTGTGACTTCAATGGCTATGAGGAAATTGTTTGACATGCCCCCAAGGTTAAAATGGAGGTTGGTGAATATCAGGGTTATCACTGGGATAAGAAGCGTAAAATGGATTTCAATTTTTGTGGTCTGATGGATAAATACAATGGTGCTAAGAAGATACAGTACCCCACTTTCCAAAGGTGTGGAAAGAAGCGCCTCAGAAACTACTTGAAGGGGATGAGGAAATGATTTAGGTGTGGAAGAGAAGGACACATAGTTGTTAACGACTGACAAGAAAAACCCAAGGCTGCCAAAGAGGAGAGGAATGCTCTGTTCAAATATCAACGTGTTGTTCATTGATTCAACTGAAAAGAACTAGGGAATATTCAAAATCAGTGCCCTATGTCAAGGGTTTTCAGAGGAAACCAACAACCTCCAAGGTAACAAGGGAGATTTTTTTCCATCACTACTGCCGAAGTGAACCCCGATAATGAATTGGTGATAGGTACGCTAGTTATTCATTCAATAATAGGGAACAAACTTTTTGATTTAGGTTTTATGCATTATTTAATATAGTAAAAGTTTAGTAGAACAATCCCAACACCACCACAAATCATTGAAGTAAAGATCTCGATGAGTACATAAAATTTGTAAATCACTGAATCCCATGAATATTACTCCTCCCCTATCATAATCGGTGGATTGAAATTCCCAGCTAACCTTGTCATACTCCCTCTAGTAGAATTTTATGCAATTCTTGGCATGGATTGGCTTCCCCTATATATATTCAACATAAATTTCCATGAGGGAGAAATCACTCTCCAAGTGGAGATTCGACCCTGATTCTATAAAAGTGAAAGGAGGAAGATAAATCTTATTTGTATCCATCGTATCAAGCATGGATATTACTGCTCTATGAGCATGTGCATCTGGATCAGATGATTGAGTGGAAAGAGGCAACCATCCTTGAAGACATGCCTATTGTTGGGGAAATCGCTGAAGTGTTTCCCGATAAATTTCCCGGTCTTCCTCCAATAAGATTTTTTGATTCTCAATTGATCTTATACATGGGGAATTTCCAATATCCAAGACTCCATATAGAATGGTTGTTGTGGAGCTTGAGGATCCGAAGTAACAACTACAAACAAATTTGGATAAAGGGTTTATATGCCCAAGTGCTTCACCCTGGGTTGCATCGGTTCTCTTCACCAAGAAGAAGGATGGGTCAATGCGCCTTTTCATCAATTATCATGAGCTTCACAAAATCATGATAATGAACAAGTATCCTCTCCCATGAATTGATGACTAGTACGATCAGCTGTGTGGAGCACAATACTTCTCCAAGGTATATTTTCGGTTTTGATATTATCAAGTAATGGTGAAGAAGGAAGATATCCCCAAGACTGCTTTTCGTACAATATAGGGGCACTATGAATTCATAGTAATGCATTTCAGACTCACTTATTCTCTATAAATATTCATAGACATGATGAATAGAGTCTTTAGAGATTACCTATACAAATCTGTGGTTGTCTTTATAGATGATATTCTAATATACTCCAAAACCAAGGAGGATCATGAGGAGCATCAAATAACTGTACTAGAGACCTTGCGGAACGAGAAGCTCAATGTAAAGTATAGAAAGTGTGACTTCTAGTTGAAGGATGTCTCATTCTTAGGCCATATCATCACAAGAAATGGGATATCAGTGGATCCCTCCAAGACAACAACAATTGAGGGATCGATGAGGCCAACATCGGTAACGGATATCCATAGCTTCTTGGGGTTATCTGGATATTATCGCTGATTTTTGAGAAATTTCTCATTATTTTCCAACCCTCTTACCAAGCTAACATAGAAGGGATTAAAGTTTTCTTGGAGTGATAAATGTGAAGAGATCTTCAAGGAGTTAAAAAAGAGTCTTATCACTGTGCCCATGCTCACATTACCCACGAGTGGAGAACTTTTTTTGGTATTTAATGATGTATCGAAGAATGTCATGGGATGTGTGTTGATGCAGAATGATAAGGTGATAGCCTACACCTAAAGGCAACTTAAAATCCATGAGAAAAACTATCCCACGTAAGATCTGGAGTTGGCGGCTGTGATCTTTGCATTGAAAATCTGCCAACATTATCTCTGTGGGGAGAAGTGTGAGATATATATTGATCACAAGATCCTTAAAAATATATTCACACAAAAAGATATTAATATTCACCAATGAATATGGACAGAGCTCATCAAGTATTATAACTGCTTAATCCATTACCACCCTGGTAACGTGAACAAGGTGTCAGATGCTCTTAGTAGAAAGGATCCTGTGATTCTATCATTGGTCAGAATTGAGAAGGATCCAATATTCTTATAATTGCAGAGGATAGATATAGGAATTTTTAAGGGATGAACGCCATCAATCATTTCTCAAATGATTTCTCAATCATCCTAATTGGAGAAAATAAAGGATACTCAAAGAAAGGATGTTGAAATTATGAAAAGGGTGGAAGCTATCAGAACTGGGAAATCCTAAAAGTTCAGGTTAAATAAGGATGGAATCATGAGATTTGGGTCACGATTATATGTACCATCCGATACAAAGATAAAGAAGGAGCTTATGAATGACGCGCATAGCTCAACCTTCTCTATTCACAAAGGGAGCACAAATATGTTTCGAGATATCTGAGAAAACTTTTGGTGGGACAATAAGAAAAGGGATATTGTTGAATATACATCAAAGTGCCTAGTATGTCATAACGTGAAGGGTGAGAGGAAAATGTCTAAGGGGGTGATGCAGCCACTACCCATAACAACATAAAAGTGGCAAAACATTACCATGGACTTTGTCATTGGACTTCCAAGGACATCCTGAGGAAACAATGCTATGTGGGTCATTGTGGATTATCTTATGAAGACAAAAAACTTTATCACAATTCAAGAGGACTTATAATTGCATCAACTTCCATGGATTTACATCAAATAAGTGGTAAGGCTTCATAGAGTACCATTATATATTGTATTCGATCATAATCTGAGATTCACCTCAAAGTTCTGGAAAAGTCTCCAACATTCTCTTAGCACTGAACTGAAATTTAGTATGGCATGTCATCCTCAGACTAATGGCCAATCTGAGAAAACTATTCAGACACTGGAAGATATGATAAGATCATGTTCCATGGACTTTAGAGGATGATGGGATAGACATATTTATCTAATTGAATTCTACTATGAAAACAGTTTCCACTCGAGTATCCAAATGGCACCATATGAATCCTTTATGGGAAAAGGTGCAGAACACTGGCGTGTTGGGATGAAGTCAGTGAGCGTAAGCTGCTAGGACCCGAAATGGTCTATGAAATGGTGGAGAAGGGGAAAACCATTAAGTAGCATATCAAGGCATCCCAAATTCAACAAAAGAGTTATGTGGATAACCATCAAAGAGACCTTGAGTTCAAAGTTGGAGACATGGTGTTTCTATGCATATCTCCATGGAAGAATGTCATGAGGTTTTGAAAGAAGGGGAATTTAAGTCCTAGGTACATCGGACCCTTCGAGATTCTTGATTTTGTCGGGGTTGTGGCCAATCGACTTGAACTTCCACCTACCATGTCTAAGTTACATGATATCTTTCTTGTATATCTCTTAAGGAAGTACATATCGGACCCTTCACATGTACTCTCTTTAGAGGTAGTACATCTAGAAGATGGTATTTCTTATGAGGAGAAACCAGGGAAGATCTTAGATCATAGAGAAACGGTTCTACGAAATAAGACAACTCTCCTTGTCAAGGTGTAGTGGTAAAACAACAATTTTGAAGAAGCAACATGGGAATTAGAAGAAGTGATGAAGTAGATTTACCCACATCTGTTTTAGTGTCGGAAAATGAAATTTCAAGGGAGACATTTCTTAAGGGGGAATATTGTAATGACCAAAAAATAATTAATGAAAATTCATCTTGGTTAATTTAAATATCTTCTTTTGGTTATGTAAAATGTATGGACTTATTTGGTTTTATGTTTTGGATTTTAAAAGACTGTTAACAATTGTGACCTTTTCTAATATAGTCTTCTAATAGTTATCACATGATTAATATAAATATATGTCTTTAACAAATCCAATTTACTCAGATAAAGAAAGTGATGGCCTCATTCATTAGACATGCCCCGTACGAAGCCCATTTGTCAGAGTTCAAAAATAAGGTGGTTTCATTATGCTCATCTCTTGACCAATCCCTAACTTAGCTTGAATACATTAATCTTGAGTAGAACTGCCTATGGGAGAAGTGGAAGTTGATATAGATTACCACTCGAGAGATGTTATCCGAGCCACCCCAAGAGTCTTTCACCATCGCACACCTTACCCTAAGGTCATATGAGGGTGTTTTAAGGGTTTTTGTAACAAGACCCTACCACTATTATTATGTGCATTATTTTTGTATATAATAATGAATATACATTCATTTTATTATTGCAACTCTTTAAATAGTTTTTAAATCAAAAATAATATTTTTAGTTAATTTTCAACTATGGAATATATTTTGATACTTTAATAGAATTTTTAATTAAATAATATTTTAATAAAATATTATTACTATTAAATTACTTTTATTAAATATAAATGATTATATAATTTTTATGAATGAAATTGTAATTTTTTATTAAGGTTTTAAAGCTGTCTTTGTCAAAACCAAGGAATTTTCGATAAATATCGGTTTACATTTTAAAAGTAAAAATTCACATATATAGAAAATCATTTAGATAAAATGAATAATATTTTTGGAATTAGGACATCGAAATTATCCAATGGTGAATTTTTCATAATTTTCTGAGATAGTCGATTGTTTGGGTACAAATTAAATAGAGTTTAAATATATATTGTGTTATTTGACATCATAACGACCCAATAGTTATTTAATAAAATATTATAAACATTATGTTTGGAAAATATATGTTTTACCATTAAAATAATACGATTTTAGTTTTTTTATTTACTTTAAAATGCTTTAGTGGACCCTTCAATACTTATAAAACATTTTAGCTTTTTAAATTGATTTCCTTAAGAGTGTGACTCACCTCCACATAAGAAATCATACTATTTTAAGAAGTTTAGTAATTCTAAATATTAAATATTGTTTTCCAATTTCCTTTGTAAATGAATATGGGAAAAAACCATGGTCTGGTTTGTGGTTTTGATTAGTTTAATATGTGGTGTCCCAAACCTAAATAATAAAGAATTCCCTCTGTTTTCCATTATAAACCCACCCAAGCTCCCACTTCCTCCTCACTCAATGCCATTGGAGTTAGAACAAACCCTTCCCTCCTCTCTCTATAATCCTCCCAAGGCACCCCAAGCTCCTAATAATCCTCTCACAAGACTCTCCCAAGCTTTTTGGTTCACACTTCCAAGTAAGGGATTTCTTCCTTTCTAAAATTTGATCTCATTTATTTATATTATTATATCCTTTTGTTTTAAATTAAAATTGTTGGGGTATGATTTTTCACCTCCCCCATACTTCCCTCTTCATGTTTTAATAATGAAAGATCCCTTTTACCTCTCATTAATGACTCCCATGTACGACTGTTACCGTAACGAAATTTCATAAGGAATTTCTCTCTCCTCATTTACATTCAAGCAATTCTTTTGTATTACGTATCTAAATTCCATTAATTTTTTTGGGAAATTTATCTATATTACCCCCTTACTTTCCAATTCATGTACATATGATGAAACACCCATTTCTCTCTCATCAGCCATTTTTTATGAATTCTTATGTCACGTCGTTATGCTGCCAAAATTGCACTGCGTTTTTCCAAGCCAAGATCATTGTGTAGTGAATACCATACCCGTGTCTCTATCAAGGATATTCACCTTTATGAATATATAAATATTGAATGGTACTTTCATGTATTTATTCCACATCCTTTAATTGTGGAATAACTTATTATGTTGATTTATTCCATGTTATATGATCCATGTGGCACACTTATGTATGAAATGAAATGTTTAAGAAGGGTTTTCCCTAATAGCGCTCCAATGCATTGGGCAAAGTATAGTATCATGGTATGTCATTTGGAATGAATTGTTGAGTCATGATAATTCAAGTGAAATAATGCTTTACTCATGCTTCATGTGCAATGAGTGTTTACTCATTCTACATGAGCAATGAGCCTTGGCTCATGCTAATTCCATGTTAAGTGTTGTTGCCACATTTCCATGTTATGATTATCATGCTTTATCATGCCTTTGTGTTCATATTTCTCTCGTTCTCCATTTATATGCCTATTTACTAACATGTATTGTATTCCTCATGTTATTCCATGTTTATTCCCTTACTAGGCTTTATAACTCACCCTTTTCTTATGCATGTCCTCAGGTTGTCCCATGCAATGCTAAGTACGAGGGAATGTAGTGGTCATGTAAATGAGGTTTTCTATAGAGATGTTTTGATTTTTATGTTCTAAGTTGTAATGTAATTTTCCTAATCCCTAAAGACAGTAGACCTATCGATATTCTATATTATATCATGGGAATTTTATGTAATAAATCAGGTTTAAGTGTGTAATAAAAAGTAGGGTTATAATAATATTGGTATAAATTTGTTAGAGTATTTAAGGGGTTCACTATGTGTCTTGGTTGAATTTTAGGCTTTTTGGTTGGTTCTGAGGGGGGTTGTTGTAGTGCACTGGGATTTCAAAGAGAAAAACCATAATAGATAGTGTATATGAAACAAAAAATAAATCATAGAATTGAATTTAACACCCCTATATTAGTTATATTTTTTTTATATAATTTCATTCTTCTTTGATAGCTTGCGATGCACATGAGACCATGTTTAAATAAAACAAGATACTATATTAAAATATTATTATTTAAACATTACCACTATAAATAATTTATTAAGATGATGGGTATGAATAATAATAGGTAAATTTTCAAAATTATATGTTTTAACCATATATAAAATAAAATAAATTTTTATTTAATAATTATTAATAAAATAATAACCATTTTAAGGAAATAGAAATGTTATCAGGAAAACTATATTTTTATAAAAGACGGTTTTGTCACGAATTGCACACATATTTTATAATTAACTTTTAGCAATTTTAGGATATTTTTTTTGAAAAAATAAACTTATTCACTTAATTATTATTTTCAAAATTATCTTTGTGTGAACTTTTTGGATTTTTCTGAAAAGAACAATATTTTTGATGAATAGTTAAAAATTATCTTTTTATTGAAAACTGTATATTTGTTTAAATTATTTATGAGGATAAATTTTATTATAAATAATTTTAAAAGTAATTTTTTTTAAATTATATTACATTATAAATAATTAATTTCATCTTAATAAATTTCATATTTAATTCTGATATAAACACTTTTTAATGTTTTTCTTTGCAAAACCATTTTTTGACACATCTGGAGGTTTGTTTTTGAATTCAATTCTTCCACTTCTATGAATTAAATTTGAAGAAATTGATTAAATATTTTTAATCTGAATAATTTATATTATCTAATAAGGTTGACTTAATTTTTTACTATAATTACTAGTGAAAACAGAAAACTTTAATTACTAGAGTTAATGTAAAAATAGGTTTACTATAGTTTAAACTAAGAGGGTAAGTGTTAAAAATGGTCTAAAACCTGTAAAACCCCAATTTTATGAAAATATTTTAAACTTATCGCATATAAATTTTTATAATGTCCCATTTTTTAGGCTTTTTTCATGATAAAATCATGTGTATCACTTTCTCATTTTAATAATTCTATATGTGTCCTCTCCCACACTTTTAAAAGCCACACATCTCTTTTTCTCTTCACACTTCCAATACCCTTTTTTATAGATAATAAATGCACAAATATATTACTTAATTAACTACCAAAATCATTTTATAATTATTTATAATATCAATTCTTTCTAAGAAGTCTTTAGGTTTAAATGTAAAGAGGCTCTCTAAAGAATAGGTAAAATTTATAAACATGCATATTTGTTTTATTTATTCTTCCAAATCATCAAAATACTATTAATATATTATAATATGATAAAAATAGTATCCTATATATACTAATATATTATTATTTTAATTTTATAACTCATATCCATATACAGTCCCCTGAAATTGGAAATGAAACTTTCAACCATGTGTATGGATGACTACCGCATCCTGAACCATTTTCATTAATTTTCAATCACCACGTTTCAAGGGTATATATAATGATATATTTAACATTTTTATATTATATTTATGAAATATTTATAATTATTGAATTATTATATCACATATACCATCTTACATACCATTCTATGGGGGTATATGATAACATTTCTCGCGTTTACAATGGACTACCACCTCACGAAGAGATGTGATTCGTATTTCTCTTATGTTTTACAAGAAAGGTATTAAGGATAGGGTTTATGAATATTTTTTATATGTATTACATAAAAATATTTCTAGAAATATAATATCACACTTATTTTCTTATCATCCAATCTGTTGGAAAAAAATAATGTTGCATGTCTGTATGTGTGGACTACCACCTCCACATAGAGATGTGAAATGTTTTTCATTTTATATTTTTGTGGAGGGTGGTATGGAATTATTTTATTAACATATATTATATATATTATATAATAATTATTCTTTAATAGTGAATTAACATTTTTCCCTTGCATTCCATTCATCAAGAAAAATAGAAACATTTTTCATGCATATGTGTGAGTTACCATCTCTTTGAATAGTGTAATCTATTTTTTATCTCAAAATATTATATATTAATATAATTAAATAATTCATGAATATATGATTTATTTTAATTGGTATTTAAATTAGGGATTTTATGGAACCATAATCAATGTTAAAGGACTAAAATTTCTGAACAAAAATATATATTAAAAATGAATAATTTTTCACATGAAACAATTACTTTAAAGAAGAATTGTTAATAAGTGGGTCATAAAAGACTATAATTAAATCATATATGGTATAAAAAAATATGTTAAATTTTCTATAAAAGATTTATAATAATTCTATATTTATTATACATGATATGTGAACATTTATGAATGAAATTAAACCTAAGGTAATGGTTTTTCATCTCACTTTTACTTCCGTGAGACATATTAAATATTCATCCCTTATTACTTTTTGTGGTGTATACAATTCCCCTTTTGATATTATATATCATGAATATAATTACCTTATTGGTATTTATTGTTTCATTTGATGTTATTTCTTTCAATGGTATTATGATTCAAATGATACCAAATTGGTAAGGGTGTATTTTACAATCTCATCATTCTTCCAGATTGTATATGTTTAAGTCACGCTTGGGGAAATTATATTATATTTATATCTTAAAACAATCTATTTTCTTATCCTATTGTTATTCATGAACATTTTCAAGTAATAATACCATTTTCCATCTCATTAGTATTTAAAATTACTAAGAAAATGTTTTTAAGAAAATTTAACTTCATGTCACTTTTTGGTCAATTTTTTTACATAAATGTTTTTAAAAAATGTTCTCAAAGTTTTTTTAACATGCCCAAAATTATTGATTAAATAAATTTTTACCTATTTTTTACTTTTGGAAAAAAAATTATGGAATATTCATGCTGTTTCCCAAATAGGGATATTTTGGATTTTACAAAAATGTGAAATGAATCTTTCTTTTTACATGTATGACATGAAAAATATTTCCTACCATCATAACCACCAAATGTTTTAAAAATTACATTATAATTTTAAAAGTTTATTTTAAAAGAAAATTATTTTCAATTTTTTTTGTGAAAATTTAGATTTAGATGGGTATTTCCAAATTTAAAAATTTATTTTCCTCAAGATTGTTTTGAAAGGATCTTTTCATGGAGTTTATATTCATTTATGAAAAAACCTCATTATAGTTATGATACACTAGGGATTCATTGTAGTGAAACTGTCATAATTATTTATCAGGATGTTTAATGATTTGTTTGAATATTGATGTACTATTATATTTCTATTAACTATATGATACTGGATGGTTTATGATTAGTTTTTCTTATTGTAGTTAGTATTAACATTTTATATGTTAGTTTATCAATATGAATGATTATTTTGATTAGGTTTCACAGCTTTCATATAAATAATGAATTCCACTTATTAATTGACAAGTGGGCCCCAAAAATCTATATCCCCTTAATGCATCGATTTATCTCATGATACAATTTAGTAAGACAAATTAAATTGGATTTTCTCATTTATTTAAACTGTGTTGTAAAAGGTCATGAAACTATATTTTGGATTCTTTGAATTATTAATTCCTTAATGATGATATTAGTTATTGATGTTCAATGTGATTATTATATTCTTTATAATATTTATGGTTGTGTTTAATTCTCATGATATTATTTATGGTATTGTTTTATAATAAATTATTCATTCCATATTATTCTTCATGTTTACATTATTGATTAAATGAATTATGTTTCACTTATTTACCTTTCCATAGTGATTATGTATTATATATTCAAGATATATTAGGATGTATACACCCCCTCACTGAGAAATAGATCTCACACCTTTCTTATGTTTCCTTTCCCTAAGATTCCATGAAGTTTTTTGTTTTTATATGCATGTATATTATAGAGAGAATAAATATAATCACATAGAAAATAATTTGTTTTATCTTTTATTTTCAAACGCATGTGAAATTCAATTATGTATTCATTTTACTATAACTACTAAACTATTTAGTAATTATTGATAAATTTCCTAGTATCTTATTCCAATGTAATAAATTAACCACCCACACTAGGATACTAGGGTTTATTAAATTAGAGTTGGTATCATGGAAATTTCAGTTGTAACTTTGGGAACTAGATTTTAAAAAACAAAGATTAGCGACCATAACAATGTTATATACATTAACGATATGTATATAAGAACATACTAAAGTATTTTTAAGGTATATATTATGTTTTTTTAAGAATTACATACCTTTTACAACACTACCTGTTGATTTGGTTTTAGAATAGATGTTTATAGGGGTAAAAACTGTGAAAAATCCATGTTGGTCCTGAATTGAGCGTTACCCAACACATAAAAATGGGCCTTACTACACACCTAGTTTGACACTCATAGGGGTATATTCTTAGGATAATTAAAATTTTATTTTCAAACCACTATGGATGATTTAAAAATATATTTTTTTATTTGAAAACATTCCCAAATAGACCATGATTCTTAGTTTGAGATTATCCATGCATAAATTTTTCAATTTATATAACATGTTTCTCTATTTTTTGGAATATATTGTATACTTCATATTTGTAGAGACAAGAATCTTGACATACATAGACATTAAATTTATTATTTAGAATACTTTATATATAACAAACACAGACACATAAGGACCATAATTGTTTAGTGTCTTTGGAAACTCGGAATTTAATCTTCTAATCGTTGTGAAAGATCTTCAACTTCTCCCATAAAGATCTTCCCCTTTTGTTTTCATACCTAAAACCTTTCTTTATATCCTGGGGAAAAGAAAACATAAAAAGGGTGAGCTCAAATGCTCAGTAAGGTTAATCATAGAGAACATAAAACAATCCATAAACATTTGAATGCAAAAGCTTGAACATAAAATCTAAACATCAAAATCTCGAGCAAGGACATAAATCTTGTAAGTATGTAAGGAATATATCATAAAGGAACATCAATATTGATAAAATATCATGGGAATAAAACATGTGATTTTGGAAACCATTAATCACATGATATGATTTCCATAGTAGCCAAGGCATTGCCGCCAAGACCATCTTAGTGGACAAAGTCCCTTTCTGAATCCAGTTCACTCCTCGTTCCAGTTCTGTATTACTGAACCAGATTAACTTACCGTTCCAGCCATGTCTATCTCATGAGATATAAATATTCACCCAATGAATTGGAGGGAGATATAGGTCCCACCAATATCATAATGAAATCATTCTTTCATGTGCCACAAAATCATAAATCATACATCATAACATAACCCATGTAATAGAATGGGATTCTTCAACATCATGCCATCATAACATAATCCATATAAAAAATGCGTATCATTTCATCAGAATAAGAATCAAAACATGTATATAATGGAGACATTATACGTGAAACATAAATATATTAAATAATTTCATTTTAGATGGAAAATATTTTTGATAAAACACTTGAAATGAAATCTTGGCGAAAATAACCTTTCTTCTTCAAAATCATTTACTTTTCACAAAATGCCATGAAATTTTAAAAGAAAAGGATTTTTTTGAAAATAATCATGCAATATTTTATAGGAAGCTTCATGAAAATGAGGCGTTATGAAACCGTAAAAATCCGTTCACGCCGTATAAGTTAATAATAACATTCTCCTCGTACTTTTGTTAGAAAAGTCAAAAAGTACCTCATAAAAGAAATATTCCTTAAATACCATGTAGTAAAAGTAAAATATGGTTAAAATATAATTTAAACATACATGAAACCATTTTTAGAAAATAGGGACATGGATGATAAATCTAACCCCAGTAAATACTTACGAATAAACAATCTCGGATAAAAATGAGATTGCAAAATTATCCCTTACCTTAGGTCCGATATGCTTCATACGTATCCAAACCTCCTGTATAATGGTTTAAATAATGTTATTGATTTATTAAAGAATCATATTCATTTTTATAATATCATATATGGTTTACTTATGACTTTACATTACCCGTTCGTTTGTAAATTTGATGTAAAAGCAGCGATTTGGGTAAAATTGTTTCATTTATTGTACATGATTCGACTTGTTGTTCTTGATATTATTAATTATATCCTAATTTACTTAATTCCAGAATGTAAAAAATTATTTATATATAATATATATTCATAATATACCTATATATATGATAGATCGATAAATGGAATGAAATACACTGTTCATGGAGACAGTCGGACGAACGTATGCATGAACGATGTTTTCGTTTCCTTATTTAATTGAATGGAATTAATTAGATGAAATACATATATATATACCTAAATCAAGTATCATTATTATGTAATATATTTCATTATTATTCATTATATATACTTTATAATCATTCACGAATGGTTAACATGGAGAATGAATCTCATCACGTCGTGGAGACGGTGTACGCACAAGCAATGATATCGTTCCCATATTTATTGAATGGAATTAGAGGGGATGATATAATATATTAGAATCAGTATGATGTTATAATAATCATATATAGTTATTCATTACACCATTATACCCATCCAAGTAAGGTGGTGGTGGAAAAATAGATTACACCACGGCGTGGAGACGGTATTCCATACGTACGCACGCTCGGTGATTTCATTTTCTGTAGGATGGATAGAAGGTGAAATAGGGTTGTTTAATATTTATAATAACATATAAGTATATTATATATACTTATTTTATTACTTTATAATGAAACAACTAAACAAGAAGACGTTGAAGAAGAAATAAACTTGAAAGAATCGTTAGAAGAGATTACCTCTTCTTCAACGCACCTCCTTTAAGATTCCTCTTAAGGAAGTAGAGTTGGTCTTTTGAGAAGACCCGAACCTCCAGAATGTTGCTAGGGAAGTGTAGAAGAGAAATGTTCAGGGTTTTTCTGAGATTCAAGGCTCAAAAGTGTGTGAAGAGAAGAGGGAAGGGGTTCCCTTTTTATAAGGGAGGAGAGGGGCACCTTTGGAAAAACTTAAAATATTATTTTATAATAAAGTCATATTCGGTTTTTAATAGCTCCAAATTGATTTATTTATAATCTAAGGTGGGTTTGGGTCGAAATACTCTCAACCAATAGAATTTATACAAGTTTAGGTTTCTATTTTAACCTTATCATTTAGATTTAACTTTAAGTTAAATAATTTTACTTTTACCCTGTCTTCTTGTTTTCTTACACTATAAGGTTAATAAACTTACTATAACAAGCCAAACGAACCCCAAGCTGTTTATTATTAATATATATAACTTTATCTAAGTCTCGCGGCCGAACATTAGATTTTTAGGAATAAAATAACAATTAATAATATAATATTTGTTTTAAAAACTATTTTATGTCAATTTTGACACAATTCGGTAATTGGTTTTTGTGAAAATCATAAAAGAATTATTAGTTCAAATAAAGTTAATTAAATCAACACTAACATGTCATATTAACCTATAAAATTAGTTTAATTCATAAAAAGTTTCAAATTACATTTATTTGGGTATTTATAACATCAATTATCTTAATATTTCATTAATAAGATGTTTACTGCATCATCATTGTGTCATAAATAAATTAAATTATTTAATTTCTAAAAATTATAAAAAAAATACCATTATGTAGTAAATCATTTTATCTTTCTAATTAATATTTATAGTCTAATTTATCTTATCTATAACCCTATATTAAAAATGATTTATTTATTAAACTTTGATTTTAACTATTTTAACCCTTCTTTAAATAAAATATTAATAAATGTCCTAATCTAAACCATGTAGACCTAAATGGTCATATTTTATTCCTAAGGTTGTTTTTGGTCGAATTAAACTTATCCAATAGAATTAGGACATGTGTTAGGGTAATAATAATATCATTTTTACCCTTAATTACCCTATTTACTTTTAACACTGGTAAATAAAAGAAAGAAGTTACTATTCACCAAAAATTATTTTCATCCCATTGAACCAAATTTTAGTCATTGATATTAACTGTGTCTCTCAAATTTTTGAAATTTCATTCATAGAATCTGTAAAATTAGGTTTTATGTAAATTTCCAAATTCTCCTAGGAGGTGGGTAAAAGACGATGAAAAGTTCAATAATTGTTTTATATATCTAAAATTATTATAAAATGACTCCAATGAATTACATTGAACTTATATAGGTATTATGTATCAATTTTTACCTAAAATAAATTTAAATAAAATAAATAATTATTTAAATAAAAAGTCGGTTTTTGAATAGTAACCCAGTGTTTTCACTATTCATCAAAAATTGAAAGTTTTCAGAATAATACAAAAAATTCACCCTATGCTAATTTCGATATTCTGAATCCAAAAATGAAGTCCATTTCAAAAGATAAAATTTATTAAATCTCAAAAAGTGGGTATTACTATTCATAACGGCTAGTTTATATAACATATCGTTGTTTAGCGAAACTTGGTATTGCGTACAACACACACTATTGTGGAAGGTCGCGATTGCATGTAATGCAAGCCAAGTTAGGGATGTGTGTCATGCAAACTCCTTTTGGTGTAGTGTACAACACAAGATATTAATGAAATTAAAAAGAATATTTTTCATAAAATCTCGGGGTGTTACATTCTACCCCCCTTAAAATGAATTTCTCCCTCGAAATTCATCGGGGTTATAAATGGTTTACTACTCGAAAGTTTTTTTAATAGAAACCCACATCGTAAAAAGGAATACCAAAACTTGACTTTAAAAACTAACGTATGAAACGTAACGGTTACCCAAATTAATTAATCACTGGGTTTCCACCTAGGAGAACACAGGTGAAAACATGGATATGGAAGAGAAATATAACCATCAACTTTTGATGAAGAGTGGTAGGGGACATGGCTATAAAAAATCCAATAATCACAAAGCCATAAATTTTGACGATCTAAGGTTCCATCTGATTCATCATATATAAGGGCACTAAGACAACATTTTTGGTTTTCAAGATCATTTCCCTAAAGGTGAAGAATTTGAATTAGAAGAAATACTTACTTTATTTCGGTATCATCTCACCATTTCTCATTCCTTGGACAAATTCCACTTCATATCTTAAAGAAATGAAGTTGAATTTGTCTTCTATGAAGTGTTAGCAGATTATGCGATAGAATGATAGGTCATTCCATCTATTTTTATCGCAAAATGTTTAGCACAATTTATTAAATGTACAGAAGTCCATCTATGCTAAGATTAATCATATATGGTTGCTAAAATGGACTTATACTTTAGCTATCAGAGCGGTTAATAAAATAAAACTAGTTTCTACTAACTATGTACTTCTTGTAGGCTAGTAATAGGTGATAAAGGCCTGTCACACTTTGGTTGTGGGTTCGATTCCCGCATCCTTGTTCGACGTGACAGGTTGTCGCCCGTCCTACGGGTTGTCCTTTTTCTAAAACTATACTATTATAACACTATATCAATAATATCGAAAAAAATTCTAGCCTTAAATAATACTAACTTATGTTCAACATAATCCATTCGAATATTTAGGCTTATCCAAAATACTTCTTTCCAAACTCATAGTATAAAGAGAATGATTACTAAAAAGGTCATATAACAAGCATGTGAATACCATCATTTATCCCTCATATATCTTGTTGGTCACATTCAAATCATGTGAATACCTTAATCATGTATTCTCTTGAAAAATGAATACCCATTGAACCTTAGCGAAAACATGAATGCTGTCAAAAGTTAACTTTTTACAAATACCAAAATCCAAAAATTCTATATCCTCAAACCATGATATAACTTTGTCCATATATCAGTCATGAGCTCATGAATACTGTCAAAAATTTCATTTTCTTCTTATCCCTTCATTATGCGCATATCATCTTCTTTCCAAAAATATCCCAATCACTTTCCATGGTTACCGGTACCATAAAATTATTGAAAACCAAAATAGACCAATACATAAATATTCCAATATTCCACAATACTATATACAACATTATTTTGGAATCCCATTACATAAAAACTTAATCATTCCACCACATCATTTTCATATTCAACATCGCCAATAGTGATCACATGTGACTTCCCTTTGCCATTTACCTTAAGTGGTTGCTCATGTCGATCATCATTAACACTTGGATTAGGGAATTGATTAGCATAATGCCCCATTTCATTTCACTTGAAGCATTGAAGTGTTGGTGGTGCATTCTCTACAGTCTTTTCTTTATTCACATCATTAGAAACCCTTTTTCCATTACTTCGAAACTCAGCTACTCGATGACCTTTTTTCCACACTTAAAAACATTTTCTAGTCCCTTTAAGACAATCTCCACCATGATTCTTTCCAAAATTTGAGCATAAGGAAACATTCATCTTCTTTTCACCATTATTCTAAGATTTCTCCTTGAACTTCATCTTTCGTTTCTTGTAAAAACCATGAGATGGATATGTAACAACAACTTCCATTTCTACCTTGATATCACAACGCACAATTTCTTCATATAAACTGATATCTCTTATAGCTAATGCCCTTCTAAGACTTGGTTTTAAGCCACTGATGAATCGATCAACTTTACTTTCAGGTTGGATGATAAATCCAGATGCATACCTTGGAAGCCTTCTAAAATTTTATTCGTATATACCAACAGATTCATCATCCTTTAGCTTTAGTTCAAGAAAATCCTTCTCTATCTTTTTTTGAAGAATACTAGGGAAGTACTTATTGAAAAATAAGTTCTTGAACTCGTCCCATTCCATGGAGTCAATTTCATCTCTTGGTCTCGTATTCTTGATAAGATTCCACCATTGATCAGCTTCACCTTCCAAACGATATACTGCTAAAATGACTTCATCATGTTCAGAACATTGAAGAACTGAAAATATCTTTTCAGTTGTACTGATTCATTTTTCAGCAACAAGTGGATCAGAAGACCCACTGAAAGAAGGTGGACGTTGCCTATAAGGCCCCAACCTTAAACATTACTTAACATTGAATTAAATTAATAATTCCCATTGAGGATCTTTTCAGGTTTAGAGTTTTAGATAATTAGATCATAACTATTACATCTCAAAATATTACAAAGTATACACTTCTACTAAGTTTCCATAAAATAAAAACTCTTAAAAAGAAACATGTCTAGTTCCATGTTTTATATAGCATGACTTTCCCTTGATCCCATCCTTGACACTATTCCACATTAAGTCTGGTGAAAAAAATTTCAAAAAAACTAGGGGTGAGTATAAAAATCTCAGTAAGGGATACACAAAGAATGAAAACTGTTAGCTTTTCAAAACAACAAGTAAACCATGTATACTTTATCAAAGTAATAATTTTCACCTTTATGAAGTAGTAAAAACTCTTCACTGAATAAAATATCATTACTTCCCATTTTGTAACCAAAAGATCACCATAAAACCCATATAAAGAACACATAACATATAAAGGTAACTTGGGACATAAACATACTTAAATGGAATAACCATATGGTCGACTTCCACACATATCACTAAATGGAAAAGCCATACAGCTGACTTCCATACCCAATGCATTGGAGTTTATAACGTAACCACCCGTCCTGGTATTCACGGCACCACCCGTCATATGGTTTATCACGTAACCACCCGTCAAATGTCTAAGTACCATTATAAAATCATAAGTCATAAAACCAATATAATGGAAAGAAAACATTTCAACACTTTGATCACAATATATCACTTAAATATATTGACATAGAAAATCCATTATAAAATACATTTTCAATACCAAAATACATAAAAGAGTATATGGTATTTATTTCATTTTAAAAAACATTACGGCTTGTTGAGGAAGCCAAAGACCAAATAATACTCACGGTGGCGGAAAATGTCGTTGTCACCGCATACGTTAAAAGAAACATTACTTTTTGTCGTTTAGTAAAACGCTTCGTATAAAAATATTCCTTTTGAATAAAATTAAAATTCAAAGGGGTTTATACAATGTATAAAAGAAATTTGTGTATAAAACAAAATATGCCTCAATGAAAGGAGATTGAGACGAAGTCCCATACCTCGTGTCCGATGTGACTCGATTGCTCTTTAATCCACTGAATAATAAACTAAAGTTAATTTCTACTTGATTAATAACCTTTTTCAAGCTTATTATTACTTTTATATCACTTATTACTTTGTTATAAATATTCTGTAAACATTTAAGTTAATATTGTTTGTTTTGTCGATATTTGGTTCTTAAGTCGAAAGTGGACTTATTACAATTACATGTTGTTCGTGTGGTCAAAGATTAATTATATCCAGAATGATATTCATGATTTGGATATCATATATATCATATATATCCAGCATATACTTGTATTTATAATATTACATAATCATTTAGAGGTAAGAAATGAAATGCACCGTTCATGGAGACGGTAAGCCGTACGTACGCATGAATGCTACTTTCATTTCTATGTCATATTAATGGAATTAAAACTAAATGAGAGATATGTATATTTTAATTCCAAAATTATATTAATCATTTAGATGTAACATACCTCATATATATCCATTATATATATGTACTTATAATAGAACATTACATTTGGGGAAAAGAAATGAAATGCACCGTTCATGGAGACGGTAAGCCATACGTACGCATGAACGCTACATTCATTTATATCTCATACTTTAATGGAAAGAAATAATAATGATATAAAGGTATATTATAATTCCAGTATAACATCATATATAATAACTTTAAATCCATCCTTTATACGTACCACATATGGTATTAACGAATCAAATCACTTTGAGGGGGCGGTAGTCCTCACTTCCCAAAAAGAAATTATCGTGTTTACCCATAATGGAAACCATAAAGGTATGTCATAAATGAAAAATACAGAATCTTAAGTAAAACATAAACATATTATATATCATATATAAATATAGTGACATCTTAATGGCCACATTTGAAGGTGTTATATGAGTGTTGAACAATCATCGTTTCGTGAGGCAGAAATTCACCATCCACAGAAACAGTATGTTCTTTAACCATTAGATGTAGGTGTGTGTAAGTGTAGCTTGAATCCTTCACATAACAACATCCTATTATATTTAATATATTGGTCTTTTTTCAAAATAAAGGAATAAAAAGAGTTTAGGGGGTTTGATAAGAAAAATAAAACATAAAAACATAAGAGAAAACACTACCTTTAAAATGGGTAACTCTTTTTGATTTGAGGTCAAAGGATTACTTGGAAAGACTTATGCCCAAAGTGAGGCTTCTATAAGTAATAGAGGGATGTTGAGAGACAAAATGTGTAGGGGTTGGCTGAGCCAAAGGCTTGAGAGGTGTGGGTAAGGTGGTAGAGGTGGGGGCCTTTTATAAGAGGAGAGGAGGGGCACTCTTGGAAACTTATAAAAGGTTACTTTATTATAAAATTCTTTTCGAATTTTAAAGGTCCCAAAATTATATATTTCTAGGATAAAGTGATAAGAGTTATGAAACCACCCATACAATAGATTTTTGACAAGTGTAGGTCTTATATTTTACATTATCTTTTTATTTTATTTAAATCGTTAAATAATGAGGTAATCGCTGCATCATCATGGTGTCATAAATAATTTAATTTATTTAATGTCTAAAAAATATAAAAAAAATTTAATGATGTATGAAATATTATTATATATCTAATGAATATTTATAGTCAAAAATATGACTTGTATAACCCCATTTAAAAATTGTTTTCGTAAAACATATCATGTTTGTGACATTTTTATTTTAACATTAAATAAAAAGTTATTAATGTCATTTTCCTACCAAAGTGGCTCCATGGGGTCTCCAAGTTGACCCATGTATTTTCTTGGTCGGCCATGACACATCCAATAAGGGTAGGACATGTGTCTAGGTTATTTAATATTATTAAAATATTATTTTTAACTTAAACTACACTAATTACCTCTAATCGCGATTAATAAACTTAAAAGTTACTATTCACCAAAAAATCATTTTAATCCCATTGAACCACATTTTACTTCCTAATGACAACCATGTATGTCAGATTTTTGAAATTCAAAACACAGAGGTGGTAAAATTTCATTTAAACGAAAAATCAGTTTTTTTAAGTAACACTTAGTGGTTTCACTATTCATCAAAAGTTGAAGTTTTTTTGCAAAATACCAAAACCTCACCCTAAGCTATATTTGATATTCCGAATTCAAAAATTATGTCTATTTTAAAAAATTAAAAACATAAAAGTTACATTAATTAATTTAATAATTAATTCCCGTTGTCAGGACAAATAGCATGTTTTTATGAAACAATATATATCAAAAGATTGACACTAATTTAAGTTCAATTTCAAAGTGAAATTAATTCAAATGACCACTATTGGATTAAATGGTAAAAATATATTCTAATTTACATCTAAACCCAATTAATAAGATAATATAATTATATAAATTAATTAGATTAAAAAGAGGTTTTGAATTAAAATACAACATTGTTCACTATTTATTAAAAAAATGAACTTTATCGGAAAAACACCAAAAATTTACGCAAAGTAAATTTAGATGTACCAATTCTAAAGAAGAGTTTTATTTGGTCCAATATAATTTATGAAAGTGACCAAATCTATATTTAATGATGGTTTTCCATCAAAAGGCGATAAGTGGACCTTTACTGAAAATTAGATTATATATGCCTAAAATTGAACTCTTTTCTTATTTCAAGCCTTTATCTTTTATTGGATAAATGTAAAAACATTTGAAAACATATCTAATAATATTTTAGTTATTTGTATTCATTCCCACCAATACAATGGATATGTGTTAACTACCATTTAAAATAAATATTATTATATTACTAGTGTGCAACGTAAGATTTTAAAGAAACTCGTTGTTGCATATCGAGCATGCTATCGAACATAGCCACCCCATTAAAGTAAAATTAATATTTAATTTGTAAATATTAATAAATATGAAAATGATTATTCTTTATTTACTTGGGATGTTACATCCTTCCCCCCTTTTTGGGAATTTCTTCCTCGCAATTTTATTCACTTATCAAAATAAGTGGGGGTATTTATCCCTTATAGCATTTTCAGATTCCCACGTTGACTCTTCAACCATATGGTTTTTACACAAAACCTTTACCTGGTGAATTACCTTATTTTGCAACACTTTCTATCTTCGGTCATGAACCTAGACTGGTTGTTCTTCATAAGAGAGATTCTCTTCCAACTGAACTACCTCTGGGCTCAAAACATGAGATGGATCTGGCATATACTTTCTCAACATCGAAACATGAAAAAAAATTGTGTACCTAAGATAAACTCGGAGGTAAATCCACTCGGTAAGCAACTGATCCAACTTTCTCCAGAATTTCATATGGTCCAATGAACCTTGGACTCAGCTTTCCTTTCTTACCAAATCGCATCACACTTTTCCACGGTGAGACTTTGAAAAAAACATGATCACCTACCTAGAAAGAGAGATCCTTCCTCCTGTTGTCTGCAAAACTTTTTTGTCTGCTCTGAGATGTTCTCATGTGTTTCTGAATCAACTAAACTTTTTCTGTCATCTCTTCTACCAATTCTGTTCTCATCAGCTTCCTTTCACCTACTTCATCCCAAAAAGCTGGAGTTCGACACCGTTTACCATATAATGCCTCAAACGGAGCCATCTGTATACTAGAATGAAAACTGTTATTATATGAAAATTAAACCAAAGAAAGATGTTGGTCCCAACTTCCCTGATAATCCATAGAACAAGCACGTAGCATATACTCCAAAGTCTGAATTGTTCGTTCTGACTGCCCATCTGATTGATGATGAAAAGCTGTACTAAAATTTAATTCAGTACCCAACGACTTCTGAAGGCCCTTCCAAAAGTTATAAGTAAACCTGGGTTCACGATCAGATACAATGGATAGGGGAACTCCAAGAAACCTGACTATATCTATAAGATACAATCGATAAAGTCGATCTAGAGAAAAAGTATCTCGAATAGGAAGGAAATGAGCAGATTTAGTCAATCGATCAACAATAACCCAGATTGCATTATTACCTCAAGATGTCCTCGGTAATTCCACAACAAAGTACATGGATACATTTTCCCATTTCCACTCTGGCACCGGTAAAGGCTGAAGTATGCCTTTTGGTAACTACTGCTCTGCTTTAACTTGATGACAAGTCAAACACTTCATAGTAAAATCAACAATATCTCTTTTCATTCCATCCCACCAGTAATACTCCCGCAGATCTCTGTACATCTTAGTACTTCCAGGATGAACTGAAAACGGGGAACTATGAGCCTCACATAACAACTCACCCTTCAACTGTGAATCACAAGGCACACATAATCTCTTCCCAAACCTCAAAACACAATCATTATCAATGTTAAACTCAAGAAACTTACCCTTCTGAACCAGCTCTACCTTTTTCTGCAACTCACTGTCTTTCTTCTGTGCTTCATTAATTCTGTCTGATAGAGATGATTTCACTGATACCTAAAACAAAACAGAAGGACATCCTGCACCAACAAATTCTATTCCAAAGTTCATCAAATCAAAAACCAAAGGATCTTGTTCCAAACGTAGCATGGTTAATAAATCATTACTTTTTCGACTCAAAACATCAGCCACTTTATTTTCTTTTCCCGAATGGTAATGAATTGTACAATCATAATCCTTGATTAATTACAGCCATATCCTCTGTCTCATGTTCAATTATTTTTGATAGAATATATACTTTAAAATTTTGTGATCAGTATATATTTCACACTTTACTCCATACAAATGATGCCTCCAAATTTTTAGATCAAAAAAAATAGCAGCTAATTCCAAGTCATGTGTAAGGTAATTTACCTCATGAGTTTTCAACTGACGTGAAGCATATGCAATTACCTGATCATTCTACATTAGGACGCAACCTACTCCTTTAAATGAAGCATCACTGTAGATAACAAACTCACCATTCCTGGAAGAAAGTGCCAAAACTGGGGCATTCACCAATCTTCTTTTCAACTCCTGAAAACAATCATCACATTCTTTTGTCCAGATAAACTTAACACCATTCTGAGTTAGCTTATTCATTGGACTAGATAACTGTGAAAAAATTTCAACAAACCTTTAGTAGTAACCTGCGAAACCAAGGAAACTATGGATCTCGGTTACATTTATGGGTCTTGGCCATTATTCAACAACTTTTGTTTTATCAGAATCAACAGTTATGCCATTTTTTGAAACAATGTGACCAAGGAAAGAAATTTGTTGTAACCAAAACTCACACTTGCTGAATTTTCCATACAGTTTATTTTCTTTTAAGGTTTGAAAGATAACCCTTAAATTAATTTCATGCTCCTCTTTACTTTTAGAAAACACCAAAATATCATCAATAAACACAACCAAAAACTTATCACCTGAGTCAACTGAGCCATCACTACAACAAACTCTTCAATTATAATTCTGACCATCTCAGGTTGCTGATTTAGAAGGTCATTTCCCTCTATATGCCTTCCTAACATAGCTGACATGTTTCCTCTATGGAAAACCATTCTTAACAAATAAATATCTTAGGTGAAGCAACATGGTAATCTTTAAATGCTATATCATACCATAAATTAATTTATAATTTAACAATTTTCTAACTCCTAAAGTTATCTAAACCGAACTTTGATACCAACTATAAGGTCTCATCCTTAAACATTACTTAACATTGAATTAAATGAATAATTCCCATTGAGTATCTTTTCAGGTTTAGAGTTTTAGAGAATTAGATCATAACTTTTACATCTCAAAAGATTACAAAGTATACACTTCTAATAAGTTTCCATAAAATAAACACTCTTAAAAAGAAACATGTCCAGTTCCATGTTTTATATAGCATGACTTTCCCTTGATCCCATCCTTGACACTATTCCACATTAAGTCCTGTGAAAAACATTTCAAAAAAACATGGGGTGAGCATAAAAATCTCAGTAAGGGATATACAAAGAATGAAAACTGTTAGTTTTTCAAAACAACAAGTAAACCATGTATACTTTATCAAAGTAATACTTTTCTCCTTTATGAAGTAGTAAAAACTCTTCACTGAATAAATGATCATTACTTAACCTTTTGTAACCAAAAGATCACCATAAAACCCATATATATAACACATAAAATATAAAGGTAACTTGGGACATAAACATACTTAAATGGAATAACCATACGGTCGACTTCCACACATATCACTAAATGGAATAGCCATACGGCCGACTACAATACCCAATGCATTGGAGGTTATAACGTAACCACCCGTCCTGGTATTCATGGCACCACCCGTCATATGGTTTATCATGTAACCACCCATCAAATTTACAAGTACCATTATAAAATCATAATACATAAAACAAATATAATGGAAAGAAAAAATTTGCACACTTTGATCACAATATATCACTTAAATATATTGACATAAAAAATCCATTATAAAACCCATTTTCAATACCAAAATACATAAAAGAGTATATGGTATTTATTTCATTTTCAAAAACATTACGTCTTGTTGAGGAAGCCAAAGACCAAATAATACTCGCGGCGGCGGAAAAGGTCATTGTCACCACGTACGTTAAAAGAAACATTCTTTTTTGTCATTTAGTAAAATTCTTCGTATAAAAAGATTCCTTTTGAATAAAATTAAAATTCAAATGGTTTTATACACTGTATAAAATATAGTTGTGTATAAAACAAAATATGCCTCAATGAAAGGAGATTGTGACGAACTCTCATACCTCGTGTCCGACGTGACTCGATTTCTCTTTAATCTCCTGAATAATAAACTAAAGTTAGTTTATACTTTATTAAGAACCTTTTTCAAGCTTATTATTCCTTTTATATAACTTATTGCCATGTTATAAACATAATTCAATCATTTACGTTAATAATTTTTGTTTTGTCGATATTTGGTTCTTAAGTCGAAAGTGGACTTCTTACAATTACATGTTGTTCGTGTTGTAAAAGGTTCATTATATCCAGAATGATAATCATCATTTGAATATCATATATTTCATATATATCTAGCATATATATGTATTTATAATATTACATAATCATTTAGAGGTAAGAAATGAAATGCACCATTAATGGAGACGGTAAGCCGTACGTACGCATGAACACTACTTTCATTTCTATGCCATATTAATCGAATTAAAACTAAATGAGAGATATGTATATTTTAATTCCAGAATTATATTCATCATTTATATGTAACATACATCATATATATCCATTATATAAATGTACTTATAATAGTACATTACATTTGGGGATAAGAAATGAAATGAACCGTTCATGGAGATGGTAAGCCGTACATACACATGAATGCTACTTTCATTTCTATCTCATACTTTAATGGAAAGAAATAATAATGATATAAAGGTATATTATAATTATAGTATAAAATCATATATAATAACTTTAAAGCTATCCTTTATACGTACCACATATGGTATTAACGAATCAAATCACTTTGAGGGGGCGGTAGTCCGCACTTCCTAAAATGAAATTATCGTGTTTACCCATAATGGAAACCATAAAGGTATGCCATAAATGAAAAATACAGAAGCTTAAGTAAAACATAAACATATTATATATCATATATAAATATAGTGAAATCTTAATGGCCACCTTTGAAGGTGTTATATGAGTGTTGAACAATCATTATTTTTTGAGGCAGAGATTCGTCATCCACAGAAACAATATGTTCTTTAACCATTAGATGTAGGTGTGTGTAAGTGTAGCTAGAATCCTTCACATAACAAGATCCTAGTATATTGACTATACTGGTGTTGTTGCAAAATAAAGGAATAAAAAGAGTTTAGGGGGTTGTATAAGTAAAATAAAACATAACAACACTAGAGAAAACACTACCTTTAAAACGGGTAACTCTTTTTGATTTGATCTCAAAGGCTTCCTTGGGAAGACTTCTGCCCAAAGTGAGGCTTCTATGAGTAATATAGGGATGTGGAGAGACTAAATGGGCAGGGTTTGGCCGAGACAAAGGCTTGAGAGGTGTGGGTAAGGTGGTAGAGGTTGTGGCATTTTATAAGAGGAGAGGAGGGGCACTCTTGGAAACTTATAAAAGGATACTTTATTATAAAATTATTTTTGGATTTTAAAGGTCCCAAAATTATATATTTCAATGATAAGGTGATAATAGTTAGAAAACCACCCATACAATAGGTTTTTGATAAGTTTAGGTCTTATATTTTACATTATCTTTTCATTTTATTTAAATCGTTAAATAATGAGGCAATCGCTTTATCATCATGGTGTCGTAAATAATTTAATTTATTTAATGTCTAAAAATTATTAAACAAATATCATGATGTAGGAAATCTTTTTATCTTTCTAATGAATATTTATAGTAAAAAATATTACTTTTATAACCCCATTTAAAAATTGTTTTAGTAAAACATTTCATGTTTGTGACATTTTTATTTTAAAATTAAATAAAAAGTTATTAATGTCATTTTCCTACCAAAGTGGCTCCATGGGGTCCCCAAGTTGACCCATGGATTGTATTGGTCGGCCAAGACACATCCCATAGTGGTAGGACATGTTTCTAGGTCATTTCATATTAGTAAAACATTATTTTTACCTTAAACTACACTAATTACCTCTAATCGCGATTAATAAACTTAAAAGTTACTATTCACTAAAAAATTATTTTAATCCCATTGAACCACATTTTACTTCCTTATGAAAACCATGTATGTCGGATTTTTGTAATTCAAAACACAGAGGTGGTAAAATTTCATTTAAACAAAAAATCAGTTTTTTTAAGTACCACTTAGTGGTTTCACTATTCATCAAAAGTTGAAGTTTTTTAGAAAAATACCAAAACTTCACCCTAAGCTATATTTGATATTCCGAATTCAAAAATGATGTCTATTTTACAAAATTCAAATCATATAAGTTAAATTAATTAATTTCATAATTAATTCCCGCTGTCAGGACAAATAGCATGTTTTTATGAAACAATATATATCAAAAGATTGACACTAGTTTAAGTCCAATTTCAAAGTGAAATTAATTCCAACGACCAATATTGGATTAAATGGTAAACATATATTCTAATTTCACTCTAAAACCAATTCAAAAGATAATCTAATCATATAAATAAATTATATTAAAATGAGGTTTTGAATTAAAATTCAACATTTTTCACTATTCATTAAAAAATGAACTTTATCGAAAAAATACCAAAAATTTACACAAAGTAAATTTTGATGTCCTGATTCTAAAGAAGAGTTTTATTTGGTCCAATATAATGTATAAGAGTGACCAAAACTATATTTAAAGAAGGTTCTCCATGAAAAGGCGATAAGTCGACCTTTAGTGAATATTAGAGTATCTATGCCTAAAATTGAATTCTTTTCTTATTTTAAGCCTTTATCTTTTATTGGATAAATGTAAAAACATTTAAAAAACATATATAATCATATTATAGTTATTTCTATTCATTCCTGCCAATACAACAACTACGTGTTAACTACCATTTAAAATAATATTATTATATTACTGGTGTGCAACGTAAGTTTTCAAAGAAACTCGTTGTTGCGTATCAGGAACGCTATCGAACATAGCCACCCCTTTAAATTAAAATTAAAATTAAAATTTAATTCGTAAATATTAATAAATATGAAAATGATTATTTCTTATTTACCTGGGATGTTACATTGCCTCATGAAGGACTCAATAGAATATTGTTCCCTTCTCTGCTCATTTGGAAGTCCAGAATGATTCATAGCTTGTGTAAGTATAGTAATAAGATTTTTCATTCCATTTCCCATAACATTGGTTTTTTCAGGAGGACAATAATTGTATTTTCCATTACATTGATCAACACGGTTCCTTCGGGTTCCATCCATCGTCTAAAACCCAAAAAGAATAGTGTGAGAGGCAAAAATCATGCTAGGGAAAACAACATATTAAAGGGGGAGTACCTTCAATATCTAGCATCTTAGGTTTAATTCTAAGATCTCTACCGTAATTCTAGGATTATAACCTATACTTATACTTAACCTTTGGGATATCCCTAGACATACCTTAGAAATATCACTAGGGATCTCACTAAAGTTTTCGCATCCTAGTTTCCAAAGGTTAACTAAACCTTTACTCTGATACCAACTATAGAGACATGAATCTTGACATACATGGACAGTACATTACTTATTCGGAATACTTTATACATAAAAAACACATAAACACAAGGACCGTAATAGTTTAGTGTCTTTGGAAACTCGAAATTTAATCTTCTAATCGTGGGGAAAGATCTTTAACTTCTCCCATAAAGATCTTACCCTTTTGTTTTCTTACCTAAAACCTTTCTTTATATCCTGGGGAAAAGAAAAAATAAAAAGGGTGACCTCAAATGCTCAGTAAGGGTAATAATAGAGAACATAAAACAATCCACAAACATTTGAATGCAAATGCTTGAACATAAAATCTAAACATCAAAATCTTGAGCAAGGACATAAATCTTAGAAGTACGTAAGGAATATATCATAAAGGAACATAAATATTGATAAAATATCATGGGAATAAAACATGTGATTGTGGAAACCCTTAAGAACATGATATTATTTCCATAGTAGCCAAGGCATTACTGCCAAGACCATATTAGTGGACAAAGTCCATTTCTGAATCCAGTTCACTCCTCGTTCTAGTCCTATATTACTGAACCAGATTAACTTACCATTCCAGCCATGTCTATCTCATGAGATATAAATCTTCACCCAATGAATTGGAGGGAGATATAGGTACCACCAATATCATAATCAAATCATTCTTTCATGTGTCACAAAATCATAAATCATACATCATAACATAACCCATGTAATAGAATGGGATTCTTAAACATCATGCCATCATAACATAATCCATATAAAAAAATGCATATCATTTCATCATAATAAGAATCAAACCATGTATATAATGGATACATTATACGTGAAAAATAAACATATTAAATAATTTCATTTTAGATGGAAAATATTTTTGATAAAACACTTGAAATGAAATCTTGAGGAAAATAACCTTTTTTCTTCAAAATTATTTACTTTTCACAAAATTCCATGAAATTTTAAAAGAAATTTTTTTTGTTGAAAATAATATTGTAATATTGTATAGGAAGCTTCATGAAAATGAGGCGTTATGAACCCGTAAAAATCCATTCACTCTGTATAAGTTAATAATAACATTCTCCTCGTACTTTTGTCGGAAAAGTCAAAAAGTACCTCATAAAAGAAATATTCCTTACATACCATGTAGTAACAGTAAAAAATGTTTAAAAAAGACCTTAAACATGCATGAAACCATTTTTAGAAAACAGGTACATGGATGATAAATATATCCCCAGTAAATACTTACGAATAAACAATCTCAGATAAAAATGAGATTGTAAAAGTATCCCTTACCGTAGGTCCGATATGCTTCGTACGTATCCGAACATCCTATATAATGATTTAAATAATGTTATTTACTTATTAAAGAATCATATTCATTGTTATAATATCATATATTATTTACTTATGACTATATATTACCCGTTCTTTTGTAAATTTGATGTAAAAGCAGCGATTTGGGTAAAATCGTTTTATTTATTGTACGTGTTTCGACTTGTTGTTCTTGATATTATTACTTATATCCTAATTTACTTAATTACAGAATGTAAAACATGATTTATATATAATATATATTCTGCATATACATATATATATGATAGATCGATAAATGGAATGAAATACACCATTCATGGAGACGGTAGGCCGTACGTACGCATGAACGCTGTTTTCATTTCCTCATTGAATTGAATGGAATTAAGTAGATGAAATAAATATATATATACATAAATCCAGTATCATTATTATGTCATATATTTCATTATTATTCATTATATATACTTTATAATCATTCATGAATGGTTAACATGGAGAATGAATCTCATCGCGTCGTGGAGACGGTGTACGCACGAGCGATGATATGATTCCCATATTTATTGAATGGAATTAGAGGGGATGATATAATATATTAGAATCAGTATGATGTTATAATAATCATATATAGTTATTATTTACACCATTATTCCGATCCATGTAACGTGGTGGTGGAAAAATAGATTACACCACGGCGTGGAGACGGTATTCCGTACGTACGCACGCGCAGTGATTTTGTTTTCCGTAGGATGGATAGAAGGTGAAATAGGGTTTTTTCATATTTATAATAAAATATCAGTATATTAGAGATACTGATGTTATTAATTTATAATTAAACAACTAAATAAGAAGAAGTTGAATAAGAAAGAAACTTGAAAGAATCGTTAGAAGAGATTACCTCTTCTTCGACGCACCTCTTTTAAGCATCCTCTTAAGGAAGTAGAGTTGGTCTTTTGAGAAGAACAGAACCTCCAGAATGTTGCTAGGGAAGTGGAGAAGATAAATTGGCAGGGTTTGGCCGAACGTCAAGGCTCAAAATGGTGTGAAGAGAAGAGGGAAGGGGTGCCCTTTCTATAAGGGAGGAGAGGGGAACCTTTGGAAAAACTTAAAATATTATTTTATAATAAAGTCATATTCTGTTTTTAATAGATCTAAATTGATTTATTTCGAAGCTAATGTGATTTAGGGTCGAAATACTCTCAACCAATAGAATTTATACAAGTTTCGGTTTCTATTTTAACCTTATCATTTAAATTTAACTATAAGTTAAATAATATTACTTTTACCGTGTCTTCTTGTTTTCTTACACTATAAGGTTAATAAACATACTATACAAATCCAAACGAACCCCAAGTTGTTTTTTATTAATATATATAACCTTATCTAAGTCATTTTTCTGAACCTTAGATTTTTATGAATAAAATAACAATTAATAATATAATATTTATTTTAAAAACAATTTTATGTCAATTTTGACACTATTTGGTAATTGATTTTTGGGAAAATCATAACAGAATGATTACTTCTGAAAAAGTTAATTAAATCCATAATAACATGTCATATTAACCTATAAAATTAGTGGAATTTATAAAAAGTCTCAAATATCATTTATTTGGGTATTTATAACATCAATTATGTTAATATTTCATTAATAAGATAATTACTGCATCATCATTGTGTCATAAATAAATTAAATTATTTAGTGTCTAAAAATTATAAATAAAATACCATTATGTATGAAATATTTGTATCTTTCTAATGAATATTTATAGTCTCGTTTATCTTATGTATAAACCTATATTAAAAATGATTTAGTTATTAAACTTCGATTTTAACTATTTTAACCCTTTTTAAATAAATTAATAATAAATGTCCAAATCTAATCCAAGTGGACCTAAATGGTCATATTTTATTCCTAAGGTTCTTTTTGGTCGAATTACACTTATCCAATAGAATTAGTACATGTGTTAGGGTAATAATAATATCATTTTTACCCTTAATTATAATAGTTACTTTTAACTGTGGTAAATAAAAGTAAAAAGTTACTATTCACCAAAAATTATTTTCATCTCATTGAACCAAATTTTAGTCCTTGATATTAACCGTGTCTCTCGGATTTTTGAAATTCCACTCAAAGAAGCGGTAAAATTATGTTTTATGTGAATTTCCAAATTCTCCTAGGAGGTGGGTAAAAGACGTTGAAAAGTTCAATAAAATTTTTATATATCTAAAATTATTATAAAATGACTCCAATGAATTAAATTGAACTTATATAGGTATTATGTATCAATTTTGACTTAAAATAAATTTAAATAAAATAAATAATTATTTAAATAAATAGTCGGTTTTTGAATAGTAACCCAGTGTTTTCACTATTCATCAAAAATTGAATGTTTTCAGAAAAATACAAAAAAATCACCCTAGGCTAATTTCGATATTCTGAATCCAAAAATTAAGTCCATTTCGAATGATAAAATTTATAAAATCTCAAAAACTAGTTATTACTATTCATAACGACTAGTATATATAACATATCGTTGTTTAGCGAAACTCAGTATTGCGTACAACACACGCTATCGTGGAAGGTTGTGATTGCGTGCAATGCAAGACAAGTCAGGGATGCGTGTCATGTAAGCTCCTTTTGGTGTAGCGTACAACACAAGACATTAATGATATTAAAAAGAATATTTTTCATAAAATCTTGGGGTGTTACAATATTGGTATGACATAATATTGTATATTAGATTATTTATAAATGGTTATTTGTGGTAGTAATTGAAACCATATCAATTACTTTACCCCATGTAGGGATTTCTATCCTTGGGAAGATAATGAAACTAGAGGTGGAGTTATATCTATAACTAATACAATTATAAATATATTAGGAAAACTGAATCACGTTATGAATGATATCATTTCTGATATAGATAAGCCTACTGATCCACTAAAGGATGTAATAAATTTATATTTATTTATGAATCATAAACCTCCATCATTTAATGGGACTAAAAATCCATTTTTAACTGATCAATGGATAAGTTCCATAGAGAATATATATTTTGGTTTGGGAAGAAATGAATGGGAGAAAGTTATTATATAAGTTTATAATATCTTGGGATATGTCGATTACTTTTGGTTATTAATTCAAAATACTATATATGATGAATAAATAACAAACATGGAGTGGAATGATATTAAGTTACCCTTCTTGGAAATGTATTTTCCTCATGAGAAATTAGTAGAATTGGAGAGAAAATTTATGAATCTATGATAAAAGGAAGATAAAAAAGTTTCTAATTTTGTTTAAAACATTACAAGGTTAGAAAATAACTCTATAGAAAACATACCTAATCCAAATATATATATTCATTATGTATTTGATGGGATTAATCCATTTCTTTGAAGGGAACTAGTCTATTAAACATTCTTATCATATAACGGCATAACATCATATAGTATAATGTTATAGTAATAATTCTCAATGTCTTATGGATTCGAAGGGAATCAAGGTAATAATGGTATTTAAGAGAAAAATATGGATAAACTCAATAAAATAAAGACATATTTTACCCTATGTGATAACTATAGAAAGGAACATTATAGTATTTCATTGAATTGAATTAGAATTTGATATAAGTGTAGAGATAAATCCCACCATTCCTAGGATTTAAAGGGAATCAATTAATCTTCCAATGTGGAATTCTTAAAATATAAGTATATGGGGAACCACATAAATGAATTCCACAATAGTCAAGGGAGTATACCTCAGAATATGCTAAGGGATCAAGGTCAAGCTTATTCCATTACTAAAAAGGTATTGGAATGATTAATGTTCTTGTGTTTGGATTTAAGAATTTTTTTTGAAGTATTTTATCATTGATATTATAGTAATAATAATAATGAAATGTATAATTATTTTAATGATATATTTTTCTATATGGATTTGAAGACACATATTAAATGGAACCAAGAAAACTGAGAGAGTGTATTTTTTATCTTTTTGAAAAAAAACTTGAAGGAGGATAACCCTTAATATGTTCCTTTTGATAAGGTAATAATGTTTAGTTTGGATGAATTTTGATATGGATAAAGTCATTTGGATATTATTTATGACCTCAGAACTAATTATTTATCATTATACAAAGTGTTTTATGGTATCATTTATGGAGTTTTACAAAATTATTGGATTTATGGAAAATATTTAATAATATGTTTTTTTTGTTTAAGGAATGATAAGAATCCACGTTTTTATTATTGTTTTATGTTGATCAAAGCCTTAAAATTTTTGGAAAATAAAATTAAGAAAAAAATAATGTTTTCTTAGGAATATAATGTTATATTGATTAGTGACCTCTATTTTAAATTTTTTACTTTGAATTTGGTCTGACATATTTTGGAAATGTATTAATGTTAAATTTTTATGTAATGGATGAAGTTATAATTTCAGTGTTGTAGGATAACTATGGATATACATTTTGGTTTTGGAAAATATCAGAGGAAGTATTTTCCACCATTTTATGGAGCTTATGATCCATTAAATGTTAATTTTAGTTCTACTAGAATAAAAATTTAATTTTTGGGCATTAATTTATTAGAGTAAGAAATGATGTGTTAATTTATCGAAAAAAATAAAGGACAAAATTTTATATATTAACTAGAAAGAAATAATGTAAATATATTTTTCTTGAGTTCTCTATCTTGATATTAAAATGATTCCTCAGCTTTAAAAGAGGGATAAAGAAAACGAATTTTATCCTATTAACTTAATTTCTGATAAATGAAATTTCCTTTTTACTCATCATATATGTATGGTGTTTAGGGCCCTAACATTCTATTTATCATTAAATTTATTAGGATCAATTATCTCTATCACTCTCCATAATTATCTATGAATTTCTTTTATGTCCCTTTCTCCACATACCACCAATGTTCACATACATGGAAACCTAGTTTTGTGTCATTCTAGAGAAATTTTGTACTTCCCTTTCTCACTTATCAAGAGGATATTTTATTAACAATTTTTATGATGTGGTATTTTTAGAAATTTATTTTCTAATTCTGAAACATTAATTTCATAGATGAAGATCAAATTGAGAGGGAACAATTTATCAATGGGGTAGAATGAAAAGGCCCAGAGATTTTAAAAGAGTAACATCATCTATGATAGTATATATGAAACTCAACACCAATATTATAATAGAATATAAAACATTGATAATTTGTTATATATTTATTTTTAAATAAATTTAATACCTTTTATAGTTTTCAATGCATGAAACACTATATTTAAAGGAAACATGGAACCCTATTAAAATGTTATTATTTAAACATAAACCTTTATAACATAGTCATTATGTCATAAGTTATGTATATGTCTAATTGAATTATGAAAATTATATGGTTTACACATGTATAAAATAAATTCATTTTTTATATATTTTTTAGAAATAAAATAAGAACCATTTTTATGAAAAACGAAATGATTTTTGAAAAACTGTATTTTTATAAAGAAAATTGTTTACTCATGATTTTTACACATAATTATAAATTTATTTTTTAAAAATTTAGATTTTTTTTAGAAAATATAAGATTCATTTTTCAAAAATACATGTCAGAATTATCATTGGGTATGTTTTGTGACTTTTATTAATATATTAATTTTTTAATAATAGTGAAAAAAAATTATTTCTATTGAAAACTACATTTTTTACATTTTTTACATGGTTAAATTATATTTTAAATAATTATAAAGTAATATTAATTTAATTATATTGATATTAAAATAATATCATTCATTGTAATTATCTTAAATTTGAATTCTGATAAACAATTATTTTTACTTTTAATAATTTTTATTAGAAATCCCGTTTTTTCAACAGTTGTGAGAGATTATTTTCAAATTGGATTCTTACACTTATGTGAAGTGAATTTTTAGAAATGGATTCCATATTTGGAATTAGAAAACTTTATATTATCTAATAAGGTAAAATTAATTTTTTACCATAATTAATATTGAAAATATTAAATATTAATTGCTATGGTTATGGTAAAAATGGGTAAACTATGTAGAGGGTGTAAAACTAATAAGAAAAGTGTTAAAAACAAACTTAAACTTTCCAAAAATACATTTCATGGATATATTTAGATCTTATATCCTATTATGATCTATAATGATCTATTTTGGCGGATTTTGGTGTGATAAAAACATGTGAATCAGTTTATCTTTTCAAATATTCTATGTGTTTCCGCTCTCCCCTTTGTAAATAGCACCCACTTATCCTCTCCATTAATAAATAAAAACCCCTTTTTCACATGAATTGTAAAAATATCTTAATTATTTACCTCTCCAAATCATATATTTCTTATTTTTATTATAAATTACTTCTTAATAAGGCTTTAGGTATAAACCAAAGAGGTTAATTGAAGAAGAGGAAAAATTCTTAAATATGTGCATTTGTTTTATTTCTTCTTAAAAATACTTAAAATCACCTTGAAGTATGATAATATGATAAAACCACTATTAAATATATAATTATATGTTATTTTTTTAATTTCATAACCCATATACATCTCTACATCCATCTAATGGGAAATGAAACCATCGATCATGTGTACAACGATCCACTATGTCACGAACCAATGTATTTCATTTTCCATTACCACAATTAAAGGATGTATATAATTATGTTTAAAAATATATATATATATAATATTTATTAAATTATTATACTAATGGAATCATGATATGATATATACCTTCTTTCTTACCATTCCTTGGGGGGATACGATAATGTCGCCTGTGTGTTCGGTGGACTACCAACTCACAAAATAATGTGATTAATTATTCGATTATACATTACATGGAAGGTTGTAAGGATATAATTAAGGGATATATGTTATATTTATTCCCTAACCATTATTTTTTAAATATAATATCAATAATAACTTCTTACCTTCCTATCCATTGGAAAACAATAACGTCGCTCATGCGTGCGTGGGGACTACCGCCTCCATGTAGTGATGTGAAATGCGTTTCATTTCATTTTTACAAAGGTTTTAAAAAGGATTTATTTATTAATATAGATTATATATATAATAATTATTCTATAACAGTTAATTAACATTTATTTTTCTTTCATTCCATCCATTTTGAAAAATGGAATGAGTATTCAAGAGTTTGTAAGACTTATTGTCACCATAAATGATGTAATCAAATATCTATCTATAACTTTTGTATATTGCACTAATTACATATATAATAAATATATATTCTATTTAAATAATTTTTAAAATATTGTGGATTATGTAACAATGTTAAAAGTGAAAGGATTAAAATTTCCAAACGAAAGTGTACATGAAAAACGAAGCAATTATCACCAGAAATAGTGATTTTAACCAAAATTGATAATAAACATGTCATAAAACACATTAAGTAAATCATATATAGTATTAAATATATTATTATGCTTATATAATTTATGTATAATAATACAATAATTGTTATAATGGATGTTCAAATACATACGATGGAAATTAAACTAAAGGTACGAGTTTATCATCACACTTTTACTTCTGTGATTCATATGCCATATTCACCACTTATTCCACAGTGTGGTGTATATACATAACATTTTGATTTGTTATATAAAAAATATATTTTGATTAATGGTATTTAATATTTCAATTGATGTTATTTATTTAATGGTCCGTGTGATTAAAATGTCACCGAATTTGTAAGGGTGTATTTCACAATCTCATCATCATTCATGAATGTTTATGTTTAAGTCTCCCTTGAGGGATTTATTTTATATTTATTCCATAAAATAAATATATTTTCTCATCATTTTCTTATTCATGAAATTTTTCAAGTAATTGTACCATTTTAATCTCTTTTTTCTTACATTTATTGAAAAATGTTTTTTAATAAAATCTTTTTATTCTACTTTTTAGTCAAAAATGATTTTTTTCCAAATTCATGTTTTCTAAAAAAAAATTCAATTTTTTTTAACATTATCTAACTTATTTATTTAAAAATATTACAAATTTTTTAATTTTTTTTAAAATGAATCATCATGTCATTTTCCAGACAAGGATCATTTCAATTTTATCAAAAATGTGAAAGGAATATTTGTTTTTAATGTATGGAATTAACAAAAACTTTGGCTGTAATGAACACTGAATTTTTTAAATCATAATTTATTTGTTTCAAAGATTATTTAAAAAATATATTAACTTATAGTTTTAAATGGTAATTTTCAAATTTTGAAAGTTATTTTACTAAATAATGTTTTAAAGTATTATTTCATGTACTTTATATTCATAAATGAAAATAACCATTTTTATAATTATGGTTCTATAAGGATATTTTATAATGAAACCATCATTATTAATTTTCTAGATAGTTTATGATTAGTTTGGCAACAGATGTACTATTTTATTACCATTCACCATATTACTCTAGATGATTTATGATTATTTTTATTTATTGGGGTAATTATTAACTTTAAATATGTTATATTTTCAATAAAAATGTGTATGTTGACTATGTTTCACTCCTTTCATAAGAGGAATTCATTAGAATTATTATATGAAAGGTGGGTCTTAGAATTGAATATCCCATTGGTGCATCCATAGGTCTCATGAGACAAATAAATTTTCCAAATTAAATGGGGTTTTACCCCTTTATTTAAACTATTTTGTGAAAGGAGTAGATAGTATGTTTCAAAAATATTGAATTATGGATTCGTTCAATATGAGATTGGTTATTGATGTTACATGCGAGTATTTGATTGGTTATAATATACATCGTTATGTTTCAATCTCATTTGATTATTCATATGTAATTATTTAATCATCATTTATTCCATCCATATTATTATTCATGTTCATATAATTGATCAGATTTAATGTGTTTCAATAATTTATATTTCAATAATTATAATTTCTTATTAAGTCATGATATATTTCTCTTTATTCACAACCTTTTTTACCATTAAATCTCTCCTATTTATTATTTTTCCTTTCACCAGGATTCCAAATTTTTTTCAAGATTAATATACATGGATATGTTAGAGGTAATAAATATGATCCCATATAAAATACTTCTCTGTATATTATATTTTCAAATATATGTGAAATCAAATTATTTATCTTATTTTTCAAGATTACTAAACTATTCAATCCTTTGGGATGTGATTCCTTGTATCTTATTCCATTTTTATAAAGAAACCCCCAAATATAGGCTAATAGGGTCTTGGTATTTACATATATTTAGAATTATCTATAAAAGGAATTTACTTCTTAAATCCTTGATTTATGATGTGAACTGTTCACTGGTCACATGTTGTGAGATTGAATAACATTGAAAAATTCTTTACGCCATAAAATATTATCCTACATAGAATTTTTTTACATGGTATGTTTTTTACCCAAAGAAATTCCTTTTTTGAAATTTATGCAACCTGAGCATTCATTTTATAAAATCCTAGAAAAAACACATCATAAGTAAGATTTCATATTTTTATGATATGTTTGATTTTTTGATTACATGTTAATGATTATTGAACTCTTTTATTATTTCTAAATTCATTATTTGAATGTTTTATTTTAAATATTCATTTAATCCTATTTTTATATACCTTACATATTTTTTATTATGAAATAATGTTTTGTTTATAATATATAAATGTCATTACATTACCTCTTTTATTTAAATTTAAATCATAGTCAATTTAATTGTTATGTAATTGATTATGGAATGTGTGGTGAGACCCCACTAGACTATTTAACACACATTCTACCTCTATCATCATGTTTTTATAGATTTTATAATGATAGGTCCAAGAAAAGAGAAGGAACCACTTGGAGGTGGTGGATGTTCTTGATCCTTGGCACCCTAGGCAATGGAGGTGACTGGTGGAGATGTGATCCACCAGTTATATGGGATACGTATGAGATTTTATATTCATATATGTTGTGTATTTTGATGATGTACAATTTGGGTGTTCTTTTACTTGTATCATTTTTGTATTGTTTTCCATTTAAAGAGTTGACCATAATGAATTGTTTTTTCTCATATACTATTTAGTAGAAAAAAAACTCTATCATGTTTCTTTTATAATTCTATTTTCTATTCTCCATCCCTTGGGAATCAGGAATTCCCTTTAGGCCATTTATAATCTAGATCAGGTATCAGTGTACTAGGGTATTCAATATGGTTTTTGATAGATTGAGTATCTTGAAGAAATAATATCAAAATAACAAAAATAAAATATATAAATCATAAGAAAATTCTAGTCTATATAAAATGTAATCATCAAGTTATATAAAACCGAGTTCATGTGCATGTTGTACAATTTATACTAAAAATTGATCTAAAAAGGGTATACCATATATAACATGGTCAAAAAGAAGACAATAGTAAAAGAGGCATATAGAAAACTATTCTCAAGTCTTATCTTGGCCCCATATCCCATGTTTTAATAATATTTACCTTCTCATCCATCTATTATAGAAAGTTTCAAACCCTTACAAAGGCTATGAATCAAGAATTCATCTTGGGTACAAGGTATCTTGAGTATGGTGTGAGTAAAACTCAATAAGGAACCCCCAATAGTGTCATCAAAATGTAAAGTAAATACAAGAACATTATTAATATTGAACCTAATTGAAATATTAATAACTAATGTGTCACCTAATGGAGTGTTTAACTACCAAACCATGAGTGACTATATCTGCTTCAACAACTGCTAGAATGGGTTGATATAACCATAGTATAAACACCAATCGATGAAACAATATATGTCACCCCTGATATAATAATCAAGTTTAATGATATATCACCATCATATATTCTAGGGGAATGATGCATCACTATTATAGCCTGTCAAGGTGAACAATCCATTACTAATATAATTTCAAAAGTGAATAGGATAACACATGAGGAATGATGTTTCATCAGTCATAAGTAGATGATCAACCACCATTACCCGTATTTTGGTAGATGGTATACCTACATTACATTACTCAATTTGATGATACACCACTAATAAAATACACTTATGGTTGATGATGCATTATCTAAATCAACTTTTCCATTGGATAATGCACCACCAAAATAAGCTCCTTGGGTGTACGATACACCACTTTCATCAATCACTAGGTGGATGATATACCACCATTACTAGTATATAGGTGTACTATGTACTAAATTTAGTTTCCTATATGAATATGATATATAACTTATATGAGTCCCCATGTATATGATATTCCATTGAGAAAACTCTCATAAGTGGATGGTATACCACATACACAAATCCTAAGGTGGATGATCAGCCATCACTGAAGACCTCAAAGTGTAGGATATACCATAAAGAAAACTAATTATGTGGATAATGTACTAATAATATCACATAATAGGGTGGATAAGGAAAATATTATAATTAGATATAGTTGTATGTGGTACCTCCAACACCTCAATACTGGATAAGGTACCCCTAGGAATTCATAATAATGAATAATTTTTCATTTTTTTATAAATCACATAGAACTTACAATTATTCAGAACATAAGGGGTCAAAATCTCAATCCATAACCATAATCAAATAATTAATCCTATGATAGTATGACCAAATACTGTCATGTTCACATTTTTTTTCTACCAAATTTTTATCATGGACACTAAACATGATTCTTATAGATTTATCCTAAGAATAGGTGGTTCTTATTATTATATCCTAATAATATATTCCAATCAATGTCCATAATTTTCAATTCTTTAATAAAAAAATTCAAGGTCTTAGTCATTATAGACTTCAATTTATTACATTGCCCTTGTAGTATCACCAATAGGGACATATGATCTCTTTCAATCCAAAGTGATCAAACGATTAATTTAAGAATTTAAATTTAGTCGTATGGACAAACATATTCATCCCATATTTCATAAATTTTAGGTTATGAATTTAAATTGAAAAGGGAGATCGAAGGACCTTCTACCTAGGTCTTATATATTCCATCTCATTAAAAACCATCAAATGATTCGACCTTAATTGGAAGAAATTGTGAAACATCAAAACTCTCCTAAATCAGAGCATAACCAAAGATACATTGTGAGATATTGAGAAAAATGAATAAAGCATCAAAGAGGAGTGTTACCATTATATGAGGTGATATCCTATTATGAAAACCACTTGAATCTAGATATTAAAATATTTACCAATAAATAACATGAGGGGGATGGAATGAAACTATTTTAAAAATGAGAAAACACAATTTCTCACATTTAAGTCCTTTTAATCAATTAAATTGAATAAAAAAACTTCCCATTGCAGGAGTTTTGATATAAAAAATAGTGCTTTTAAACAATTCCACATCTAGGTTTATGTTGTGGTGTGACCATATTGGTCATGGAAAAATGACTTACCCCTAGTTAGAATCTAAAAATCAAACTTGTTCCTTCTTATGGTGTGACTATTCTAGTCATGGCACAACACCATGATCTAGGAATGTAATAAAAACCCAACCATCACCACTCAAAGTGTGAACATGTGATTCATAGAGTATCCTTTATTCATTAGGCAGACATCATAACATACCCAAGAAGAATTGTGGTGTAAAAAATCCACCTCGATTGGGATTTGATGACACAATATATGGGTTGTAGCATGACCAACTACCTACAAAAAAGTGTAATATTACCATGGTTATAATTTATTCTTACATTGTACACATCAATACATAACCCTTATGAATTTATTAATGATAATCCATATATAATAGAATGATATCTCATACTGGGGGTAAAATCATTGAACCCAACACTAAAGCCCTCTCTAAAAAATCTAATAGTCCAAAAACACTCATATACCTGAGATTATAAAAATATTAAATTGGAATAGTAACTTATATGACTATAGAGTTTTAAAATAAACCACTCAAGTTTCAATGTATTGAGATAATAATTTGGAAAAATATATTAGATTTTTTAGCTTAGTTGAAAGAGAATATTATTATATGTTTGTCACGTGATGGTGTTATATAAATTGTAATTTTATAGGATATAATGAATGTTTCTGATGTGAATAATTACACAATTAGTACAAGTGGCGGTGTAACTAGGTTTGAGTGTAGTGTATATGTATAGTGTAATTATATTCATTAGGTCTTTTTTATGGGTAGTGACCTAAGAGGGAGAATGGATGGATGTTTAGGGACTGAATCTATTTGTGATGTGTAATAGTGATATAGATATAATGATTATTGATGTGTTAGTGGTATGTAATACATGATGTTGATGATAAATATGATGATATGGATAATGGTAAGGATAATTTAAAATTGACGATCTAGACATAATGGATGTATGATGTATCAGAGTGATGATATTGGTTGGGGAATATCCATCCCCTAATGGTGGACACTTGGTAAAATAAGAAGATTATTTTTCAATGGATATCTATCAGAACAATATTATTTTGTAGGGTAAAGTACATAAGTGTGGGAACCTAGAAAACTAGCAAGATTACAAGCAGGTGGACATCTAACCAACCAATGGACGAGGATGTGATAGAGGGTCACCTATATATGGATAACTATAATGTAATGGGGATATTTTTCTGAGTTTTTTAATGGTGGATACCTATTTGTGGTGATATTATTATGATGTCTATATAGATTAAAAAATACATGAATATTTTACTATGAGGTCTATATAGGTGGAAAACTACTTGATTTTTGGTTATGGATTGGTACAGGTTATTATAATGGTTGTTATATTTTTATTTTTAATGGGGAATGTGTTATTATTTTCAATGATACATTATTATATATTATGACATGAGATTCATAAATATATATTATACAAGTATTATAGTTGGTAATTGAATCAGATTATTCATGGTGAAGAAATGTATTAAATTATAAATTGCAAAGTATTCCTTATATGTTTCCTGATAAACCATTAGTTTTAGCCTCCCACCCTTTTCATACTGAAGGTGGGTTCGAGGTTCATGATTTAACTCATTATTGGATCACATGGAGTCTTAGTGAAGGTAGGTCATGATAAAATGGTATTAGATAGTACTTTTAGGGTTATATTCTGATGATTCATCTTTGAGGATTTCATGGGTGGTATGTTAGAAGTATTACATAACATAGTATATGCAGACTAGTGAAAATAACATGATGAAAAGGGTAAATGTGATCTATGTGATAAATTTTTATCCCATGGATTACTATATAGGGATTAGTATTTCTATTATAGGTTATCTTCATATGTTTAATTTCATAAAACATATTACTTTTATTCATTATGATTGTGTATGTTCTATGATTGTGGTAATGGTCTATATAAAAAATAATGGCATGGTTGCGTGGTTCAATATTACATGTATATATATCCTTATAATGAGGTTGTTTATATTTTCATTTATTCTAGTTTTATGAATCTATTGTTTGGTTCAGTAAGAGTATTTTTAATAAGAACCAAATGCTATGTTTTAGGGAGTAGATCCAAAGATTGTACATTATTCAAAAATTTCCAGGAGTGAGTTCCATAAGAAAATGTTACTTAAGTATGAAGGGTATATAACAAGTCATGATATTGAGAATTTTTTGGATAGGGTTAAGATTGTTTTTTAGTCGATAAAATATGAGATTATCCCCATTTTCTTTTAATAATGGAAATTTTACAAGGTTCGACTTTCTTATAATGGATGCAATGCTTCAAAGATCATGATATATATATGATAATATATACTTTGTTTCACATTTTGTTTAAGAAAGTGTTATTTACTAAAACTATTAGTCTCAATTGGAGTCTATTAGTCATATAATTTCATAGATTTATTTTTATTTTCATCTTTTTTTTGTTTTTGTTTTTTTTATTTGGATTTAATATTGAGTTTTTGGTGTCTCAGATCGAAATTTTGAGTTTGGGGATAGTATTTCCCCTATTGTATGGTTTGTTTCTATAGTTAAGGGGTAACCATGTGTCATCCTAATTTTAAGTATATTTTCAATTATTTTTCATCTTTTTCGGTTAGGGTTGCATAAGCAGAGCACATTTGATTCAAATTGTACCTCTTCTATGAGTTACCATCTCAATTCTTGGGTGTCCTCGGATGAGGGTGCATGTCTGGAGCATTATTATTTAAAACCATGTGAGGAGCATGCACAAGGATCTACATTTTTTAAAGAACCAAACCAAACATTTGTGACACTATTTCCAAAACCATGGGGCTAAACCAAATACGTTTATAGTGAGTCTATCAAGGGATTCACATTTGGTTCATGGTTCTCCTAACCGTGTGACAAAATTTTGCACAATTCATAGATTCATTAAAAAAGACATTTCATGTTTCTAACATTCTCATATTTTACCCAAAAATCACCCTTTACCCCTCTAATTTTAATTATGTGTCCCTTAAAGGGTCTTAACATATTCCTCCTTCCTCTCCTCCTCTTCCAAGGGTGAAATCAAGAGATTTCTCCAAGTTTTGAGGTCATTCTTTAGGGTAATCTCTTCATCTATTATTCATCACCCTCCTTTCATTCTCCTATTATTTCATCTTATTATTTGGTTAATTTGATGATGGTTTTATGTTTATTTGGTATTGAATTTTGGGATTTTTATTCTTAAGGTTCTTGTTGTTTGTTCTTTTCTTATTGGACCCTTATAGAGTTGTTTTGGTTTCCATTTTCAATGCATCATGAGTTTGAGGTAGATTTCACATTTTATTTGGCCCTTAAATTTATAAAACATCGATTCCTTGATTTTCACACCTCATTTTGATACTAATTAGTTGTATTTGATTTTTGGAATAATTATTTTGAATGAAATTATGTTTTTTCCACTTGAATTAAATTGTGTTTAATTGTTTTTCATGGCCTTGCACATCGTGTGTTTGATAAAATTATTGGTTGGATTTTATGATTGGTATGTGGTTTTAGAATGGTGTTTGGTTTTTCTAAATGTGTTTTATATATTTCATGATGTTATAATGGGTGTGTTGGTCTCCTTTTGTAATGGGTTTTCATTAAAAAGATACATGAGGTCAGGTTGGCACCTTTTGAAATGGGTTTTCTTTGAAAAACTCTCTATGGGGTGCATCTCTTGCCTTGTTGGTTTTTAAAGGTAATGAGAGGACCCTGGAATTGGACTTCCCTCATGCGTGGTTGGTTCAAAGAAAATTAAAATCCCTTGGGGTGATTTTTGGATGATTCTTGGTTGTGTTATTTATATTATTCCTTTTGTCTATTATATATACGTGGTCGATTGATTAGAATTTCATGGTTCACCCACACATTATATATGACATGGGAACCTAGAATAGTTGGTTTAATATATGAGAACACATGATATAGTAGTTTAGGATTGCACTCTGGCTAGTGGACCTTATTAGGTATTTTCTATACTTTGGGATTATTCCCCTCGGTTATGGAGGTTAGGGTAAGACTATATGTGAGGGATGTTTTATTGTATCTGGCACACAAATATGACGGATCTGGAGATGGTATGTTCTAGGCTTTCCCTTGAGATCCTAGGTGTCACTATGTTCTTTGGAACTTATTTATCTATGGTGGATAATTTATTTGCCTCTTCTAGAATGGTTACCTATGTACTACTCTATAATTTACCTAGTTGTATTGTCATTTCCTTCCTTCACCTAATGTGTCTTTTGAATAAAATGGTTGGTTGGTTTTCTTATGATTTTCGTAAGGAATATTTTGAAAAAAAATGATTCATTATTTCTCAACATTTCACTTCCTCTGTTCCCATATTTTCTTTTTAAATTATTTTGTTTCTTTCTATTAGAAATGGAAATAAGTTTTAAATTATAAGGAAAATATAATATGGATTATTTTGAAAGTAAATGTATTGAAACCTATGTTTATAAATTTTAATTTTAAACTAGAGGTAAATATATCTTTTATTTAAATTATATTTATATGGAATAACATATTTGGGAATACCTAATGATTTTTAATAATCATGACTATACATTCATTTTTATTTTTTCCTCATATATAGGTTCTTGATTGGTTTTGATCAATATGTAGTGGTATTGATATTTCTATTTGTTTAGTGACCTATGAGGTCACAAAAAGATTTTTTCGGTCATCAGGTTTGGTGTGGTTTTTTTGTTTTGGTTTTGTATTGTTTTTTTGTGAGTTTTTTTATTTATATTGCTGTAATTTTTTATCTTTATTCAGATTTTGTTTATTTATTTTTCAGATTAATTGTTCCCACTATTACTCTCATTAATTCCTTTTAAGCTTGTCTCCACCCTAGGTCAATAGTTATTGAACCACATGGATCTCATGGCCTGGCTCAGGTGACCATTTTTTGGTTGAATATGGTTGGTTCATGAAAAAAATTCAATTAGAGCCTTGGTTATTGAAATGACCTAGATATTAGAGTACCCTTTGTTGTTTGATTTGTCAAGGTATATGGAGTAGGACTTTCAGAACTTGGGGTGTTGATTTGAGGAAGTTTCCAGCCAAAACGTTCTATCCTAAACAATAATTTTCCATTGGATTTTGGGTTTTTAATTTTTTGTATTTTGATTTTAGTTATCATTTGGGAAATAAATCGAACATGGTCTAATTTCTTTTACTAATCTCACATGGTCTTGAAATACATGTATTGCTTGGGGACATGACCCTAAAAGGGTCTTTATAGTGGTGGCTATATTGGAATATTGCCTACAACCATATGGATGAGTCACCCATTATCACTAGTTCCCCTAGGTGTTTTTTGGGTCCTTCTTAATTTTAAAATAATTTTGAAACCTTTGTTTAAAATTGTGAAAAAAAATTCAAGTAGTTATGTTTTGGTTTTTGGAAATGAAAAATGAGTTTTTATAATTTTTTAAATAAAGTCATGAACAATTAATTTTAAATAATGTAACTTTTGATAAAATGTTTTTTAGTAAAATTATTTTTGATAAAATGAGGATTTTTGTAAATTGGAAAAGTCATTTTAATGGTAAGGAATAAATTTTTTTGTGGAATTGAATGGATTTTTAGTAGAATAAAATTGATTTGAGGGTGGAATTTGAAAATTCTTTTTTAATTTGTGTTTTTTAATATTTCTGAAATACTTATATCTAATTTTTAGATAAGTATTCTTTTATGTGTCTTGCAATTAATTGGGGAGATTTTTGGATGGTGATCTAGTTTTTTATTGAGTTCGGGGTTTTGTGGTTTTTTATTGTACACCTACACTAATGATTCAATTGATATTTTATGTGTAGTCATGGGTGATTAATAATTAGAGGAACCTCTAATTAATTAACCTAAATAGATTCTCCTTGAGTTTTGGAAGTTTAACCCTCCGGTATTTTATGGTCATGTGCATCTTTTTGAAGATAAAGAGTCGATTTAGAACACCTAAAGGATATTTGGTTTCTTTGATCTTCCCAAGCCTCTAAATGTTGGGTTTTACACATTTATTCTTGAAGGTATGAGTTGGAATAAGTGGAATTCGATCATTATGATAAATTTTTTAGAAGATCTCTGTTGTGAATTATTCAATTATTTGTTCATCCTACGGTACTTCTTCTATGCAGTGAAGGTGGTAATGGATATAGAGATGTGATGAATTTGTAAAAGTGATGGAACACTATTGGATTTCACTTTTTTTTGATCTCATTGTATATATCACAAATTATTTTGAGAATGGTTCTCTGAAATCTCAACATTTGGAGAATGGTCTCCATCCTGATCATCAATTGAGGGTGAAATAATTTATTCTAACCTCCCTTACTAAATAGGTGACACATGATTATCATGTTGAGTTCATGTTGGTAGGGATGATTTAGTCAATTATTTTTTCATAAGTCTCTGGATTTGGAGTAGGAAATTCTAGTAAAGATATGGGAAAACATCCTGAAGCTAAATGTGATGGTGGTGGAATTAGGAGGCCTTTTGGTCACTCATCAGCTTATTCTGGGCATAGGACTCTCATGTGTCATCAATGTCGAAATCTGAGTCACAAGAAGTGTTTATTTCTATGTTATCCAAATAACTATCATTTATTTTATTTTTCCCATCATTCAAGGTTATATAATATCATTTATCAAAAATAATATTTGATTTAGATCCACTCCATTGAAGAGGAACATAGCTTAATAGGTTGAACTATCATTAAATAAAGTTTTGATTAAGGGATATAATGTGAGTATTTCTTTTATTTTAACATATGTGTCTTTTTTTGTTTTATTTTAATTGGGATGAAAAATAATGGTGTGTATATTTTTAGAATACCTATTTTAATGGAAAAAGATATTTTTGAAATTCCGAATTTTGACTTATTAAAGTGAAACCATGTTCCTTTGTGTGTCGTGTTCTTATCACATAATTATTTATGGGTTGTGTGTGGTTATTATAGTTGTAGTTCTAGTCTTTGGTGGTAGTGATGGTTAGGCACTCAACTAGAATTATAAAATATTTGGTAGTCCATCATTGCCTCCCATGTGGATTCAAGTAATCCCCTTGTTCTTATCCCATTTTTCCCTTTGAGGAGTTTTTGGGTGGTTAACCTTATGCTCTAGAGGTGTCTAACATTGAGTTTTTCTTCCCTTGGAATACATCTATACCTTGGAGTAGGATCAGTGGTTTGGGTTTTGGGAAGATTTTTAGTTTGTGTCTTTGGGTTTTTATTATCTTTTTAGAAATAATTGGAGTCCTCTAGTTCATTTTGGGTAGAAGTGTAAGTCTTAATCTTAGTGCTTCTCAATGTTATCTACGGTTAGGGAAGTTGAATCATGTGAGTGTGTGAACTTTTTTATTTTCCATATGAAATGGAAGAGTTGAGGATTTATGTTGGTAGAAATTTTAATGGTGGGGAGAATTATCACACACCAGTTTTTATTTTCCTCTTTTATTTTGGTTTTTCTTTTCTTTATTTTTCATTAGTTTTGGGTGTTTTAGATAAACATTATGAGTTTTGGTATGTTTTTACTCTGTTTCATGTTTTGATTACATGGTTAATGTGTAACCATTAGATCTATTAATGACAAGTATTTATTTAGTTTTTTTCACCTTGCACGGTTAGGGTTGAATGGGTAATGCATGATTTCATCCAAACATTGTAGCTCCAAGAAGTAACTGTGTGAATTATTGAGTGTCCTTGGATGAGGTAACATGTCTTGAGCATGGTAAGTCCAAATCTTGTGATAATTGTGTTCATGGATATATAGTTTTGACTAAACAAAACCACATAATTGGCACATAGTTTCCCAAACCATGCAGTCAAACCATGTGAGTGTACTATGAGTCGAGTAAGTGATGGATAGTTGGTGCACATTTTACCCAACCATGAGACCAAACTATTCACAATGCCTAGATTCATTAAAATTACCATTTTATCTTTCTAATACCCTCATATCTAATGAAAAATCACCTTTCTCCCTCTCACTTGGATCATGTGTCCCTTTGAGGCTCCCCCCCCTTTCATCACACCTCTCATCCTCTTCCAATGGTGGAATAAATTGATTTCTTCATGTTTTGGGTTGATTCTTCAAGTTAATATCCTCCTCTCCTATTCCCCTCCCTCATTCCTTCATTTTATTTTGAATGCTCTACTTTTATGGTACCATTTTTTTAGGGTTTATGTTTTTCTAGTTTTTGGATTTGAGGCTTTGTCTTTTTAATGTTCTTTTGGGGTGTAATTTTTTTCTTGGACCCTTAGAGAGTTGTTTTAGTTTTCCATTGTTGAATCACTATGAGTTTTAGGTAGGTTTTCCTTTTCATTAGGACTTTAAAATTAAGAAACATACAATGTTTTATGTTCACACTAAATTTTGGTATTGAAAAGTGATATTTAATGTTTCTATGAATTATTTGGAATAAAATAAAGTTTTTTATTCTTGAATTCAATTGCGTGGAATTTTTTTACATAGACTTGCACACCAACTATTCGATAAAATGCATGGTTAGACTATATAAGTGATTTTTGGTCTCTAAATGGGGTTTTGGTTTTCTAAATGTGTTATAAACATTTCATTAAGTTCTAATTGGTGTGTTAGGGTCTATTTTAAATGTGTTTTCATTCAAAGGATATGTGAGCCCTTGTTGGAACCTCTCAAAATGGGGTTTTCTTGGGATACTCTCCTTGGGATGTGTTTCTTTCCCTATCAGTTACTAAAGGCAATGGGTGGTCCATGGCATGGTATATCCCACATGCGTGGTTGGTTCAAAGGAAATGACTATACCTTGTGGAAATTCTAAGGTGATTCATGGTTGTATGGTTTGTATAATAAATTTTTATATATATATACATGGTGGATTTTTTGGGATTTCTCCGCTCTCTAAAACTTTAGATATGACATGGTAACCTTTGATAGGTAGAGGAATATTCGATAAAACATTATGAACTCATTAAATATTATGTTATAAATAGTGTCCCTTAGTATGGATTGTAATGTCTTAGAAATTACATGTAATGTTTTTTATATTATATGGAATTATTTTGACACCAGATGCTCTAAAGACACTGGATTCCGAGGCCCAGTGATCCCAGAATAGAAATTTGAACTTTTTTCTGTTCATTTAGATAAACATGAAAGTGGTTTATCCAAAATTTTAAACTAGTGATCAAATAAAAAATTTGAGGGCCTTGTTGAACTCAAATATGGCATGATTTTCCTATAATGGACCTAACTTCTATTGGCAAGGGTCGACCAGAAAATTTATTTTTTGGACCTTTTTGGAAAAAATAAAATAAATAAATTATTTTATTTTATTTTTTTCCCCAACCGCTGGGAAGTGGAATGGCGATGCTATGATTTAGTGACAAAGTGATGACAAGCCACATTAAATGAAGCTCATTAATGGATCATAAATGTGCAGCCTAACGATGCATTAAATGAAACATAATAGATACAATGTTTTATAAATGAAATAGTGTAATGATGTGATGACCCAGCATAGAAGAAACGATGCAATGTGTTTTCATTTAATGGGTTAACACATTGAAGAAATAGGGATCAAAGGGTATAATTTCTCTCAAGAACCTATAGTGAGAATTATCTCCAATGATGAACAATGAATGTCAGTGAATCACCAAAAATATTGACACACCTTGAAGAATGGAGGATAGAGATCATTGAACGCCCAAGGAACTTGAATCCCAGTAGACGAATCGCTCCAACGATGAACTCCCATGAGGAAGGGTTTTTTTGTTTTATGTTCCCCCATTATTTATTCTAAAATGACGAATAAAGATCAACCCATGAAAAGGTTGATACGTGGATTGATCATTCTTGTATGAGGGTACATTAATTGGGTTTTGGTTTGGGATTATTAATTATTTGTTTGATAGAACTTTAATCCCCCCCTATAACCCACCCTGTTTAAAATCTAATGTGGAGGGCGCAGGCCAACCCGAACAAGGCCTGAGCCCCTCCATCTTTTGAGTTCTTCATGGAAAAACCTCTAATTGATTGGAAAGAGTATTTGAGGCCTTATTAGTAAAGATAGAGACCCACAGAGGTGGGAGGTGCAGACGACATGAAGAACGGACCACCGGAGTGGACCCGATGGTCCGCAGAAGAACTCGTCGACGATTATTGGATGTGACCCACGGTAGCAGCTGTGGGCGGGCTGCGGTGCCCCCGAGGTAGTGGCAACGTCTGGCTCATTCTAGTGGTTAGCGGAAGGGACTCATCCCCTTATTCACATCATTGGAGCAGTCGGTAGATGTGGTCCACTGCTCCTCATGGCACATAGTCCCCTGGTCGTGTACAAAAAACCCACGCGGTTGTGTTTGACTAGCTATAAGACGGTACACCCCGAATAAGCTATATGTCTAGGCTAGTAGAGGAAACTAGTCCATATATGGTGGATCGGGCAGGGCACAGGCCACCCAGGGGGGCTAGACTAGCACCCAGCAGGCCAGACCCACCCCATCGGGTCGGGGCTAACAGGGTTGGATCCAGGTCGTTTCAGTGGACCCGGGTCGGGTCGGTGGATCTTTGACCATGTCATGTTGGGTTGGTCTGCCTAGGTTGGATGGGAACCAGACCCAATAGGACCCTTTTCAGAAAAAATGACTATACATTTCAAATTGGGTGTCATATTGATGAGTCATTTGGGATGTTTGAACCCTCGCGATGTGGTGGATATTTTGGCATACTCTAAGGACGCTTTCATGGAATTTGAAATACGAAGAATGTCTTGAGGAAGGGTTCTCCTTGAATCAAGTGTACTACACGCGGAGATCCTATTGATTACTAACACCTAAAGTCATCTGACTAGTGACCCTATATTGATCATCTACAATGGCTCAATGGGGAGCAACTCTGTGTGACCTGGAAGGCCCACGGTAGGGAGTGGCTCTGTTTGACCCAAAAGACCCATCGTACTTGATGGGGAGGAGTACCTCAGCATGATGGTTAATGTGGGAAGTGGATCTATGTGACCTGGCATTCCCATGGTGGGGATCTGCTCTGTGTGACCCAACATACCCATGGTACTCATCAAGGATGAGTAGCACAGTATTCCAAGGTTAAGGGGAAGTACACTGTGTGACCTAGTAGGCCCATAGTGGGCAGTGGCTCTATGTAACCTAGCATACCCACAATACTCATTGGGAAGGAGTTCTCTATTAGCTCAAGGTGTTCAGTGATATGACTGATATTCTTACTTTCCTAACTCAAGATTATAGCTTGTGTGAGATGTCTTACTTCATGATCATGCTTCGGGATCATGCTTCGTGGTTTGATTGTGTATTTCTTTGTGGTATTTCCTTGTTGGATTGGGGTCTCTAATAAGTATTTTATTACTCACCCATGCTGGTGCTTTGCATGCACGTGTTGTGTCTAGTGCAGATGATCGAGGACTAGGCGGAGGACTTTCTGGCCTAGGATCAGGTGATTTATAGTGATATCAGGTAAGCATGACGTGATTCTACGACTTTTGACAGCTACTCTATACTTACCCAACTGGGTAGGTTTTTTGCGTATGACTTTCCAACAATATTGTACTTGCTCTTTTTGTAGTTTTTTTGGGTTTGTATTTTGGCACATTTACATTGAGTTGTACTTTTACACTTAGTGGTTGTTTAGTAGCATGACTGTTCTCTTTTCTATTTTTCCTGGGATGTGTTTGTATGTTCATGTGTATAGGTACTTAGGAAAATGTCTCCCACTTGTGGGTTGATGCGTTCAACTCTAGTCACCAACCCCTAGCCTTCGGGAGGCAGGCTTGGGGTAGTCATGGCACGAGCCCAGTGGGATGGGTGGTGACATGGATTTTCTCTACCTTGGAATATGGCCCTGGGTTAGGCCAGGTATGGTACGGCCGGGCATGAGGTATATTTTATTGCATCAGTAATGCCTATATTATGGATCCAAATATAGTATTTTATATATTTTAAATCGAGATCATTAGTATCCACATGTTCTCTAGTATTAATTTTTCTTCAATGAATAATTTATGTACCTATTCGGGTATGGTTGTTTTTATACTACATTACCATTTCCCTCATTTTATGGTCATTTCCTTCTATTAGATTTTGTGCCTTTTGAACAAATTGGATTGTTTTTCTTATTATTTTCAAAAATAATATTTTGAAACATAATGATTAATGATTTCTACTCTTTTCTCTTTCTCTCTTCCCCTATATTCCTTTAAAATGTTAATTATTTTTGGATTTTTGAAAATTAAACAAGTTTTAATTGATGAGGGTAATGGGTTATGCTTTTTTTAAATGAAATTTATAGAAACCTATGTTTAAAAATTGTATTTTAAAACTAATATTAAATTAATATTTTATTTAAAAGGAATGTACAGGGAATAGTTTAACTAAGAATAACTATTGAGTTTTAATACTCATTACTATAATTTCATTACTGTTTTTATCTTTAGGTTCAATTTTCTACTTCGTATTGATCACCATGGAGATATGTTGGGATTTTGGTTCAGTGAGTGACCTACAGGGTCACATAGAGATCTATTTGGTCACTATGTGTAGTTTGTTTTTTAGATTTTTTTTTCTCATTTGTTATTTTTATTATTTATATTCTACCCTTGTTTATATTTTTCATAATTTTTTTATTTTTATTGGGAAAAATCATTCCATCCGTTACTTTCATTTATTCTCTTTCTACTTGTCACCACCATATGGTTATCTGGAACACACCTCAGGGATGTCACGAGCCGAATAGGGTGAATAATTTGGGGCTGACCCAGGTTTGTTCATGAAAAATAATTTGAGAGAGATATATTAGGTAGTTCAGTGTTTTTTATCAAATGAATATTTTATTCCTATGATTTTATAACTTATAATAAGTTGGGATCCCTTCATTTATATTTTTTGAGGAATGATATCCAGAGGTAGTGTTAGATATTTTCTATAAATTATATTATTAATATTTTCTAAAAGGATATGATTTTGGAAATTTATTGATGATGATAAAATATTTTACTGGAAATATCTTGTATTGAATTTCTTAGAGTGGATATAGAGGGGGAATTTATTGATTTTTGATGTAACTAATTTTAATGAGAGGCCATGAGTGGTAGAATAAGGTTGGATGATGTGTGTAGTTATGAGTTGATTGAGAAGAGAGAGAAATTATATTATAAACTAGTATTCTTATAGATGCAACCAAATGATTTTATCTTTTGGTTGGATAACCATAAACTATAAAATCATTTGTCAAGTTATATTAATGGAGGGTTTCTCTAGATTAGATGGTGAGTGTGTCATGTTGGTTTGAAAAATAAAACTTTCATTTGGGTTAAAAATATATTTATCTACAGTGTATTACATCTCAGTTATTGATTTTTGCTTTTTACATCTGATATGATGATGGAAGGTATTTTCAAAGTTGTGAGGGATTATGTTCATGTTTTTCTAGAGGTTGTTATGCGTATACCCCCAAGGTAAGATATTGATTTTTAATTGAGATATATCTATGCATTTAACCTATTTATATTTCATCTAATCATGTGGGACCAATATATTATTATGAATTGATGATATATATTGTCTATTTTTTTCAGAAAAGGATTTATTTAGTAAATAATATATAAAAAAATCCAATATAATCTTAATATCAGATATTTCTTGATAATTCTTAAATCAAGAGACAATGAAGGATCATTATCCTCTTCCTTTGATCAATGATTTTTCTATCCATTTAAAAGGGGTGAGTTAGTTTTCTATTATATAATTACAATATTGATATCACCATATGATTTTTAAATATATATATTTTCCTATGATAGTTTTTTAGTATCATTATGTGAAATTAGAGTTTGAGTAATTCCATTAAAAGTTTTAGATACACCGTCTATGTTGATTGAATTTATGAATAGGGTATTTCAACCCTATCTTGATGATTTTTTTAGTTGTCTTTATTGATGATACTTTTGTTTATTCAATGATAGATAAGGATCATATTGATCGTCACAATATGGTTTTAGAGTTATTTAGTGATAATTAGTTTTATGAAAGGATATTGGTGAATTGATTTGGGACATATGATTTGCACTTTATTGGTTATTTTATTTGAATAGTGATTTACCTATAAACCCAATAATTATTAAGGTGGTTATTTCTTAGAATCCACTAATGAAATTTTATAATATATGGATTTTCTTAGGATGGGATTGTTTTTAATGGAGCTTGGTACTAGGGTTTTCTTAGATTTTTCCTCCATTGTTATCTTTGAATTAGAATGAAAATTATTTTTCTTTGGATATATCTGTATCAAAATAATTATTATTTTAAGGCGATTTTTATGTGTGTTATATCACTTTGATTACCAGTGTATTTTATTCCTTATAAGGTGTATTTTGATTCATCTAATCAAGTTTTTTTTCTTGATGTAAGTTACAAAATTCATCAATTATGGGTATAGTAAGTTACATCCTCATGAATCAAACTATAAATTCCATTTTTTTAGCTTACATATTTTTTTTATGCTTAATATTTGGATTCATTATTTTTTTGGTCAAAATATATGGTTCCTATAGATCAAAATAGCTTGAAATATATAATTTAATAGATATATTTGATTTTTTTGTAGAAAAGGTGGGCTGTATTTCTCAAATATCATGATTTTGATATCACATATTCTTATATAAAGGTTTTTTTAGTAGATAAAACCTTGAGTCAAGAATATTTTGTGAGGATGATTAGGGGAAAAGCTTTAAATGGAAAATGTTGGATTTATTTTTATCTCATTGATTTGGAAATATGGGGATTGAAGGGGTAATATGCCTCTATCAAATGATTGTAAAATCATCATTGGAGAAAATGTAGATTATTCTCAAATAGGAGACCATAAGGATAAATTTTAGAGTGATCAGATTGTGAATAGATATTGTTTTGAATGTTGGGATTTAGATAATAAATATCTTTTTTTATTCCCTACAAATATATTTAATCTTTAGAGTATGTACTAAATTGTTTTTTGTGAGATATTTAGTGTATCATTGATGGTTCATCTTGTTTTTTTATGAAGATATATCATCCCATAAAGAGGAAATTTTAGTGTCATTAAATGAATAAGGTGGAATATGAATTAATTTCATAAAATCATATGTGCTAGTAGTCAAAAATATTTCATTTTTTAGAGGGTTAATTGAATCTATATAAAAATATCCATTGGAAATGCAGTGAATTTCTAGGGGTTTTAGTACATGTTTTTCTTATACCTTGAAAGTGTTTACTGTTATATTAGTTGTTAAGTATCGATTTCAAAACCAACACATTTCTAGATATCTCACCTTCAACAATATTATCATGAAACATCACATATAATTGATTTATGTGATATGGATATTAATGAGGGTATGACCATTTTTTATAACACTGTGTCAAAGATTGAGTATTAAATTTTGGTAAAAAATTAGCTTAGTAGGGTAAACTAGTAATTATTGGATTACAAGAAAAGAATATTTAGCACGTTATTGGATATGGGATATGATGTTTAATTTAGGTGGAAATTTATTATGTTTATAAAGTTGTTTGATTTTGAGTTAATGTTAGGAGATGGTGTAATTTAATTAATATTTAATTAATTTATCTTATATGGATTTTTTTATAAATTATATAATTATATTACTTGAGATAATTAATGTGGCGGTGATGATAGTAAATATTAGAGGATGTGGAGGATGGATATTTTATTTATATGATGGCATGAATTATCAAGGAATTTAATATGGGTTTTGTAAATTAAATTATACAATTGATTTCAAGTGATAGGGAACATCAATGAACGTTATTGAATTGATTTAATGAGAAAATTAATGGATTGATTTGAGTAAAATTAAATTGTTACGAAATTGTACATCTTTTCCTCTTATTTTTTTCTCTAGAGGTTCCATGCTGTGAATGGTATGTCATGTAAAATAAGAGAATGAATAATAAAAAAAATGTAATTTATAATAATGACCACTGGTGTATTAAGGAATGATGTTCATTATATAATGGAGGAAAGTGACTCAAAATTATTTTTCATTTCAATAATCATTGTGAATCTACAATATTTTTGTTTTTATGAGATAGTTGAATAATTAATAATTACTAGAGATTATGTTTTAATATAAAATTTAAATTTAAATTACTGATCAATAGTGGACATAAGTAAGCAATTTTTGGATTATTTATTCTTTGTGAATAATCAAAAATAGATGAATAATTGTATGAAGGATTATTTTTGATATTTTTTAATAATGGAATTGAAATTCAGAGAAGGAAGAGAAATATAATTATATGCTATTATAATTTGAATTATTTTCAATTTTCATGGATTAAATATGTAATTATATCAATATAGATATTTATCGATATTTAAATAATCTGAAAAATATAGTGATATTCGATTTTTATGAAATTAGTGTTGATTATTGTTTATAGTACATGAGTAAATTATTTGATAATTATTTTATGGTAGAAATTAAAATCCATCATTGTTTATAAATATTTATAAAATAATTTTTATGTCCCAATAATAAAATTTTAGAATAGAGCATTAAAATACACTAGAAAATTGTTAAAGAAGTGAGAGGCGGTGAATTTATGAAATTTAGACTAGGTCATGACAATTAAATATTGGGTTATGAAAATTATAGGGAAATTTTTTTGAGATTCATGTTAAGGTTATGTCTGAAGTGGAAGTGAGTTACATATGATTCATTCCTCAAATTCATAGGGTTCATGCAACATTCTAGAATTTGGTGGACTTTTTGGAAGAGGGTATCATGAGTAGGTGTGATTTACACAAGAGTTATTACACCATAGAATAAAGTATACCATATCGACCATAGTTTTTGTAACTCAATACTTAAGAGTTTGGTTGATTGTGGAGTTATTTGATACAGTGGTTTTTTTATAAATATATAGGTAAATCCTTATAGTATTAATAGAATTAGGTGATAATGTGGAAATGTGTAGTGGATGGTTAATCTTTGGTGAAAGTGTTATTTTTTTATATATTTTTTACGTAAGGAGGATATGGAACTTATATATTCCTAAGATATGAATAATTTTAGGGATTTAAGGAAATAATCCAAAGGATTCAATGGTTTTTGACCTAGGTGGGAGTGTGATGTATTTTTTTGGTGTGTTTATATTATCTACCACATTTTTATGGGTGGTGGCCAATGTTGGAGAATAAATTATTGTGTACGTGTGGGGGGGGTTAATCTATTTATAAATTTTTTTAGTCATATTAATGTTGTGATTAGATATTTTATTTGTTTATAATACACTATGAGAGTAATGATATTGTTAAATAGAATAATATGGGTGACATGAATAGCCTTAATCGATGTGTGATGTGTGGTAGTGATGATATAATATGAGGATTGGAGAGTCCCATAGGGAGAATACCTTGTAATATATTGGGATTCCCTAGGGTCGTATGACTACTTGGATGATACATGTTGTGGGGGGGAGTTTCCCGGTGGGTGGATAACCTGATAACCAGTGAAAGGTCCAATGGGTGGAGATCAATCCAACCAATGTATGTGGTTGTGATTACAATTTCAATATAGGTGGATAAATACTTGGTCATAGGGATACTATAGTGAGTTCCCTCTAGGTAGATTTTTACTTAGTGGTGCTGATATTATAGTGATGTTCGTGTTTGAGGGAACTACATGAGGAAAATAAAAGAAGGACCTTATCATTGGGAAATCCTTGGTTTTTTGAATTTCGATTACTAGGGGTTATTATTGTGGTGGTTGGGTGTCAATGTATGAAGGGTAATGAAATGTATTTTTGAAAGGGATATGTTTACATTAAATTAAACATAATTTTTTGGATAGATGCCTTTTGGGTGATATATATTGATTTGTTATTTTTTATTTACTCTATACAAGGATTTATAAGTATGATTAATTCATATATGTATTATAATATATCATTGAATTATTATTATCATCCCTTATTAATATATAAATTTCATACATTATCTTAATAGTTTTGGGGGGTGATATTGTGCGTCCTTAGCTCCAGACATATGATGCTTTTCGAAGGTGGCAATTTCATTATAACTTTCTTAAGTTATAGAGGATATTATAGACCACGTGGTTGTTTTTATATTTATTGATTGACTATGAATGACATGAAAAGAATTGATAGATATTATTCATGTATTTTTTGGAAGATATATTATATTATTCATAGTGTTAGTTATTTTTTATTTATAAATGGTAATGTATTTTATATTTTTTTATACCTTTTGTGATATTCACTAACACTGAGCCTATTGAATGAGGGATTTGAGGTTTACATTCTAACTCATTGTTACATTGGGTGAAGTACCATTTAGGGTGGTTTGTTAACTTTTTAATCTCTTTAGTTTTCTCATATAATCTGATGTAGGGATTTCTTTTTAATAGAGTCATAATGAAAATAAAACTTAAGAAAATGTGTAAAGAATGTACCCTACAACCCTAATAGGTCACACCTATATTACATTATTTGGATAACCCCCATATATTTCAATTAAAATAATCAAACCAATATAAACCCTCTTTCACTTGACACAACAAATGAAATTATAAATAACAGTGGAAGGAAATAGGGACCACCTACCTCTTTATAAAGATTCTTATAATAGAAAAACCCTAATCATGTAGATCTAGTATGTTATTTATTATACAATAATAAGATTAAAAGAGATTATATTTCCAAGATCAAGGTTATGTATACCTTATGATACTATATACATATACATTACATCACTACATGATATATTTAACCATTCGTGTATATAACATTATTCCTTAAAGTAAACCATAGATCCAATCACATATAGTATATTTCATCATTACTAGGTGAAAAATTAAAATAATGAATGGGTGAGATTATACGTTTAGTAAGGGATAAAATATAGTGGAAGCTTAAATTGAGTAATTTTGGCATTATAAATATATAGGGAATAGTTAAAAAAGAAATACTATATCAATGAATACATAAGCATAACATACTCAAATGAAGAAAAAAATGATATAAGGGACTTGGGGTTTCTATCATGGCACACTTTAGTGATAAGGAGATATGATAAAAACATAAATACTTTTATAGATAGGATATTAGTGTTTCTATAATTTCATCAATCCATTCTCTATATTGATTTGGTGTTTCTTGGTTTTTTATCACATCTACTCTCTTATAGATTTTCCTCCTATGGTTGGAGGAATTACACGTCCTTTTATGTTTTCCTTGCCTCACCACTCATGTGTGGAAAAATTTAATTGTTCATGTTTCATTTTTATGGGTTTTTATTAATTCTTGATATGTGAAAAATAAAATTTGTGTTAGATCTATAAAATTATGGTTTTGGTTCTACTTACCTTAATTGATTATGTCTGGTTGTTGCCCAGATTGCTTTTCCAAACTCTACATCACAATATTGATGCACTCTAATTAGTTCAATTGAATGAGTTTCATTTATTTGGTGATGGATTGATGTTATGTATGTCTCTATTCTATAGTTTTGAGTTTAAAATTTTTTAGTGACTTTGATATGGTGAGATAGTCAAAACCTATAATGTCTCACATTGATGATTCTTCTTCTTCTTCTTATTAGTAGGTTCTTGATTAATTCATGTTATTTCTTAGGTTGATCGATGATTTACATTTTATCTTAGTGTTTCTATGTGGTTTTGGGTTTATTACATGATTTTACATTGTCCCTCATTACGATTTCATAGAATAATACTCGATTCAGATAATTTTGGAGATGATGTGGTTCTATGGGCCAATAAACATATATTCGTGATGATTCTTAAATGTATAGTGCTTTTATGAATTTTTTATTGAATAATTTAGTAAATATTTATTTGGGTGATTCATTTTTGTTTGGACTACAATTTTGGAGATGGATCAGTCATCTACCCCTTCACATCTAAATTGTTTTAGAGAAGAAATCTACTTTTATTTCTATATTCTAATTTTATAGGCCATTGTGAAAAGAATGATTTCAGTTGCCTCTTAGATATATGGATATTCTTTTCATGGTTGGATGGTTGGATCCATTATGTTTTTTTATATGGTAAGTGGTGGTTTTCTTTAAAAAAAATTGTGGTTTTATTACCTTATTGAGATAAGAGTGTCTTTTATCTCATTCGGTGTACATACAACATGGATTCTCATGGAATATCTAATTTTAAAGAAATGGTAATCTTGTACAGATATTTAAGTTTCTTTTAGCAATCCCATTCCAATTTTGGCTAATGTTTTTTGCTGTGGTTGGTTATTTTGTTCCAACTTATTTTTCCTTAATGTGCTATTGCCTTCTGGTTAGTCCATTGATGCGGCTTGGGTCTCTTTTCATGTTTCATGTTTGAAGAAGATTGGTTTATGCCTTTATAAATATTATTATTATCATATTTTATGGAGTTATGTCATCTTAGGATATACAAAATTTGTTTAATTAGGCATGTTGGGGATTTTCTTCATTCTTATATTTAGGTTCCTGAGATTTTCCCCATATATATTTCTTTTTCATTGGATTTTTTTACTTCTTTTCCACACATGCAATAAAATTTTAACTTATTCAGAAAATACAATCCAAGGTTTAATAAAGAAATAAATAATTAGAAATAAAAAATATATTTTATTAAAATGATGTAAATGATGATAGTTCATAATATTGGATATCGTAAATACACTATCGAGGCCTTATGTGAAGACATCATACTTATATGGTAAGGAAACTACCATTAACCTATCTGTTTTATCTCGTGATACCTAATAGTGAACTATAAGGATGTATAATTCGGATCCCCTCCTGTCACATAAAATTATAATGCAATTTTTAATATACAAAAATAGAATAGGCTATATGTGTCACAATTTTCAATAATGAATAAATTTAAAATACTTAGATAAATTGAACAATTAAGACTATTTAACAATATTTTACCATATTTAACAAATTATTATACACCATGTCAATATATTTCCCTTGTTAATGAATCAATACATATTTCTAGATTAGTTTCCTTGATTTATATAAGGAGTAATGAGGGATTAAAATGTTAAAATAATTACCCTTATCATGTAAATAATATGAAAGTTTGGCTATCAGGTACTTATTAATTTTAATATTATCACTCAAGTTGGGGAATTGAATACATGTATTTTCAATGGTAGGTGAAAAAATAAATTTTGGTTAAATAATCTTCTAATAAGCAATTAATCACCCATATTTGATATAAATTAGGGATTTTAATATAATGACATAAACATTAATAAATAATATTCTCTTTGTGATTGAATTAAATACCCTATGGATATAAAAAACATAAACACTTATTTGTTTTTATTATATCCTGACAGATATAAAAAACATTAATAATCATAAGAATTGGTAATATAGTTATTGAATAGTGGTCATGTGATTATTATAAATATAGGGTTTTAATAAATACAATTGACATAGATAAAGTAATTTATGGACTCATCTAATAAGATCGTTCCCTATGAATCCAATTTATCAGAGATTCGGAGGGAGATAAAATCACAAGAAATTTCCCTTTAATATTCCCAATAAAATATCCAAAAACTAAATCATGAGAAAAACTATTATGGGAGATGTGTGAACTCCTCAATAGCATGGCCTAACCCGGGTACATCACATCATCACAATAAATTATAACCAGCGAACACCTTACCCTAGGGGTGTTTCCTATAGTAATTAAAAGATATTTATAAAGACACTATTGATATGAATATTTATATTTTATTTTCAAAATAATAATAATTAGATTTATATCTTATTGTTCTTACATTAAAAATGATCATGATTTTGATATGATAAAACACAAATTGTATTTTTGGGTAATATGAAATTTTAAATAACGCATTCCTTTTGAAGAATAAGTAAATTTTTTAAATAAATTAAATATTAATGAAATATTTTTTTTAAAATATATTTATTAATTATAGTGGATAATATAATTTTAAAAATTCCAAAATAATTTTTACAAGGGTTCGAAAATTTTTATTTTAAAAAACCATGAATTTTACAAAAAGAATCAATTTTTATTTTAAAAGTAAAAATTAAAATATCTATAAAGTTATATGGAAAAAATAAATATTATATTTGGAATCACAATGTCAAAATTATTCAATCTATAATTTTTCATAATTTTCTGGGACAATAAAATCTTCGGGTCAAATTTAAATATGGTATAAATATATGATTTGTATTATGATATCATAATGAACCAAAAGTTATATAATAAATGAAATAAAGTCAATAAATTACTAAATCTATTTTTAACCATTAAAATAATGTTATTATTAGTATGTTTTCTAAATTTTATAAATCCTATATGATTCACCCAAAGCCTAAATTATAGTTTTATGTTTTAAAATCATTTCTTTAAGAATATAACTCACTTCCACATAAAAAAGTGTAATATTTTTATAATTTAGGTCTTTTTTACTTATAATATAAAAAACCAAACCTATTTGGATGAATCCATGTGAAAACCCCATGGTAAAGATTTTGGTTTTGAATAATTTTTTATATAGAGTCCAAAACATAAGTTTGGGAAATAATAATGAATTTCCCAATATTTTCTTATAAAACCCCACCCAAGATCTCATTTATATTCAATAAAAAAGATGGATAATTTCCTTACTCTTCCCCCTATCTATATTGTCCTCTATAGGTTCCACCAAACTGTAAATAATCTCTTCCAAAGCTTTTCGAATCACTCAATCAAGGTAAGGGATCATTTCCTTCCCTTCTTTATTCAAGAATCTCCATTATCTTATGAATTTTTTCTCAAATTCATAATGTTAAGATTTGATCTTAAATATACCATTATTACCCTTATGATTTATAAATGATTATATATGCCTTTCACTCCCATTAATCCCTCTCATGAACATTTTTGTTCCCCCATTATGATGTCGTAATTTCATTACGATTTTCCCTACTAAAAAATTGTGCAGTGAATACCCATACCCATTTCCGATCATGGGTGTTTAACGTTATGGATTTATACTTATTTGATTAGGTACCTAAATATTTCAAATACACACTCCACTATAATTATAGTAAATTTGATGAAATAAGTTCTTTTGTTATATGATCTATGTGACACACTTATGCATGTAAGTGATATGATTATGATGGGTGCACCCAGAGAGTGCTGCAATGCATTGAGTAATATTTTAGTCTAATGATAATCCATTTATAGTTCACAAGGTGTTACCCTCATAAAATTACTTTATGTTTTGTTGGGGGTTAACCTTGAATTATTCTTATGATTTCATGTTTTATGTTTTTCCACATTTCCGTGTTGCCTTTATCTGATCATGTCATATCATTCCTCATTGTTCATTTTTATTATTATAACCTTTTTTATATCCCTTGTAAATGATTATTTATAAAATTTAATACTTTATTAATGTTATGATTCATTTATTCCCATACTGGTATTTATAACTCACCCTATTTTTATTTATGTACCCATTTTATCCCATACTGTTTTATGAATGATTTAATAATATGTGCATGTTAGAGAAGTTATCAATAATACATATGTACATCATGTTTTATCACTTTATGTAATGTATGTAATTTAAAAATATTCTATACCTCTCAGATTTCTAGGTTGTATTATGTGTATTATTGTGTAATAAATCAAGAATTGATGTGTAATAAAATCATGGATTTTATAAACAAATTCCCTTGGAAAAAACCACCATGTTAGTGTACATTAATGGTAAATATGAACATGTGTAAGAATAGAGTTTCATCCACCTATCACCTAATAGGGGCTCCAACAACTACAATATCATTATCCCTTCTTAGAAAATTTACCCTCTTAGAAATAATTTATCCATAGTACCACAAATACATGAAATACATAGAGATTTTTTTATGATGGTACAATATATAATTACTTACCTCTTATGATAATTTAATAAATATAATAACTTATGAATTATGTTTAATGTCAGTAAAACAAGGGATTACATGGTTATTATATGTAAAAATATTACTAAAATTAATATAAAAAATATTTTCAAATAAAATGAAAATTAAAATGGATACTGCAATAGAAATGTATTTATGAATTTAAAATTTTAAGAAATAATATCATTACATCCCCATTATATATTCATAAAAATAAGTAAAATGAGAGTTTATGTATATATAATGAATAATTTTATACATATTATTACATGAATTTAATCAAAATTATCTATTAATTACAACTTAATGATCATAAGGCCTAGTTTCTTTGGAATACTTGGTTTATAATAGATCATAGTGAGACTAAAATAAAAACCTCATTTTATATTCTCTATAATGGGTTAATAAAAACATTTATGCCCCAAAAAATAAATGGTATGATAAGGGAAATACTTTGAAAAGAAGGGTGGTATAAAAATCTCATTGAGGGAATAAAGATGATAAGGAAACATAATGTGTGAGTAAATTTTATACTATGATATCACAAAAGACATGGCTTAAGGTTAATCACATAAGGGAATAATATAAATAATATGGTATCATAATATCATTGAATCACAATAAATTTGGTAGCAAAATATAACCTAACATAAACATGAGTCAAGTATATTAACCTAGACAATAGCATATGGTGGAAAAAGACCCATAATAGATTAGGATTACCCCTAATCTCATACATGATGACTCAGAAGACTAAATCATTATCCAATCCATTGAAGAAATATATTAGTGAACCCATCCTAACATGTTCATTATTTATGTGTTCCAAAAATATTAAATTAATCATAATGAATTACATAATAATTACACACACAAATAAAATGGGTTGTATAATCCTACATAATATCATAATCAATAGAAATTTCATAATAAATTAATTTATAGATAAACATAAGGAATGTATTACCCAATCAAAGTAAGACATAACAATCAAGGTATATATTTGAGATAAATATAAATATAATTGAAAAAAAATCCATAACATCAATGGTTGTCAATATTGATAAAAATTTATTTTAATGATTAAATGGAATATTTATTGAAAACTATTCCCTTTTTCCTAATAATATAATTATTAAAAGTTTAAAAAATTTAAAATATATAGTAGATAAAAAATTCTTTAAAAATAACCTTGAAAAATTATTAGGTAATATTCGGTGAATTGATTGTTGAAAATGGAGGGTAATTATGTAAATTTGTATAAGTTGAAAATTAATATTTTTAATTTTTTTTAAAATGGATGTAAAGTTACTCGCTCGGAAAAATACTAGAAGATTACTCTAATTTTTTTTAAAGTCAAACATGGGTGAAAATTCAATATTAAATCATTTGGAGAATTTTAAAAATATTATTGAAAATACATTTAGAAAACAAGGATATAGAAGAAAAAATATTTTCGACCAAAGAGAGAAATGAAGTCAGCTTTCATAAAAAATATTTTCTCAATAATTTTATGTACCAAGGAGAAGGAAATGATAATATTATATGAAAATTTAATAAATAACTATAGTGTCATAAAATTAAAGGCTCTAATTAGATAATTATAAAATAATATCTTATATTGTATATTCAAGCATAAATAATCTGGATTAAAATTAAATTGATACATAAAACCTTACAGTGTTAGAAAATTTGTAATCTTAACCCTATGAAATATTTAACCAAAAATGAAAGAATAAATACAATGAAAATAAATATATTAATGATATAACATTAAAATGGGTATTATATACCATATATAAGAGAAATAAGGGGTGAATATGAAATATGCCTCACAAAATTAAAACTCATATGAGAAAACCCTTACCACAAGTATAAACATAGCATTAATGTTCTTTATATATTTTATAATAAAAGTGTACCAATAATTTATTTTTCATTTGACCTTTTCTAGGATTAATAACTTATACTTAAACAATTTATATCATTTATTTTAATGACATATTTAATTACATAATCTGTTACGTCCATGTCAGGTGATTTTTTTGCTAAGTTCTTAATTTCGAAATGAAATTGGTGTGTTGGACATGGTAAAGGGGTTAATTTATTCATAAACTATAGAATAATTATCATGAAATAATTATCAAATTTTTATGGAATTAATTATTTTAAAATTTACCATGAATAATGTGTAAGAATATTTAACTACATTGCAATCATAGAGATGGTGGTCGTACGTACTCCAATGTAACATTTCCATTTTTCAGTCATAGTGATGGAAGAAAATTAAGGTATAATTTTATCATTAAATAATGACCACAATATTATAAATATCATATTATTTCTCTAATTACACTTAAATATACTATCTATGTGATGTAATAATAAAAAATGAATCGCACCGCTTCATGAGTTGGTAGACCCCTGTATAGATGAATGATGTTGTCATTTTTCTACGGATGGTATGGTAATAAGGTCCATGATATTTTAATTTTATTAAATTATTAATATTTTAGGAATATAATAAATAAATATAAAATCTGACATCATTAAAATCCATGAGAGGCAATGATGGAAAATAAATTATATCAGTTCATGAGGTGGTAGTCCATCATACACATGAATGATGGTTTTGTTTCTAACATAATAGAAGAGTATATGGATTTAAGATTTCAAATTAACATGATAAAATATTAGTATATTTAATATATTTATATATTAAATAATAATTATGTATGAATATTTTCAATAGGGGGATGAAGAAATTAAATAAAGATGATCAGTTAATAATGATACCACTACTTCAGACCACCTCTTTAGGATTATAACATAAACCTACATATATTGACATTGTGATCCAAAAATGACTCTATGATGTGGGTAGGTAAATAGGAAAGGTATTTGGGTAGGCATTATAAAATACACTAGTCTTGTGAAGTTTAAATTGGAGAGGATAGTGAGTTCACTTTTATAAGTGGGGGGAGGACACACTTAGAATTTTTGAAAATAAAAAGTTATAAACTTGTTTTACACATGCCACAATCCTCCAAAATGGATCATTATCAAATCATAGATAATTTAATATTGAAATATATTCATCCTATTGTATATTTAAAAGTTTTTTAATTCATTTTAACCCTTATATTTCTAGTTTAACACCCTTATAAACCCGTTGTAAACTTAATTATGGTAATTAATTATTAATGTTTTATTATTTATTAATACCAAAAATTAATTTTCTCATATTATATAATTTTAATTATTCTAATTTCATATATATATATATATATATTCTATTTTTATAAATTCAATTCATATATTTGGCATAATTTATTTTAAAATTAAACAAATTTACGTGACAAAAAACGATTTTCCAAATAAAAAGTTTTCATAAGTATAAATAAATTATATCAAAAAACAAAATTAAATTGATTAAAATGGCCTAAATAGGATTAATAATAACCTAATTTAAAAAAATTTACTTTTATTCCATTTTAAAAATAATTATATATTCATAAATGATTAAAAAATATAAAATTTAAAAAAAACCTTATTTTTATTATTCATTTAAAATTAATGTTTTAGGAAAATACCAAAAATTCATCCCAATGTAATTTTGAAAATATGATTCCAAAATTTAATTTATTTTATCAAAAAAAAATTTAAAATTTGTAAAAATTAATTTTCTTATTTTTGTAAAAGTCTAAATAAAAATAATTTTTTTAGAAAAAATTATTTTCAAAGCCTATAATGATTTTTCCAAGAATTAAGTATTATTTATCAATAATTTTTCTTAATACTTAATAAATAATTTCTAAAATTTTTTTATTACTATTCATACCTACAAAATTAATATCTATTTTATAATGGTCACATTTAAATAATAATACCTTAATATTATATCATGGATCATTTAAATTTAGTGTTGAATGTTATATATCCTATCAAACATAGTGTTACTTGAAAATACAGAGGTGTTACATTGTACCTCACTTAAATAAATTTCATCACCACAATTTTAACTTATGATCTGTATTAAATGGTTTGACATTTAAGAATTACTTTTTTGAAAACCCACATAGTAAAATGGGTTAATAAAATATTCTCTTAAAAGGGGGAAAATAAATATGAACTTCATAAAATAACTAGGATTAAAAATATGAGAAAATTGGAGGGAAGTGAAAAAATGGATTTGGAAAGAAGATCAATTTAAGAGATAGTTTTATAAATTCCTTAAGATGGAAGATACCAATGATTTATTTTATATGAATAAATTTTTATTTCAGGAATCCTTCATAATGTTGAGGGATCATTTTACCTTATAGATTATGAACATAAGGAAATGTACTTAGTTAAATTGTATAATTTCATTTTCTAATCATTTCTCACCACAATCTCATCTTCAATACTATTTAAGTTTAATTTTTATTGCTTAATTATAAAAATTAACTTCAAATAGATAACATTATTCCACAAAATGTGATATCAAGATATTATTATTGTATTTATACATTAACCAAAAAATGGTTATCAAAGTGAATGATAATTTGTAAATTGAAGATAGCTTAATATTCATATCAAAAACCAAATTTTATCTTCAATCATTACAAAAATAAATAACATTACATCCCACATAACCTTAATATTCAAGGATTTATCTATACTTTCTTTTCAAATAATATTTCATGGGAAATCACATGTTTGGCCTAAGCGTTACAAATATCTCAAACAAATGAAAAATTTATCAAAATACCATTAACCAAATTAAAATCCTAAAAAAATTCAAAAATACATGATCCTAAAATATATTTCCAAAAATTAACTTCATATTTATCCATCTATTAATTTAATGAAAACATATTTTATACTAACCATTATGTAAAATAGGACATTGGTAGGACCCTCACCATTATCACCCTTTGGTAGTGGGATTATGCCTCTTGGTATTTCCAGATGTGATAGGTTGTCGCCTAGTATATATGTTTCTATTTTTATGATTCCATATTTTTATTATTCTTATAAAGTTCCAAAAAAATATAATGAACATCCTCAAAATAACATTAATCATAAAATCTATTTTTAAGCACTAATGTCTTTTATATGTCTTATTTTCTCCAAAAAATTTAAATAAACATAATTGAATTTAATTTCATCTACATCAAGTGCATATAAAAGATTACATTTTTATCAATATTTTTTTCCCATAAAGTATCACCATACTATTAAATTTTTTTTTTCTGGGTCACTAGTATTATACAAAATATTTTTTAAAATCCTTAAAGAAAAACTATTACGGAAAAAACATTAGATGTTTCCTGATTTTTATAACCAGAATATCATTGATAAAAGTACATCAAAAAATTGATTCTTCATTCCAAAACATAACAATTGAATTTTTATTCTTTAATTATTATCATGTTCCCTTAGTAATTAATCCTTGGATTTGGGAATTGGTATAGATAAATACAATGTTCCCTCCATCTATGATATTAAATGGTTTGTAGTGACTTAGGTTGAACATTATTTTTGTTCATATTATTAGTTATTCTCTTCATTTTTATTCAGTAATTTACTACCTTGGGACCACTTTTTCCTTATATAAAACATATTTTAATTCCATTAAGAATTTTTCCATTTTTCCTCTTCCCACCTAATTTACATTTAGAAAATTGAATTTTATTTTTTTTATCAGCTTTAAAACTTCAACATTCATGAGATGTTATCCTTCTATTCTATTACATGTTTGAAAATTCAAAGATCTTCAAGTAGTTGATATGAATTTTGTGTAGATAATTTTATATGATCATAAGATGTTGAAATACAATTCTCATAATTTTAGGCAATTCCTTAAGCAAATAATTACATTTCCTATCACATTGGTTTCTCACATGATTTCACATAATTCCCAACATAAAATAAAAAGGATAAAATAAATAAGATGAGAATTAATTAACATATAAAATAGAAACATATAATCATAGAAGTAATAACATATAAATGATTACCATATGATGGATTATGACTCTTAAGGTTTCAATCTAGGTTATTTATGCTAACATTTCCTATTATGCTTTGTAACCTAAAAATTTGTTCAATCCCTTGATAATTGTTTGTAAATATTTTTTTTTTAATTTCAAAAACATAACCTTCAGGATTGTTAAAACAATTGTGCATCAAGGACCATTTTTTGAAACCATGTAGTAAAAAAAATCATCTAAATGCACCCTTTTCAGATTTATCACCCCTAGGTAAAAATGTTCCAGAGCCACATGAACTTGTAGTATCCAGATAAGGATGAAATTTCATGAAACCCACTCACTAAATACTTTAACAAGATTCCAATATATTTTTCTATACAAAACCTTATACGTAGACACATCCCTAGTGTTCTCATTAAATTATTCTATTCCTAATACACAAAATAATTACACTTTTTTCTGATACTAACTTTAGCAACCCAAGTCTTTTAAACACAATAGTACATTGTAATAAACATAAATATATATTAATTACAACCCTTTTACATTAATTAGTAGTTTATTTGGAATAATAGGTTCATAATACATGAAATTTAGAAAAAATAAAACTTTTTTATTTTATTCTCCAAAATCATTTTGATCCCCTAAAATTTCATGGGATAACCAATGGAATATTTTGAGAAAGTGGTGCAAAATAACTACCAATAAATGAATAAACATGACAAGGGAACATAATATTTGACCTAAATGTATATCATTATATCATAAAAGAGAATGATCAAGGGTACACTACTAGAAGTTGGACCTATCCCCACGGTTTTCCCCAAAACTGTGGGGCTATGAACCCCTATACCCACGATTTTGGATAACTGTGGGAATAGGTAAATTTTCAAGACCTATACCCACGGTTTTGAAAAACTGTGGGTATAGGGGGGTCTATCCCCACGGTTTTCCAAAACCGTGGGGATAGGTACTAAAAATTCACCTATACCCATGGTTTTCCAAAAACGTGGGTATAGGGGTTCCTATCCCCACGGTTTTGGGGAAAACCATGGGGATATGTCTGGGATAAAATACTTATACCCACGGTTATGAAAAAACGTGGGTATAAGATTTCCATGTGTGTGAGGAAAAACAATTTCCGCGGGAAGGAATTTTTTTTAGCGGGAGTCCTATACCCACGGTTCTTCCCTCTATACCCATGGTTTATATACCTATATTTAACTAAATATAAATATATATACATAAAATCAGTGTTGGGGTAGTGGTTATGTTCTTCATATGTAGCGGAGAGGTTACAGTTCGAAACCCGCCGACCGCATTATTTTAGGACCTATACCCATGGTTTTGAAACCGTGGGGAAAAGCCTTTGACACTATGGCAATTGGGTATGTTTCGTTGACACAGTGGCAGAACACCTATACCCACGGTTTTGGAAAACCGTGGGTATAGGTTAGGGACCTATACCCACGTCGTTCTAGCCCATGGTTTCCAAAATTGTGGGTATATCCTATACCCACAGTTTTGGGGGCTATACCCACGGTTTTGAACCATGGGTATAGGCTGATTTTCCAGTAGTGGAAATAATATGGTAGAATAAAATAAATAACATTGTATCATAAAATATTAGAATCAAAGGAAATTTTGTAGTTTCATATTACATAACATAAACATGAGTCAAGTATAACTTCTTAGACAATATCACATGGTGGAAAACGTCTATTAATGGATTAGGTTTAACCTAAATCCCATACATGAAGACTCATGAGACTAAAGACTTACCCAATCCATTTGATCACTTTCTGGATTTACATATCCTAACATTTTCCTGATTTATGTATGCCACAAAAAGGGAGTAAATCATAAGGCATATCTTATGAATTGAACATGGAATGAAAATGGGTTGCATAACCTTGACTCATATCATAACCAAATTAAATTTCATAATTATGGAATTTAAGAGATGAAAATATGGAATTTATTACCCCATTAATGTCAGGGAGAATAAGTTAGATATATATGTGAGAGACATATATAAATAATTTATAAGAAATCAATAATATCAGTGGTTTTAATCATTAATGAAAATTTATTTTAAAGATAAAATGAAATATTTCTTAAGATTTTTTTTTATTTTGATAGAATTCTTCAAAATATAAAAGTTTACAAAATATTATAGAATTCGTTATCATTATAAATAACCATTAAAACATTTAAAGGATTCATTAAATAATTTAGTATTCATAAAGATGTGTAATTATATACATGCTATATAAGTTAAACATATATTCGTTTCACACATTTTTGAAAAGGTTAAAAAGTACCCCATTCAAAAAATGACAAGAATATTCATTTAAATCCATTTTATAAAAATTAAAACATGTCTAAAAATTTATTTAATAAATATTTTAGAGAATGTTAAAAATATTCTAGAAGATATTTTTAGAAAACTTGGATATAGAATAAAATGGATTTTTAACCAAAGAGAGAAATGAATTTATCTTTACTTTTAAATATATTATCAACCATTTTAAGTAATAATGATAAGAAAATTGTATTATTACATAAAAATTTCATAAATAACAAGATTATAAGAAAATAAAATTGTTTTATAGTATAGTGATGCTATGATTTCATAAAAATGAAATTCAGGCACAAAATCCCAATTAAAATGTGATTAAAACATAAATCATTACTATAAAACACTGATATTTTTTGAAATATTATTTTTTAAATTTAATTTTTTTGATATTTCTCATTTCACACAACACTGAATATTGTTTTTTATTATACAAAAGAGGTATGTTTGGTATGTTTTATATGAAACACAAAGTTAATATTGTGTTACACACAAGATATAGATTACCTTGGGGTACATGAAACGCTATGTGTGGCCTGTTTTACACATAATACCAAGTCCTTTAGATATCTTTTGTTACACGCAAGGTCAATTTTTACTGAACAAAATTATACTATTAATATTACTATTAAAATAATCTTGTTGCTACCACCATGATTCTGGAATGGAAGTCACAGATAAAATTAACTAAATTATGAAAATATGATTTACACATGTATAGAAAATGAATCCTTTGGTTAAAAAATAGTATAATTGACTATAAGAACTATTTGAAATAAAGAAATTAATTTTCTATGAAAAATATTTTTCTATGAACAAATTTTTGTTTACCTCAATAAATCAAACCACTTTTGATTATTGTTTTAAATATAATTTATAAATTATATATTCAATAAATAATTTTGATACTCTTCTAGAATATTGTTAAGAATAACATTATTTACATGACCATCATTTTCCAAACTCTACTTATCTATTACTTAAATAGAAACCCCATTAGCTCAAGAGATAAACCGATTTTATGTAACTTCCAAAACATCATAAATTATTTACTATAGATATTGAAACAACATAGCTTACCATATATGATATATTTCAATATAAGATGTTGTAATTCATTAATCATTTAGAAAATTATTATTTTCCATGAAATACATCATAAATTTAATGAAAAAAACATCAAATAAAGATAAAATACTCCTCAAAACTCAAATAGTAAATCCCCAATGAGGGGAACCTAAAATAATATTCCACTTGAAATGAAACCTCTTGGATCATTTAAAAATCATTGATGGTGTGCAGATCATTGATTCAATTGGTTTTTACATTTCTATAGTGAAGCAACCCTCAAAACCAATTAATATATAACTTGATCACTATCCAACACACACACACACATGAAGGGAAAACCAGATTAAAAATGTTCACCTCCAAAAATGAGAAGGATGGAATTTAATGTTGTCTAGATTTCACTAAGATCATATTATCAATTAGTTTCAACATGAAGTATGTAAAAAACCAACCTAGGTTACCCTTAAATCTGGAAACTGACCGGATCTGTTAGATACCCGAAGGGCATTCCCGATCCTCACAGGCTGGTGATAAGAAATCGGGAATTGGACAACACACCAAGGGAATTATTTCTCCCAACTTGAATGAAATACATGGAAATATATATACATATCAAAATTATAATGAGATAGTAAAAGATTAATATATATAGTTTCCATAATGTTAAGAAGACGATGTAAGTAAAATAAATAATATAGTAGCTACAAAATCAAAGAGACATTTATAACCACAAAGGAGGATGAAAACAAGAAATTAATCCATGTGATAGTGTGGGAAACCTCCCACCATCTCAACACCAGCTACCCAGCATAGGCGACACAAAAACCCACTTCTCACTGTAGTGCCTTGACATTCCCTGTATCCAAAGACATAAAAAGATATATGCACCACCAAAGGAATACGTAGGGTGTAAGATAACAGGATGCATATGATCCCACATATGTGCTCTATAAAAATTATCTGGATAAAAATTCCCATATGTTCATTTCAAAAAAAACATTGAATGTTAAATAGTAAAGCAGTTTTATAGAAAACATGGTGAAAATTTCCATTTTCCACAGTTCTAAAACAAAAGAAGGTATGTTTATTCCAATGAAAATTTTCCATATAAACTTTAAAAAGATTAAAAATTCATATAATGACTAAAATAGTAAAAATACAATATGTAAAAAAAATATCATAGGTATCCCAACACTAAGGAATACAACAGGTCGGGTAGTAGATGACTCATACAAAAACATTTATGATTTGTGCACTATAGTACCTGAAGCCAACTATTTACACTCTAGGACCAAGGATACATCCTATAAATTGAAACCACAACATCATATATGTACCTAGATCCAATAATATACACTCTATGATAAGGGTAACACCCATAATGTGATCCCCCACAATGGACGATAGTCTCAAGACAAACCTTCCACCTAGTACCCAAGGTACCCCATGTGCTTGTTTTCATAGTCAACTCAATTTTTTTAAACCATTTATGAAATTAAACATTAAATAAGGTAATAATACCAACTTATTTTTTAAAAATCACTCAATGATCTAAAAAATCACCTTTTCATTCTATTTTTCAAAAACAAAGGAAAATCCACTTTTCCTCTAAATCTGTTTTCAAAACACACAAAAAGTCATGCTAATTTCATTATAATTTATTTATAGATCACTGTATAAAAATTAACCAATATGGTTTATCAATCTTATTGTAGAGATAAAACCACTTACCTCAACACTCGGGTCGCACACACCCGTAATAGGATCCACCAATAATTTAGAAGGTGTGGGAAATCGAAGAACTGAACCTAGAAATAAGATTCAACAACATGGAGTTTGATAAATCAATCCCTATATGATCTATCAAACTCCAAGGTAGAAGAGTGTAAGAAATGGAGAGAACTCTTGCCTGGTATGTCATATAATGACCAAAATGAGGAGCAATCACCTGATAAAAAGACCTGAAGGGGTTAGAGGGATCCCAACATCACCTGTGGAATACTCTAGGTTGAGAGGAAGGGATACTAGAGGATGAACAACATAAAAATAAATAGGCATGGCTTCTTTAAAACTAGTCATTGGGACTTGACACAATGTGTTACTCTATTACACGTCATGAAATTTGTAAATCTCATATTCCCTAAAAAACCTATCGCCTTTTTATTAAAAATGAATTTGATGTCATTTACGATTTACAAATTTTATATCCATATTACTTGTCACATAAATATTCAGTAGGTTTTATAGCCAATAGATTTTTTTCTGGAAATCTAACTTCACCATTGTAGGTTTTCATCACAATTCCTTCTCGACCCTACCGAGTCAACGAAAAAGGATAAACATGACATGTTTAAAAATGTACCTAATAGAAGAGTAAAGGGATGTTACAAAGTTATTATGAGAAAGGTTCATCCTTTCCTAATATTATAAAAAAAATCTCATAATTGAGATATTCATTCTCTCACTATAAAAGATATAAATAACTATACATAAAAAGAATAAATATTTCCAAATAGAGACTTTATTTTATTATGTAATTATGGTCTTCTGCTACTACTTCAACTTGTAGAAACTCAGCTATGATATTTTTAGTTTGTTCAAATTTTCATGGAAACTTATTCATTCCCTTGAATTATTCTTATTTGTATCCTATTTTACTTCACATGCACCACTCACTTATTCCGCTTCAAAAAAAACAATCTATCTTTATATATAATAGATTTAAATGTATATGTGAAAATAGAAAATTTTAAAATTAAAAATCTAATATTAAACTTTCTAAAACAATATCAACTAATACTAAATTTTGGCCCTTATATGTTTTTGGACTGATTGAACAATGTTGAAACTTCTAAAATAATGTGGTAAATAATGTGATATAGAAATAAAGACCTTTAGGAAACCATATAACCAAAACCACTAGTATTTTTTGAAATCACTAACCATAACTTGTTCACTATGTAATCATGAAAAAATATTTTATGTTTTACACTTGATGCACCAAACACCATGGGTGTGGTCCACTACCTCTAGTTGCTTTTGTTTTTAACTCAACGTGTTCACCATGACCTCATCCATCATAGGCATGGTCTCTTCCTGTATTATTTTGTTCATGATAATAAAATTATCCACCATAGAAAATTCAACTATAGGTGTGGTCTCTATCCTTTTCTAGTTTTAATGTGATACTCCACCTATCAAATACAGCTCGCTTCAAACACCCCTATACCCATTTGGTGCTTCCCCCATTCTCATAGGGAGACATCATAAGAACCCTTGATTTTACTATGGGAATGGTTAACCATGTATTGTAATTTATAAACATTGAGTATTAAAATATGTTGATTATTAAATACATTTCTTTCCCCGGTAGTCTTTTTTGGACTCATCCATTTTTTCATAGGTAATCTTCCTCTACACCATAGTAATCACAATGGTGAGTGTCAATATTCATGACCATTTTCAACTCAACTCAACTATCAATATACCCTTTCTCATGAGAATGGCCATTCATATATTCTCCAAGACATCATCTATCATGGGAAATTTTTTCCAAGATTAACCCTTCATAAACATTATAAAAAGATAAAATGATGATGATCAAATAATTATATTTACTTCAATGAGGAAAAGTTTAATTTTCATTGACTAATTTTACTTTGAAATTGATTATTGTATTGAAAAAAATAAAACACACTCAATCATATTCTAAATATCAATTTAATAACATCACTTATCATAATTTCCATGTGAAGACCTTTTGGTATTAATATTAGGCTTTTATTTACTACATTTTATCGGTGAAAATGATTGAAAAAAATTTATATGATCAAGAATATGACCATTCAATATTGTTCAATTTAAAATAATAACTTAAAATATTAATTGAGAATATTGATCCATTTATCCCCTCCCAGTAGTAAACCAACACCTAACCACAACAATATATATATATAATCTCTAAGAACTCAATATCTCATTAAATGTGGATCTAAATAATTTTAACATATTAGAGAGTTATGCATTATTGATATTAATATCTTACAGTTAATGTTTTAAATCTATTCAAAACCATGGTTAACTAAGATTCATACATATGAATTTATCGATCATCCATATGAAAAATACACAATCACCCACAAGAGAGTGTTTATATCACTTGAAACCTTGAGCAATAGTATTGGTCATGATACTCCCCTATATGAATCAACATATTTCAGTTATAATAATTTATAAAATCTAATTCTCAAATTTCACATATATTATTAACTAAATGTACCACCTCTACCAGGATGTCACATATTGATATAAAAATATGGACACTTTCTATTACCATGGTATATCTAAGTAACTATAATAGTAGTATAAATGAGATCCCTCGATCATAAATAGTTTTCTTCAATGTGCACATTACCTAGATATTTACTAAAATCCCCTAGAACATTGGTCACAAATTTTACAAATTTATGGTGTTCTGCACACTATATGATTTATCTTATCTTAATTTTAAAATCATTGATCTACCCACGTCCCATTTTCATACGAACACTAATTCTCAGAATCAATTATTTTTTCTTCTCATTAAAAAAATTTATATCTTACTATGGGGTTTGAAGATATATTTAGGCAATACACTATCAAAATATGAGATCACTAAAAATACATCACTGTAAAACCTAAGTCCCAAAAGTTACACCATAAAATAAATGAGAATAATCACAAGGGGATATAAAATTAATTCCCAATATAAAAAAATCACCGTAAGAAATTTTGTAATATCAGTGGTTCTTAACATTTAATATTTATGAAACTCTTCAGATTTATAAATAATTGTGTTGAAAAACCTGATTCATTGGTTTTCCATGATGTTTTTAAGTTTTCCCACCACCATTTTCAATGAAAGATGGATTCACCATTTCATACATATGAGATGTGTATATCAACTTAAAAAAGATATTCAATATAAAATTTTCATTTTATTATAATATAATAATGATTTCACATATGCATCAATTAAACAACTCCACCATTTTATCACTAGTCATTCCACATCTGACCATTCATAGAGTGACCCCTACTCTAGCTTATTAACATTACAACATCACAAGGGATAAATTTAATATATATTTATAGGTAAATTTGTAATGTATTTTTAATTTACATAGGTTATTCATACCCTATTAAAACTTTATGTGTAATAATTTACTGAATTATCATAGGGAATCTTATGAATTAGCTATATGAAATTGGGGAAGCAAATGAAATCCTGACTCTATCATGATATCACCAATAAAGGGGTATTATATCATATTCAAATTATAAAGTGTCACTTATTATCTTATGATGATATTACCTAAAATAATCACCATTCTCATCATTAAAAAGTTAATCTTAGGCCTTAATATCCCACACACCATGGATGTTTAGTTTGAAAAGAATTATCGTATTCCCATGGAAAGAGAGAGCTGAAAAATCCCCTAACAGTTCATAACCATTATCATTAGAAAACTAATTATATCTACAAATAGGTATACAATCCCATACCACCTTGTGATTAAGATCCCTCGATTTCATCATAAATTATAATGTATGAATCCAATTCTCTGATAGTTAAACAACTAATTATGCATAACATGATTTTTCATCACATTATCACAAAGCACTATCTATAATTTTATTTCCATACAAACCAAAGTAAATCTATATTAATATAAATTTCACTCACTTACACATCACCCATGTGTCATTCCTATCACTTGAAATATATACCCATGATTTTACATATCCCCAGTAATCCACATGCTTAGACAGAACCCTCTCCTAGGTTATCTTCACAATTATGAACATATCATTATATAATATTAATATTAAATATTATAATCTATCCAAAGTAAAAATAGGGAAATTTACTTTCCACATTATTGTCACACTATACACACACCATATTTAGTCATTCTTAATCATTATTTTCCTCTCAACCTAATACATGGATTATAACCCATAAAAATAATTACTCGTAAAGAAACAACCATTATTCTATATAACATAACTCAAGAAATATACTACCATCACCCCCATAATGGGATTTATTTATAAGAGTATCAACAAACTTTTTCTATACACTCTAAGTTCCTCATTACCCCAAAGTAATAAAAAAATAACAATTACTATATATGTATCAAGGATTTCATCATAGTTAGTTTTAGTTAATTAAAGCACCAAAAATAAGTTATTAAATAAAATAAATCAGTTATTTTTTATATTTTAATTAAATGATACCGTTTTTTCAAAATATACTTCCTCAATTTCAAATAATCACACACATATTATGGGATTCTATGAACCAAGTATGATACCTCAACATATGTATTTTTCCTCTCTATTACAAGTGAAAAAAATCCAAACTCAAACACCATACTTTATAATAAACTCAACAAAAAAAATGAAATTCAATCACCAAAATCCTAACTCCCCGTTAATAATAACTTTTACCCACACTTTTTCTATAAGTGCACAAATAAGAATTTCATCCCATATTTTTACATGATCTATTTAATTAACCAAGTTCTAAATTATAAGAAAACAAAAAAAATCTATGATAATACTTTTTGACATCCCTATCCAAGAACTCTAGCACATATTTTGAGCTAGAGTTCTATATACCATAGGTTCTTTTACTCATATTCAAGAAGTTTTCATCTAGTTATGAGGTTCAATATTATCTATTGGTAATGTTATACCCTCATAATCATAAAGAACAATAATTGATAAATTATAGAGACATTTATGAAAAAAAAAATTAGAGTGAAACATAAGAAATTATAACATTGAGCTTACCATAATCAATAAGATACTAAAATATATAATAAATGAACCCAATCCATGCGACAAAATTTATATATAAGTAGAATAATTTCTCAATAGGAAGGTAAAGTACATGGTATATATGAAAAAAATAATTTAATAAAAAATGATACACCACTGCATGTCCTCAACCTCACTTAGAAATTGTCTTCACCACCTCACTTATTAAACTTAAACTCAGTCACATGTTCTATGTCCCTTACCCCAAATTTAATAGAATATATAATATTCTCAAGTCCACCAAGGTGAATATGTAGATCATGAGAGAAATAAATTGTGGGAAACCACAAAGGGGTTCCATAATATAATCCAAATATATGTGAATGTTGGTGAAACATAATGTGAACATAATATACATGTAATCAAGATTGTGCCTTCGTTAAGACCAGTATGATGCTTGGCTAGGAAACCCACTAAGTGGGGGTAAATTTATACCTATCTTATTGCTCTCTCTCATTTCTTCCCACCATCATTTCTTAATCTCTTCACAAGTGTGCCACATTATCTCACATCCTCCCACCACAATTCTCTACCTGCTTAACTCCACATCTTTCACCACCACCTCCATGCACAATCTTGGTCTTCCTAAATATTCATTACCATCAACCAGTCAACCATCACCAATAATCATCCACTTCATATCAGTGATCTCTGACAATGTCAATGTGAACTTTTTTACCTTATCTAATTATAACACTTCCATTCTCACCACTAAAATCTATTCAAATACATCTTTCCTCGAATCAAACTTATATTGGTAAACATTTTTTATTTAAAATAAAGATTATGAAATTTTCAAAATAGATCATGATAGAACACTCAATATTCACTATGAGCAGGGTCATTTCTACTCCCTTATTCTCCCTCCTACACACAAACCTTGTAAACTCATTCCCAAGATACACTGTTTCATTCATAAGCAATTGTTTATTCAATCGATCATCCATATTATTATTGTTATTTTAAAAATATTTTTTATGAAATAATATTTTGTGTATTATTCTATAAAATATTATTTTGGATTCAATCGATTTAATATTTTTTATTTCTGTTTTTAAACTAAATAAATCGAAAAAAATTAGCATGGGTCTTAATAAATCATATTTCTCATACCGACCTATCATGTGATTAAGATAAAGAAAGAAAAATAAACATTCACTTACCAAGTTTCCATGAATTCAAACCTAACTTTTTTTACTAGTGTTGATAATATGGTCTGTTTATCAAATTTTAATGTATTAGGATTGAGTTCCTGTGATTTGATCAAATGCGAAATGTAAGACTACCAAAAAATGAATTCTTATAATTTGATAAGGGGTTTCACAAGGTTTCTAGTTTAAACTACAATGATCTATTACAATCCATGATATTAGAAAATTATCTTTATTGTATATTTATATTTAACCTATCTTGAATAATAATTTAATCATGAGTGGATGTATTCCCAACCTAGAAGTAGTATATGAGGTTACAGTTTGGATTTGAACCTAACATAGAATAATTTTCCAAATTGTTATCCATAATAAGGGTAATGAGAGCTAAATTTTTATTTTTTTTAATTTAAAAAAAATCCTTATTTTATTAACTATTAAGGAATTACAAAAATATTGTTTTTAGAGTAAAATGTAATACAATATTTAATTATTAAATTTAAACATTTATTAAATTATAAATAAAAAACTATAAAAATTATTTTGTAATTTTTTTTTGATTGATTTGTATAAATTAAAATATTTTCATTGTAAAATAGTGATTAATTGGGTGCATCCCCTTTAATTTTTTTATGTGACTCACATACCACTTAATAAAACTAAGAACAAAATATAGAAAAAATGTAAAAGGTATAAAAAACATCATCATCAAAAGTGGTAAATTTTTATTAATAGTAAACACCAAAAACAACACAATCTGGGTGGGTGAAAAAATGTAAGCTAAGGGAATCAGCTCTAACAATGTTCACTCAATAAAGGGGGGGATCCCAAACTAGAAAAAAAGGAAAAGTGAACCTCCTAATATTTCCTATATGTAATAAAATCAACAACTTTATTACCTTAGTGTTGTATGTGGGTTACCAGCACCTTCTCATTCATGAGAAGATTGATTTTTCAGATAATTTAGATGATACTCCATGGGGTGGAGGCATGCCTATGTATAGAGTAGAAGTTGACCAAGGAATCCATCTCCACCTCCTCAAGTTTCAGGTTCCTATCTCGGCATAGCTTGATTCCACTGAGTAAAGAACTAGCCTCTGTCGTGAGAGAATCACCCTATCCATAGATGGTAGAGAAAGAAAGAACAATTGATCCCCTAACATCCCACACCACACCACCACCCTATATAAAACCATTAGAAATAGATCCATCAACATTAATATTGAGGCCATTAGAGGGAGTAATCCATTTAATTCATCTTCCTTGTAGAGTTGATCATTGTGTAGAAGGTGATGAAATTCTTCTTGAAAAAAACTATTCTCATCAAGGGAGCTTCATCCGAGATTTCCAGGACGAACCCTTGTTTGTATTTCATACTCTGAGATCTAGATGTTAAGTCCATCTGAGAAATGTGAGTACCCTCATTTCTATCCTTATTTCATGAAAACCAGATTCTCTAGAAGACAACCACTAAAAATACCACTCTTGATTTCTTCTCTTACCTATGGGATTCAGTCCCACATAACCGACTATGAATAAATCCATCGACAATTGAATTTTGGTAGAGAAAACCAAAGTACTCCCTGATCCTTTCCTAAAAAGAGTCATCCCTCTCCCCTTGGAAAAATAAATTCAGGGTCGACTCCTCATTGGGACGTGCACAACCTGGGCACTTAGAGGTGAGGGGTATTCATTTGTGATGGAACCCCTTATATGTCGGAATATCCTGGGCTCTAATGTGCCAAACCAAGAAGGATAGCTTGGATATGATCTCATGTAATCATAGGATAGTTCCCCACTCATCCCTAGAGAATTAATTGCTTCATAGGGCCTAGTATAGTTTGGTAGAAAAATGGCCAGACACTGAACCAGTGAACACAAGTCTAACCCCCTCACCGTTTATGGTAATAGACTCAAAAAATAATCTTATTGTGAATTAATAAATGAATTAGTAAATAGAGGGTATCTAGAATCTTGGTTGAAAGTGATATTTAGAGTTGGGAACCATGGGAATCCAATCCTAAAACCAACCCAATTTTGATCCCAAAAATTGACATTTCCATGCCCAATAACCCATTGTAAATGTTGATGGAGTTCTAGAAGATGCTCATAAAGATACTTTCATATCCCAATAAACCAATCCTTTGGAAAATATAGAAGTGATACATACTTATTTTTGATAAATTTATCCCACATTTAACACCCTTCCATTGCATACCATTATAGTTTGTCTTGATTTTTGTGCATAGTCCCCTCAACACTTCTCAAATTAATACCCCCAGCTTCCGATTCTTTGGCTAGTATATCCCATGAAGCCCAATGGTAGTGCCCATCCTCATTAGAATCCCATATAAATTTCAAAAAAATTCACTCCATCATTCATATAATAGTTTTTGGGACCATGAGGATAGATAAAATAAGCATGGGAATGGAAAAAATTACATAATTAACCAGGGTAATGCGGCCTCCAAAAAATAGAAAAGGATTATTCCAATTGGTGATATGGGTTGTTATTATACCAAGAAACACTTCAAGATGATGTATCCAGATTCTTCCTAGGGAAATTGGGGAACCTAGATACTCTATAGGAAAGTGAATACTTATAATACCAAGAGTGTTATCAATTTTCCCTACTCTATGGGCATCAGTTGGAGATAAAAACATTACTTTTTACTTTTTTAATCACATGTCCACTCCACTTGAAATATTCTTAAAATATATTGATTAAATGATGAATGGTCCTACTATTTACATTGATAAAATTAGTATATCATCAGTGAATCTAAAATTAGAAATATCTTACATGTTGTGGAAACACCGAAAAGGGAGAATAGAGCCATCACTAATACCCCTTTTCATATATCTTCTATGAGGATCCTGGACCATAATGAAGATGCTGGGAGAAAGAGGATCCCTTTATTTGAGGTCCAGCACCACATTGAATAAATGATACTTTCTTCCCATAAGGATGACAAATGACTATGTAGAGCTATAACATTTCCAAATCAAGTCCATCAACCATGTAGAGAAACCCTTACAACCATTACCTTGATGATGAATCTCCACTCCATTATATCATATTCTTATCCCATGTTGATCTTTATTTCAATATTGGAACATTGAGTTTTGAGGTTTACCTATACAATAATAGCTTACTCCACACCAATGGTGACCTGTATAAATTTTTCTTTGATAAAACCATGGTACTTATTTGAGATTAGACTATGTAAGTGAGTTACAAGACTTTTATTAAAAATAATACCCATAACCTACTAAAAAAAGTTCCACATGCTTATGGGTCTATACTGATTGATGGAAGAGGGGTATTTAACATTTTTTATGAAAACTATAGAAGTAGAATAGGCCACCCTTAACATCCCACCACCATAAAAAAATTCTAGAATGTTCTGAACAAGATCATCCATTATAATTCTAAATGTAGCCATATATAATATGAGAAAAAGTTGGTATATAATTCCTCACAAGGCTTAAAAACAAAAAAAATAGAGGAATTTATATTTATTTATTCTTTAGAGATAATTATCAACATTAATGGAGATAATAAAGGTATGTTGAATACATTAATTTTAGAAATGGTTTATAACACAAGCAATCTCCACCTTGATCCAAATCCAAAATATGACATAAAAAACCTTCAAGATCTAGATTATAAAATACACCTCTTCCCTTAAATCCCCTTAGTAAAAAATCAACATGAGAGACCAGGGAAGTCCATGAAATTGTTGAAATTGGAAATAAGAAGAGCCTTGGTCATCATATCTAAAATATTCTCACAATTAATAAAATTTCTTTTATAAATATCACTACTAGAAATAACATATCGTAAAAAATGATATCACACATTAGTGGGTTTTTTATATTCATGAAACTATTGATCCTTTATGAGGACTAATTCAATTTTTCTTTCTTAATAATGTAATGAAATATGCCAATTTATATTGAGTTCACCACTCATTACCTTTAATTATATAGCTTCTTTAATATACTCTATAACAGCCATATACATTACCTCAATGAAATATAAAGTAATAGTTTTCTGTAAAGATAAATTCATACTAATATAAAACTTGACAATTGTATAGAAATAAAATTTTAAATATCTTATCCAATCAAGATCTCCTGCCAAAAAGAGGTTTATATACCCAATCAAACCATATTATAGTCTCTAAAAATAAAAGAAAACATTTTTAGTCCCAAATAGATATCTAAATATCACTTAGAATACCTTCCAATGATGTTTACTAGTTTTAGAAATATATATAATAAATTCACTTACTACATGAGCTAAATCTGGTTGGGTGAAACAATAGAATAAAAAAAATAACTAATTATACTAGAATATGTAACTCGACACATATAATCGACCTCAATATCTAACTTGGGGAAAAGACGATAAATTTATAAAATTATTATCTATATGCAAAATTTTTTTATTGATCTTTTTCATATTAAAATTTTCAATAATTATCTCAAGGTAACATATATGAATCAAAAAAAGAGGCCCAAATTTATACCCCTCTCTATATTTATGGAAATAAATTCCTTTGTTGATACCATATCATTCATTTCAGACTCATAATTTAAACAATATTTTACCTATCTAATATATTTATTAACTACATATATAATTAATATATCATTAACACAAACATATAGATAAACAAATGATCCATAAAAATATTAATTTGGATAAATGTAACTATCATAACCACACCTTCCAAAACAATGAGTTGTCATAATTGATTCAAACCTTTTATGCCACTATATAGGTGATTATTTTTTTCCATAAAAATATTTCAGCCATAAAAAAAAATATTCTTCCTTACCTGAATCTATAGAACTCTTCATCTACTATATATATATCCTCCCTAAGCTATCTATGATGAAAATTTCTATTAAATTTCAATTTCTCTAACTCAATATTATTCGAATCCATAATACCCAACAAAACATAAATATGAAAATTATTTAAAACTGGAGAAAAAACTGATGTCATGTCAAAAATTTGAATCTAAATGTATATTGTAGTAACTAATTAAACATTCTATCATGATATTTTAACTCCTAGGATTCCTTGTTTATTCTTGGACAAAAAAAATTAGTGGAAACAATTTCTAATCATAAGGTAATTTTATTTACTCCCATGTTGATTTTTTCTGAAGAGACTTTGTATCTTATTATATATCCAACATCCATATTCTTGAATCCTTATTACTCACTATAATTATAATAATTAAAATATTCTTCATTCGGATAAATACATTCCTCGACAATTAGTTTCAGGAGACCATATTATCTACAACAAACCTTGGTAGAGGAAAAATGTTTCATATGGTCATACCATTTTAAAGAGAATATGATGATGAAGAAGGAAATATATCACTTGAGATGTCAGATTCATCCTGAGATGATGAAATCAATTAATAACAAGACTAAATATAAAATTCAACATGAGTTAAAGATTTATAATCCCTCAAATAATTATAAATTGAGTGACGTATCATTTAATTTTAATAAAATATTTAATTATTATTAATAATTACATTTATATATTCAGAAAACTAGAACTTGTATTCTTTAACCACCAATTTGAAACTAGAAATATACATTTTTTTGGATAATGGTTAAAATTTTCTATTTCTTACATGATAATAAGAAATAAATCAAAAAAATTTCACATTAGAGTAAGATGGAAGAGAACCATGACATACCACTTCTAGAGTCTTATTTATTTATAAATTAAGGGAGACCAATTAATTATTAGACATGTAGTTGTAGAATCATTTTCTCAAATTTATTTTGGTAAATTAGATTCAAAGAGAATACATTATACCATCTCTATAAATGTCATGTTCATGCATTATTTAGCACCACTTTATTGAGGTGTATCAAAAAATATCAAATGAATCAAAATTTCTTATGCTTAGAAATATGATTTAAATTCATCAGGAAAAAATAAAGGCCATTATAGTTATGAATATGATTCATGTTTCTCCCATTTTCCTTTTAAATTGTTATATTTCACTTCTTAGAATTTTGAGAAAAAAAATTATTCAATAATAAAACCGACAACCTCATAGAAAAATCAACACTAATGGTTAACATGTTTCTTATTATGAATTAAGAAGTCCCTCTAAATAGACACCAAATATTAAAATGAATATAGTTGATAATACTATTTTAATTTTGTGTGTCATCTATGAATTTATCTATTTTCTTCTTCCTAAATGTATTGTTACCAAAAAAAATTATAACTTATTATTATCCTGGCCATCGAGAACATCTAACTTGGTCAATTAAATCATTCCATTTTGAATCATATTTTTATGTTTTATATGAAATAACATGGAAATATCATCACTAGATAAAGGAGTGGAGATAGATGTATCACCAATGAAATTATAACCTTGATGAACATTTTACCTGCTATTTTTTCCCATTCGTAGCAACTAACAATCCTTTGATTACCTTTAAAACTCTATGTTCACCTATGTAATTATAACCTTTTATATCTACTATATATTTAAAAAATAATTTTTTTTAGATTTCATACATTATTCACATCAGTATAAGTTATCATAATATCATCAAACAACCAAATTGTTATGGTTCAAATTATAATAAAATTTTAAGATAAATTATTTCCTATAAAAAAAACATGTTTTTAAATATTTCGTAGGTTTAATACCTTTCTTGATTAGTATATTTGTTAATAGTAGACTCTAAATAAATAATACAATCATCACATAATTTATATTTACTATAAAAAATAACTATGAGTTCCTCATCACTGTTATTATCCTAAGCTACATTGTATTTAGTGGACTTCTATATATTTATTTCAATTATGATTAAATGTGACTTGTTTTTTTCCTTATTTTTTATCTTGAAACATTTCAATTTAATCCACCCATTCTTCTTTATTGGGTTTATCTTTATATAAATATTTTGACTATCCCTTTCATAAGAAAATAATATTAATTTCACTAGTTCATAATCTAAAAAACCCCTTTACCTAGGATTTAGAACCAAAAAAAGTCTTATTGTTTTCTCATTCAAAAATTGAGCCTTAAAAAACATCATTGAAAGTATGTTTATCATGATCCTGGAATTTTTTTTCTACAGTTTACAAAAAAAGTGGAAATGTGTATAATAAAATTAAAACCAAATTTTCTTTATCATATTTCACTTTATATTTTCCTAATCAAAATATTTTATTTTTGGAAACTATTAAATGTTATTTAATAGATGTATCAACAAAATTGTTATGAGAGTATAGAATCTACTTAAGATTAAACTTTAGGGTAATACACTTCATTATACAAAACATTTACAATTTCATCCATAACACAATAATAGTTTTATCTTTCAATGTTTCCTGAAAAATATGATTTGATATATGTAACTAGATTTTTTTGAGAGAATTTATATCATTATATTTATTTTCTACCATATTCAATGTGATAGTGGCATTATCAAATCCAAAAAATTCATCATCTAGATCCATTATTATTAGAAGAACCATCATACTATCTAATTATAAAGAAAAATTTGGTATTTTGATCCAAATTTTGAATATTTAACTTCACGGTTTCCATTGTAAGATAGATAAATAATATCAAGAAATAGATTAGATATTTGATGTATTAAGGATCATGAAAACTTGATTAGATCAAGGTTAGATCGAACTATATTCCCTGATACCGATTTTATGTGAAAAACATTGAATGAACAACCATGAAAAGGGTGAAAATAAATGGTGAACATCAAAATTTTATGTGGAAAACCAAAATCAATGAAAAATAAGGGAAATGGTAGGACTGAAAATTTACTATGAGATCTAGTTGGTTCATAATTAATCAGATTTCTAGAAAACAACATAAATTGAGGAATTTATCTCAATTATTAATGGAGGGACAATTCAAAAAATTAATAGAGATAATAAATGGTTGTTTATCATGTTAATTGGAGATAATGGGAATAACACCAATAGTTTGTTGTTGTCTTACTCCCACATTGTAGTAGAGACGACACCTTCGACCTAAACCTACTACCTAGTTCACAAAAACTCACATACATACATGTTATAGGCCACATTGGCCCTCCTAAGATCTACTAGGACATCATTCTAGGTTATCATCATCTCACCCACTCCTTCCTGATTAGGTCACATGTCATCATCAAACTGCTTCCTCTATGGATACCACCTTCATGTACTCATCTTCTCCAGGACACTAAATGGAACGTCCACTGAGCATACCCATCCTAAAAAACATTACCTTACTTCTATGTTTAATTAATGTAGTAAAATTCATGTTCTAAAAACTTCACAACTCATAACCCCCTTCCCACATGTAGTCAATCAAATGTTTACGTTGAAGTCTTGAGATATTTTCATTGACATATTACAAGCCTATAAAATGAGTTCATATCCATGTATCCCCATACTCACAAATTACACGATTGGATACATGGATAAAATCACATGTTTTTATATTTATAGAAATATATTTTATTTATCACTTATAAAAAAATTATGATAATGGAACCTTTTACACTACAACACAATCTCCCCTTGAGAGAACAAAAAATTATCTCTGTTAGTGATATAAAAGTTTTAACATAATATATATCACTAAAATATGATAACTTTTATGAGCACTAGAAAAGTACTGATAGAGGCCCCCATTATCAACACTAATAAAGAACTAATAAAGGGGGTTTGTATTAGTGCTTTTTCCATAATGATAAACACCCCTTTTTATCAATACTTTTTTAGCACTCATAAAGGTGGTCTATATCTGTGATTTTTAGTAATGATAAAGGTTGTGTTTCTCAATGCTAATAAAAGAAATGATAAAACTTGGAAAATATATTTTTATCAAGTATTAAAGTATTTTTCTAAATTTTTTACCCCACTTGTCTGTGATCACCCACTATACCTAACTCACTATCACATGTGATTCCCACCCATACCCACTTTTTCCACACTCTCCCCCACCCCATTGTCATCACTCTACCATTTTCCCCCTCAATTCTCACCCATTCATGTATAAATTCAAACCTGGGACCTCCATGTACAATAATAATTTACTTAAAACTACTCTATATTATTTTCTTCTATATTTTATAGTTATTATATTTATTTTTCAATATTTACATACATATATTATATCAATATATTTATTTATTTATTTTTCTAATTATTTTTAAATTCATTTTTAAAATATGTGTGTGTGTGTATTTATGTGTCTATGTATGTGTTTATATATTTATATATTTATACTCATGTATGTGTGTGTGTTTATGTATTATTTATATTTATTTAAATATATTATATATTAATATTCATTTACCTATGGTAGAATATTCCCATAAATATATATTTGTGTATTATGTCACATACATATATATTTATATATAATAATTATCTATACACTTTTATGGTGACAAATATGTTCATTCATTTTAATAAGGTAAAAAATATAGAAAATAAATTTTTATTTTTATATGGTTCATATATTTTAAATTTTTTTTAAATGTAAATATGTTTAAATATTTATTTATACAGTTAAATTTTTATATGTAAATATATGAATATATATATATATATATTAATTTATGAATAACACTAAAATATGAAAAAAAAACCCAATACATCCATATGAATGAAATAACAGAAAACAAATTTACTATCTACTAAAAAAAAGGAAATAAGACCTTATCAAATGAGGATGAAGTTTCCTTAAATGTTAAAAAAAATTAGTTTATCCCAAGTAAAAAATAAATTTTGGATTATATATAGTCTATCCACATAGATGGAAAACAAAGGCTAGGATCCACACAATCCTTTAAGAGTAAATCTCTTTACATGATTCGATTCGACATCACGTCGAGCCCAAACATACACCTGGATCAAAAGTTATGGCTATTTGAACTTAAAGTTTGGTTTTCAACTAATGTTATTATATTATTTAATTTATTAATTTTTTCTATCTCAAAATCATTTTTAAATTAATATTTCCTAATATTAATTATAAAATCATCAATAATATTAATTTTTAATTAATTTATACACCATTTTCACAAAATATATTATATATTAAGTGTAAACTCATATTTTGTATTATATAAATTGTATTTAATAAAATTTATATATATATATATATGAATATATTTTTATGTTATAATATTATCTTTAAGATTGTCTGTGTGTATATATATACACATTTAAAATGGTTAATAGTGCTCAAAAACATTGAGATATGGGGATTTTATTAGTGTCAAAAAAGAATTGATAAAGCTCTACCCTTTATCAATGCTAAAAAAGTATTGAAAGCGGGTGCCTTTTACCAGTGCTAAAAATTGTTCTGAAAAAGGAAAAAATTTATTATCATTAAAAAACTATTGATTAAAGGCATGATTTTTGAGTGTTAAAAAAATTTCTTACAAATGGCACTTTTTATCATCTCATTTTGTAGCACTGCTAAAAGTTCCTTTTATTAACACTTTTTTGTCACTAACTAATGGGAACACTTTGTAAGATGAAATATACAGTAGTGTTATCAGTGATAAAAAACATTTATAAAGGAGTCTTTTATCTTCACATTTTTAATCACTAATAAAGTATGACCTTATCGATATCATTTTTTAACAATTAGAAAACATAAAAAATATTATTTTAAATCTTATTTTAGTTATCATGCCTAATTTCATGTCAGAATAAAGTGAAATTAAGTCCCTCCCACCACCTTTTATCTGTACTAATTTTATACAAATTCAATGATAATTACAAAAATAAACTACCCAATGACTTTTCATAGCCACACACTTCTGTAAGGATTCAAACCTCTTACCTCCTTGTGCAAAGATAATTCCATTACCACTAAAACATATTGTATTTTTATATTATTTATGATATATCTATTTATTTGTATATATGTACATAAATATTTTTTATACTTATATTTTTTTATAAATTTATATATACTTATATAATTATTTTTAAGTGCATTTATATTTTTTTTATATATTTACATATATATATCACCAAATTTTCATATGGATTCATCAAATGGAATATTCCATGATCTAGATGTTTTTTTATATATAAATGGATCTATAAAACATTAACACTTTATTTGTAATCCTTTGGATTCAAAAACCCTTCTAGTAGTGACATTTAGAGATGTTCATAAAGGTTCCCATTAAGGAAGGACATTTTTATATCCATATTCAAAATATCAATAACATAAAATACTAATACAAAATGTATAAGTTGGATGTATTTTAAAATAACAACTTATAAAAATCCTTCATCATAGTACCCTGTTTTTGGTTTGAAAATCCTTTCACATCCATTCAAACATTATATATATTGAATTGAATATACATTTTGAGCTTCATCTTGAATACAAATTTATAGAAAACAAGATTTACATCCATTTAAATGTCTCCAAAAAACCATACATGTTTTTAGTACATGTAATCCTTTTAATAATCCTTTTTATAATTTATAGATTCATTACATATGGTAGTTTTTATGCCACTTAATTCATCCTTGTAGGTAACAATATATTTATTATCAAATAATAATCAGTTACCACAAAACCATATCAATCTGGTTCTTTGAAGTCTCTTGTACATATGTAAAGCACATATGTCTCTGGAGTATCATTTTCTATAAGGATATATGTAACTTATTGATATGAAATATATTGTGTGTCATGAACATAAAATTCATTGAATTATGTTTCCCTCTGATGATATCATTCAGAGATGTGCTCCCTATGAAGGAAAATGGGATGTCTGTTAATCAAAACCCTTTTGTTAAAAAGTCATATTGATAATATCCTTTTTTCTTTAACCTATAAAGATAAACATTGTCCATGATATAACATGTTTTTTTGTATAAATGATGTTAATAAACATTTTACAACCCCACACTTTTATATACAATAATATGGGTTTATTTGTATATGAAAGTGGGTATCGAATAACACCTTTAACTTTAGTTGAAACTCAGTTTAGAATGTGCATTATTATGTCTAAATAATATCCCTAAAATGATATTGGATGAGTATCATAAATCATCATCAATATCACTACACTCAATAAGTTTTCATTCCTCCTCTCAATCACATTATTCCACTGGGGTGTGTATTGTGTAGTATGTTTATATAATATCCTAGAAACCTATAGATAATCAATGTTATCCTGATTAAGATATTTTTTACCACAATCTGAGTGGGGTATCTCAATAATCATACCATGGTGGTTTAAATTTAATTATTTATTCATTTAATTTATGAAAGGATAATCACTTATAACTCATTATATTGGGATATTAACAGTTATTAAGGCTATTAGTAATTTTTTTGAAATATGATCACACACCTATAGCATAAAATGGAAATGGTCCATACACATCTATTTGAAACTCCTCCATAATTCTTATAGTACATTGTCTCTTTCTACCTGATGGGTATTTGGTAAATTTCCCTTTCAAAAAACATGACACATAATAAGTGGTTTTAGATTAAAATATTATAAATATCCATCTTGGTGTAATCTGGTAAAATGAATTCCATTTATATTGCCTAGTCATTGATGCAGTAGTTGGGTGTGGTATGAGTCATGTAAAATAGTTTTATCATCAATTTACATTAGATAGATTATAAAATCCAAAAAATATATAAATTTAATTAAATGTTCAATATAATAAAAAATTATATCTTTATTGAAAATTAACATTTATTTATAAATTTCAAAATAAATTCATATGAATCAATTATGGACATAAAAATCATGTTTTTGATTATTTAAGGAACATAATTACAATATTTCAAGATTAATAGCAATCCAATCGACAATAAGAGGTCATAATCTCTAATATGCAAAACTATAAGTATGGATCTATTGGATTCTTGTATATCAATATCCCATGAGAAAATATTATTGAATCAATATGGTTTATAAATTATAATACATATTTTATCATTATATTCTATATCTGATACTTGGTTTTTAGAAATAGATAAAATTCAATCGAGAGTGAATACACCACAAGAACCCCCATGCTTCTTTATCTGGGTGTAATTCTTTTTCCACTAGTCTTTATTTCCAAATGTGAGATATATATCATTTTGTACCCTTGATTTACCATTGAATATTATTATCTTGGTAATATGATTCAGTGGTTCCTTAAACTTTGTCATAGTATAAGAGACCTAAACATTTCCTTTCTCTTACCTACCATAAGAAAATATGTTTTTCCTTACTTTATGTCTTTATCAGCATAGAGAATCAGATTAAAGGGATTTTAGAGATACGTATCTCTGTTTTTTATTGTAAAAAATATAAAAAATCTAGAGAACATACCAGGGAGTGATGAAATAATGAGATGAGTATAAAGTTCATTGAGCAACTTAAACCCTTGAACATCCTAGCGTAAAATATGATAAATTATTTTAACTACGTAAGATTCATGTGGAATAGCTTATTAATGAATTCTCACGAAGAGAGACTTAAAGATATGAAATAGTTCTTATATATCCATCTCTTAATAAAGATCATGGAGATGATTGAACCCATGTTATAATGTGACTTAATGGGTTCACAAGACCTAGATGAAAGTATCAATCACTAAAAAATATCACATAATTTAAGTGTAATTTTTATACAATTAACTCCTCATCACACTCCTATTTAGCTAATAAAATAATGAAAATGATTTTGAGAACATAAGACCTCAATTCAGGGGAAATATAATTCGTAAACGGCTGAACGATTCCTAGATGTTACTATTAGTCTTCATATGATCTTTTTCAAAAATTGATCACATGTATAATGTATTTATGGATCCTATAATTTTACTACAACAATATTATAAAATATTATTAATATATTATTTAATTAAAAATATATGTGATAGTTTTTTTATTAATTTATTTATTTTCCTAGTACATTATCATTTACCAACAATCATCGCCCTTAAATTTGGAATTCCCTATAATGTGGAAATTATAATGGAAAGTATTAATAAACACATTCTAATAATCCATAATATGTAAATTAAACAATTAGAATGATTTCATGTAGGCAGTCTTGTTAACTAGATATTTACTGCTCTTTGATTGGTTGAGGGGACTCCCCAATCATGAAATATTAACTCAATATTTTTCAACACTTCCAACCAAAATTGTATTGGATATCATATGTCTATTTTACCCGATATAATTTGTTCAAGTAAACCCAAAACCATCATAATAATCCCAAATAAAAGAAAATGTTTAGACTATTACCATACATACAATTAATTCTATAGTTTCATTATTTATTAGATAATTTATGGATTAGTATAAGATAATATATAATTGGCATGTTTTTTTAAATTATGTGTAAATTTATTTATTTTAGCTCTTACGTGTCTTATTAATTTATGGTGTATTTTAATTAAGTTATTAAAAAATAAAAAATATAACATTTATTTATAGTCCATTAATTTATATTATATATTTTCATGTTAACATATTTTTTATATGTGATTATGTTATGGAATCCAGAAAACACCACGCCTAAGAAATAAATAAAATAGATAAATTAATTGAGCATGTTCTTCTCTATCTGTTTATTTATTAATCGGATATCAAATTGACCAATGGACCTTGGGGGAAATTTTTTTTTACTTATTGGGGAAGGAGTTGTTGTTTTCCAACAATTATCCTATGTATCATCTAGGTTGGTTTCACCTAATATTTAATTGGTACCTCCTCAATGCACCTAGATACACATTCAATTATATATATTTTTTCCCTCATTCAGGTGAGGGGAACAAAATGACTGGTTATGGGGGAAATTACATAAAACAACCTTAGACACACATGTCCTACAAAATGATATAGGGTCAAATGATGTGATGACCATTTCATTTAATTTAATATTAAATAATTACAAAACCCACACACTTAATATTAAATTAAATAAAAATAATATATACATATTACTAGTTTATATTAATGATCATTAACATATAGGTAATGAATACACTTTTAAAATAAGTGGCAAGAAATCAATTCAATTCATTATTCACTAAAATAAAATGTGTGTGAGTTAATATTATCAATTATTAATTTAACAATTTTTTTCATTTTATCTTAATCTCCATCCAATATATGTTGGAAATAACCATTCTATGCAATTTTAAATAACATAAAAGCATTATTTAAACTTCAATTAAATATGTACCTAACTTTATCTTGTAAGTAACTCATTGAGTACCTATTTAAACTTCTCTACATGGCCCTTGTTGAATAAGATGCACCCAAATGACATATCACATACACAACATGTGATGTAAAATTATGGTGTGAAATATGAATAAATTAATTATGGGACTCAGTTATATTACGTTGTGTGTACCAATTTAATTTACATGGAGTATGTAATAATTTAAAATATATATTAGTTGTAGTTATAAATATTACATCTAAATAAATTAAGAATTTTATATGATATAAAACCTATAATATCGAGTCTACTTTCAAAAACATATACATGGACACAATCTGATGAGGTTTAATAGAGTAATAAATTATTTTTATAATTTTCACATATATTAGTTCGTTACGCGATAGCTACATACAATGTATCTTACTCCCTCAATGTCTGTGATACCCCATAGGACTAGCCATATATTTATATACAGACATTTTAAGGTATGGAGAGTGTAAAACTAGAACATGCCATGTAACCACCTTTTTTCAAAGATTTCAATTAGTACACATAATTTAATTAATTCATGATTTTTATTAGAATATTAATTTTTCACTATGAAAACATTTGGACTATACATCATATAACTTGATTATATGATATATAGTTTGGCAAGTCATGTGCCAGATTTTATGGTCAATTAGTTTCATGTATTAAATATGTTTGCATGTACTTATTTCATGAAAAACCACATAATCCAGGATTTTTGGGTGTAATCTACTTGGATATAGAACATGTTCTATTAGGATACACATTGTGTACTCCTATACTATCTGGCTAGATCAACCGAAACCACATTATGGGATCATCAAATTTTCATTCTTTATTAATAACAACATCTGAGTTATATTAGAGAAAAATGAAGAAAGGAAGAGGATATATCAAAAATTAGATTGTAAGAATGAACTTCGTGAAATGAAAACTACATTTTTAAACAAATAAATTATCAAAAATCAATAAATTATTTTAAATTTAATTGTGACCACTCTGATACCACTTTATGGTTTAGAATGTAGTGAGAGTACCTATTTGGAAATTTTTACCATAGATATTTTCTACTTCAATGAGTAATCTTTAAAGTACATGACAGTGAATATAATTACCAATTTATTTTTTATATAATATTTAGAAAAACACTAGAATAAAGGGAGGATCCTTTTTACTTAAAAATTATAAATAATTTAGAAAAAAAGAAGAATTATTGCCTTGATCATGAGTGATTTTATTGATGAATGGGTTGATCATTTGAGCCTCAATTGGTGTATCACCATTAAATTTCAATGTCCCAAAGAAGATACCTTATAGCAATGATCCATATATGCTCTATTGATATTCGAATAAAATCGATGAAATATTGGGTTCTAGCATGATTGATAGATCACATTACATTGTTCAATTTAATCAATTCATGTTCCTTTGATATTAAAGGAATATATCATGTTCTTCTTAGTCTTGAGGGAAATTAAGGAGGAATTTTTTCAACCATGATTGAGAGAATATCCTAGGGAAATTATTTAGTTGGTGATATTATTCTTTTTAGGGAATGTTTCATACAATGATTATCCTCAACAAAAAAGACGTAGTATCCTACTTATTTACACTTTTTTAGGATTAGATGTTTTTTAATTTCACATAGTCCCTTAATAATATATTAAACACTTAATGAACCCTATGACATGTGAAATTATAATAATAATTTATCTAATGGAATGTGAAAACAACCACAATGATAAATATTATTTTATAATATGATGAATAAATATTTATCATAAGACCCGAAACATAGTTCATTTTACCTCCACATAATTTATTAAATTCCCAAATAAAAATTAGATTAAATATTAATCAATAAATAAATAAATGTTATAGTCGTAGTCTGGTGAATAATTTTTTATTTAATACTCACATAACAAAATAAATTATATAAATAATAAACTTTTTAATTATCATACACATAAGAAGAGATAAATATATATTATATATCCATGGAAGTAAATAATTGTTGGGAATATATTGTCTCAATAATACTATATAAATATTATTTGTTTGATCCTCAAAAATAACCTTGATTTCTTTACTAATGAAATTACATTAAGTATTCTCATGAATATATTTCTTAGTATATTTTTTTAATTATAGGTTATAATATTTGTTAAAATATTATTAATGTGTCTTGAGGTATTCTAGAAAAATTGTTCATACCCTATGTTTGTAAGTATAAGAATAAATATGGCTCAGAGAACATTCATTTGAAATAACACTTTTTCATAATGTACCTAACACTATTGCAAAATTATTATTTATTAACCCAACATTTGGGCGAAATCCAACATTTGAGAAAATATAATGCATGTATAAACAGCCATATATTTGTAAAGAAACATATATATAAAGAAGAATAATATAGTACATCAACATTAATTTTGTAATAAATGGTACATTGTCAACCCTATGTTGGGAGTTTTCTCATCTAGTGAAGGATCCCAACATTTAACTATTCAAAAATGGAGTTTAAGTTAAAGATATTTTCTATGATTTCTATAATAGTATCGATGGATGTAAATATTGTTCTAAATAAATTTTATGATGGATTAGAAGTACCATATTCAATGGAGTAAATTTTTCCTATTTTAAAGGAATGTTATGACTATCTTGAATGATTTGAATTTTAATGTTTGATATTTGTTAGTAGAAGTTATGGGATATTATCAACCACAATAAATCAAATATTTCCATATAAGTATTGAGAGTATTTTATTTTTTTATATGAATATATATTTTTCAAATATCTTTTTCAATAAATATCTACTACAAAGTAAAACAAGATCTAAAAACTATATTATTTATAAAGAAGCTACACTTTAGAGATATATATATATCAATATAATGCTTCTATGTAATCATTTTTGTCTGTTAGTTTCTATTTTTATTAAAGATTAAACACAAACAAGATCTATTCAAAGCTATTATCTCTTGAAAAAATTCATACTTAAACAATAATATCCATATTCAGTCATTTACTACTGCCACTATGATCAAGATATTATTTGTTCAATCAAATCAAACTCGTTTTATTTATTGGAGTTTCATATTCACAAACTAATCTATGGATAAACTGGTTCCCTGTAAAAGAAAATAAAGGATCTTTAAAGGCTTATTATAGAGGTCTCAGATGCTTTCACTTAGTCTGGGATGTCTTGTGATAAAAGGACATTTCTAGTGAAAAAGACTAAACTCATAGAGAGAGGGTTGGTGGAGTGGACTAGGAGATATTTTTTCCCAAAATCACTATAAAAATTAATGTGTTCTTATTTATTGTTTTTCCCCATGTTAATTTAATTATATAAGATAATGATGCATATCTTTATAAATCAAAAAGCTTGCTAAAATATAGTATCTATCAATATTATTGAAAAGAAAAAATTCACCCCCTCTTGTGTATATTTGTATTATTATGAAATAAAAAGTTGTATCTGATTGGATCTTCTTGGATAAATCAGATAAGAACTATAAATATCATAGTATAATGTATATATAAAGATCGATGTCAATTGATGATCCAAGAGAAGGTATGTCAATGATACATGCTCCATAATTCAATGGTGATTACTATGGATTATGAAAACATAGTATGATCATCTGTCTGAAACCCCATGGATTTATAATATATATGAAGATTATCACTCTATATGTTAATCTTGAAAACCCAAAAATAGGGTATTCTACCAAATAATCTGAGTATTCCATAAATTCAAAAGCAATGAAATCTATCATTTTTTGTAATTGGTCTTGAAAAATTCAATCAAGTATCTTAGTGTCATATAACTTATGAAATGTGGAAGAGGATCATTGTTGCATATGAAGGAACTAAAAATGCCATACAATTACGGTATGATACTAAAAAATTATTATTTGATAACTTCACAATGTAGGATTTTAAAATCATGAGCTGAATTAATGGGCGATTGATAGAAATAGTCATTGATATTTCTACTATAAGAAATACAATTACTTAATTAGACCGAGAAATGAAAGTACTTATAGTACTACCCTACAAATGCATTGGTATATCTGCATCTATAAGGAATTCATTATCAATAAAAGATTTTACAATAAAATAATTGATTATAACCCTCATGTTTTAAGAAGTATCGAATAAAGTTTTATATGAATATCATAAGAGAGTAAAATAGAAAACAATTCCATTAAAATTACATCTTGGAAGCCTAAAAAGAAATTAAAATAATACGTCAAAATCTCAAAGTATTTTGACTGATCAGAATCTGAAATGGAACTAGATCATCTATCTAGAAAATTTAGAAAATTATATAGAAAAAATATTGGTTTTAAAAATCCTTCAATAAATATAATAAAGGATCTAAAGAAATAATTTTCCATGAATGAAAATAGATGGGTCATATCAAACTTTATTTCTCATAGTTAATATAAGATAAAATAATGATGGAATATAAGATTCAGAATAATGTTTATTATGAGCATAATGGGAAAAGATCTATGAAGGATACTTAGTGTGTGTCTAAAGACTCCAACAGATCTTCCAAATATGACTCAAAAAAGATACAAAAAATTCAAAGAAAACATGTGATTTATGGCTATGGAAGAAAATGAGGTGTAATCTTATTGTTCTTCTATTTTTGATTATGATAGCTACTCATGTACAAAATTAGATTATTTTTTCTCGATGATTGATGGAAAATATGATTCTCTAGTAAAAATTCATAAGTAAATAAAAACATTCATAATGATGTTTTTTGTGAAATGGGTGTAATTCAACAACAACAATAATAATTAAAAGAAATATTTAAGAAAAATAAATAAAATTTTAATGTTCAGAAAAATATAATAAAAGAATTATAAGATGAAGTGGAATCATTAAAAAGTGATGCTAGTTTATCCAAAAAAGGAGAAAATTCTCTGAATGTGACTTCATAAATAACTATTATTAAAAATAAAATATATATAATTGGAATTAGTTGAGAGAAATCAAAATTCAGTAAAAATTATTTTGGGAAAAGGTCTAAAAATGATGCATGCTTCTATTAGGGAATGAAAATACATTACTATAAAAACTGTTGATTAATAAATCCTTAGATAGGTTTATTATGAAGTTTTTTATTTCTAAAAACATTTATTAATCAATTAATGAATTTTTTAAAAAATAAGTAAAATATAAATTCCCAAATCTTTTCCTGTTGATATAGCTAGACCCTAAAAAATAAGGGAAATCAAACAAACTCTTATATACATACTTTGGTAGAAAATGATCATAGAAAAAAATTCTATATGGTATAAGGATATTGAATACTCATGAAATATGGGTTGGGAATATTTTAACTTTCATACACTGGGATAAAGATATGGGGGACTAGTAACAATTGGTGGAAATTCTAAAGGGATAATAGTTGGAGTTGGATAAGTTGAAGATTCGAAGTAAATATCAATCAACAAAGTGATATATTTTCAAGGACTCAATCATAACCTGATAAATACTAATATACTCAATGATGCCAATTTTTATGTTGTTTTATCTAACAATTATTGATCAATTTTAAATGGTAAACCAAAAAAATTTATAGAACCAAGAAATGAAATTTTTTATAATCTTGATCCCTCGTTTATATAAAATTTGAATAGTCTAATTGTTGATAAAATGTCTCTGATATTTGGAATAAAAGGCTTATACACTAGAATGTATTTAATTTATATTATTTTTCTAAGAAAAACATAGTTTCTAATTTTTCTAGTTTTAAAATTAATAATGGTAGATTATATCCTGCATGTCAAATTATAAAACAATAGAAATCATCTGTCAAATCACTCAATAAAGTTGTTACATCAAAATAGTGAGAACTTATCCACGTGGATTTTTTTGGATAGTCAATGGTAGCAATTTTGGATGGAAAATTATATTTTTATATACTAGTTTATGATTTTCAATATTTACAAGGGTTTATTTTCTAAAACATAATAGTGAATTTTTCATTGTTTTTTGAATATTCTATAAATGTATTCGAAATGGAAATGGGTTAAAACAATTTCATTAAGAAGTTATCAAGGTGGAGAATTTTAGAATCAAGAACTTAATTCATTTTTCTCAAACGTAGTTATTAAACCCACCATTTAAAAATTAATAGCACCTAAAAATGTAATTATTGAAATAAGAAATAGAAATATTCAAATTATTTTAGGGACTATGTTGAATGAATATAGCCTTACTATATATATTTTAGAATAATATTTAAAAATATATTTCTTATATGAATAAAGTTTTAATAATACCTACTATTAAAAAGACATCCTATGAAATTTGGAATAATAAAAAACCAACATTAATGTTCTTTAAATTATTGGGATGTAAGGTGTATATCTAGATTACTAAGAAAAACCTTGTTAAATTAGATAAAAAAGATGATGAAGGATTTTTTATATGATATTATGATACCTATAAAGACTATATAGTATATATAAAAAATTAAAGAATTGTTTTAAGAATTAGTCCATGTGAAGTTTGATGAAAGTGGCCCTTTTGATAATAAGAAAGATCTGACAAATGAAATTGTTGAATATTTTTACAACATTAGGCTTGAATCACCTAAGTATGAATTTTAATATAAAATAAATGAAATCCATCCCACTCTAGAATAACATGTAGCTAGTGATCCTAAAAGTGTATTACCTAGACAGTCTAGAACCTTAAAGGATCATTCTTTAGAGACTGTTATAGTAAATCTAGATACTAGAGTAATAACTAGAAGAAATTTAGGAAATATAGATTAATTTTCATCCTTCCTATAAAAATTAAAACCTAATACTATAGAATAAGATTAAAAAGAAAAAAATTGGCTAATAATTATGTATGAAGATCGTAATCAATTTAGTATAAATAATGTGTGTGAATTAGTTGACATACCAATGAATTATCTAGTAATAGAAACCACATGGGGTTGTAGAAATTAATAGGATGATCAACAGATCATTATAAGAAATACAGATCTATTAGTAGAAAAAGGATACAACCAAAAAAAAGGATCTACTATGATGTAACATTTTCTCTTATTTCTAAATCATAAGAAATTAGGATGCTTATAGGTTACACACTGCATATGAATATTAAATTATATTATAAGGATATAAAATCTTTATTTTTATTTGGTCATTTAATTAAGGAATATAATATTGAACAGCCACTAGGTTTTGAAACACATCATCTACAATATTAAGTTTTTAAACTTACTAAATCTCTTTATGGCCTTAAAAAGTCACCCAGATATTGATATGAAATATTAAGATCCTTTTTATTAGAAAATGGAGTTTATGTAGGGTAACAATATCATACAATTTTCAATAAAATTTTGTGTTCTGATATATTATTAGTACATATTTATATAGATGATTTTATATTTAGTTTAACAAATAAAAACATTTTTAATTATTTTTCAAAACCTATGAAAAAGGTATTCTAAATTATTATGATGGGAGAATTAAATTTATTTTCAAGATTTAGAATTTATCAAAAATATTAAGGAAATATTTAAAGTAAAATTAAACACATTATTAATTTATTGAAAACTTTTTACTAGAAAATAATAAGACTTATACAACTCTCATTTTTACTAATGTAAAATATGATTTATGTAAAAGCCCGAGATTTTATGAAAAATATTCTTTTTAATTTTATTAATGTCTTGTGTTTTACGCTACACCAAAAGGAGCTTGAACAACACAAATCCTTGACTTGCCTTGCATTACACGCAATCACGACCTTCCCCGATAGCGTGTGTAATACGCAATACCGAGTTTCACTAAACAACGATATGCTATTAAAATATTATTAAAACTAGCCGTTATGAATAGTAATAACCACTTTTTAAAACTCTTTAAATCTTATTTTTCAAAATGAACTTCATTTTTGGATTCGGAGTATCGAATTTAGCCTAAGGTGAAATTTTGGTACATTTCGGATAACTTTCATATTCTGATGAATAGTGAAAATTACTAAATTTTATTTAAAAACAACTTTTTTAATCGAAATAATTAATATTGATAAATTATTAATTTGAGTGGTTTTAAAGTGTATTTAGAATATATTTTTACAATTTAATACAATGTTGGTCATTGGATGTAATTTCACATTTAAACTAGTTATAAACTAGTGTCAATCTTTTGATAGATATTGTTTCTTAAAAACACGCTATTTGTTTTAACAGCGGGATTTAATTATAAAATTAATTAATGCAACTTCTATGTTATGAATTTGGTAAAATAAACTTCATTTCTGAATTCGGAATATGAAATATAGCTTAGGATGAAATTTTGGCATTGTTCTGAAAAACATCAATTTTTGATGAATAGTGAAACTACTAAGTGGTAGGTTAAAAACTGAATTTTGCATAAAAAATAATTTTACCACTTCTGTGAATGGAATTTCGAAAATCCGACAGACACGGTTAATATCAAGGACTAAAATGTGGTTCAATGAGATGAAAATAATTTTTGGTGAATAGTAACTTTTTACTTTTTTTACCACGGTTAATAGTAAATAGGGTAACTAAGGGTAAATATGATATTACTATTACCCTAACACATGTCCTAATTCTATTGGATAAGTGTAATTCGACCAATAACAACCTTATGAATATAATATGACCATTTAGGCCCACTTGGATTAGATTAGGACATTTATTATTATTTAATTCAAAGAAGAGTTAAAAGAGTTAAAATCAAAGTTTATTTACTAAAACATTTTTAATATGGGGTTATACATAAGATAAATTCGACTATAAATATTCATTATAAATCTAAGAAGATTTCCTACATAATGGTATTTTATTTATAATTTTTAGACTTTAAATAAAGTAATTTATTTATGACACAACGATGATGCAGTAATTACCCTTTTAAGGAAATATTAACATAATTGATGTTATAAATGCTCAAATGAATGTAATTTAAGACATTTTATGAATTAAACTAATTTTATAGGTTACTATGATGTATTAGTGTTGATTTAATCAACTTGGTTCGAACATATAATTCTGTTATGACTTTCAAAAAAATCATATATCAAATAGTGTCAAAATTGACACAAAATAATTTTTAAATCAACTATTATATTATTAATTGTTATTTTATTCCTAAAAATCTAAGGTTCGGCCAAATGACTTAGATAAGGATATATATATTAATAATAAACAATTTCGGGTTCGTTTGGCATGTTATAGTAAGTGTATTAACCATATAGTGAAAGAAAACAAAAAGACACGGTAAAAGTTAAATTAATTAACTTAGAGTTAAATCTAATTGATAAGGTTAAAATAATACCCTAAACTTGTCTAAATCCTATTGGATGATAGGATTTTGACCCATCCCCACTTTAGCTTCGAAATAAGACCCTTTGGAACCATTATAAACTGATTTTGACTTTAATATAAAATAATATTTTGAGATATTCCTAAGGTGACCCTCTCCTCCCTTATAAAAGGACACCTCCTCCCCCTCCTCCTCACACCAATTTGAGCACTCAAGCTCGTCCAACCCCTGCCAAAATCTCTTCTCCACTTCCCTAAAAACATCCTAGAGGTTCTGGTCTTCCTCAAAGACCAATTTTAGTGCCCTAAGAGGAGGTCTCAAAGAGGCACTTCAAAGAAGAGGTAATTACCGTTACCAATTCTTTCATCTTTATTTCTTCTTCCACTTCTTCTTCTTAGGTTGTTTCATTATGAAGTAATAACATCAGTATCACTCATATACTGATATGTTATTATAAGTATGAAAAAACCCTATTTCACCATCTATCCATCCTACGGAAAAAGAAATCACCGCGCGTGCGTACGTACGGAATACCATCTCCACGCCGTGGTGTAATCTATTTTCCACCACCACCTTACATGGATGGGTATAATGGTGTAAAGAATAACTATACATAGTTATTACAACATCATATTGATTCTGATATATTGTATGATCCACTCCAATTCAATTCAATATTTATAGAAATGATATCATCGCTCGTGCGTACGTACGGACTACCGTCTCCACGACGCGATGAGATTCATTCTCCATGTTAACCATTTAAGAATGATTATAATGTATATATAAGAAATAATAATGAAATATATGACATTATAAAGCTACTGGATTTATGTATATATATAAATATGTATGTCATCTACTTACTTCCATTTCAAGACAATAAGGAAAGGAAAACAACGTTCATGCGTACGTACGGACTACCGTCTCCATGAACGGTGTTTTTCATTTTATTTATCTACCTATTATATATATATATATACTGAATATATATGATATATAAATCATATTTTATATTCTGGAAGTGAGTAAATCATGATATAAGTAATAATGATGTCAAGAACAACAAGTCAAAACACCTACGATAAATGAAACGATTTTACCCAAAACGCTTCTTTAACATGGAATTTACAAAAGAACGGGTAATATAATGTCATAAGTGAACCATATATGATATCATAACAATTAATATGATTCTGTAATAAGTGAATAACATGATTTAAATCATTATACAGGAGGTTCGGACACTTACAAAGCAAGTCGGACCTAAGGATATAAAGAAAGGTTTTTAGGTAAAAAAAAGGGAAGATCTTTATGGGAGATATTGAAGATCTTTCACCACGATTAGAAGATTACGTTCCGAGTTTCCAAAGACACTAAACTATTACGATCCTTGTGTGTGTGTTTTTGTTATGTACTAAGTATTCCGCAAAATTAATGTAATTTCCATGTACGTCAAGATACGGGTCTCTACAATTTAGATGAAGATAGAAAACTAGTTAAAAATAAGTAATACAAATGTATGATTGGTATGTTATTATATTTTTCTTCCAGATGGCTAGACATAATGTTTCATGTGTGTTTATGTGTCATATTTTGGTCAAAACCCAAAATAATTCCATATTTCCATTTTTAAAATAATTTTTTAATATTTAAAAGGAATTATTTTTCAATTTTTACATCACTCAAAAACTTAATATTTTAATTTAATTTCATATTTAGATGTTAATTTTGGAGGATGTAGATTGGATAGAAAAATAACATCAGGAACCAATCACTTTTTAGGAAAATATTTAGTTTCATGCTCAACTGAGAATCAACATTTAGTTTCAGTATCAACAACTAATGAATAATATCTATCTTTTGGAAATTACTGTGTATAAGTGTTGTGGATAAAACCCACCTTACTAGAATTTGGACTGAATCTTAATAATATATCTATTTTATTTGATCATACAAGTGATATTAATATTTCCAAAAAACTTATAAGTCCTTCATAAACCAAGAATATTGATATAAGACACCATTTTTAAAGATATCACATTCTCAAAAGGTATATTTACTTATAATTTGTAAATATTTAATATCAACATTATGATATTTTAAATAATACAATTCCCACTACTAGTTTTGATTTAATTAAGTGGGAGTTATGAATAATTAATTTTAAATAAATTTTTATTAATTTGATTCCGTAAATTTTATTTTAATATATTTTTTATTCAGCTACTTATTTATTTATTAATCATTTAAATGAAAACAAGAATTTGTTTCATTTTTGAAAAAGTATGTATTTTTTAAATAAAGAATTAATGATAAAATTGAGTGAACGGATCGAGAAACTAGTCCAACATCACAAAAACCATTAGAAACCACACTCTCTCTCTTTGACTTATAGAGCACTCATTTTTTTTGAAACCCAATATTCTAAAACCTTAAAACCACATATTTTTATAAATATTCATTACTCAGAGAGAAGATGCATATGAACAAAGGGGAAAAGTGAAAATCTATTACATATAGAAAAAGTTTTCATATAAAGGTAATTGATTTCGAATGGATCCATATTTTAAATCTTCTTCTACAACATTCTCTAGTGTTTCAATGTCTATAAATTCCTTTTACTAAATAGAAGACTGAGAGTATTTTTGATATAAATGTAAAAGAGTTATTCCAAAATACTTAGTTATGTTTTGGTGACATAGTGGATTTCATCATATTTCTAGTAAATTTTAGAAATTGTTTATCTCTTCAGTATAAATAGAAAATTTCTTTAAGTGCCCCCATGAAGATTGTTTTTGTTTCAATATTCTATTGATTGGATATCGATAATATAAATCATAGGATATTATTTTATTTTTATTCATCTCCACCCAAATATGAAAAAATATTGTTGAGGATCTTGAGGCTTATCAAAAGGTTATGTTCATGTTTATTCAGTCATAAATTATTTTAATAATTTCTAATATTGATTATATTCTTTATCCAGACATTAATATAATATTTTTTTATGATATGAGATATTAAGATAAATTCAGTAAGTTACATTTTATGGTGCATGCCCTATTATTTGTAGGAGGAGGAAAGAATGTATTTTTATCCATATGGAAAGATAATTTCATTGTTACTGTACAAAAGAGGCATTATTAGATATGTACAGATGGACACCAAGTGTCATAAAAATAAAATTATCAAAGTTCAAACTCTATGGAAGATAGGATTATTCTAGAGTACAGTATAAGGAAAACTGTTACCTATTGGTGTATAATACCAACAATGATCTAGTCCTATTTCTAATAGGGATAAAGTGATTTTTATAACTATTACTGCATTCCCAAATTAAGAAGATGAAGTTGTGGAATCTAGAATATATGATGCTTTTCGTAAAAGGATACATGACATCAAATACTATGTCAATATTTTAGAAGCTGCAAGATATGTATCTAAATATCTTAAATAATATTTCAAAGAAAAAAATATTGAGTCCCTTGTCATCTGGTCCAGAGAAAGGGATTAACATATAGTTCAAGATTGTATATATTTGGCACTAGAAATAGATGTTGTCATATCTAGTGAAATTTCTCAACCAGACAAGAGAGAAGAGAAAGAGGATGTTTTTTTTAATAAAGATGAAAATAAAAATCAAATAATATCCGATGAAGAACACATTTTGTAAAATTCTCATGAAAATGAGCAATCTCAGCTAGAGTATCTAACACAACATGGATAGAAAAAATCAATTAAATTTGTCCATAGGTAATTCCCTAAACAAGGAAATATTTGTACATGCTGATGTTATAGTGGTTATTAAGGAAATTTTTTTTCCTCTAGTGATAAAACTAATGAAAAATATTTATCCCAGGTTGGTAGAGGACAAACATCTCAAGCCCAAGAATTGGAATATGATGATTCATTAAAAAATAGAATTGAAGGATTTGTTTTTCATTTTAAAAATATTCAAGAAGAAAAATCAAGATTAAAACATGAAATATAGGCTATAATAAAATATTTGGAATATTTAAGAAGTAAACTTGTTCCGAGAGAATAATTAGAATATTTTTAGGCCCAACTGATTAATATCAGAGATGGTAATTGTTACAATAATAGACTTTGCTGATTATCATAGATAAATGGATGATTAGTTTGGAAATCTCTAAGAGGAGTCTGTTTCCCAAAAAAACAAAGATTTGAAGAGATATTTGGGGAGTTAGTTTGAATCCATCAGATATGGTGAAAATTATTCTGGAGAATCTATATCAAAACCTCACAATTCTCCAGATTTATTTATAACTCTTGAATCCAATACTGTGGTCATGTATAGTTTTAATGACCATATTCAGACTCTACAATGTAAAAGTTCTCCTCTCAGTGTTAAGTTGGACAATAAATGAGTTATTATTGAGAATATAACTTTAGGAGTTCCAATAATACAAAATATTATCAATTAGTTGGGTTCAATTCTATCAATTTTTGTTTTCTTACAGGAAACATTTCATGAATTTATGAAAGTAAATTTAGTTGAATGTTTAAATATTGGTCAAGATTCAATGATTTTGAGGAGCAACATGGTAGAAAATGTTACTCAATGTGTATGAAGAAAAATTGAAGAATTTAATATTATGGCTATTATTATTTCATCATAATTCAACACCTCCTCTGATCTATCCCCCTAACATTCATATAGCCCTAGTTTTTAAACCTTTCTCATCCAACATTATTCTTGTTATCATAAAAAAAATTTTAAAAAAATCTTTCATTTTTTAATGTTTCTATTTTTATTACACCTTCTCATCACTACTACCAGAACACATATATCATTTTTAACTTAAGAAGAATATAAAATTCATTTATAATTATGTTCAACATTGAATGTGTTTTAATCCATTTCCATCATCTTTATTTTTTACATTAGAAAAACGGGGAGAAAATTTTGTAAACCATCATTCTTTATTCATTTACAAGACATTATTTTATAAAAAAGATTGTATATTTTATGTAAATGAATACCTATAATCTCAATGTATTTTTAATGATATTATTCCATTTGTGTTTATAATTCCTATATTTTACATAAGTTATGTTATGAGTTTTTTATCATAAAAAAGGGGGAGAATGTTGGGCATGTATTGCATTAAAAATATTCTATATATATTATTGATTTTGATTCTCATAAATACCATTTTTTTTAATAATTATATTACATTAACTATTTTTTAGGAATATATTTGTTGATAATATTATTTTATTTACATAATATAAAATTTGTTAAAATATTCTAACAATGTCTTGATTTATTCTAGAAACACTGTTAATACCACACGTTTGTAAGTGTAAGCATAGAGTATTTTTTAGAAACCATAAATTTGAAATAACAAGTATGGATATTGTACCCAATTTGGTTGGAAGATTATTTTTAATCAATCCAATATTTGGATGAAATCCTACATTTAAGAAAAGGGAAAGTACGTATAAATGAGACTACATTTGGAAGGAACCATATGTTTAAGGAAAAAATGTATGATACATCAACCTTACTTTTGGAATAAATAATACATTTTGAACCCTACATTTGGGGTTTTTTTGTCACATGATGGAATTATATGTTTGACTATTCAATGAAAAAGTTTAAATTAAAGATAATTTATATGATTTCTGTATAAATTTCAATGGAATTAAATATCATTCTGAAGTGTTTTAAAAAAATTAAAAGTATAGTGTTCAATCGATAAATTTATTTCTATTTATAAGAGATGTTATGAATCTCTTAAATGATTCAAATTTTAATGTTTTCAATTTTCAAGTGATATTCTGGGATCTACTGAATCAAAATCAAGACAAGATTTTTATATAATATCCAAGTTTATTTTCTCTTCCTCTATGACTATATATTTTTGAAATTTAATTTTGAATATAGAACTAATGCAAATAAAGAAAATATCAAATGAATCTGTTATTTATGAAGAAACTACACATTAGAGATATACATATTTCAATTTCATGTTTTTGTGTAATCACTGTTGTTTGTTCATTACTATTTTTTATTGAAGATATCTTGTAACCAGGATATCTTCAAATCTATTCTTTATGAAGATATTAATAATTGAAGAAAAAGATTTGTATTCTATCTATTTTTTATCCAAATATGATCATGAATATGTTTGTTAAATAAAATCAATATTTTTTAATTTATTGGAGTATTGGCTGATCAAACTCATTCGTGGAATAGTACCAGCTTCTCAAACAAATCTATGGAGATACTAGTTCCCTATAAGAAAGTTGGATTTCCTTTTAAAGAATTATTATAAATTTTTAAGCTACCTATACTTAGTTTTTGAGGATTTCTGATATGAGGTCCTTTCTAGTTAAAATCACCATACTCACATAGAGAGTGTTGGTGGAGTGGACTAGGTAGTATTTATACCCAGAACCAATATAAAAATTAGTGTGTTCTTATTCACTATTTATCTACTTCTCAAACAACTTATAGAAGAGGATGCAACATATCTTCATAAATTGAAAAGTATTCTAACATACATAATCTATCAAGATTATCAAAAGTACTAAATTTATACCCCTTGTTTCTATCTTTTTATTATTTTGAACTTACAATAATTAGATTTATGCTTAATATTAATTTTTTTTATCCAAAAATCCTAAATAAATGTTATGTCTCGTTCAAGAGAATAATATTCATTAAAATAATTATATATAAATAATATTTAACCAAGATTAATGGAAACACTTTGGGTGGGACCCATTAGTTCTCTTCCACAACGGCATTAGGTGGGCCTACATAAATTTAAAGACTGTTGTTTAGCGATGGGTTATGGTACCCATAGAGGAAGAAGATCATTCAAAATTAAAACAACCATATAAATATAATTAATATATAATATAATCATTTTTTCTCAATATCACATCAAGAATATTTCATAATATTATTCATTAATTAAAAATCACTCATGAAATAGAAAACATAACTAACATAAATAAAAACATATATTGTCAAAATTTATAGAAATACATCTAAATACATGACACATTATATGAATTAAAAATTATTTTAATGTCTAAGGATCATTACACATGCTCATAGATAGATATATCAAATGACACATAATCATGTTTATATCATATAGGCATTTCTATCCTCATAATATCATGTCTTTTATATTACTAAATGCGAACATCATAAGATGAAGTACCATCCTATTAAGAGTACTGATACCTGACAGGAAACATATTATGTGTCTCATAATATGTATGTTATCTTACCACAGGATGTATGTTCAAGAATATAATCAAAACATCTCAAGGTTGTCATTATAGAAGGGAAATACTATGACCCTTTTAATAAATCAATTACTATATGATAATATTACATTTAATTCAAGAAGAACAATGAAAAATATGTAATAATATATATTTTAAATAACCACTTCTTTTAATATACATGTAATCTAAAGTACAAGCAGTTTGTTTTAGGACATTAACTTCAATAAGAAGTATATCACCATAAGTCGAGATACAACATCGTGGCAAGGGGGAAACCCTATATAGTTTCCTTCAGAACAATGGGCCTTTAGTCTGTGTAATATATGAACTGACAGGTGATTTAAGAGTTCCCTAGAAACCCATAAGGGGCGTATCGATAATTTAAAATAAAATATAATGTATTTATCTATATTTATATTAATATAAAATTTTTAATTAATTTTTATATAAATTTTGAAAATAAGATTGATATTTTTTTATTTTAATGTGATTTATATTTTTAAATATTCATTTTATAGGTAAAAATATATTGAAATATTGGTATTTATTTTAAATTTCATAATATATAATCATATATATAAATATATATAAACAAAAAAACAAATATAATTATATATTTATATTGTGAATATATATGTATATTATAAATTCTATAGTATAAAGATAAATATACAAACATAAATGTGTATTATATTTAATGTATTGATATAATTCATTTATATATATATAATAAATTTTTATATTTATTTATATTGTTTATATCACTATATTTTATAATATATATATATATATATATAATTATATAAATAATAATAAATAATTGTAAAAAATAAATGATTTATAAATGATTTAAAATATATATAAATTTTCTTTATATAAATACATACATTTACTGTTATATATCATATTTAAGGCTATATATATTATATATTCAAGGTTCTCTCTATCAGTGTTAAAATATCCCCAATAAATGGTACTCTTTTATAAGTTCCAAAAAAGTGCTGACAAAGGATAACCCTTGTTTTGTGATTTTTTTAGTGGCGATAATTTTCACCATTATCCATAGAATTTTATTGATCATAAATTTATATCCTTTATCATCATTTTTTAAAAATAATTAGTGGTATAAGTATATTTATTCCAATATTATTGTATTGTGTCTTGAAATTATTATAACACTCTAGAAGATGAATGTTGGTCGTGGATTGGATTACTCTAGGAAATGGATACATACAAGCACCCCTCAATAAAATTGGAATTGAATGGTCCCATCCTGCTCAAACAAGCCTAATCCCTACTACCACTAGTCTCTAATCCATGTAGAGGTTTTTAAAAGATGGTGAGGGATTATTCTCAAGAAAAGATGTGTCCAATACGTGAAGTTCATTATTGAGGGAGTTTTTTTAAACATAGAGATCATTTGTGACCTCTCTTATCAATAGAAGATTTATGTTTGTTTCTCCATAAATATCCAGATAGAATTAGAGTGGATATCTCAATTTAAATTCAATATTTTAGTTTATTCTCATTTTATAATTGTAGACACTTCTTTAAATTTATTCTTCATTTTATTTTATATTCTACCTTATTTTATACCACCTTCAACACCTCTATAATTTCATGTTAATAAGGTACTGTGATTTATTTTATTTAATGGGAGGAGGTATTTCCCTGGTCCAATCTTGAATTGTACAAACTATTGTAGTTTTTTAAAAATGGGTCTAAGGAATTCACTTGTTTCGTTTATTTTTTGTAACTCACTTATTCTGGATTAAAATTTTCTCTTACACTCATTTATAAACTTCATTTGACACATAGATCGGTAATGTAGGAAAGAAAAAGAATAATATGTTGGATGTAGCATGTAGTTTAAGCATTATAATGCACTTGGTGGAGTTTTTTCTCTCATACTTCATAATGAAAATGGATGGTGGGAATGATTAGAGAGGCTCTCGATCACCTTTTCCACCTACATGTTAAATGGTGGAAGTTTTTCATTGGAATTTTAAATATTAGGGGTGATGAATTTAAATAAAATATATTTTAAACAATGATGAAACATTAATTCTGTTCCCAAAATAATAAAATATTATATTATTTTTTTCACTTATTTTAAATTTCTATTCATTAAAATTTTATTTTATTTTTTAAAATTCATATTAATTATTCTATACTAAATCTTTAATTTTTAATTATTACTCTAAATAATTAAATAATAAAAATAAGTCTCAACCAATTTGTGACAGAAAATTAATTAACCACTTTACTTTAGGGGAAACCAATAGTAAGACATGAATTTTTACCCTTAAGTAAGAAAAAATCAATTAATGTGGAGTTCATGAAAAACCCTTATTGTTAAATTGGAAATATTTCAAGATATATAACTTAGATATTTTTATTTATATAATATTATTAATATATATGTTTTTGTATTTATTTTGTCTTTATTTATTTATTTCCTCTTTCATTTCTCTCTCAAATCAGTTTGAGCATTAAAATCTAGTTCTTTGTTTAAAAATGAATATTTTCTTTTAAAAATATTGTAATAATTGTATTAATACACCATGATTATCAGATACTTTTCTATGAACAAAAAAACACCACATCTATTTTCACATAGGTTTATTCCATGAATTTTTATTGCCTACTATAATCTAAGGTATACCAATATGGATGGTAGTATACAATCTTCTAGAACAATGATCATCAAAATTAAAATTAAAATCCTATATACCATGAATTGTAAAAGATCAACATCATGAATATATATTTATTTTTGGAAAACATCAATGAGAATAAAAAAATATTAAGGACCATAATAAAATGATTTCAATGATGATTTCCATATTTAAAATATTATTGGAGTAGGGAATACACCATGAATAATAGTAATAGATACATATAATGGTATTTACTAATGAAGACATAAAAAAGGTGTAATAATAACTTTAAAATTATTTACTCTAAATAATTTCCAATTTATTTTTATACTATCACCAATAAGATGAAATACTAACATCTGAAAATATAAATGGAGTCTATCATACATTGGAGTCAATTATTTTTAATATTTATCAAGACAAAATGATAAACACCCTCTTCACATGGACCATTTGGGTTCAACATAATTGATAAACAACTTGGATGAAGTTTTAACAATAATGGATTCAATATTTTTTAAGGATAAGTTAGAGGTTTAACATTCATCTCTCACTGGTCCTTTATCAGTAGAACTTTTATAAGAACAATTTCCCACAACCAAACCAATTAAGGGAGTATATTTTCCATTGAATTCCAGTTTTTTCATTTTTTACTACATGAAATATCATCTTACTCCCTTTGTGGTTTCCATGTAAAATTGATCAAAACTTTTCTTACCCATAAATGTTAAGAATAATATGAATTAGAAGAAGGAGATATAAAAGGGTATAGAGTTTTTGAATTTAATAGTGAACAAACCACTATAAAATAGGTGGTAATAGTTATAAAAGAATATATGGAATTTCAATGATTACATTACCTACTTGAAAATGATATGCTAATTAGTAAGAGGAGAATATTAAAAATAGAGAGAAAGCCATCTATTTATTTCCTCTCCCCATACATTTCCCTTTTCTAAATTTTATTGCGTTAGGAAAATTTTTATTTCTCTTCTGGTACTCTACTATCAGTGTCAGCTTATGGAAATCGAGAGAAATCACATATCGTGGTTATCGCATAAGCCTCCTAAACCGTTATATTGGGTGTGAAAAATAAAAATTTTGGGATATAGGTAGTATAAACACAACTCTACATTAGGTATGTTTAATATCTCTTTTCTCTTCCACGTTCTTATTTTATTTACTTTTATCTTAAATATATTTTTTAGGAATTTTATTCTTTGTAGTATTTATTGTGAGTAAGGTATTTTTAGGTTTTATTTATGGTTTGAAAACCATTATTTGTTACATGGATTGTTGTACCAAAAGGATTACCTCATAAGATAACTTTTTGTGGCATTGATAAAAATGGTGGTGTGATATTTACAATGTATAGATAATCATATGTTTCAAACTAGATAACCTGAAGAAACTCTGAAATGTGTATGCATCTAGAATATACAAAAAAATAAATTAAATTAGTTGAAGTAATTAGTGTTAATATAGATAAATATTTTCATTAGTTTCCTTCTAAATTATTTAAAGTAAAATTAGAATATTAAGGGTGAATTTTTTTGATTGTATGGATAATTCCATGATATTATTTGGAAATAAAAAAAAATATACTAGCTAGCAGAGTTGAGATGGATAATGAATTTGAACGAACAAAGAGTCATCCATGAAGATATAAGTTTCATGAAATAACTCCCTATAAAGATTATAATATAGGGAAACAAATTTTATTCACCATTTTTTACTATATTTAGTAGGTGTGGATCCCCTGTGACATTGAGAATCATCAAATTGTAATCATCATTTATTCCTTAATAAATGTAAAGAAAAGATTCCCTCAGTGAGTATGACTCATGTCTTACCTAGTGAGAATTTTATTGTTCTTTTGGATTGTATTCTTTCAATAATTGTGTTCTGATAATTCTTATATTTGTGAAATCAAAGTGGTTCATAAATTATAGTGTAGCGGTTTTGGTGGATAGTGATCTCACTTCTAGATATCACATTATAGGTTCAACAACCAGATCATTATTCCATATAAATAAGTTTTTACAGATATATTGTTGTGCTTTACCAAAAATATATCCATTAACAAAAAAATAATTATTAGATATTTGGATAAAGGATTTACTTATGATCATACCTTGGTAAAGGGGATTTATATATTAGTTTTATAACATCATTAATCCCATTTAATTACATGATAGTTTTCAATCATCCTTTATTGACCCCTCTTTTTTATTATGGAATTTAGTGGGATTTAAAAAATTTATGGATTAATGGTGTTGTTTGTGGGTAAGTTATAGTTGAAATTTTTTAAGGAAATGTATTTTTGTTTTTATAGAGTGTAGATTGATAATTTTATCCTATAGAAGAACATTGATTTCCCATTGATGATTACCATGTAAGATGTTGTAAGAAGAAAGAATAGAAGATGACATATATAAAATATTTTGGTTTATATATATGTAATAGCCCACAATATTTCTTATGATATCAAATAATTGAAAACCACATCATAACTTATTAATAACCTCACAAACATATACGATAATCTGACAGTAATGAGTAGTATATTCCTCTTTTGGATGTTGTTCAACATGAATTTTTCGGGAGTTAGACTAATGTAAAATTAAATTAATAAATTCAAAATGATTATAAGTTAGTTGTAGTTAGTGAAGGTGAACTATAGAGACCTAGAGTACTTTTTGTTTTTCCATCATCCTCCTAGAATTTTTTAGATGTGATGGTGAATGCATTAAGAGAGTTAATCAGAAATATTAATCTTGTGTTTATGGATGTAAGAGATCAAATATTGAATAAGTAAATACATTATAAGTAGGTCCATGAATCATTTGGAATCTCTTAAAGTTTTTAAGGATTGGGAGATCCAAAATATGGATGTGTTATAAGAAAGGGAAAGGAAGAATTCGGAGCCAGAGTGGCTTAAAGGAAGGTGGACACATGTGTTGGAATTCTTGGAAGATTGTATACCTGATGAAGAATTAAAATAAGATGATGGTTAATTATGGATTATTCCCTATTATATGTGGATATTTAAATAAAAAATCATAATATAAAAGTTTTTTTTATTGAGTGTTTCTAGTTTGGTTGATTCATTTTCCATAAACATTAGAGATTTATTTCAAACAAAATCTAAGAGAAGATGTATAAAGAACTGTTCTTTTAGAAAATAAAACAAGTCTCAACATTAAAATAATTAATAAATCAAGATTTTATTAATGGTGAAATAAATTTTCATGCATGTAATATAGGTAAATTTTATTTGATGTGTGTCAGAAACTTTTAATGGTTAAAGAAGATGACAATTTCCACAAGACAGTTTTGAAAATATTAATTTTTATAAAACATTCATGGATGATGTATGGAAATTATAGCATGGTGTAATGGTTATTTACAAAAGAGTTATGAACATGATTTTGTAGCTTATTATCGTTTCATAAAGAATGATTCATTCCAAAGAAGTAACTTTAAAAAAATATAGAATGTCTATTTGGTTAATTTGAGTGAGAAATGGATGAAAATATTTATTAGTAAAGATATTTAAAAGTTAGACATCATAGAGTATGGTATATGTGAATACTTTATATATGAAAATTAGTGGAAGGTGTCTTTAAAATATAAGGTAAATAACTAAATAACTAGAATTTATAGATGGTTCATACCAACATATGGTGTCTGTCTCCAGTTTAATCTCATTGAGGGATAGTTTTCTATGTTAACTTTATGAAATTGTGGCATAAAAAGTGTGGTGGATCTTTCTATTAAACATTCCTTGGTGTTAAAAGGTTTTATTTTCTGTAAATTCATAGTGGAAATGGTGAACCATTTCAATCATAAGTGTTTGAGGTCTGATAATGGTGGGATGTATGGAATCATGATGTTTTATTGATTCTACATATGGATGGGAATATAATTTGAGAATACCATACTATGTACTCAAGAACATAATAACTCTATAGAGAGGATGAACACAACATTATTTTAAAAGTAAATTAGTATGACAATTTATGTAGTGTTCCAAAATGTGTTTTGGATGGATGTAGTGAGTTATGTGGAATACATCATCAATAATAGTCTCACTTCTCCATTAGGGTAGGACCATATGAAATAATGTTAGTCTATAAGGATGGATGAATTCATACATCCAAAAATGTTCAATGAACTAACCTACATCCACATTCATGGAAAGTATAGGGAAAACTCCATGATATATTTCAAGTGAGTTACTTTTTTGGTTATAAAGATGACTTTTGTGTTTTACTATGGGATAGTATCCTTTGGAAGGTATTTAGAAATAAAAATGTGATATTCAATGAAGATATTCTAGGGAAATATAAAAAAAAATTATCATATTATTTTTATTTGAAAAAGGTATCATTGTAGGTGAAGTTCTACTAAATGGATGGCCAAAAGTTAGGAATATTCTAGACAATAAAGTATTTATGTTAGTTTTGGTAACATCAGATGATCTTAAAGTTACAGTGGATAGGAATATTATTCTGATTGGTTTTCCAAGGATGGGTGTACAATAAATATCTAAGACTATTGAATCCCATGTTATAGTTTTAGAAGAAATAAATATAGAAGATACATCTCCCATTATTATAAAACTAAATGAAGATGATATATAACAGTTGTAGAGATATACTTAAATATGGTTCCAAGATTATATGTATGGATTTTATCTACAAAATTTTATTCTTATAAAAAATGGATATTCTAAGAGATAGGTAAAGACCACAAATTTTAATGAATCAAATAAGTGGTAATGGTTATGAGTTATTAAATTGATTCTCCTCAAAATTTTATAACATGGGAGATAAGTAAGATTTCTTCTATGTGTATCCACTGAATTAATAAGTGGATGTAAGATTAACGTAAATTTTTTGTCTATTAATGATATATTTTTTTACAAATAGAATGTTTATAATTATTTTAAATCTTTTAACCAATAGTTAAACAAATGACTATCCATATTTAACTTGATATAGTTTTCCAAGATGAATTGCATCTAGAATATTTTTACATGAAGAAAAATTCCTTTTATTGGACATAGATGAGGATATATACATAGACTAGATGAATAGTTTATTAAAGTATTATAATTAATAAAATTTGTGAAAGATAAAGAAGAATCATAATGTTAATAAATTCATGAAGGTGAAGATGACCATCTGGAGTAATGTTGATCATTATTTTCAATATAAGGTCGTTGATGATAGGAGTTTCTATATATTTATTCTCTATGTGGATGATATCCTAATTTATGATCCAATAGGGGAGAGGGTAGTTGATATAAAAAAATTATTGTCTAGAAGATTCAATATGAAGGACATGTGCCAAATTAAATGTTTTTTTGGGATACAGATAGTAAGGAACATATTTTATGTTAATCTACACATGATTCAGTAAAACTACTTTTAGATGGCTGTAAAGTACCTCTGCATGAGTGAGTTGAAACCTATAAATACCCCTTGTATGGGTATTTTAAATTGAGTAAGAATAATACACCATGAATAAAATATGAGTTAGAGTTTATAAAAATTATTCCCTATGCATTGGTTGTTAGAATACATATGACTGAAATGGTTTTTACTCGACTGGATATTGTAAAAATATTTAGAGGTATCAGTAGGAACATGTTAAATCCTAGAAGAAAACTTTGGGAGGATATTATTATTTTTTAGTATATAAAGGGTTACATAATAAAGTTTCTCTTATTTAGAATAAATGATTCAATTAAAGTTTATTCTTAATCTCACCTTACAGGAGATTTAGAGTCTTAGAAAAGAACTAATGAATATGTGTTCTCTATTTGAGGGATGAGTATGAGATGAATACCAAAGATTCAATTAGTTGTTACAGTCTCAATAATTGAAGAATAGTATGTTTCCTTTATATAAGTTGAAAATGATTCAATTTGGATAAAGGGTATGTTAGATGATATCATTATAGGTTTAAATGATGGGGTGTTATTTTTTGATTTATAATGAGTGATTCTCTTAGATAAAAAACTAATGTTTCATACGAAAATGAGGTATATTCATCTTAGGTGTCACATCAGCTGAATTTTTTTTTGAAGGAAATATAGTGAATATATAGATAATATAAAGGGTTCAGAATCCATCATATATACTAATAATGGTTGTAGTCCAAGATGTATTAAGGAGGTATTGTGCCTCGGATGGGATGGGATGACTGAAATCATGGTGGGGGAACCATGAGGATATATAACAAGTTGGAGGAAAGAATTATTTCCATGGGAGTATATGGAGGAATTATTTTCAAAACCTAGAAATTGATTCTTATATGGGATACTAATAGTTTTTTTGGAAATTTTTTGAAAAATATTTCTAGAAAAAGGTTTATTCTGCTAAAAGAATGAAATCTTGAAGATTACTTCTGATGGATTGGATTAAAAATATGGTGTGGTAGCTATGAAATTTTAGAAACCCAATATTTCATACTCTATGAATTAAATTCATGATAACCAATATATATAAATGAAATTTGTGATTTGAAATTACAAATTGTACTCATTTGATGGAAGTAGTTTATGAAGCACAAAATAAAAGTATAAGAATCCTCTTGAAGTATTCCCCTAGAAGTTTATAGAAAATTGAAAAACATAATGGTCACTTTCTTTTAGGTTGTGTTTAATCTCTCGATTGTTTTATAAGGTGCACAATTTTCTAGTTAGTTTGTATGGGGGTTATAGGTGAATTTGATAAATAGAGAGTTATCCATGAATAGAACAATTATTTGGAATCACCCCCATTGAAATCTGATGATAGGGAGATTAGGATCAGTTCATAGTTTTTATAATATTTTGTGTTATGGATCACTTGGGATCTCGAACATCAATAAATTGGAATAATCATTTGTTTCGTTAATTAATATAGTACAATATTCCCCCAATGGAGTGCGGTTATTGTATAAACCATATAAAACCAATTTTTTCTTCAGTATTATATTATTTTGATCATTTATTTTTAATAATTTTTTTATGAGTTCAAATTCTTTCATATATTTTTGTGCGGTGATTTTTGTGCATGGACTTCTATGTTCCAAACACCATAGCATGGGCTCATCTATTGATTCTTTGTTTCCATAACATAATATCCATTGGATATCATCCGATGTTTTACCTTACAATACCAATAATAATCCTAATTGAGAATTTCTTTGAAATTTTTTTATTAATCTATTTTGAAAATTTTCATCGAATATATACTTCAAAATTTTTAATATTATTTTTTTCAATTCATGAATATATCTTTTGATTAAATTCAAAGACATTATAACAATTATGTTTAGTGGGAGAATGGAAACAATATTTTAGGTGTTTTTAAATTTTTGGTGTATTTTGTTTTTGTTTTTTTCATTTCATTTTATTTATTAGGTTTTCAAGATATATGATTTGACAAATATTTCCAAAATACAATTTAGCATATGATTTCATTTGTATTAGGAATAAATTATTTCTTAGCTAAGATATTTTAACATATTTACTGTTAGGTTTTTATATATCATTAGGACATATTTTTAATCATTGGTATTATTTTTTTCTATAATTTTAAATTTAAACCCAAGAGTGAATATCATATATTCTTCTTTCCCATATTAAGAGATATTTTAAGCCATTATTGGTATCTAATACCTAATACCATCACTTTCTTGGGAGAAAAATTTATTTTTTTACTGATAATTAGAACATGTGACCATTATTTTTTAAATATTTCAAGGCTATGTACTATCTCCAAAATGACCAAGGAACTTATTTAGTTATCCTATATTATTCCTTGAGATATAACTTTTACATCAACCATTATTTACCATTTAGTTGACCGTTAATAACTATAAGGCCCTGGCCTTAAACCTTACTTAATATTGAATTAAATGAATAATTCACATTGAGGATATTTTCAGGTTTAGAGTTTTAGATAATTAGGACATAACTATTACATCTCAAAAGATTACAAAGTAGACACTTCTACTAAGTTTCCATAAAATAAAAACTCTTAAAAAGAAACATGTCTAGTTCCATGTTTTAGATAGCATGACTATTCCTTGAATCCCATCCTTGACCCTATTCCACATTAAGTCCTGTGAACAACATTTCAAAAACATGGGGTGAGCATAAAAAGCTCAGTAAGGGATACACAAAGAAGGAAAACTGTTAGTTTTTCAGAACAAACATTAAACTAAGAATACTTTATCAAAGTAATACTTTTCACCTTTATGAAGAAGAAAATACTCTTCATTGAATAAAAGATCATTACTTACCCTTTTGTAACCAAAATATTACCATAACACACATATAAAGAACACATAACATATAAAGGTAACTTGGGACATAAACATACTTAAGTGGAATAACTATCCGGTCGACTTCCACACATATCACTTAATGGAATAGCCATACGGATGACTTCCATACCCAATGCATTGGAGGTTATAACGTAACCATCCGTCCTGGTATTCACGACACCACCCATCATATGGTTTATCACGTAACCACCCATCAAATGTCTAAGTACCATTATAAAATCATAAGACATAAAAAAAATATAATGGAAAGAAAATATTTCCACACTTTGATCACAATATATAACATAAATATATTTACATAAAAAATACATTATAAAAACCATTTTCAATACCAAAATACATAAAAGAGTATATGTTATTTATTTCATTTTTAGAACATTATGGCTTGTTGAGGAAGCCAAAGACCAAATAATACTCACGGCGGTGGAAAAGGTCGTTGTCACCGCGTACGTTAAAAGAAACATTCCTTTTTTTCTTTTAGTAAAATGCTTCGTAGAAAAATATTCCTTTTGTATAAAATTAAAATTAAAAGGGGTTTATACACCGTATAACAGAAAGCCTTGTATTAGAACAAAATATTCCTCAATGAAAGGAGATTGAGACAAAGTCCCTTTCCTTATTTCCGACATGACTCGATTGCTCTTTAATCTCCTGAATAATCAATCAAAGTTAATTTCTACTTTATTAAGAACCTTTTTAAAGTTTATTATTCCTTTTATATAACTTATTTCCATGTTATAAACTTTATGTAATCATTTAATTTCATAAAGTTCGTTTTGTCGATATTTGGTACTTAATTCAAAAATGGACTTCATACAATTACATGTTGTTTATGTGGTCAAAGTTTCATTATATCCAGAATGATATTCATGATTTTTATATCATATATATCATATATATCCAGAACATACATGTATTTATAATATTACATAACATTTAGAGATAAGAAATGAAATGCACCGTTCATGGAGACGGTAAGCCGTACGTACGCATGAATGCTACTTTCATTTATATTTCGTATTTAATGGAGTGAAATCATAATGATATAAGGGTATATTATAATTCTAGTATAAAATCATATATAATAACTTTAACTACATCCTTTATACGTCCCACATGTGGCATTAACGAATCAAATCACTTTGAGGGGGTGGTAGTCCGCACTTCCTAAAATGAAATTATCGTGTTTACCCACAATGGAAACCATAAAGGTCTGCCACAAATTAAAAATACTGAAGAATAAGTAAAACATAAACATAATATATATCATATATAAAAATAGTGACCTCTTAATTACCACCATGAAAGGTGTTAAAATAATATTGAACAATCATCGTTTCGTGAGGCAGAAAATCGCCAACCATAGAAACAATATGTTCTTTAACCATTAGATGAAGGTGTATGTAGGTTTAGCTCTAATCCTTATCATAAAAACATCCTAGTATATTGAATATACTGGTGTTGTTACAAAAGAAATGAATAAAAAGATTTTAGGGGGTTGGAGAAGCAAAATAAAACATAATAACACAAGAGAAGACACTACCTTTAAATCGGGTAACTCTTTCTGATTTGAGTACAAAGGCTTCCTTGGAAAGACTTCTGCCAAAAGTGTGGCTTCTAGGAGTAAGATAGGGATGTGGAGAGACAAAATGGTCAGTTTTTGGCCGAGCCAAAGGCTTTAGAGGTGTGGGTAAGGTGGTAGATGTGGGGTATTTTTATAAGAGGAGAGGAGGGCACTCTTGGACAGTTATAAAAGGTTACTTTATTATAAAATGGGTTTCAGTTTTTAAAGGTCCCACAATTATATATTTCTAGGATAAGGTAATAAGAGTTCTAAATCCACCCATCCAATAGGTTTTTAAAATGTTTAGGTCTTATATTTTATATTATATTTTCATTTTATTTAAATCGTTAAGTAATGAGGTAATCGCTACATCATCATGGTGTCATAAATAATTTATTTTATTTAATGTCTAAAAATTATAAAAAAATATCATGATGTATTAAATATTTTTATCAATACAATTAATATTTATAGTCAAAATTATTACTTGTATAACCCCATGTAAAAATTGTTTTAGAAAAACAATACATGTTTGTGACATTTTTATTTTAACTTTAAATAAAAAGTTATTAATGTCATTTTCCTACCAAAGTGGCTCCATGGGGTCCCCAAGTTGACCCATGGATTTTCTTGGTCGTACATGACACATACAATAAGGGTAGGACATGTTTATAGGTCATTTTATATTATTAAAACATTATTTTTACCTTAAATTACACTAATTACCTCTAATCGTGATTAAAAACATACAAGTTAATATTCACCAAATATTATTTTAATACCATTGAACCAAATTTTACTTCTTAATGACAACCATGTATGTCATATTTTTTAAATTCAAAACACAGAGGTGGTAAAATTTCATTTAAACGAAAAATCAGTTTTTTTAAGTACCACTTACTGGTTTCACTATTCATCAAAAATTGAAGTTTTTCAGAAAAATACCAAAACTTCACCCTAAGATATATTTGATATTCGAGATTCAAAAATGATTTCTATTTTAAAAAATTAAAAACATATAAGTTACATTATTTAATTTAATAATTAATTCCCACTGTCAGAACAAATAGCGTGTTTTTATGAAACAATAAGAATCAAAAGATTGACACTAGTTTAAGTCCAATTTCAAAGTGAAATTACTTCCAATGACCACTATTGGATTAAATGGTAAAAATATATTATAATTTCACTTTAAAACCAATTCAAAAGATAATCTAATCATATAAATAAATTATATTAAAAAGAGTTTTTGAATTAAAATACATCATTTTTCACTATTCGTTAAAAAAATAAACTTTATCCGAAAAATACCAAAAAATTAACACAAAGTAAATTTTAATGTCCAGATTCTAAAGAAGAATCTTATTTGGTCCAATATAATGTATAATAGTGACCAAAACTATATTTAATGACGGTTCGCCATCAAAAGGTTATAAGTGGACCTTTAGTGGAAATTAGAGTATATATGCCTAAAATTGAATTCTTTTCATATTTTAAGCCTTTATATTTTATTGTATAAATGTAAAAATATTTAAAAAACATATATAATCATATTTTAGTTATTTATATTCATTCCCGCCAATACAACAGCTACGTGTTAACTACCATTTAAAATAATATTATTTTACTACTAGTGTGCAACGTAAGATTTCAAAGAAACTCTTTGTTGTGTATTGGGTACGCTATCGAACATAGAAACCCCTTTAAAGTAAAATTAATATTTAATTCATAAATATTAATAAATATAAAAATGTTTTATTCTTTATTTACCTGGGATGTTACAATAACCTAATAGTTTTATTCATTATTTCCATCTTAATATCCCTTAACTAACTTCACTACTAACATAATTACATGATTATATCTTGTGTAAGTTCCTAGTAAAGTCATTTTAAGTGTATTTTTATGAGGATTTACAATTATGGGTTATTATGAGGGTGGTGTTATCATTTTGGGTCTTGAAAATAAAATAGGCATGAGTCACATTCATCGTATTTTAATTTTTCATCCACTAATCCTAGAAAAAATATATATCTACAAAAATAATTATAAAAAAGGAATAATAATGAGAAAAATGTATATATGAAAAAACTACATATAAATTAAAATAATGATAATTGAGAATTAATTAATCATAATTATTCATTTTATGGATAATGAACCACATCCAAAAAGAGTGTGTAATATTCTTTAAATGGTACTTGTAACATAATAAGAAATGATAGAATAAATATATTTCATATTTATTAATATTTATTAATTAAATAGTACTTTTAAAATTAATGGTATTCTATTTTTTATATCATACCCAATACAAAATGAGGAGTTTCTCCAAAATTTTATATCACGTGCAAGAAGAAGTAACATAGATAAATAATATATTAGTAATATTATTATTTTTAAGTGGTAGTGATCACCTAGCCATTGTGGTAGAGGTAATGGATAGGAATAAATATATTATGTTTACATATTTTTATTAAATGTGTTTACATTCATCCAATATGTTTTATATGCTTAAAATAAAAATAAATCTAATTTTAATCATAAAAAGATCTATATTTCTTAAAAGGCGGTTTTATTGCCTTTTAATGGGAAACCAATATTAAATCTAATATTTGAAACTTTTATAATTTTTATATAAGAAAATAAACTACATTTTTGAAATAAATATACAAAAATTTACTTTGGGTGTATTTTTTGTATTTTTTTGAGAACTTTCACATTTTGATGAATGGTGAAAAATACTGAAGTTTAGTTCCAAACTGTTTTATCGTCTAATTTATTTATGTAGATAAATAATTTTTCTAACTGATTTTAAAGTATAATTAGATAAATTATATATTATTTAAACTAATTTTGGTCATTAGAAGAAATTTCACATTCAACTTAGAATATAAACATAGAAAAAAATTGAACATTTTTACTTTAAAGCCCACTTTCTTATACTATCAGTAGGATAAAATTAAATTTAAGCCCCTTCCGAGATTAGAATTTGAAAAAATTGATTCAATATTAGGAATAATAATAATTTAAATTGTATAATAAGTTCAAATTAGTTTTTTTACTAAAAATAATAGTGAAATTAATTAAAATTAATCACAGTTATTGAGAGAAAAATTATCTTAACAAGGCACTAAATTTTACTTTTAAGTGCCAAAACGAATAAGAGACTTCTACCAAATCTATTAGTTGTTCATAATTTGACTCTATCCTCTATTGGTTTAAATTTTTACTATTATTTGAACCAGTTTAATTTTTAAAAACATGGTTTTAGTTCCCTTTTAAAAAAATTACAAGAATTATACTCATCCTAGAATACTACCTTTGGGAAGAAATCCATCCAAGGAAGTCCTTTGGTGAAAACAAAAGGAATTACCCATATAATAGGTAACATTCTTACTCATGATTTATTGTTTTATTATCATTATCCACTACATGAATTATTCTTATTACATTCTTATATAAACACCTCGGTATCCTCTATATACTGAGATATTGTTCTTATAAGTGTTCTACCAAAACTTAAACACTATTCCAATAATGGGTAATAAAGTTACCATTTATGTGTATGTTGAACTACCATCTCACAAAATGATGTCATTAATTTTTCCATTACCACCTATCATGGTTGGGAAATATGATGGAAACACTGTTTATATATGATATATATGATATTTATTATGTATTTATACTTCATTAATTTTTATCTTGCTCAAACCTATAGGATTTCCATTTGTGGGAATATGATAACATCGTTTGTGGAAGTTTGGACTACCACCTTCTTAAAGTGATGTGATACATTCACACACTACATGAAATGTATTAAATATGGGTTTAATTAAACTTATGTGACATAAATGACATCCATATAGTATTCATGACATAAATTTCTTTATTTATATATAATATATTATTTTCTTTAACACCATCTCACTCACTAAAAAAGTGATAATGTCGTTCAGGGCGATGTGATGTGATTCCTTTTATATCAGAATAATTATATATGTAAGTATTTTGGAAAAAATAATATGGTATTTATTATATAATGGTAATTTTGGAAGTATATTTTTTACTTACCTGCTTTTCATAATAATTATTGAAAAATGGGAACGTTACTCATGCGTACGTATAACCTACCATCTCTGTGATTATAATGTTGTTTCATTTTTCAAGACCATATTTCATGATTGGTTTTAAAAATATTATTGATTTATAAATATGATAATTATGTCATGATTATTATTTGGAATATGTTTATATGATGACCCTATTGACCATAGTTGACTTACTAAAGTTGTTTTTGAAAAATAATTTGAATATGGTCAAAACTCCCAATGTAAACATAACTGTTTAAGTAGTTGTTTACAACATTGTAATAAGTGAAATAAATGTATTGAAAAATTTGAAAAATGTTCACAATAATTTAAATAATTAACTTTATTTTATTATTCAAGATGATAAATACACATGTGACAAGTCAGACATAAGGTAAATATTTCATCTCAATCTCCTTTTATTGAGACATTAATAGATGATAACCACCTTTATTCTTTTATAAGGTGTATATACATCCCCTTTGAAATTATATATCCATCTTTTATCTATTATATTTTTATTTAATTTCTTTTAAAATGTTATTATTTCATGTTGCTTATGATTTAAATGTTTAAATCGGTATGGTATGCTTTCAATGTCTATTGATTTAATTATTTTTTCATTATTATTGATATTGTTTTAAATATTTATTTATATGGATAGAAAAGGGTTATAATTGAAATTATATGTATATATATTTAATTTCTTTAAAAAAATTCAAAATGATTCTTCTTATGTGTTTTACAAGGAACATTTTGAAAAATGACAAAAGGAATGTTCTATTCTTAACATACACAACGACATTGACTTTTCCACTGTCATGGAGATGATTTTATTTTTGGATTCCATTGTAAGATTTCATCAATTATTAATTGAAAAACCATCTATATATTTAAGGTATTTTGGTATTTAAAATTATTTTTCAAAATAAAGGTTTATTTTGTATTGAAATTTTCTTTTTTAATGAAAATTGTATTTTAATATCTGGAAATTTTTCACATGTGTTTAAAAGGGTTTTTCAAATTATATAATGTTTTATTTCTTGTTATGGTTCAAGGAAATTATAAATTATGGGTGCACTCATATAGTGTAGAGTGAGGCCTATATAGATTAAACTGTGGGTTCACCCAGATAGTGCTCTAATGCATTTTGTAATGACTATATTCTCTAGAGAGTTATATTGGATGTTGTATGTATGGTTATTACAATATGTAAGGGTTTTGTAAGGGTTCACTGTCATGACGTCCAAAGGTACCAACATGATTTTTCTATGTTTCTAATGATTTATCATGGAAATAATTTCTTTCCAAAAGGTAAAGTTAATGATACTTAATAAACTATGATATTCCCCTCTTTGGGTAAAATGTTATGTTTTCAGGTTTGTATTTTAGTGAGTTTTAATGTTTATCAATGGACTAATAGTTACCTTATTTTTATATACCATATTGATATTTTTATACCCAACCAACATTTTTTATGTTTTTCATAGGACTTAAGCCTAATTAAGGGAATGGATGAATTCATGTTGAAAGTATTGAATAGTTTTCTTAAAGGAGATCATACATTATTTTAAAAGTTTCAGATTATTGAAATAACGAACATAGTTCAGAATTGTAATATTTATATTTTTTTTGGTTTATTTATGTATAATTTATGGCCAAATACTTTAAAACTCTAAACCTGAAAAGATTATCAATTTAAAAGAATGTAAAATTCTTCCCATAACTCAAGATTTTGTAATGTTTAAGGATGGGGCCTTATACTACTTATGTGTGAAATAATTTCTTTGATTTACTTGATTGATCGTGAATTTTGTTTAAGTAAAACTTATTATAAAATAATTTTGGTAAAAAATTTCCTACACACCTTAAGACACAATAATTAAATTCAATATTCTTCATTATTGAATTCTTTTTTTAATGTATTGTGAGAATAAGAAATTAGAATTTTTACAATCATATGGTGACACATTCTTTTTCCAACTATTAGAAAAACTCCCTTTATAATTTGATTTTGTAAGTAGTGACACCAACTTACATGAAGGTATGTTACATAATGAGAATGAATAAATATTGAATTAAATTTTCTTGTGGATATGATATATCATTTCAATTGAAAAAAATCATATATGATGAATAATAAATAAATTATTTTTATAATTTAAAATCCCCAAACAATTGATTTTGGTTATTTAAATTAAACAAGGGTATATTTTATTTCATGAAATAAAAAAAGTACATTTGGGGAAGTGATGAGTTATAAATTATTAAATATATTTATTTGAATTTCATTGATGAAATTACCCTTATTTTAATAATTTTATTCAAATTAATTTTATAAATTATTTTAGACAATCCAATAATTTGACCATTTACGGATGCTATAATTCATGTTTATCATTTCTAAGAAAGTAATGATATTGTAAATTCCATTAAAATACAGTCCTGCTAATTATAGATAATGAAATAACATATAATGTACCCCTTTATCTGTGCTAAGAATATCAATGATATATGAGTCCTTTATCTATAATTTTTTTAGTGTTGATAAAGGGGGTATTTGCAGTGCTAAATTTCTTATCACTTTTTTAATCCTCATAAACATATGCTTTATCATGTTTTTTTAGTGCAGATAAACAGAGTGTTTATCAATGTTGACAAATAAAGATTTTTTTTCAATAATTTGATGTACACCGCACCCACCCCTTTTATTAGTGCTTTTGACACCCCAAACCCCATTTATCATTGTTTTTTCACACTATTCCACTACAGCCCTCTTTATCAACACTTATTATGACCCACCCCATTATATGTTTTTTTCATGCCTTGTCTATCCCTATTAATGCCTTGATTCAAGCATCAAAACTATTCCTTCAAAGCTAATATCCATTTCCTTCGCCCCACTCGAATTTCTTCAATGTTTTATAATTTATTTACTTATTTATATAAATAAATCAATAATAGTTTTTCATTTATATATTTTTTTCATTTGATTATAAATAATTTTAAAGTTAATTTTATATAAATTTATAAAATACTTTTATATATTGACATATTTGATTTTCATTTTCATAAAATTATATATTAACAGATAAATATTTAAAAGTATAATTATAAAAGAAAATATTTGTTATAAAATGTTTATATATAATATTTATATAATATTTTTTAATACATTTATCTTATGTATGTTTATAAACATTTATATCATATATTTAATTTTATATTTATGTAATTACACTTGTATGTTGTACACATAAAATTTTGAAACACACATGTGATGACATACATGTACATACTTTCACACACACACACACACATGTAAACATATTTATATTTCACACTCACTCACACACACTCAAAATTATATTTATATTTTACACACACAAAGACACACATATATTTTTATTTGTATATGTACATATATACTACACCAACGCACACACATTATTAGATATTTATATATGTATATATTTATCAATACATTTCACATACCTATATTTTATAATAACTTTATAATTATAATTATTTAAAATTTTATAAATAACTATATAAAAAATTATAGATAAATATAAAATAAGAAAGAAAATTATAATTGATTATATATATAATGTATTTATATAAACATATATTTATTTTTTAATAACTTATGGTTTATAAATTTTAAAATATAATTTATGTGTAAATATTTTTAATATTTATTTTAAAAATTGAATATTAATATATAAATATATACAAATATTTATTTATATTCATATATTTAATTATAACAAACACAACAGTATAAAAAGGGGTAAACTTTCAACACCATAATATCAATATGAATTTAATACATATGAAAATATTCATTATCGACCAAAAATAGACAATAATATTATCTTAAAAGAAGTTATAATCTGATTCAATATTGAGAAATTAGAGTATCCCAACTAAGAAATCATTTTTAGATCTCTTCTAGGATTTTTTAGACCTTCAATAACTGTTACTATGTAACATCATGGGATTTTATAAATGAAATTCCCTTCTGAATGAATAAATGTCTTATTAGTTAATGTGGTTATAAAAAAATCATGTACTATCACTAAAGAAATTTGAGGTATTTGTGACGGGCTAATTGTGACGGGATCCTATCACAAATAAGTTTTAGCGATGGGGTATCATCCCAAATAGTCCATTGCAAAAACCAGTGTCTCAAATAAGTCTCTGATTATATAAATAACTCTTTTATGACGGTCCTGTTGTAAATAGTAGTTGTGATGGGACCAATGGCCCGTCACAAGTACAATTTTGAAAATATATATTTAAACTATTTGTGACAGGCTCCTGTCGTAATAGGTCCCATCGCAAATACTAAAAAAAGTAAAAAAATATATTTAATAAAATTATGATTAATGAAAAAAATAATATTATTATTATTATAATAATAAAAAAATAAAAAATATTAAAATACCCAATATTCTCAAAAAAATATAAAAAAATCATCAATTATTATTATTAGTAGTAAAATAAACAAACATTAGAAAAATATAATACCAAAAATATATATTTAATAAAATTATGATTAATGAAAAAATGATATTAATATTATTAAAATAATAAAATATTAAAAAAATATTAAAATTCTCAATATTCACAAAAGTTTATTTAAAAAATCATAAAATATTATCATTATTATTATTATTATTAGTAAAATAAAAAACATTAAAAAATAAAATACTAATAATAAATATTAAAATATTAAAAAAATTAAATTATGCAATATTCGCACCAATATAAAAGAAAAAAACTATTAATAGTTCATATTACAACAAATCTTGAATTCAAATGTTTTTAACATAAAAAATCAATGGGGGTCATCTTCTAGAGGAGGTGGAGGATCTGTAAGAGATGGTAGAGGAAACTCCATCCCTAAACATTGAGTTAGATGGCCCAAGTACTATATTTGCTCGTGATGCTGCTGCTGCCATCGACGCATCTCCCCCTCATGCTGCTGCTGCTGCTACTACTGCCATCGACGCATCTCCTCATCGTACTGCTACTGCAATATATGCATATCATCCTCAACTAATTATTACTATTTATTACTATTTATTACTATTTATTACTAATTATTACTATTTATTGTTATTTATTTTTATTTATTACTGTTTATTCCTATTTATTCCTATTTAATCCTATTTATTCCAATTTATTCCAATTTATTACTATTAATTTCTATTTATTCCTATTTATTACTAATTATTCTTATTTATTACTATTTATTACTATTTATTACTATTTATTACTATTTATTACTATTTATTACTATTTATTACTATTTATTACTATTCATTGCTAATTATTACTATTTACCGCTAATTATTACTAATTAGACCTAATTATTACTAATTACCCCTAATTATTAATAATCAGTGTTAATTACTATTAATAACTACAAATTACAGCTACTAATTACTAATTACCACTAATTATTTATATAAAATACTAATTATTGTTAACAATTATTAATTATTACTATTTATTAAGAATTATTAATAATAATTTCAATTTATTATTACAAATAAATATTGATAACAAAAGAATTTAAATCTATTTTAATTACAATTATCAACAATAATTAAAATTAACATAAAAAATGAAATAAATACTAAATTAAATAAAATATAAATACATTTAAACTTGATCTTCTATTTATGTAGATGACTTCACAACTTCTTCTAAAAACTAACTCATAGAAATTTTCACTCTAAAAATACAGTTTAGAGAGAGAGAGGAAATGAGAATTGAGGGAAAGTGTTGGAAAAATGGATGGGGGTATATATAGGTTAGATTAGTTGTGATAGTACTATTTGCGGCGGGTATCCTGTCGCAAAAACCTTTTCCCACATTAATTATTGTCGGCCATTAAAGGGGTATTTCTGACGGGTCTCGTCGCAAATAGTTTCCTACCGACACACTTTTTGCAACGAGACAACATCCCATCATAAAAGCCTATAATCACTGTCGGTATTTGCGATGGGTCTGATCGCAAATACCCTCCGACTGACGCAATTTTTTCATTGGGGGAATCCCCTTGTCGTAAATAACCTTATCGCAATTTAGCGTACAGAACGCGCAAAACTGTGCCATACTTTTTGTGACAGGACCCCAAATCCTGTCACAAATAACAAATTATTTGCGACGGGACAAACCCCCCGTCTCAAATAGACCATCGCAAAAAGCTATTTTCCCATAGTGTATATTTTGTTTGTTATTTTTTACCATTATAAAATATTTTTATAATTTTATCATAGTTATAAATACCATTAAGCATCATGATCATTGATAATATTTCTTTTATAAAATGACTATTAATATTAGTATATATTAAAGGTTATAATAATGTCTAATTGAAAAAGGTGGAAGAACGCATGGCCTCCTTAAGATGGATCATACCCTATGAATCCCATTTATCATAGTTTTCCAGTTAGATTACATCATTGGGATTTTCCATTAACCAAGACCAAGGTGAGATTCAATAATTGAAACTTGAGTGAAACTGTTCATTAGAGATGTTCAAGCTCATAGAGATCACTACCCAAACCATATTCTCTAAACCACCCTAACAAAGTACTACTATCTTACACCTTACCCTTAGGGCGTACATGGGTATATTTAAGGGGTCGTGTATCTAGACTATAGTAGTTTGAATTTTTATATTATATTTTTAATTAAATAAAGATTATATTAATCCATTTTCATTATTAATTTATAAACATGAATATATAATATGTTTAACATAAATAGTGTTTTGTTATATGAAACCAAAATTGCGTTGTTGGGAAATATATAGTTTCAATTAAATGATCTTATTAAAAAATTAAATAATTTTGAAATAAATGATATTTTTTGAGCTAATATTCTTAAATAATAAATATTTATGTATAAATGATAACATAATTTAATGAAGACCAATTAAATTTGTATAAGGGTTGGAAAGTTATTAATGTCGTAAAAACTAATATTTTAAAATAAATAAGGATTTTATTTAAAATGAAAAATTCTAATATTTAGAAAATTAATTATTAAAATACAGGTTTTTTTAAATCATCTCATGGAAATCACCTAATTGTGATCTTTTTCGAATTATTTAATACATTCGAAATTTTTTATAAAAATAAAATACGATATGTATTTTTGACATCATAACATCCCAAAAGTGATGTAATAAATAATAAAAATAAATCCATTACCAAATATAGATTTCTACTTTAAAATAATGTATTTTTGAAGTTAGTTAATTAATTTTAGAAACCTATAATCGTTCATCAAAAACCAATATTATATTTTGTGTTTTTAAATATAAATTTTATGAACATGAATCAATTCAACAATATGAATTGTATTATTTTAAGGAGTTAGATTCATGTATATATAAAAAATTTAAAACAACTCCTCTATGGTTGAAATCATGGGAAAACCCATGGTATGTTTTCTGGTTTTGATTTTTTTTCACATAAAATCAGAAAACTATGTCTAGAAATTAATAATGAATTCCCCTCTCTTTTTCTCTAAATAACCACCCAACCTTTCATCCTTATTCATAGAAAACCCATTTATCATGAAGTTACTCTCCATATCTCTCTAAATCTTACCCATGGTATTCCCACATTCTTAAGAAGATCCTCCTGATATTTTAGAAACACCCTCTCAAGGTAAGGGGTTCCCTTCATTTTCAACTTTATTTAATTACTTTCATTGTGTTAAAACTTTTAGTTTCAAATTATTGATGTTGAAACATTTTTTTAAACATCTATTTATTTTCAAAATTAATCCCAATAAATGAGATACTACATTTCACTCTCTTTAACCCCTTCCATGATCATTTTTATACACCCGTTATCATACCAAAATTACTCCATGATTTTTCATTCGAAACTTTTTTATTTGGAATATTCATCCCCATTCCCACTCAATAGTATTCACCTAGTTTTACCAATAAATTATTGATTTGATAATTTATTGTATGTAACACACACTCCTTAATCATGTGATTAAAGTGATAAATGAAATTATTATGTTGTATATACTATTTGAAACACAAATTCATGTATGTGGGATGAATACAATGGGTGGGCTTATAATTATATAACCCTCCCATGCATTAGGTGGTATTTTGGTCTCATGTGACACCATGTATTGTGAATGAAGTGTAATTCAAAGCATATTATGTTGTTATTTATCAGTTGGTTTCCCTAACCTATGAAACTGATTGCATGTTTTATGTTGTTAACACATTTCTAAGATTCCTTGATGTTATCGTCTTATATATTCCCTTGATGTTCATGATTATAAATCTCCCCTACTTTGTGTCACCATTTTATTCCCCTTGACTCACATGTACTGATTTTCATCATTTTATGATACCTTTTTCCATTACTGGTCATTATATCTAAACCCTTTATTTTTTATCTCTCTTGTTATCTTGGGTAGTATTATAAGTGAAATGGAATATAGGGGCCTGTAATGGAGTTGTTTAAAAAAATCATTTTATCATGGTTTAACGTTATTATGATATGTATCTAATTAGACAATGACACTCGGACTCTTGATCTTTTGGGATTGTGTTATGTGTTTATTAATGTAATATTTCATGAAATAATGTCCATAAATTACACATGTTCTCATAGTTGGTATTAGAGAAATGATTGATTATTTTTTGGGATTAGGATTAAAAAACAATAATAAAAATCATAGGGATTAAAAACAATCTGAGTAAAAAAAATTTAAAATTGGTAAATTATATAGAGAGTGGTTTATAGGAAAACAAATTCCTTATATAGATATTATAACTAGATATAGATTTGGTACATATATACTTAGGATTAATAACCCTGAAAAGGCCCATTGGGTCTTTACTCAAATTACATATTGGGAATAACAAAGTGGCCTTACTGCACACCTGGTGTGGAACTACCTAGTGATATGATTTGGTAAATTAATAATACATTTACGAAACACTATGAAGGGAACAAAAATTCTTCTGAATTTTAATTTTTGGAAATATACCATGGATAACATACATTGAAACCTATAAATTCATTAGATATGGAATATATGACATTTTTTTAGTAAACCTTTTAATTTTTTGCAGTTTCCCTTTTTTATTTTAATAGTTTTAAAAATATCATCTTTGTTTAACTTTTTTTGTTAATTTCTATGAATAGAAGGATTCAATTATACAACTGATGTGATGGACAATGTGATGATATCCCAATTGATATTCTTAATGTGATGGGAGCATGGGTTGAGGACCTTCTGAATATACTTACTCAATTAACTTGTGTTTTCAACAAGAAATTAAAAACAATATGAACACCTAAATCCTCCTAAGAAAGAGATATTTATAATTTTTTCCTTTATGTAAAAAATTCCTCTAAATATCAATGGATATTTTAATCCCTTAATAATAGAATATTGGGTTAACTCATTTAAAAATAACTTCTCTATCTTAAATGCACTATGAAAGAGATTTTCATGATATATTCTTATCACGAGGAGGCAAAATTTGATCAATGGTGGACAATTATCAAGAATATAAATCCCAAGGAGAAATTGAAGCAATTGAGAAGAAATAATTCATGAATATTTTTTCATAATTTTTTTCCACACACTCTCTAACATAAAATGGAGAGATATTTCCTTGGACTCAAGTAAAAATTTTCCCAATAAATTAGGGTGTATGAATAAAATTTGATAATAATATCATGACATGTCTCTAGATTTTTCATTTTCCCCAAAATTAAATTTTATTACTTATTTATTCTAACGAATTCTATTATATAAAAAGATTTTGAAATTTTAGACCTTAATAGCTATGAAATTTTTTTTTGATGTTCCCTTAAAGATTAAATGGATATTGGTGAATGATAAGGGTATCAAGGGTCTAGAGATAGGAAATTAATATTGGAGTTTAATTATAGTATAGGTATGGAAAAACATTATAGTGGAAAGAAATTTTGGCATCCCACGTGTCTAATGTATTGGAAGAATAATCATAAAAATCAGTTGAAGTTATAATGAAATGGTTTAGGTGTAGTAAGGAGGGGAACCAAACAAGCGAATACTGAGGTAAGAGGTCCACAAATGTGATGGAAGAAAGGAATTATTCAGTACACCCTCATCATATTGTACAATGTTTGAACTATAAATAACAAGGAAACTATATGTACTAATGCACTTAGACAGGGGTTGTCAAAGATAATAGATGAAAATAATAACAAATACCTAGAGATAAATGGTTATGATATTACATCAGAAAAACTAAGGTGTATTTTGTTTTTGAAGTGGTGATAGGTACACTAGATATTTATTTGAGAATATAAAATGAACTAATTGATAGTGGTTATACACAATTTTCTATATCACATGTGTTTAATAGAAATATTCAAACACCACCTCAAAACATGGATGTTGGGTTATTAGTGAAAACATAAAATGATTAAATTGTTGCATCAGAAGAATATAAATCCTCTACTATCAATATTAGTAGGAATAATTTCCTAGTGAACCTTATGATAATAAATTTATCATAATTTGATGATATTCATGGTATGGATTGGGTTTCCATTTATAGAACCAACATAAATTATTGAGAGAAGGAAATCACCATAGATATTATGAATCAACCTCAAATTATATGAAGGTGTAATTATGTGGATGAATCTCATTTTGAATTATCATTTAAATAGTATATAATATTTTATTATGAGAAACAATGTCTATAAAAAATTATTTAGACTAAGGAAACGATCATCTTTGATGACAATACCATTGTAAGAGAATATGTAGATGTGTTCTATAAATAATCTCATGGTCATACTTGTAGTAAAAATTTGATTTCTCAATAAAAATTATACATAGATGCATTCCAATATCTATGAATATACATATAGAAGACACTATTAAACTTGAATGGCTAACAAAACAACTATACAAGAATCTAGATAATGGGTTAATATTCCCAAGGGCTTCACCATGGGGTGTGTCAGTCCTTTTCATCAAGAATTAGGATGTATTAATTTGACTCATAAGTTGTTATCATTATCTCAAAAACAACATATTAAAGATCAATTATCCTCATCCAATTATTAAATATATTTATAATGACCCAAACTTTTATAAATGAAAATTCCTCTTGATCTAATTAAATGTATTATTATGTAAAATGGTTACATAAAACATATGCAATTCCATGGTTTTTTTTTTGATTTTAAAATACCATTATGAATTGTTACCATTTTTAATATAGTCATTGAATAGTGATCACATGAATAGTATAAATATAGGGCTTTATCAAATCTAATTTACTCATACAAAGGAAGTGATGGCCCTATATAGTAGAATTTCTCCATAAAAAGACCATTTTTTGGAGGTTGTAAAGGAGGTGGCGTCACTGGGTTTCGCTCTTGACCAAGCCCAAGCCAAGCTTTAACATGTTAAGCTTGAACAGAACTGCCTACAGGAGAAGTGGAAGCTAATAGAGATGACCACCCGAGCGATGTTATCTGAGCCACCCTAAGAGTCTTTCACCATCGCACACCTTACCCTTAGGTCTTATGCATGTTTTATAAGGGTTTGTGTAAAAACACCCTATAACTATGATTATGAGCATTATTTTTCTATATAATAAAGAATATACATTAATTTTATTATTGTTACTTTGTAAATGGTTTTTTCAAGCACAAATAGTATTTTTAGATAATATTAAATTAAGAAATCCATTTTAATGAATTAATGGATTTTTTAATTAAATATTATTTTAATAAAATATGATTTCTAAGTTACGTTTTATTAAATATAAATGTTCATATAATTTTTTATGAATACAATTGTAATTTTTATTAAGGTTAGAAAGATATTTTTGTCAAAAACCCTGAATTATATATAAATGTTAGTTTTTATTTTAAAAGTAAAAAAATTCAGATATTTAGAAAATTATTTGGATAAATTGAATATCATTTTTGGATTAAGGATATCTAAATTATCTAACGGTGAATTTTTCATAATTTTCTGAGACAGACGAATTTTTAGGTAAGAATTATATACCGTTTAAATATATAATGTGTTTTATGACATCATAATGACCCAATACTGATATAATAACATAATCTAAAAGGTATTTTAGAACAATATATGTTTTAATTTTAAAATAATGTTATTTTAAATTTGTTTGATTAATTTTATGGTGCCTTAGTGGACCCTCGAAAACTTATAAAACATTTTAAGTTTTAAAATGATTTCCTTGAGAGTGTGACTCACCTCCACATAATTAAGACTAATATTTTCATAATTTCGGTCATTGTACTTATAAAATAATTTTTTCCAATCCACTTTGGAAAAACTCATGGGATGGTTTGTGGTTTTTATTAGTTTAATGTGTGGTGTCCAAAACCAAAATAATAAATAATTTCCTCTCCTTTCTTATATAAACCCACTCAATATCCCATTCCTCTTCAATAAAACCATTTGAAGCTCAACAAAACCCTTCCCTCCTTACTATAGAATCCCCTCAAGGTGCCCAAAGCTCCCAATAAGCCTCTATCAAGCCTCTCACAAGCCTTTGGGTCACACTTCCAAGTATGGTATTTCTCCCTTTTTCATTTTTTTCCAAGTTTCTTTATATAGTTATACCCTTTTATTTTCAATTAAAAATGTTGGGATATGATTTTAAACCTCTATTATATTTATATCCTAATTTTTTAATGATTATATCCCCCTTCTTCTCCCATTAATTCCTCCCATGTACACTCGTTACCATGCTGAAATTTTTGTAAGGGATCCTCACTTTCCTTCCTTCCTTATGTATGTCCAAGTTTCCTTATATTGTAATGCCATTTTTTCAATTAAAAATGTTGGGTTATGATTTTTAAAATCCCCTTTAATTCCCTCCTTATTTTTTTATAATGAGATATCCCTTTATCTCTCACTAATTCCTCCCATGTACACCTATTACCATGCTAAAATTCTGTAAGGTATTTCTTCCTTTCTCATTTTGGTCCAAGTTTCATTATATTGTTATACCCTTGTATTTTCAATTAAAAATGTCGATTTATGATTTCACATATCTCCCATACTTGCCTAATTATGTTTTAATGATTATATACCTCTTTATATCTCATTAATTCCTCCCATGCACACCCATTACCATGCCAAAATTCTCTAAGAAATTTCCCTCTTCTCATTTACATTCAAGAAATTATTTTATATTATGCATCAAATTTCAATGACATTTCTTGGGAAATATATCTATATGAACCCCTTACGATCCATTTAATGTACATATGGTGAGATTCCCCTTTATCTCTCATCAATGATTTTTATGAATTCTTATTTCATGTCGTTATATTGTCGAAATTACACCGTGATTCTCCAAGCCAAAGTCATTGTGTAGTGAATACCATGCCCATTTATCTATCAAGGGTATTCAGGTTTATGCACATTTAATTATTGATTATAGAGTTTAATTTATGAATTTCACTTTCCTTTATCATGGAATAAATTATGATTTTTAATGAATCTATGTTGTACGATCTATGTGGCACACTAATGCATGAAATGAAATCATTAAGAAGGATGTTCCCCGATAGCGCTCCAATGCATTGGGTGAAGATTAGTACCATGATACATCAAGTGAAATGAGGGTTTACTAATTCTAATTCATTTTCAATGAGGTTTTACTCATACTCCATGTGCAATGATCCTTGGATCATTCTAATATCATGTTAAATGTTGTCACCACGTTTACATGTTATGATAATCATGATATATCATACCTTTATGTTCGTATTTTTATTATGCTACATTGATATGCCTATTTCCTAGCATGTACAATATTATTCATGTTATAAATTTTTACTCCATTATAGGGCTTTATATCTCACCCTTTTCTAATGAATGTCCTGAGGTTATCCCATTCAATTCTAAGTATGAAGGAATGTTGTGGTCATGTAAAAGAATTTTTATATAAATTTGTTGTGTTTTATGTTCGAATATGTTGTGTAATGTTTCTAATTTCCCAAGACACTAGACCTATCAATCCTCAGGATTTCCTTAAGTGCCATATTATGTAATAAATCATGTTTACGTATGTAATAAATACCAGGGCTATTATAGTGGGTATCAAAGGATAGGTTTAGTTATTTTTTGGATTAGGATTATAAAACCCTAGTGAAAGCCTTAGGGATAAGACTCAGTATTATAAAAACATCCCTAAATTCTGGTGGGTATTTAGTAAGTGGTTTATCATGAAAATACATCCCTATATGGATACGAGCAGGTAGAGGAAGATTTGGCACAGATGTCTCTATGGGTAAAACCGAAAACACTGCTTTGAGCTAGACTTGAACGGGAACTGGTGCACGAAAATGGGTCTTGATACACTCTTGGTTACGACACTCCCAGAGGATATTATTTGGTAAATTCATAAACTTGGTATGAACCATGGTTAAGGTAATTAAAAAAATACCCTAAGAATATATATTGGGAAGTAGATCATGGATAACTTAGATTGAAACCTATAAATTCATAAGTTAAGGAAATAAAAGTAATTTATAAGTTATCCATTTTTTCATTGGATTCCCATTTAAGTGTTACCCCTAACTATCATTTTATTCTAGAAAATGGCTGGAAATAGTAGGAATCAGGCTAACAACTAATGGAAAGATCAATGTGAAAAGTGTTCTAATGATATTCCAAATCCGATGGGAGTAGGAATCGAAAACTCTGCCATGATACACTCTCAGTTAACTCATGTTTTGAATAGAAACATGGGTCAAGAGGAACATTCAACCCCCCCAAATAAATAACAATTGCAATCAAGAGCTTCATAATAAAAAGGCCTCTTACTTTTAATGGATCATTTGATCCCTCAATCTTCGAACAATGGATAAACTCCATTGAGAAGATCTTCTCCATCCTTCAATGTTCTAAAAAAGAGAAGATACTTCTGGATGCTTATTTTATAGAGGGTAAAGCTAATAAATGGTGGACATTTATCAAAAATATGAAGCGTGAGGAAGATATCGAGGCATTGTAATAGAAGGACTTCTGGAAAATGTTTTTCAATAAATATTTTTTTCACACCCTCTAACTTAAGATGGAAAGGGACTTCCTTTCCCTTAAGAAAAAAGGTGTTTAATCCATTGGAGCATATGAGGAAAACTTCACTAGGATTTAACGATATGCCTCGGTATTTTTTGTTACCCTAGAATTCAAGGTTGACTGATTCTTTGTTGGGATAAAATATAGCCTATGGAAATCCCTAGAAATTCATGACTTTAGGATCTATGAGGAAATTTTCCTATGTTCCCTCAAGGTTGAAATGGAGATCAGATAATCTCAGGGGTAATATGTGGATAAGAAGCGTAGGGTGGACTTTAATTCTGGAGATTCGATGGATAAATCCAATAATGCTAAGAAATTACATTACCCCACTTTCCAAAGGTGTGGAAAGAAGAACCTTGTAAATTTCCTAAAGGGGATGAGGAAATTAATTAGGTATAGAAGATAAGGGCACACAGACATTAATTTTTGGCAAGAAAAACCTACTACTGTGACATAGGAGAGGAACACTTCATTAAATTCTCAACACATTGTTCATTGATTCAACTACAAAGAACCGTGGCACTTTGCAAACCAGTTCCCTAAGAGAATGGTTTTCAGTGGCAACCAACAAGCTCAAAGGGAGAAAGGGTGAGATTTTTCCATCACTACCACCGAAGAAAACCCCAAAAAAAAAGTGGTGATAGGTACTCTAGTTATTCATTCAAGAATATCGAACATAGTTTTTGGTTCTGGTTCTATAAATTCTTTTATATCCTGAAGTTTTAATAGAACAATCAAAACACCACCATAAATCATGTAAGTAAAGATGTCGGTGATAATTGAAAATGGGGAAATCATTGCAACCCATGAATATAAATCCTCAAATGTTACAATTTTTGTATTGAACATCCCAGAGAACCTCGCCATACTCAATTTAGTGGAAATTGATTCAATTATTGACATGGATTGTCTTTCCCTATATAGATCCAACATAAATTTATGTGATAGTGAAATCACTCTTCATATGGTGAATCGACCCCTAATTATGTACAAGTTCAAGAAGGATGATGAATCTTATCTAGAACCATCATCTCAAGCATGGCTGTTACTTCCCTATGAGAATGCATATCTTGATCAGATGATTGAATCTAAGGATGAAACCATCCTTGAAGACATGCCTATTGTGAGGGAATTCATTGAAGTGTTTTCTGAGGAATTGTTTGTTCTTCCTCCTTGAATAAATGTGGAATTCTAGATTGATATTATACCTAGGGAATTTCCAATATTTAAGACTCTGTATAGAATGGTTTTTGTGGTGCTTGAGGATCTAAAGAAACTACTACAAGAGAATCTAGATAAAGGGTTTATATGCCCAATTTATTCACCATGGGGTGCTCCAGTCATATTAATCAAGAATAATGTTTTGTCAATGAACCTTTGAATTGATTATCATGAGCTCAACAAAATCACAATAAAGAAAAAGTATCCTCTACCTCAAATTGATGAATTTTTTGATCAACTATATGGAGAACAATACTTCTCTAATGTGTATTTGCCGTCAAGATATTACCAAGTAAGGGTGAAGAAGGAGGATATCCCCCATACTTATTTTTGTACAAGTTATGGTCAATATGAATTCATAATAATTACTTTTGTACACACTAATGCTCTGGAAATCATCATGGACTTGATGAATAGAGTCTTCGGAGATTACCTCATCAAATTTTTGGTGGTCTTTATAGATTATATTCTAATATACTCTAAAACCATGGAGGGGAATGAGGAGCATATAATCACTGTACTAGAGACCTTGTGAAAGGATAATCTCTATGAAAAGTATAGCAACTGTGAGTTTTGGATGAAGGATGTCTCATTATTAGGTCGGATCATCACAAGTAATTGGATATCTGTGGATCCCTCCAAGACAACTATAATAGAGGGATGGATGAGGCCAATATCAATGACGGATATTCGTAGCTTCCTAAGGTTAGATGGATATTATCACTAATTTGTGAGAAATTTCTCAGGATTATCAAACCCTCTTACTAAGATAACTAATAAGGGAGTCAAGTTTTATTGGAGTGATAAAAGTGAACACAGCTTCAAGAAGTTGAAAAGGAGTATTATCACTGCACCCTTACTCAGACTAACCACAAGTGGAGAAATGTTTTGGTATTTAGTGATGCTTCGATAAAGGTAATGGGTTTTTTGTTGATGAAATATGAAAAAATAATTGTCTATGCTTCAAGGCAATTGAAAGTTCTTGAGAAAAACTATCTAACACATGATTTGGAGTTGGATGAAGTAATCTTTACTTTGAAAATTTAGAGGAATTACCTCTTTAGGGAGAAATGTGAAATATATAAGGATCACAAAATCCTTAAGTATATATTTACACAAAAAGAGTTGAACATGCTCCAACGAAGATGGTTAAATATGATTAAATGTTATAAATTCTCAATCCATTACAACCCTTTGAAAGAGAACAAGGGGGTGGATGCTCTAAGTAGAAAGGACTCAGTGATTATATCATTGATAATATTTCAAATCGATAAAATCTTCTTATATTTGATGAAGATGGACATGGGAATTATAAATAAGGAAACTTTATCAATACTTTCACAAATTATTGCTCAAACATATCTTTCATAAAGTTTAAAGGATACTCAAAAGGATAATTTGAGAATTTAGAATAAATTGGAAACTATCAGAAAAGGTAAATCCTCATAATTAAATGTTAATGAAGAAGGAAGTGTGAGATTTGGGTCAAGAATATGTGTTCCATAAAATATTGAGTTAAAGAAAGAACATTTGGATGATACACATAGTTCTAATTTCTCTATTCACCCAAGAAACAAAAAGATGTATCAAGATCTCTGATAGAATTATTTGTGGGATAACATGAAGAAGGAGATCACTGAGTATACATAAAGTTTCCTAGTATGTTAGCAAGTGAATGCCAAGAGGCAGATGTCTAAGGGGGTTATGCAACCATTAGCCATACCAGCATGGAAATGGGAGAACATCACCATGGAATTTTTCACCATACTTATAAAGATATCCAAAGGAAACAATTCTATCTGGGTTGTTGGGGATCATCTTAAAAATACTACACACTTAATTGTAATTAGATAGGATTTCTAATTAGATCAACTGGTATAGATATATATCAAATAAGTGGTAAGGATTGATTGCGTACCACCATCCATTGTATCTGATCGAGATCCAAGATTCACCTCTAGGTTCTAGAAGAGTCTCCAACGCACTCTGAATACTGAACTAAACTTCAGTATGGCTTATCATCCTCAAACTAATGGCTAGTCTGAGTGGGATATCAAAACACTTTAGGACATGTTTATTGCATGCTAAATGGACTTCAAAGGAGGATGGGGTCAACATCTTCCTCTGGTTGAGTTCTCTTACAATAATAGCTTTCACTCAAGAATCCAAATGTCTCCTTATGAATCCCTTTATGGGATGAGGTGTAGAATATTATAAAGTTGGGATAAAGTTGGGGGGTGAAAACTCCAAGGTCCAAAAATGGTTGAAGTAATGGTGGAGAAGGTTAAGAACATCTAGTAGAACATTAAAGCTACTCAGAGTAGATAAAAGATATATGCTGATAATCATTGATGATACCTATATTTTGATGTTGGGGACATGGTAATCCTCCCAATGTCACCATGGAAGAGAGTAATGAGATTTGGGAAGAAAGGAAATATTAGTCCAAGGTACATCAGCCCTTTTGATATCCTTGATCACATTGGATAGTGTCCTATAGACTAGCACTCCCACAGAACCTGTCAAAATTAAATGATGTATTCCATGTATCACTCTTGAGAAAGTACATACCTAAACCTTCGCATGTACTCAATCTAGCGGTGGTACCATTGGTGAATGACCTCTCTTGTGAAGAGAAGCTGGTGAAGATCTTAGATAGTAGAGAAAATGTTCTATGAAATAAGACAATGCCCATCGTCAAGGTGTTGTGGAAAAACCTAAAGTTTGATGAAGAAACATGAGAATAAGAGGAAGTGATGAAGAAAAGTTACCCTCATCTATTTTATTGTGGGAAAAGGAAATTTTTGGGGAGAAATTTCTTAAAGGGGGAAGATTTTAACGACCCAAAATTTTATTAATGAAAATTCCACTTGATCTAATTAAATGTCTTATTATGTAAAATGGTTATATAAAACATATACACTTCCTTAGTTTTATTTTTTTAGATTTAAAAATACCATTAATAATTTTTATCATTGCTAATTTTGTCATTGAATAGTGATCACATTAATAATATAAATATAGCACTTTAACAAATCTAATTTACTCAGACAAAGGAAGTAATGGCCTCATCTAGTATAATTTCTCCATAAAAAATCCCATTTGAAGAAGCTTGGAAATGAGGTGGAATCATTGGTCTTCTCTCTTGACCAAGCCCAAGCCAAGCTTCAACACGTTAAGCTTGAATGGAACCACCAAAGGGAGAAGTGTAAGGTAATAGAGATTACCACCCATGTGATGTTATCCGAGTCACCCCAAGAGTTGGTCACCATTACACGCCATACCCTTAGGTCTTATGTGGGTGTTATAAGAGGTTATGTAACAATACCATATCACTATGATTATGTTCATTATTTTTGTATAGAATAAAAAATATACAATAATTTTATTGTTGTTACTTTGTAAATGGTTTTTGAAGCACACAAATAGTATTTTTAGTCAATATTCAATTAAGAAATCTATTTTGATAAATTAATGGATTTTAAAATTAAATAATATTTTAATAAATTAATATTAATAAATTAATTTTTATTAAATATAAATGAACTTATATTTTTTTATGAATACAATTGTAATATTTATTGTGATTTGAATCTGTTTTTGTCAAAAACCATTAATTTTATATAAATATTGGTTTTTATTTAAAAACTAAAAATTCTCATATTTAGAAAATTATTTATATAAAATTTATATTATTTTTGGATTCAGGATGTCTAAATTATCTGATAGTGAATTTCTCTAAATTTTCTGAGACAGTCAAATATTTGGGTAAAAATTAAATACCGTATAAATATATAATGCATTTTATGACATCATAATGACCCAATAGTGATTTAATAATATACAATAAAAGGTATTTTAGGCCAAAAATGTTTTAATTTGAATATAATGTGATTTTCGATTTGTTTGATTAATTTTATGGTGCCTTAGTGGACCCTCCAAGACTAATAAAACATTTTAACTTTTAAAATGATTTCCTTGAGACTGTGACTCACCTTTGCATAAGCAAGACTAATATTTTAATATGTTATTCCATTGGAATTATAAAATAATTATTTCCACTCAACATTGGAAAAAACCTTGGGTAAAAATCATGGGATGGTTTGTGATTTTGATTAGTTTAATGTATGGTGTCCAAAACCTAAATAATAAAGAATATTCACTCCTTTCCTATATAAAACCACTCAATCTCCCATTCATCATCACTCAAACCATTTGGATCTCTACAAAACCTTACCATCATATCTCTATAATCCTCCCAAGGCACCCCGTGCTCCCAACAAGCCTCTCTAAAGCATCTCCCAAACCTTTGGGATCACACTTCCATGTAATGGATTTCTTCCATTCTCATTTTTGTCCAAGTTTCTTTGTATTGTTATACCCTTAATGTTGGGATATAATTTATCAGATCCTAAATAATTCCATCATTATTTTTTAATTATGAGAGACCCCTTCCTATCTCATTAATTCCTCCCATTTACACCCGTTACCGTGCAAAAATTTCCATAAGGGATCCTCAATTTCCTTCATTCCTTATTTATGTCCAAGTTTCCTTATATTGTTATGCCATTTTATTTTCAATTAAAAATTTTGTGTATTATTTATCACCTCCCATATAATTCTTTCCTTATGTTTGAATTATTAGATACCCATTTATCTCTCATTAATTCCTCCCATGTACACATGTTACCATGCTGAAATTCTGTAAGAGATTTCTTCCATTCTCATTTTTTGTCCAAGTTTTGTTATATTGTTATACCCTTGTATTTTCAATTAAAAATTTTGGGGTATGATTTAAAACCTCCCCAATACTTCCCTACTTATGTTTTAATTATTAGATACCTCTTTCTCTCTCATTAATGCCTCCCATGTACACCCTTTAACATGCCGAAATTCCAGAAGAAATTTCTCTCTCCTCATTTACATTCAAGAAATTATTTTATATTATGCATCTAAATTATATTAAATATGTTGGGACATGTATATATATGACTCCCTTACTGTCCATTTCATGTATTTATGATGAGATACCCCTTCTCTCTCATCAACCATTTTTTTCAATTCTTATGTCATGTCGTTATGCTGCAGAAATTGCATCGCGATTCTACAAGCCAAAGTCATTGTGTAGTGAATACCATGCCCATTTCTCTATCAAGGGTATTCACCTTTATGCACACTTACTTATTGATTATATATTTTCCTATATGAATTCCACTTTCCTTTATCGTGGAATAAATTATGATGTTTAATGAATCCATGCTTTATGATCTATGTGGCACACTTATGCATGAAATTAAATGATTAAGAAGGGTATGCCCTAAAAGCGGTGCAATGCATTGGGTAAAGATTAGTATCATGAAACCTCAAGTGAAATGAGGTTTTACTCCTGATAATTCAATTTCAATAATGTTTTACTCATTCTCCATGTGCAATGAGACTTGGATCATTCTAATATCCTGTTAAATGTTGTGGTCACATTTCCATGTTATGATAATCTTGATATATCATGCCTTTATGTTGATGTTTCTATTGTGCTCCATTGATATGTATATTTCCTATAATGTACTATATTATTCATGTAATACATTTTTACCCCCTTAATGGGCTTTATAGGTCACCCTTTTCTTATACATGTCCTTAGGTTATCCCATGCAATTCTAAGTACGAAGGATTGTTGTGGTCATGTAAAAGAAGTTTTCAATAAAGTTGTTGTGTTTTATATTATAATTTATTATGTTCCTAATTTACCAAGACACTATCCCTCTTGATCCTTAGATTTTTCTTAACTATAAGATTATGTAATAAATCATGTTTTTGTGTGTAATAAGGGTAGGGTTGTTATACCATTTTGGGTGAGTTACTTGGATCCCAATACATTTCTAAGGAATTAAATGGGAAGAGATATTATCAAGTAATTATAAATAAGGGGATATCACAAGGAATGGTTTTCATAAAAATTATATGTACTGCAAGTTCATAGGGAACACATTTAGACTTCCTAAACCTCTAACTATCATTATGAACTTAATGAATATATTCTTTATGTATTACCTTAAAATAATTATGGTTGTATTTATAGAGGATATTATTATATACACCAAACCTGAGGATGAGTATGAGGATTATTTAAATTCTATACTAAAGTCCTTGTGAAAGGAAAAGTTATATGTAAAGTTTAGAAAATGAGAGTTTTGGATGGAGTTGGTAACATTCCTAGAGAATTTATAACCAAAAAGGGATATCTATGGATCCATTAAAAAAAGAGGAAATTAAATGATGACCTATAACAATATCTTTGATAGATATCTGTAGTTTCCTTTGATTACCTAGGTACAATAATTGATTTATGAGAAACTTATCATGATTTTCAAGCATAAAAACCATGATAAATCATAATTGAGTGAATTGTTTCTAGACTGATGAAGTATATAGGAGATTTAAAGAGATAAAGAAGAGTTTAAACACTACACTAGTTCTCACATTATCCACCAGTGGGGAAGGATTTTTTATCTATAATAATTCATCCAAAATGGTGTTTGGTTGTGTACTCATTAAATATGACAATGTGATAACCTATTCCTCCATCTAATTAATAATTATTGAGTAGAGATAAAGAAAAGATAATCTGAAATTGGCTATAAAGATCATCTAATTGAATATTTGTAGACATAATCTCTATAGGGATAAGTGTAACATATATAGATCACAAAAGCATTAAGTGTATATTCACATAAAAAGAGATCAATATGTACCACTTAAGGTGGTTTGATCTCATCAAATTTTTTGATTGTCTATTCTATTTTCATATTCAGAAAGAAAATAAAGTGGTATATGCTCTAAGTAGAAAGGATCCAAAAAACCTATACATTTTAAGGATTAAAATGGATCCAGTATTAATGGACATAAAAATGATGTATATGGGAATTATAAAAGGAACTTTGTCCTACCTTTTCAAAATAACTTCTCAAATATCCATTATTTAGAGAATCAAGTAGGAAAAAAATGATATGGTGATACAAAAAACGGTAGAGAATATTCTGGAGATAAAATTTTGGAAATATAGAGTTATAAGTTTTTCAACATGGACATGTTTCCCATAAAAATTGAAAACTTAAAAAAGGTAACTTCTGTATGATTCACATACATCATACATCTCTATTCACCATGAAATTAATATGATGTATTTATATTTGATGTAACACACCTGATGGGATAGAATTAAGAGAGATACTTTTAGAATTTTTATATTAATGTAGGGTCTATTAATATATCAAGGTTGAATGATATAAGTCTAAGGTTATAATGAAGAAAATTATCTTACTTGTATGGAATGAGAAAAATGTAACCATGGGTTTCATCATTGAACTCCCCCAAATATCTAAAGGGAATAACACCACATTGGTGGTAGTTTATCACCATACAGAGTTAGCACATTTCATTGCTATCAGGAAATAATTATATCATTTACAACACACTGTGATATTCATAAGATAATTTGTAATACTACTTGGACTAATACTCTTGATTTTATCTTCATGAGATATAAGGAATACCACGTGGTTCTCGAGAATCCTTTAGCAACCATTTAATTCATAGTTTAATTTAAGTACTTATTTACACCTTCATATGGTTGGTTTGTCTAAGAAAACAAATAAACTCTATAGAATATATTATAATCATGTTCAATCAATTTAAAATGATTTATGGATCAAAACCTTCCCCTATTAGAGTTCTCAAATATCATTATTTTCCATTCTATTTTTCATATGGAACCATATACTAATATTGATATGAACTTGGAGATAAGAAGATGATGAGACCTTATCTTATCCAATAGATTATAGAGGAGAATAAAACCCTTCCATATCATATAATGTTACTAAAAAATTGATAGAAATTATATGAAAAACACATTTATGAGACATATTGTTTGAGATTTGAGATATAGTGTTCCTTTATAAACCACTACGGAAGAAGTTTATGAGGTTTGGGATAAAGGGGAATCTTAGTTGTAGATACTCAACCCCTATGACATCCTGATCAAAACGAAGTTTTAACCTATCAGATAGAACTATAACATAACTTATCTCAAGTATATGATGAGTTCCATGCATCCCTCTTAAAGAAGTACATATTATACCTTTTATATGTAATAAATCTATTGGTGGCTTTTTTAAGATCAATAATTCATTTAAGTAGTAGACAATGAAGATCTTAGATCCTAGAGATAATTTTCTATGAAAAATGAAAACTAGATTGGTTAATGTTTTGTGATAGAACAACATTTTTGAGGAAAAAACTTGTGAACCATATATATAAGGCCCCAAGCCCGATCTTCTGGACTCAATTCTTAAAAATGTTGTGTAAACTTTTTCTTATAAAATAAACTAAACAATTACACAATAGATTACACAAATGAGAAACTTTTCTATTCTATATTGTAGAGGATTATACAACACGTTATATTTATCAAAGTTGAACCAAAATAAAACACATGCCTAATACGCTTCCACATGCACTAACTTCAAAAGTGATGAAATCTGATTTGAACTTTTAAGATACCTACTAAAAACATTTTAAAAACAAAGGGTGAGCATTAAATTTTCTAGTAAGAAGTTTTGAAATTGTTTAATTAATTTTAAGAAAATTTTTATTTGAAAATAACTCTTGGAAATTCCATTTCAAATAATATAAAAATAATTTTCAAAACACCCTTAGAAATACATAATTGAAATTACTTATGTTTAAAATAATATACCACTTTTGAAATTACTTACGTACAAAATTTTATTTAAAAGTAATCTAGTAATTTTTTTGAAAACACTACACAAAATTTAGAAAACAAAACACTATGTCTTACAACAACTAGAAACACTGAAGGCTATCTTGGGCCTACCAAGATGTTGAGGGATTAGATTCACTTCCCAATTCCCTACCATATTTACAACATTTAAGTTCCAGATTTTTTGAAAAAAGTTTAATATTGCTTTGCATATATATACTTTCCCTAGAGTTTTTGATTTTAAGAACATGTTACTACATTAAAATACACATTCACATTTATGTATAAATATATATGTATGTACATACATAAATATATAAACATTAATTTCATACCACTCACGATTTCTCTTCGAATAAAACTCAGGCCACAAGACTTTGCATGAAGTTTCTATGCATTCATATATTCTTTTATGAAATACATTTTATATTTATATCATAGTAAATATTTATGTTTCAGAAATAATAATATAAAATAAATATTTTATGTAAAATATTTCAATTCTTGAAGAAATCCATTTTCTTAATAATCTCATAAGTAGACCTTTAATTTGAAATCATTATTATGAATGCAAGATATGTATTTATACATAATCACATGGCCATGTTTATATGCAGATGTGACCTCCCTAATTTTAATATATCATGATGACGTTTCATGTGAGTTTTTTTATAAACATGGTGATGAAATTATAACATGTCTATAAAAATAATTATTATAAATTCAAGGTATGCCTTTATACATAATCGCATGGCCATGTTTATATGCATATGAGACGTCCCAAATTTTAATATATCACAATGACATGTCATGTGCATTTTTTTTAGAAACATGGAAGTAAAATTATAACATGTCTATAAAAATTTCATCCAATTCCTATGAAAATCCATTTTTTGTAAAATTTATTCGATGTTCATTCATGTATCTATAAATATATATATGCATGTATATGATAAAATTATGATATTCTTACTTTTATAAATTCATACTTCAACAAATATTTGGTTAATTATAATTTATTTCAAACAGTTATATACTTGGAAATTATACAAGTGTATATATATATTACATAATAATATAATAAATTCATGTTTATATAAAATGTAGACAAATATAAATATTCATTGGCAGAATTAGCATGAAATCAAATTAAATCATAAGATTTGATATATATAAATATATATATATATACACCACTCAGTTGTAATAATATGATCCTTATGAAATAAGTTTTCAAATATAAAAAGAATAATTAAACAATCTAAAAGTTTCAGAACAACCTCTTATTAAAAACTTATCAAAATTTTTGAAACTTCAAACCAAGTTTGATTTTGATTTAAAGAAACCAACAATAAAATACATGAAAAATAATTTTCCCTTACACAAAACCAAAAAATAGATATTATAACTTGAATTGAATAAATAAATAAAACTTCCCTTATAAAAACCTAATCAATTTATTTTCATCAAGAATAAATAAACAAGAAGACATAATTTTCCCTTATCCATAACCATAAATAAATTATTTTAATTTAGAAAAGAATTGATCTCATACATAGTTTAGAATTGATAATTCTAAGATGGAAAATATATTAAAAGAAAATATATCTCTAATTCCAAACCAGAAAATAGAGATTATAATCCCGATATAAATAAAAATCATCTCTTACGAAAACAAAAGTGGAATTGTAATTAAAGTTTAAATAATCCCTTACCTTTTATGCACAAAAAACTTCTTCTTCATATAGCGACATTATGTCATATATTGCAGAGACCAAAATAAAATAGAAAGGTATGACTATGTATTTCTAGATAACCTGGCCTCTCTTCTGTTTTCCTCTCATTCTAGATGAGTAAAAAATAGATTACCCCAACATTGGTCAGTCAGGCTTCTATTTAAATAGACTCTCTGAAGTTTCTAAAAAAAATATTTTATGTCATGTTGTCTTAGATATATTAAATTCTAGAATTTCATATATACAAATATGTAAACATTTTTTCCAAAGAAAAAGACACAAGTGTACCTCATTTTGATTCAAATTTGAAATAAAGGAAATATGTCAATGTTGAAAACAATAATGAGAGGGAGGATTCAATACATCAACAAAGTAGGAATCCAATTACAGAAGAAAACAAAAATAAAATTGAAAGTGATTCTTGATTTTTTAGTGTACATAATGGGATTACCGAGCAAGCATGATCCTAGATAGGAAATATAAACATATATTATATACAAATTGAATAGTGAATCAAGACTATCGGGTTGTATCAAAATCGATAGAGTTGATTAAACATGAATAATGATGATAATAACATTAAAATAAATACTATCAGGTTTCATAAAATTCAATGTATCGATAAGAAGGGGACCACAGATGATGAAATCGAAGAAGAAAACAAAGAAATGGACAAAACATGGCACTATTTAGCTGATTCCAGGTGATTTGATCATTCCACACATACATACTCATAGATCTGGACCATAGATACAAGATAAACCAATGATCAAAACCCTATCCTAAGCTCCTCTGTTTGACTGCATCTCACTCTAACTCTTCACCTTCCTCCAAGGTTTTCCTCCCAAAATGGATCCCACAACTTTGACTCCTACAAAGATGACCGATATCACCCTTAACTTAGATCTCCTTCATCGAATACTTCTAAAACCCTCGGCAAAAACTCAATTCGTCCTTGCCCTTTCCTCTCACAACCTTGCTCGATTTCATCTTCTCAACTCGAGATCATGAGGGAGAAAGCCTCGGTCTGACACACCCAACTAAAATGGATTCTCGATTCTTCTTATTATTTATTTTTATTATTATTATTATTATTATTATTATTATTATTATTATTATTATTATTATTATTATTATTATTTTAATTTAAAAAAACTGATTATACTTATCATTTAAAAACATTTCAAATAATATATTTTTTGAAAAAATAATAATGATAATATATAATTAATATTATAATTATAAAATAATAATATTTCAAAATTTTGTAATAAAATTTATTACATATAAAAAATAATACTCATATTTTTTATAATTATCATGTCATTCATAGTTTAGATTTATTAAATAATTTTTCATAATTATCATTCTAATTTAATTTATTTTATAAACAATGAATTTATATTTTTGTTAAATAAAAGTCTAAACATAATTATAAAATAAATACTATATTAATAATATTATTATATTTATTTTTTAAAAAAAAATATATCTTTTAATTAATATTATTTATTAAAACAACCTATTAGAGAATATTATATCATGATACTATATTTCATAAAAGTGTAATTTAAATTATTTTAATATGTCATCTTGTATTTTAAAATGTGGAATATTTATAAAATAATACAAATAAAAGTAATAAAATTTATTTTAAATGAAATCAAAAAGTTTTATAAAAATATTTTATTGCATTTTTTATTTAAAATATAAAAAAAAATTATTAATTAATTACATAGAAATTCTAGGATGTGACAATAAGAGGTGATGAAATTGAAGTTTCCTCATTTTTTTTAAATTATGAAATAAAATTTACGTAGTGAAATTTCTCAAATGGGTGAAGAATGTAATTACCCTGAATTATATAAATGAAATTCCCTTCTGAATGAATAAATTCTTAATTATGAAATGATGTAATAAAAAACACAAGATGTATATTTAATTTTTTTGAATATTTATAAAATAAAGACATAATTTTATAATGGGATTTAAATACAAATGAGAATCATAAATTTTTTTAATATATCCAATCTATTGAACATTTTGATTATTATATATTAATGGTTATAATAATACCCAACTGACATAAAATATAGATGTGATGGTCGTGACGAAAAGTATCATACCCTATGAATTAAATTTATCAAATATTTATAGTGAGATGAAATCACTATGATTTTATAATAGCCAATCCTATGTAAGGATTCAATAATTGAAACATTATTGAATGTATTTAGCAGATAAGTTCAATCTTGTATAGATTACCTCATAAATAATGCTTGTTAAACCACTCTAAGAATGTATTACTCTCATAAACCTTACCATTCAGGAATACATTACTATAATAAGTTGTTATTTATCTAGACCAAAGTACCATAAATTGTAATATTTTATTTTTTAATAATATAATTATTATATTTTTTCACTTTTCATTATTAATTTATACACATGATTATATAATTAGATTGATAAAAAAAATTGATATGAAGCAACCAAAATTGTATTTTTGGGTAATACATTGTTTCCACTAAAAGATGTTTTTTGATAAATTCAATAATTTTTAAATAAATTTTATTTTAATAAAATATTATTTTTAAATAATATTTATAGAAATATAAATGGTCATATAATTTAATAAAGTTTAATTTAATTTTTTTATCTGTTGGAATGTTATTAGTGTTGTAAAAACTAACAAATTCTAGTAAATAAGGATTTTTATTTAGAAGTATAAATTATCATGTCCAGAAAATTATATTATTATAATTAATTTTATTTTTTAAATTAGTATGTCACAATTATATAATGGGGAAATTTTTATAATATTTCAGGTCAGTAGAATTTCAAGGTAAAAATTTTATTTAATATAAATATAAAACATGTATCATGAAATCATAATATACCAAAATTTAGGTAATTAATTATATAAAAGGAATAAATGACAAAAATTATATTTCCAATTTTAATTTAATTTTTCATTTAAGGTATTTTATTAATATTACAAACATTTAATGAATCCTCAAACCCAGTATTATATTTTATGGTTTTAAAAAAAATCTTTATTATCATGATTCACATACACATTATAAATCCTATTTTTCTAATGAGTTTGGTTCATATAATAATAAAATATTTAAAACCACCCCTATTTGGAAAAAACCAAGGGAGGATTTCTAGTTTTAATTATTTTATTAAATAGATTACAAAAATTTTGTTTAGAAATTTATATAGAATTACACTCTTTATTTATATAAATACCCACCCAAGCATCCATAACTCTTCACTAAAAATTCATTGATAAATAATTTAATCTTCATATACCTCTATAAATTCTTACAAATGGATCCACAAGGTCTTAAGAAGCTCATACCCATCATTTAGAAGCACCCTCTCAATGTAATAAATTCACTTCCTCGTAATCTTTATTTAAATACTTTATTTAATCAATCCTTTTTATTTAAAAATTCTCTATTTTACATATGTTTTTACACATCCCTTTACTATAATAATTATTCCCAAGTAAATAAGCACCACCTTTTAATTTAATTAACCCCTTACATGAACCTTTAAGTACAAATGGTTTTCTGTTGAAATTGCTCCATGGAATTCCCTGCCAAAATTTTAGGTTGTGAATACCTCTCTCCATTTCCACTTAATGGAATTAATGTAGTCTTATATAACCTTGTTAGATTGGGAAATTCCATGCATCCAACCCACAATTATTAATAATGGGATTAAACTATATAAAATGAGTTTATATGCTATTTGATCTATGTGAAATATAAATTCACGTACTTGATATGAATGTGATGGGTGGGACGATAATTATATACCCCTCCAATTAATTGTGTAATGTTTTAATCTCATGAGGTACCATGTATGGAGAAAATTTGGTTAGACTAAGAACACTACGTTATGATGTCTTACTGGTTCACCTAGGCTTATTCTAATGATGTCATGTTTTATCTTATTGACACATTCTTATGATGCCTTAAAGTTTTCATATTATATCATTCTATGATGTTCTTTATTATTACTCTCCTCTTTTTAATATCACCATGTTATACCCCTTGAATCATATGTACTACTTTACTTCACATTAAACTTTAATTATTTCCTTTTTGTGCTTTATTTCTCACCACATTCTTATGTACAACCCCGGGTTATCCAATGCAGTACTAAAAGATCAATGTAATTTAAGGGAATGTTATGAAGTTTTTTTAAAAAATAATTTCACTATAACCCTATTTAAAATTATTATGATATGTTTCTAATTTCTAAAATATACTTGTCCTCTTGATATTCAGTTATTATTTCATGTGTATCTAAAGGTAATGAATAATGAAATAAATTTTATAAAAATCTGGATTTTCATCAACTCTGATCCTACTGGGTAAACATGGAATATATCTATTTGTAAGCTTAAATTTGACATCTTTTGGAAACTAATTAGGCACCAAGATTAGAAGTTATGGTTATTTGGAGTTAATGTTTGTTTTTTAACATATCTTAATATAATAAATATATTTTTTAATATTTACTATCACTAAATTTTAATTAAATATCTATTACTCGATAATAATTATATGTTTATCAATTAATATTAATTTTTAATTATATTTAAACCATTTTTCACTAAATACATTATATATTAACTTAAGATACACATTTAGTATTATATAAACCATATTTATGAAAATATTATATATATATATATATCAATATAAATATATTCATATATTAAAATTATTTTTAATTATATATATATTTTTTGAATGGTCCCTTTTATCAATGCTTGAAACAAGTGTTTTAGAGATGATCAAATGAACACTTTTATCAATTCTTGGAAATAATTGATAAAGGCCACCCATTATTAGTGAAAAATAGAGTCACAGATAAAGGTCTTCCTTTATGAGTGCAAAAAAAAGTTATAGTAATGATCATCCTTTATTAGTGATTTTTTTCACTAATAAAGGCTCATTTTAGCAGTGATTTTAGGTATCACTTCTAAAAGAATCCATTTTTTCACTGATTTTTTAATGATAATAATTTCTAGTGATGAATAATCATGATTTTGTAGTGGTGAGAATAAATGAAGGCTTTGTATTGATAATCAAATAAAAGTATTGATGTTGAAGTTTATTAACTGGCCCCCATCCCAATCAGTTCTTAAAAAAGGGGGTGCATACCACCTAAAAAACATGGGGATCAAAAATAAAAAAAGGAACTTGGGATAAAAAATCACAAGTCTAATCCCATGAGTACTTATCCACACACACCTCACCTAAGGTCTTCACATCACAGGTCCCACGGTTACTCCAAGCTCCCAACACTACACCTCCATGACTGAGCACATCAAGTAACAACCTCCATGAGAAACTTTAACTTCCCTAAAACATTGTATCTTGAAAAATTATTAAGAGAAACCATAAACCAAAATGGACCTCCACATCACTACTAACAAATAGAAAAAATGCCTTTAGAAACCGCCAAAATAAACCACCAAAGGGCTATAATGTCTTCCAATTAACCACCAAATTGTGGCCTCATTTGACCCATCATTATTGCCTAAAATATCTAACAAATGGATGTCAATATATGCCAAACCCATGTGATATATAGTGATATACATATAGTAGTATCTATAGTGAACAAAATGATGACCAATGGTAACTTCCAAATGGTGGTCACTAATGGTCCCCCAGGGTTGGTGTATAGTGGATATAAAAGGGAAAGTGATATAGGCTAACCAGATGACACCTATAACACTTGTTTTCTAGAGGCCACTATAGTTAATTTATTTCTTTTAAACAATCATATAAAAATTATAAAAGCAAAAAAACATATATGATTTATACATTAAATAAATTTATAAAGGAAATTAATTTTTATAAATATTAAAATAAAATCATCCTTTAATTTTCCATGCTCCTCACCCCTGATGTCAAAAAAATGAACAAAAACTAAAAAAATAAATGTTTTTAAATTAAGTTAAATACAAAAATATATATATAATTATTAAAATATAGTAGAATATTTAAATAAATACTTAGTAAAATAAATAGTCTCATGTCATTTTTTTTCAATATATACTAGCCACGAGTAATTTTATTAATATAAAACTGCTTATTCGGTTAATTTGAGCACATCACATTCTTATATACATTTCATCTACTCATGCATGTAAAAAATAGTATGATGATTATTGTCTTATAATTTCATGTCATTTAGAGACAATTTTATCTGGTTTTGATAATAACAAAAACATTATAGATTTTTAAGACCCTGAAAGTTCCTTTTTTGTCATATCCTATAAATGACAAGTAATATTGAGATGTCATTTGATATAACATTTAAAAAGGCACATGAATGTTTTTTTCATAAAATATTTGGTAGATCAGTGGTTGTTTCCTTAAATTTGACCACAGATGCACATGTTTAAATTCTACCAAACTATTGAAAACTTCTTATTTTGTTCATCCAATAACACCACACAACTATTTGATGTGTAGTCTATGAATACATGTCAAAAATAATATAAATAAATTTTTCCTATGATTTGACATCATTCTGAGGGTGGTTGCTTATTTTTTGACCACCAAATTCATGCCTTTAAATGCATCCAATAGATTAAAAATATTTATTTAGTTCATTCAAAAATTCCACACATTCAATTAAAATGATGTATTCATTTACATATCCTAAATATTTAAAATATTTTATTATTATGATTTCACATTATTTTGAGGTTTTTTTCTGTTGTTTTGACCATTACACACATAATTTTGTGTTTTTAAAACACAAAAAGTACATTTCTGGTCACCCAGACATATCTAATTGATGTGTCGTCTACTCCAACATTGATAATATAAATCTAAGAATATTTTAAAATGATTTGGGGATAATATTGTCTCATTTTCTTGGTTTTGACCCCTTGGTACTTTTTTCAAAGGCCTTTAAATATTAAAAAGTTCTTAATCACTCTATCCGATCAGACCACATATCTGAATAAAATTATGTCCAGTATTACACATAAAAACAATTAAAATATGATTTTTTTATAATTTCACAACATTACAAGGTTGATTTTTGTTGTTTTTACTATCACACACAAATTTTTGTGTTTTTAAAACACCATAACTACATTTCCTATCACCCTAATAAAATGAAACATCTGACTGATGTGACATCAACTCTAAATTTTATAAAATCACTCTACAATTTTTCATTGAATGATTTCATCAAATTTAGAAGATATTTTCTTGGTTATGACCCCTTAATTAATTTTTATAAAGGCCACTAAACTATTAAAAACTAATTATCTGGTCCGTCTGAGCACACCACACATTTGATTGATGTTCCATCTACTCTAACATAACCCAAATATTAAAAAAACGATTTTACTTTGATTTCATGTAATTTACTTGTCATTTTATTGGTTTTAAACCTATGACTTATGTTTTTAAAGTTCTTCAAATCATCAAAAACTACTGATTTGGCATGTCCAAGAACACCACATGTCCGATTGAAGTTTTTTCTTCTCACAAAAGTCAAAAATAGTAAAATAATATTTTCTTATGACTTCACATCATTATAAGGGTTTTATTTGGTTTTGACCATTAAATGCATGTTTTAGTGTTTTTAAAACACAAAGAGTTCATTTTTGGTAATCCCAGTGAAAAAACACATTAGACTAACATTCCTTTAGCTCCCAAATTTCAAAACCACTCAATATATATTTTTATATGATTTTAAGAGAACTTTAGGTGTTTTTTTGTATACTTGACACACATACACATGTTTTAAGAGGACATGAAACTTTTCATAATATAATATTCCCAAAATATTAGAAAACATGATATATGATTGATGTGATTTCTACTCATACACATCAAAAAATAATACAGAGATTTTTACCTATAAATGTACATCATTTATAGGTTATTTTCCCTGATTCTCATCATTACATGCATATTTTAGTGTTTTTTAAACAATAAAAGTTCATTTCTTATTGAGTAGAGCACATGAAATATCTAATTGATATATTTTATACTCTAAAATTTCATAAATCCATCAATTTATTTTTTTGATTCCATGAAAATATGATTTCTTTTTCTTAGTTTTGACACCTTTCCATGTGTTTTTAAATGTATCCAAATGATTAAAATTTGATTATTTGGTCTGTTTTGGAATACCTCATGTTTGAATAAAATTTTATTTCCTAATACATGTAAAAAATAATAAAATTATGTTTTTTATATGATTTAATTGTATTCAATGGTAATTTTATTTAGTTTCTACTGTCACAAGAATGTTTTATTATTTTTAAAATACTAAAAGTGAGTATCCAGTTATCTAGAGAAAACAAAATGACTGATTTATGTGCGACCAACTATAATATTTCAAAAATCACTAATTTTTTTATATGATTTCATGGTATTAAGTGGTTTATTTATTATTTTTAACCCCCAACATACATTTTTAAAGACCGTCAAACCATTAAAAACTGGTCATTCGATCTGTTCGAGCATATTACACATCTAATTGATGTTTTGTCTACTAATACACAAAAAGAATAATACAAAGATAATTTTACCAAGATTTTAAGTAAATTAGAGGTCATTTATTATGATATTAACCATCACACATATGTTTAATATTTTAAAGACCATAAAATTGCGTGTTTATGGTCATCTTGAAAAAAAATATCCTATTGAAAAACTATAAGAAAAAAATTGTCAAAAATAACTCTATGATTATTGTTCTATAATTTTATAGATTTGAGAGGTTTTTTATTAGTTTGGACCCACCGATCACACATTTTTAAAAGCCTCCAAAATTTTAAAAACTAATCACGCAGTCTGTCAGAGAACACTAGTTGTTTGATTGACATGAAATCTAATCATACACATTATAAATTATATAAATATGATTTTCCCATTTTTTTTACATCATTTGGAGGTTGTTTTTTTGTTTTTGATCCCCTAATGCTCATTTTGAATGGCATAAAATCATTTAAAACTACTTATTTATTCTATTTGAGAACACCACACATCCAATTGAATTTTTTTCTACTCATACATATAATAAATAATACAAATTTCATTTTCCTATGATTTAAAATTATTTGGCGGACTTTACCTTTGGTTTTTATTATTACATGCACATTTTAGTGTATTTTTTACTCTCAAAGTGAATTTTCAATCACACTGAGGAAATGAAAAGTTTAATTGTCATGTAATCAGAACTAACATTTCTAAAATCAATCAAAGGTTGTTTTAATTTGATTTTATTCCATTAAATAATCATTTTATTAGTGTTGACTTAATTGCTCACATTTTTTAAGGCCTCCAAACCCTTAAAATTGTTTATTTGGTCCATCTAAGAACACCAAAATTCTGATTGATGTGATTTATACTCATAAACATAAAAAATAATATCATGATTAATTTCCTATGATTCTTCACCATCAAGAAGTGGTTTTAACTATTTCTAAAAGTTGCATGCATAATTTAGAGTTTTTAAAACATTGCATGTATGTTTTCAGTAGTCTTTATAAAAAACATGACTAATTGACATGTAATTTACCTAAACTTTTAAAAAATAAATATATGGATGTTGTACATATTATTTCATGGAAATAAAATTTCATTTCCAGGGTTTTGACCTTGGGGATCATGTTTTTAAAGGTCGAAAAACCATAAAAACTAATTATTTAGTCTTCCCGAGAGCACTTCACATCCTATTGAGGTTCCTGATAATTGTAGATTTCATTAATAAAAAAATATATTTTTTAATTTTACATCAATTATATATCATTTTCTATAGTTTTACCATCACACTCTTATTTTAGTGTTTCTTACCACTAAAACTATGTTTCTAGTCATCCATAGAAAATAAAATCGTCCATTGTTGCTTATTAGATAAAAAATTAAAATATCACTCTAAGGATGTTTTAGAATGATCTCAGAGTAATTAGAAGTTATTTTCAAGGTTTTAACCCCTTCAAAAACGATTTAATGGATGTCAAACCATTACAATTTTTAAATTATTTCTTAAAATTAAGCAGTCATTTACGACAGTTTTGACTATTTCATTCATGTTTTAGTGTATTTAAAACACTAAAAGTGAATTTATGGTCAACTTGATAAAATTACTTGTCTTATTGTCATAAAATCTACTAAAAATTTCCGAAACCACTATAAGGTTGTTGTATTATGATTTCAGGACAATAAAATGACATTTTCATAGTTTTAACCCCTCCCCCCAACACATATTTTTAAATGTAGACAAACCAAAAAAATCATCTTATTCAGTCCCTTTTGGCATCCCACATGTCTAATTGGCATATCATATCCTCATACATGTCATGAATAATAAAATGATGATTTTAACATGTTTATGGGTTATCAAGAAGTTATTTTCTATGATCTTGACCATAAAACACATGTTTTTTAAAAAAACTCCAAAAGTTCATTTAAATTAATCTTAAGAAAAAAACATATCGAATTTATGTACCATCAACTCAAAAATTTCAAAAATCATTCTACAATTTTTTTTATTTCATTTTATGGAACTCAGAGGTTTTTTTCTAATTTTTGGCCACCCGGTACTAATTTTTAAAGGAAATCATGCCTTCGAAAACATCTTATTCAGTACATAATATAACCCTGCAAATCCGATTGATGTTTCATATACTTCTATATGTGAAAATAATAAATTGATAAATTTTCTATTATTTTATGTTTTTCGGAGTTTTTTACTTGGTTTTGACCCCCCCAAAACTCATTTTATATAGTTTGTTGAGCCACTAAAAGTTTCTTATTTTTTCTATCTGAGAACACCACACGTTCAATTGACATTTATCTTATTTGTATAAATGATAAATAATAAAATGATTATTTTCCTATGATTTTAATTTAGTTATATTTCATTTTTTAGGTTTCTATAGTTACATGAATGTTTTAATTTTTAACTAAAAGTGCATTTTTGGCCATCCAGAGAATATGGATATTCTGATTGAATTATCATTAGCTCTAACATTTATAAAACCTCTCTATGTTTTAATATAATTTCCTATAAATATGAGGTTATTTTCTTGATTTTGGAAACCTAAAACACATTTTTAAAGTTATCTAAACAAATAAAAACTTCTTATTCTCTCCATCTGAGCACCTGACTACTTCGATTGACATGTTTTCTACTCAAAGATGTCAAAAAATAAATATAAATTTTCTTATGATTTTACATAATTTGTAGGTTTTTCTTTATATTTTTGACTATTACATGAATATTTTAATTTTTTATGTCACTTGATGTGAGTTTCCCATCATCTTCAGATAATGATACAAGCGATTTACATTTAGACAACTTAAAAATTTCATAAACCACTCTATTGTTGTTGTTGTTTTTGTCATGTTTCCTGACAATTAAAGGTTTTTTTATTTATTTTAATCCCAAGGAATGTGTTTTTAATGGATTTAAAACCATTAAAATCCTCTTATTCAACCTTTCCAAGAATTCCACTTAAGCTATTGACATGTTGCCTTCTCATACATTTTATACATAATACAAATACAATTTTACATTGATTTCATTTCATTTTGAGGTTATTTTATATGGTTCTAACTATCACATTCATGTTTTAGTTATTTTAAAAAAATAAATGTACATTTCTAGTCATACTTAGAAAATTAAACATCAAAGTGTTGTTCCATTTGTTCCAACATTTCAAAAAACACACTATGGCTACTTACATATGATTTCAAGTGAATTAGAAGTCATTTTATTGGTTTCAAACCATTGAAATACATTATTAAATCTACATAAATCCTAAAAACTACATATTTAGTAAATTTGGAAACAGTGAACATATAAATGATGTTCTATCTCCTAAAAAACATAAAACTAAAAAAATATGATTTTACTTTGATTTTATATCATTTAGATGTCATTTTTTAAGATAATAAGGTCTTGACCAAAAGTAAAATACTTCTATGTTGATTAAAAAAATGTTACCAAAGTATAAAAAAAATGTTTCTTACAATAGAATATTATATAAAAAAATAAAACTCATCAGGTATTTCATTGAGCCAAATAATATCTAAAGTAGTACTTCTTTTGTTGGTAATACCATCAATCAAATAATTTTCTTCCCTATAATAATGAGTTATGATATAATTCATGGATGAAAGAGAGTCTATGAATTTCATCCATTTAGAAGTCAACTTCCAAAAAAGATGAATAATTTCATTTCTAATATCTTTCACAATAGTGGTATAGTTACATTAAATCCTTAGAATAATCCATCCTCATTTATTGTGGGTTTTATTATCAAATACAGAATTTATTTTTATTGAAATACTAAATTTTAATTTACATAAATCCTATGAAAATGAAACATCCAATTGATTTGATTCCATATTGTAAATTTACCAAATCTCTCAATGGTTTTATATATGATTTCATGAAATTTAGAGGTAATTTTAATTATTTTGACCCCCCCCCCCCCTGATGCATCTTTCTAATGGCCATAAAACCATACAAATTGATTATTTAGTTTATGAAAGAACATTACATTTCTGATTGTTTTGAATTTTTCTCATACAAGAAAAAAATAATATACTGTAAATTTTTCTATTATTTTACATCATTTAGATGTTTTTGTATTTGTTTTGACCCCTGAAACTCATTTTTAAAGGCTACTAAATCGTTAAAAACTACAGATTCGGTTTTCCCAAGAAAACCAAATTTCTTATTGATGGGTCATAAACTGATAAAAATTAAAAATAATAAAATTATGTTTTACAATGATTTCAAATCATTTTTACAACTATTTCTCTAGTTTTGAGTGTTACAGACATGTTTTACTATTTTTATTACACTAAATGTGTGTATTTCATCTTCCTGAGTAGACAACATGACTAATTTTCATATTGACTACTCTAAAATTTTAAAAATTAATCTATTTTTGTTTTTTTATAATTTGACAACAATATAAGGTAGTTTTCTTATATTTGAATCCCTAATGTAGGTTTTTCAAGGTTATTAAACCCTTAAAACTACTCATTTAGTCTATTTGAGCACACTATATGCAAAATTGATGTTTTATCTACTCATACACATTATAAATAATATATATACTATTTTACAATTATTTCACCTCATTTTATGGTTTTTATATCAATATTGATCATTAAATGCCTTTTTTAACGTTATTAAAACACTGAAAGTGTGTTTCATTCATCCTAAAGAGAAGTCACACCCGATTAATGTACTATCCACAATAAAATTTAAAAAAACACTATATATTTGTTTTCATATGGTTTCATTATTACCAAATATCACTTACTTCATTTTGAACACCCAACACATGCTTTTAAAGGCTATAAAACTATTAATAACTGCTTATTACTCCATTCAAGCATAAAAAATTCTATATTGATGTGTTTTGTGGTCATACACATAAAAAATAATATAAAGAATATTTTAATATGATTTAATGTCATTTGAAGGTCATTTTCTTTGGTTTTTAAGGTTACATGAATTTTTTAGTGTTTTAAAACACTAAATGTTCATTTTTGGGGTTATAAATGATAAAACACATTTTATTGACATGTTATATACTCCATAATATAAAATTAAGTATGTGTTTTATTTTATATAATTTAAATACAATCAAAGGTATTTTCTTGGTTTCAACCCCTATGAAAATATTTTTAAAGACACTAATCCATTGAAATATGATTATTTAGTCTGTCTGAGCACATCACACCTGTGATTGACATGTTTTCCACTCATACATGTCAAAATCAATAAAATTTCGATTTTCATGTTATTTCATATCATTTGGAGGATGTTTAATCTGGTTTTGACCATTATAGACATTCTTTAGAGATTTTTAAACACTAAAATTGTGTTTTAAGGATTTATGAAATAACAACTTGTCTGATTGACAAGTCGTGTACTCCAAATTATCCAAAAATACTATATAATTATTGTAATTTTATTTTTCATCCATTTAGGATTGCCTATTGATTTTTTTATTTGAAACTCTAATGAAATAAAAAAAATTCTTTGTTATAAAAATTTTCAAAATTAAAACACATTAAAAAATTTCATCTAAAAAGTAATGTTAAATATTAAAATGGTAATGTAAAATACCTTATTCATCTGGTTTATCTTCATATAGAACTCCCAAGAACTCAGGATGATATCTAGTTTCTATATTTGGAGAATAAAACATATATATATATATATATATATATATAATATTATGTGCATATTAAAAAAATCAATATGAGTATAATTTAATTTTTTACAAGTGGAATAATCTATATACTATCAAAAATATATTATGTCATAACTCCATATATATTTTTTGAAATATTTGATATTATCTCCCCATACTCTCCTCAAAGCTGCTGAAAAAAATCATCAATACATCATTTCATAGTTTTCATGGAAGCATCTACCTCATCTAGTTTTTGAATCCCAACATCTCTATATGCACCTATCACCTCATATATTATAAAACAACATTATCAAATACCATTTCCATAGGTTAAAGGTTATCCATGACAATCACATCCCATAATATGTTGAAATATATCCTCTCGGTCCTTAATACTATGATGATCCACCTCTATCATTTGTTCTAGATAAAAATCAATCTGATCCAATTAAATTTAAATAATGAATTAATGATAAAATATGAATAATTTATTTGAAATAAAAATAATTTTTTTATTAAAAAAATTTCTTACATTGATTTTTTAAACATTTAGATCACCTTTCTCGATGAATCTTCATCCATATTGGCATCCCATCAGTTGGCTCATCTCACTGATGTTATTATAGTAAATGTGAACAATAACTATATATTTATATTCATGTAATACTAATATATTTTAGATATATAAAAGAAAATATACTTATAAAATTACATCATGTCTAATAGGATACATGTCCTATGTTCCAGGTATTTAAGGAGCGCTCTACATAACTTGATTACATGAACAATGGGAAGACATAGTTTACAAAAAAACATATCTTATTAATGGATAAATGAATAATAAGAATCATTTTTATATTAAAATAAATAAATTTTACCATCATGAGCCCAATAAACAAAAACAAAACCAAATCCATCTACTCTACGGGATGAATGCATTAAGGGACTCGTTGCATAGATTTTAGCACAAAAAAATACATTCCAATGATATATCATAATACATTCCCTAAAATCATTCAATAATTTTCATAACTTGGTGATTCATAGTTCCTAAAACTCATTTAGATAGGATGTAATTATTCTTCTTGAAAATATTGATAGTGGTAGTAATAATGATAAATATTATTCCCAAAAAAATAAAACAATAATTTTATTTGATACTCTTAATATAATATATCAATCATATCATGGGGGAGTGAGTTTCAATAATGAGTCATTAGAGAGAATTTGTTTGGGTCTCATAGCAAATTCCAAAATTGAAGAATCAATAAACATTCACTCTCTCCAACTAGATGAATGTTATAATAAAATAACACATTTATCTAATCCATATAGATCTAGGGTTAAACCCCTCTTATATGAACCCTATATATTTTAGAAGTCACCCAAGATAATGTGATACATAAAGTCATAATGAAGTAAAAAATGGATTTTTTATTTAGAATTTATAAATATATAAGGGATCATACTTATATAAAATGACAATTAATTAATATATAAATGATAACATATATACCAATAATGTTAGATGAACCAAATTGATCTTATCATGAAATACATACTATCATAAAAAATTAAAATTAAATTAATTAATTTTTATTCATATAGTTCGTAAATATTGTTAGAAGTATTAGTCATTTTTACATGTAACTAGAAAAAAATATCACAATCATTATTTCATTAATCAATCAAATCTATTATATATCCTTATATTGTCTCCATATCCCATTGTATTTTTTTTTCTTGTATATACATAGTGGTTTGATCAATCCTTTGATCAATAAAAGATGTAATATTAGATTCCTCTCATTCAATCATAAATTCCCCTTCTCAGAATTTCCACCACATTTTTCTAGTTTGAATCAATAATGATAAATAAAACCTATTATTCTTGTGATTCTATTTTAAAGGGCTCATGTAGTATATTTTTATACCTTACTAATGAAACTTTCAAATGTTAAACATTTGTTTCATGAACTAGATCAACCCAATCACATCATAATAATATATGATCTTATCTATACCCATAAATAACATCAATTATATCCCTTAATAATTCATAATCAAAACCTATATCAATATATGGACAACGAACAATACTATTATACATTTCTCAATTCATGTTAAGATCATTAATAAGGGATAAAAATCCATTATCCTTTAAAGAATTTTAGTGATGAGTTGTTACAAATGTCCCATAAGCTAGTCAATTCAGCTCTTTGATCATTGTACGATAACTTGATCCACACATCTTTTGAATTTTTAAATTTCACATAATTCATTGGATTGTGGGATAAAAAATCACCTCAGTTACATTATAAAAATATTAAAACAATTATATATATGTATGTGTGTTTTCAAACACTCGTGTAATGTGTCTAATGGAATTTTTTGGATATGATGGTTAGTTGTAAATGGCCTTTCCCATTTCAACTTAGTGGTATGAATCCTAACTTAAAATAGAATAAATGATAAGGAATAAATAAAATATAGAAAAGAAATAAAAAATAGACCAACTATGAAACTTATCATATTAATAAAATAACCAATGGAGTGTTGAACAAAATGTATTATGGAGATTGAACCTACTCATCATTATCAATATCAAACATTGTACATACTCTAATTGGTCACTTGTTAGTCTGGGATGGTTTATCTTACTCTGATTCAACTTTATCAATATATGAATAATATGAATTTATTTTATTATCTAGAAAATATCACATGGAAATTAAGGCTATGGGATAACATCTTTTGTGAACAAACTATTTAAATTTATTTCATTATTTCTCTATTGGATACATCTACTTGAATTTTATAAAAAATTAAAAATGATTTCATAGGTTAAATGTATGGTCAAGTGGTCCACAAAATAAAAAAATAAGTAATAAGTAGTTTCTTCAATCAATAGAGTGTAAGAAAAGTCTTTCATTATATATTTTTTCAAATCACTAATGTGATGATTCCTAAAATAGATCTATGAGAAAGTATTAGAAACATTAATCAACGCCTAAAAAATTATAGGAAGAAAAATAACTTATTGAAATTGGGATTAATTATTGATGTAGAATATTATTATTGTGTAATTTCAACACCAATAATTTCATTCTCTACACATTATCCTTCTTTGAAAAATTATATAAATAAATATCAAGACCCTCATTGATATTTAAAATAGATAGGAACATTTCCTTATATTTTTAATTCATTTTATAATATATAGTACAAATTTTTTCACTATTACCCTCACCCATAAATAAATGTATTGGTTTTATCAATCCCATTTCTTGAAAATTACAGTGATCATTGGTTGTGTCCTTTTATTTTCTATTAAAATCCAAAAATTTTCATTGTCTATTATCATACACATTTGTGTCAGTTTTCATTGTAAACATATTATGATTTAAAATATTTCCTTTAAAATGGGGAAATTTTGAAAAAACTACAATTATTACATTTATTATTGTGGTGTCTATTTTATGATTAGAAGAATGATAATACATGAGCCAATGAATCTATAAAATCATATAATTTTTGAATGTTTTCTTTTTGAATTTGGGTTGATATTTTAACATCAAATATTATATATGGTTTTGGTACATTCCCTATATTCAAAATAAATGACACACAATATTTTTTTTAAATTATAATTTAGAGGAATAAAGTGTCCATAACAAGGGTTTCATGTTTTTCTATAGTTCCTAATCCATATTGATTTATTAATTTTATTAAAACAAGTGTAAACAAATTATACTTTTTCACTCCAACCTAAAAATTTAGGATAAACATAGAATTCATTAGTTAACCATTAGAATTTTTCTAGAAGTCTAATCATTTCATTAGCTTTCAAATCAAAGTTTATTACACAACTTACCTAAAATTCATATATATCATCATTCAGTGGTTGTATATAAACATTGATTTTTTCCATTAGTCCTCTGGGTCTACTAATAGGGGTTTAAAATAAAAAAAAATCCTCATATATATTCATTGGGTATGTTTGAATTTTACTAAAAAAATGAGAATGTAATATGTGTCACGCCATTCATAGACCTGAATTGGTTATAACTATCTACTACTAAACCCAATTGAACATCACTATTATCCTAAAAATTTCAGAGTGTTTTTTATCAAATTCATTCCATTCCAAAGAATCTAGTTGGTGAGTGACCTTATCAAACAATTTTATTATATCCAAATTCCACATCATTAATTTATAAAATTTAGCTGACATGAATAATAACTTTAATAATAGTTTCAATGGTAAGTAAAGAATGTTTTTAGAGGTAATATATTTCCATCTATTGGATAATTTTATGTGAAGAACATGAGTAACATGATTAATATCATTGTATTTTCACCTAGGTGAGTAGAAGGTAGTACAATTAATAAGATGAACATTCTCTTTTTTGAACAATATATTTTTTTTGCATGCATCAATGGTATCATATGTGAAACCAAGGTCATCAATGAACTTTTAATATTGATAATATGACTCTAGAATATTTTCTTCAATAATGAGTACCTTCTTCAACATTACCATAAACAATTCAAAGGAGGTTTATATCCATAGATTCATCTTCTTAAGATATAATGGTTTAATGATGAAATAAAAATTGATAACTTTTTTCATCCAGAATATAATTTAGTATCCACAACATCATGAATTGAAATTAATTTTAATTATTCTCCATCTAAATAATAATGAGTATTACTGCCTAAAATTAGATAATTGATGAAATTATTCTCTTTATGCTATAACTGACACATTGTGTCATTGGTAATTATATCAATCAGATCAATATCCATTCGAATACTTTTTGATCACTGTTAGGGAACCGAATCTTCCCTATGATATTTCCTTATCTTATATTTTTTCAAAAACCCATACAAAAAACAGATATTTCCCCATGGTATCTCATTTGAAGGGATACATATTTTCATATTTTCTATATACAAATCTAATCAAATCACATTGAAATCTATAGGTGAGATTAATAAATTGGTTAATCCCCTTATAATATTTAGTAAAAAACGTACCTGATGGATTAATCCAACTCTTATCCTTAACAGTATATGTGGAAAAAGTTATTGAAATATATAAACAGTAATTATTAGACATAATTTTCATACAAATATAAAGTAAATAATTTATATTAAAATATAATGATTAGAAAATTAAAATGATAAAACCCATTATTTAGTGAATAAATTAAATCTTGTTTAATACATATATTTGATTAATATATGTTTAATTAGTATATATGTTACTTATAAAATTTTAAAGTATAATATATATACATATATGTTTAAATTCATATATATATATAACACCATAATTTATCAACAATGTATCCATAAAAAATAATATTAACTATTTAAAAAATTCACTTTTGTCAATGTACATTATAATATATATATATATATATATATTTAATGACTATGCTACAAACATAATTTTATTTGTATATATTTTAATTAAAATATTTAACAAATAGAAATTTTGAATCTATAATTCAAAGGTGAAATAAAAAAATTATTTAAACATTTAACTAATATATAAAATGGACCAAAATTTAATAAGGATAAATGTAACCCCAAATTCAAATAATAATTACAATAATAAAAATTATAACATTAATAATGATTGATTTTATGAAAATTAAATATCTAATAAATCATTTCAACACATTCATAATAATAAAAAGAAAAACTAAACCAACACATATATCAATTTATGCATTTCATTTTCAATTTCAAACTACTCTTATATGTGCATTCCAAACAAAAGAGGATTCAAAATAAAGAATTTGAATAATATAAATATCCTAAATCTATAATTAAAAAACCATAAAAAATTAATCAATATAAAAAATAAATAGGGTACTATGTTCATAGATCAAAAATATGAGACTACCAAGAGCTTACATGCCTATGGAAGAGAATTGGGGATCTAGATAGAAGTTGTTGGGGGAGTGAAAAAGAGGTGATGCATAAGTTTCTATAGAGAGTAGGGTGTGAGGATGATCAATGAGAATAGATAGGGTATGGGGAATCTTAGTGAAATGATACGGAGGGTAAAGTGAAGATTGACATAATGGGGGTGTGGGGGGATGACCAAATGGGGGTACAATATGGGGGATTGATGGGGGTCGATTGGGACTTGGGTAAAGGAATATAGGGGATTGATTATAAGTGATGCTGGATTTATGATTTAGGGGGAAATGGTGGGGGATCTTAATGATGTTGGGGTTGATGCCAAGGGATGTGGCTCCACTAAATAGAGCATGACTAGGGTGGTTGAAGGATTGGGTCACAATGGATCAGTACAATGAAATTGGGGTAAGGAATATGGATTTTAAAGGGTAGGTTCATATGGGTTATCGATGTCATACGGGGTCCTGATTGCACGTAAGGGGTGATTGACGGTGTAGGTTTTGGGGGGATCTATGATAGGTGGGATAGAAGATGAGGGAGGGGTGTAAAAATACATAGACCTCCATTTATTGATCACTAATATCATGTCACGCCCGGACGTCCTTTAGAGGTACGACTTTAATTTTAAAATTTTTATTTCATGAGTTTAGATTGTCGGTTTATTTAATTGCATGGTTGAAGTGTGGTTTGAATCGATAAGGGGCTTCCGCAATGGCGCTGATAAATACGCGTTGATAAGTGCGTGTTGGCTTTACATCCCTCAGCACGTGGTGCCAATACATGAACGTTAAATGAACGGATAAAATTTATTAATGTTTTAATGGTTATTATTGTATTATGATTATTATATTATTGTTATCATTATATTATTATTATTGTTATTATTATTTTTATAATTATTATGATGTTATTGTTATTGTTATTATTTCTAATAGTGTTATTATTTTTATTGATTATTATGTTAATTGTATTAATATTATTATCATATTATTATTGTTTTGATGTTATTATTATTAATTTATGTTAATTTGTTTGTTTAACTCTCCCCCCCCCCCCGAAACCCTAGCCGCTACTCTTTCTTTTTTTTATTTTATTTTTTTATTTTTTTTCTTTCCTTCATCCTCTTCCTTCCTCCCCACGGTTCTTTCTCCCCTATTTTTTATCCACCACACCCTTTCTCCCCCTTCCCCTCATCTCCCTTCAGTGTCGTCGTCCCGCATCAGCGCCCTCCTCTCCTTTATTTTCCGGACCAACCAGCACCGCACCCCAGTTGCCCCCACGTCGGACCGCTCAGCCGCACCCCTGCACCTGCACCCCCGCTTCTTCTTCCTCCTCTTCCCCAGCTGGATCCCTCTCCCTCTCCGCCGCTATCTCTTGCCGAACAGCAGCTCTTCTGTACCTCTCCTCTGTTTCACACCCACACCAGACCGCCCCCTGCCGCTCTCCTTCCTCCTCCGTCCAGCCGGCGCGCCCCCTGCTGCTCTCCTTCCTCCTCCATCCAGCCGGCGTGCCCCCTGCTTCTCTCCTTCCTCCTCCGCCCAGCCGACGATCCGCCTCCCCGTTACCGTGCCTCCCCGCTCCTGCGACCCTGTTCGGCACCTCCTCCAGCAGACCGCGCAGGTTTGTTTTTCTTTTATTTATTTATTTTATTTTATTATTTTAACTTATCTAATAAGATATTAATGTTTCTTTTGTTATTATTATTAATATGTTAATTATTATATCATTACTATAATTATTATTATGTTATTATTATTATTATGTCAATAATAATATTATTATTATTATATTATTATTATTACTACTATTACATTATTATTATGTTATTATTATTATTATTATATTGTTATTATTATTATTATTATGGTAATATTATTATGTTACTATTTTTATTATTATTATGTTATTATAATTATGATATTATTATTATTATTATATAATTTTATTGTTATAATATTATTATTATTAAGATTACTATGATTATTATGGTTACTATTATTACTATTATTATTATTATGTTATTATTATTATTGAACCTGTTTAACGGTCTACTGTTTTAGGACCTATTTGACGGCGCAATACTGTGCGACCTTTGCGCAACGAGAATTTCGCGTCGTGTCGTGTTCCATTACTATTTTAGGTAGGTGATTCCACACTCAATTATCATATGGCGATCTTTTGCGTGTTGGTTTAATTTTTCAGCACCCTGCTAATTAGTTTCCATGCTGAAAAAAATTAGTTCTGAGTACTTTTTAAATGTGCATCTAATTTTCCAGTAGTATATTTATGTGATGCAAGTCCATTTTTATTGTGAAAACTTACTTTGGATGTTTATTATTACTATTTGTAAACTGTGCAGGGTGTGGGTTAGAAAGTGCGGATGACGCAGTTTGTGTTTTGGCGTATCAGAATATGTTTTATTATATAAAGGGGTTTTGAGTGACTTTTTAACATTTAAAAATTTTTGCGACATGTTTGAAAACTTTTCAATAATTTTTCTTAGTGGTTTTCTTAATTAACAAAGTGATTTCGTTAAGTTATGCGTCTAGTTTAATTTAAAGCGTAAGCAGGGTGGTTTAAGTTTTTTTTTTAAGGTTTTGGTGTGTGTGTGGTTTTCAAAGAGGATATCAGTGTGTAGGTGACACTTTTGGCTCAAAAGTGCTAATGTGACATGTTATGTGAACTTTGATATTTAGGTGAGCACAAGAAGGGAAGCCGGGGTATTAGGTGGGGAGACTAGGACTAGTGAGCTAGTGTTCCGGAGATGACCCGACACGGTTTCACTGGTAGGTTTGATGATTGCAACAATAACTAAACATGTGATATCTGAGGGTCGTGGTGTAACACCCCAAGCTTCTACGGTACGCTTCTCTTTGAATAATGTGATAACGTGTGTTGTACGCAACACCGAGTTCTAACACACCATAACTAATCAAACTAGCCGTTATGAATAGTAATACCTACTTTTTGAAATTATATATATTTTATATTTGAAAATGGACTTCATTTTTGGATTCGGAATATCGAATTTAGCCTAAGGTGAAATTTTGGTACATTTCGGATAACTTTCATATTTTGATGAATAGTGAAAATTACTAAGTTTTAATTAAAAACAACTTTTTTAATCAAAATAATTAATAGTGATAAATTATGAATTTGAGTGGTTTTAAAGTATATTTAGAATATATTTTTACCATTTAATATAATGTTGGTCATTGGACATAATTTTACAATTAAACCGAACATAAACGAGTGTCAATCTTTTGATAGTTATTATCTCTTAAAAACACGCTTTTTGTTTTGACAGCGGGAATTAAGTTTAAATTAATTTCTGCCACTTATTTGTTTTGAATTTAGGAAAATGGATTCCATATTTGAAATCAGGATGTTAAAATTGTGTAAATAGGTAACTTTTATTTTTAGACATTTTGAATAATTACTGCGGTAAATATTTTATTTACCATGGTTAAGGGTAAATCCGGTAAATAAGGGTTAAAAAATAATATTATAATGATACTAAATTACCCTAAAACGTGTCTTAACCCTATTGGTTGATACATGGTCGACCATGGGCATATTTGGGTCTATTTTGGGACCCCATGGATCCACTTGTAAGTGATAATGACACTTTATTTTAATTAAGTTAAAATGAATACAAAAATGACACAAGCATATATCTTTTAGAAAAACAATTGTTAAATAGGGTTATATATGTTGGATTTTAGATTATAAATATTCATTAGAAAGCTAAAAAGATTTACTACATAATTATATTTTATTTATAATTTTTAGACATTAAATAATTCATTTTATTTATGACACAATGATGATGCAGTAATTACTATAATAGTGAAAAATTAAAATAATTGATATTATAAATACACAAATAAATATAATATGAAACTTTTAATGAATTAAACTAATTTTCTAGGATAATATTATATATTAGGATTGATTTAATTGACTTTTTTCGAAGTAATCAATCTTTTATGAGTTTCACAAAAATAAACTATTGAATAGTGTCAAAATTGACATAAAAGAGTTCTTAAAACAAATATTATATTATTAATTGATATTAAATTCCTAAAAATCTAAGGTTCGGCCAAGAGACTTATATCATGATAGGTTCATCATTAATGTACCACTTGTGGGTCTCTTGGATGTATATAGTAAGTTTATTAACCATATTATATAAAAATACAAAGAGACATTGTAAAAGTGAAACTAATTAACTTAGAGTTAATACTTAAAGATAAGGTTAATATAAGTACCCAAACCTGTCTAAATTCTATTGGTTGAGTGGTTTTAGACCTCTCCCCACCTTAACCTCTGAATAATAAGCTTTGGATCCATTAGAAACCGAATATGAATTTATTATAAATTAATATTTCTAGCTTTTCCAAAGGTGCCCCTCACCCCTCTTATAAAAGGGCACTCCTCCTTCTCATTTCTTCACACATTCAAAGCCTTTTGGTTCGGCCAAACTCTGCCCAAATACTCTCCCAACATCCCTCACTACAACCTAGAGGCCTTATTTTGATCATAAAGCCAACCTAAGGAGCCCTTTTGATCAAATCAAAAGGAAGAACCCGAAGAAGAGGTAATGATTTCACCACCCTTCTCCAAGTTCATTTCTTCTTCCATTTCTTCTTCCTTTGTTCTTACCATTCTAAAATAATAAATCCAGTATCTCACATATACTGTGATGTTATTATAAATATGGTACAACCATATTCAGTATTCTATCCACCCTTTGAATAACATGTCACCATACGTGCGTACGTACGGACTACCGTCTCCACGTCGTGGTGTAATTGTTATTCAATATAATATTATTTGGATGGGTATAATAATGATGTGTAACTCATGTAAATAATAAATATAACATGTTAATGATTCTGTATATATGATATACCATCCATTTATATATTATTTTAATATCAAAAGAATGATATTGTCGCTCGTGCGTACGTACGGACTACCGTCTCCACGAACGCGATGAGATTCATTCTCCATCGTATCCATTCAAGTATAATTATCATTTGATGATTTAAAAATGATGTTTAAGGACTAGATATAATTCTGGATATGAATAAGATACAACAACCATGGCTTATGTAACAAAACATATAAAAGAAAATGAGTAAGTTAACTCCCGAAACGACGATAATTCTAAGATATTATTAACAAATCAATGTTAAAAGATCATATATGATATCATATTATTATATATGATTCTTGTATAATTTAATAACAACTATTTCACCATTATACAGGAGGTTAACCTACCCCAACCAAGGAAAAGTACAAGGTAAGGGTTATTTCACAATCTCTTCATTATCTGAGGTTGTTTATATGTAATAATCTACTGGGATCTCTTTATCATCCACATCCATGTTTCTTAAAAATGCATTTCAAAACATTTTTACTATTTACTAGAATATGAGTTAAAGTCATTTATACCCTTTTTGACTTTTATAAGTGGTTTATAAAGGAATCTTTCGGTCGTTTTCAAAACAAGGTCCTTTTTAACCTTTTCGACAGAATTAAGGTAAGAATGTTTTTTTTAACTTATACGGCGGGTGCGGCTATTTTCCACCGTTATAAAATCTTCAAAGCTTCCCTTACAAGCTTATAAGAATATTTTCAAAGAAAATGTTTTATTTTATATGGATCTTAAATTATTTCAAAATAAAAGGAGATATTTCTTTAAAAAGAATTTTGATTTCATCTATGTCAACATCCTTTGATGGATTTTAAGATTATTTGAAGTTGATTTATTATGATACAAAACTTCTATATTGTATTGAAGGTTTTGTGATATGTTTGACTGTGGATGTGCTATTTTTATACCATTCATAGTTTATGGTGAAAGTATTGACATTTCATATGCTAGTTTTAATATGAATGTTTATGTTATGTTTAAACCTTTTCATATGGGAATGCATTGGACTTAATATGTGACGGGTGGAGCCTGCTATAGCTCCTCGATGCATCGGTAGGTCTCATGAGACAAACTAGTGTCTTGGCACAAGGCCTTGACAAAATCTTATTTGTAGTCTTGGCACAAGGCCTTGGCTATGTGGTTATGATAGTCTGGCATTATTCATTCCAACATTATGAAAGTGGTTATTGATTTTTGCATGTGATTATTCGATTAGTAGAATATCCATGTGAATAAGTAAATGGAATTATTTCATTTTATTTATGCCATACCATGTTGAAAGTTAATATTTAAAAGGCTTTTGTTTTATTTATACATTGCCTTAAATGTTTATTCTTATTTATGAAAGTTTCCGCTATATTGTTATCCTTACTGGGCATTTGAGCTCACCCCTTTTCTATGTTTTATTTTTTCCAGGATGTGAAGAAGTAAGTTATGAATGACCTTCAGGGATTTTATAAGGGGTTAATAGTGTGGATTGTGGAAACATTATGTTGTTGTAGTAGTTTTTCATTTTATGATGTAATGTAAAACTTATGAATATATCTAGTGTTTCCAAGGCTACTAAACCAATCGGTCTTTCGAGATTTGATCTTTCTTGTGATCATGCCAATGTTATGTAATAATGCACCGACTCTGGGTAACTGGGGTCGGGGCGTTACAGTTGGTATCAGAGGGAGGTTTAGTACAAACCTTGGAAGCTAGATTTAGATAAACTCTGATTAGAGCACGTAGACCTAAGATGAACTTTGAAGATTAGTATAGAAGAACTTCCTAGAATTTTGGTATTGTAGAGATTTTGTGAGTTTTCCGAGCAATACATCCCTGTCTGGATACGAGCAGGTAGAGGCGGCTCTGGCACAGATGTACCTAGGGGTAAAACCCGAAAACACCGCTTTGAGCTAGACTCGAACGGGAACTGGTGCACGACAACGGGCCTTGCTGCACTCTTTGTTACGACACTCACGGGGGATATGCTTAGGATAACTCTCATTTTCTTTACAAATCATTTTGAAGGGATTATGAGTATATACTTCCTCAAAGAAAACATTCTTATGATTATGGATTATATCCATAAATAGTTCAATTTATGTTAAGTGTTTTATAAGTATGGGATTATGTATTTTGATTCATAAACTGATCTAGTTTATGCCATTGTTTAGAAATGGCGCCTAGTGGAAGAAATGGAAACTGTATCAATGCACGCACTCCATGTAGGGATTTCCCTCCTGCTCAAGATAATTATAGTGGGGCTGGTGATGCAACTGGTGCTGATCAGCTAATCACCATACTGGGACAACTTACTCAGGTTATGAATAATAACCTTACCCGTATAGAGCACCCTGATCCACAGCGTGGAGGATCAATGTTAGATCGATTCATGAGGAAACAACCACCAACGTTCAATGGGAATACAAATCCCTTAGTAGCTGAGCAATGGATATTTTCCCTAGAGAAAATATTTCAGGCTTTGGGGAGCAGTGAAAGGGAAAAAGTTATCATGGCAGTTTACCGCCTCACTGGAGATGCTGATCAATGGTGGTCATTGATTCAAAATACGAAGGAAGATGATGAAGTATCAAATATGGAATGGAGGGAGTTCAAAGATCTGTTTTTAGAAAAATACTTCCCTCGCGACCATCGAGCAGATATGGAAAGGAAATTTCTGAGTCTGAGACAAAAGGAGGATGAGAATGTCACAAAGTATGAGGCTAACTTTACAAGGTTAGCGAGGTACGCTGGTGATTATATTCGTAACCCAAGAAGTAATATTGATCGTTTCTTTGATGGGTTAAAACCATTTCTCCGTCGAGCGTTAGTCTCACAATCCTTTTCATCGTACGAAGACATTTTCTCATGTGCTATCAAGACCGAAAAGGAATTCTCTAAGTCTTATGACTTTAAAGCAAAGCAAGAGAAGAAGAGACCTGCTGATCAATCTGGGAATGGAAATAAGGGGAAGAAGGGAAAGGTTGAATATCCATCTTGTGGTAAATGCGGGAAGAAACATCCTGGTACTTGCTTGAAGGGAATGGGAGTCTGTTACAAGTGTGGTGAAAAAGGCCACCAAGCTCATGATTGCAAGGGGAAGAAGGAAGCTACCAACGTTCAGTGCTACAATTGCAGGGAGATGGGGCATTATGCAAATGCATGTCCTAAGCATCAGGAGAACTTACCTCAGAAAAGGCCAAGGGATCAAGGCCAGGCTTATGCTATCACTACTGCTGAGGTAGAAGCTCCGAAAGACGTGGTGGCAGGTAATTTAATGGTTTCCTCAAGTTTAGAAAATGCATTATTTGATTCTGGATCATCGCATTGTTTCATATCTTCCCAGTTTGCTAAGAAAATTAGATATTTCCAATTTGATTTAATAAGGGAGTTGTCAGTTAAAACTCCTAAGGGAAGTATCGTTGCAACAAAGTTTTGTGAATCAGTCCCCATTAGAGCACATAAATTTTCTTTATCTGCTGATTTCATCGTCATACCTATGATTTAGTTAGATATAATCCTCGGTATGGACTGGCTTTCGGACTATGATGCGAAGATTTATTGTAAGAAGAAAGAGGTTACGATTCTTGATGATAATGATAAGGAGCACCTTATTTTTAGAGCAGAATCATCACCACCTAATTCTTATTTAGATCCACCCCCAGTAGCTCAACTTATTTCAATTATTGGGGAGGAAGAGAATGAAATAATTGTCGGTGAGGAAAGGAATGTTCAAATAGAGGATGTACCTGTTGTGAAAGAATTTGTAGATGTATTTCCGGAAGATTTACCTGGACATCCTCCAGAACGAGAAGTTGAGTTTTCTATTGATTTGATTCCTGGATCAAGGCCTATATCGAAGACCCCTTATAGAATGTCCACTGTAGAGTTAGTCGAACTAAAGAAACAACTAGAGGAATTGAGTAATAAGGGATTTATTCGCCCTAGTGTTTCTCCATGGGGAGCCCCTGTTCTTTTTGTTAAAAAGAAAGATGGATCTATGAGGTTATGTATCGACTACAGGGAGATCAATGCTATAACGATAAAGAACAAGTATCCCCTACCTCGTATTGATGATTTATTTGACCAACTGCATGGAGCTCAATACTTTTCAAAGATTGACCTTCGATCTGGATACCATCAGTTGTGTGTGAAGAAGGAAGACATTCCGAAAACAGCATTTCGAACCAGGTACGGGCATTACGAGTTTACTGTAATGCCGTTTGGATTGACTAATGCACCCTCTGTATTCATGGATCTAATGAATAGATTTTTCAAGGAGTATCTCGATGAATTTGTGGTGGTATTTATTGATGATATCTTGGTATACTCCAAAACCTACGAAGATCATGAAAATCACTTGCGCATTATCTTGAAGACTCTGAGGAGGCATGAATTATATGGGAAGTTCAGCAAGTGTGAACTCTGGCTTCAGGAGATTTCTTTTCTTGGCCATATTGTCTCTAAAGATGGAATCTCTGTTGATCCTTCTAAGACCAAGGCAATCCAAGAATGGCCAGCACCTACGAGTATAACTGAGGTACGTAGTTTTATTGGTTTGGCAGGTTATTATCGACGTTTCGTCCAGAATTTTGCCCGATTGGCTAACCCATTAACGAAGCTCACACGTAAAGGGGTTAAATTTGTTTGGACAAAAGAGTGTGAAGAATGTTTCGAAGAACTGAAGAGAAGATTAGTCAATGCTCCTATATTGACTCTACCATCGGGGAATGATGGGTTCGTTATTTATAGTGATGCATCGAAGAAAGGACTTGGTTGTGTCCTTATGCAGAATGATAGAGTTATTGCCTATGCATCACGACAGTTGAAAATTCATGAACAAAACTATCCTACTCATGATCTCGAGTTAGCAGCAGTGATCTTTGCTTTGAAGATATGGAGGCACTACCTCTATGGTGAAAAATGTGAGATTTATACTGATCACAAGAGTTTGAAGTATATTTTCTCACAAAAAGAACTCAACATGAGGCAAAGGAGATGGCTTGAATTACTCAAGTATTATGATTGTACGATACACTACCACCCAGGGAAGGAAAACAAGGTGGCAGATGCTTTGAGTAGAAAAGACCATGGAGTTTTGAACAATATGAGAATTGAAAGGGATCCAATTTTCATGGATCTAGTGAAGATGGACATGGGAATAACCAGGGAAGGTGAAACATCAATGCTTTTTCAAATGGTTGCCAAACCATCTTTACTAGAAAGGATTAAGAGTTCTCAGACCGATGATGAAGAATTCCAAAAGAAGATTAAAGCTGTGAATGATGGGAGATTGAGAGACTTTGTGTATGAAGATGGAATTTTGAAATTCGGGAAGAGACTTTGTGTTCCCAATATACCTGATCTAAAAAGGGAATTGCTGGATGATGCTCATAGTTCCAATTTCTCTATACACCCTGGGAGCACCAAAATGTATAGAGATTTGAAGGAACATTTTTGGTGGGACAACATGAAGAGGGAGATTGCTGATTTTGTGTCAAGATGTATGATTTGTCAACAAGTGAAAGCTGGAAGGCAACAGCCTGGAGGAGTCATGCAACCTCTTCCCATACCGGAGTGGAAATGGGACAATGTTACGATGGACTTTGTCATGGGGCTACCAAAGACTCCTAGAAGGAACGATGCAATATGGGTTATTGTTGATCGTCTTACCAAGACAGCACATTTTCTTGCTATAAGAGAAGATCTACCCCTGGAACGTCTAGCAAGACTATATATTAATGAAGTTGTGAGACTTTATGGAGTACCCCTATCGATTGTTTCTGATCATGATCCCCGTTTTACTTCAAGATTCTGGAAAAGTCTTCAGAAATCCCTGGATACTGAACTTCATTTGAGCACTGCTTACCACCCTCAGACAGACGGACAATCAGAACGGACTATTCAAACCTTAGAAGACATGTTGAGATCTTGCTCACTTGACTTTCAGGGTATGTGGGATCAATATTTACCTTTGGTAGAATTTTCCTATAACAATAGCTTCCATTCGAGTATTCAAATGGCACCATATGAAGCGTTATACGGAAAGAGATGTCGTACACCAACCTGTTGGGATGACGTTGGTGAAAGAAAACTTGTAGGCCCAGAACTGGTGGAGGAAACGGTGGAAAAGGTGAAAGTAATCCAAAATCACATCAAAGCAGCTCAAAGTAGGCAGAAGAGCTATGCCGATAATCGAAGGAAGGATTTGGAATTTCAAGTCGGTGATCATGTTTTTCTGAAGGTATCTCCGTGGAAGGGAGTCATACGTTTTGGTAAGAAAGGTAAATTGAGTCCCAGGTACATCGGACCTTTCGAAATTCTAGAACGAATTGGGGTTGTAGCTTACCGATTGGCAATGCCGCCAAGTCTCTCCAAAGTTCACGATGTGTTCCACGTATCTCTATTGAGGAAATACATGCCTGATCCGACGCATGTACTCACCTATGAGGAATTAGAACTGGAACCCGATCTGTCTTATTGCGAAGAGCCCGTCAAGATTCTTGATACGAGAGAACAAGTGCTGAGAAACCGGATGACGCGTCTGGTAAAAGTTTTGTGGAGAAACCATAAGATGGAAGAGGCAACGTGGGAACCCGAGGAACTTATGATGAAGAACCACCCGAGTCTTTTTATGCAGTAATACCCTAGAAATTGCGAGGACGCAATTATTTGAAGGAGGGGAGAATGTAACACCCCAAGCTTCTACGGTACGCTTCTCTTTGAATAATGTGATAACGTGTGTTGTACGCAACACCGAGTTCTAACACACCATAACTAATCAAACTAGCCGTTATGAATAGTAATACCTACTTTTTGAAATTATATATATTTTATATTTTAAAATGGACTTCATTTTTGGATTCGGAATATCGAATTTAGCCTAAGGTGAAATTTTGGTACATTTCGGATAACTTTCATATTTTGATGAATAGTGAAAATTACTATGTTTTAATTAAAAACAACTTTTTTAATCAAAATAATTAATAGTGATAAATTATGAATTTGAGTGGTTTTAAAGTATATTTAGAATATATTTTTACCATTTAATATAATGTTGGTCATTGGACATAATTTTACAATTAAACCGAACATAAACGAGTGTCAATCTTTTGATAGTTATTATCTCTTAAAAACACGCTTTTTGTTTTGACAGCGGGAATTAATTTTAAATTAATTTATGCCACTTCTTTGTTTTGAATTTAGGAAAATGGATTCCATATTTGGAATCAGGATGTTCAAATTGTGTAAATAGGTAAATTTTATTTTTATACATTTTGAATAATTACTGCGGTAAATATTTTATTTACCATGGTTAAGGGTAAATCCGGTAAATAAGGGTTAAAAAAATAATATTATAATAATACTAAATTACCCTAAAACGTGTCTTAACCCTATTGGTTGATACATGGTCGACCATGGGCATCTTTGGGTCTATTTTGGGACCCCATGGATCCACTTGTAAGTGATAATGACACTTTATTTTAATTAAGTTAAAATGAATACAAAAATGACACAAGCATATATCTTGAAGAAAAACAATTGTTACATAGGGTTATATATGTTGGATTTTAGATTATAAATATTCATTAGAAAGCGAAAAATATTTCCTACATAATGATATTTTATTTATAATTTTTAGACATTAAATAATTTATTTTATTTATGACACAATGATGATGTAGTAATTACTATAATAGTGAAAAATTAAAATAATTAATATTATAAATACCCAAATAAATATAATATGAAACTTTTAATGAATTAAACTAATTTTCTAGGATAATATGATATATTAGTATTTATTTAATTGACTTTTTTCGAAGTAATCAATCTGTTATGAGTTTCAAAAAAATCAACTATTGAATAGTGTCAAAATTGACATAAAAGAGTTCTTAAAACAAATATTATATTATTAATTGATATTAAATTCCTAAAAATCTAAGGTTCGGCCAAGAGACTTATATAATGATATTTTAATCATTAATGTACCACTTGGGGGTCGCGTGGATGTATATATTATGTTTATTAACCATATTATATAAAAATACAAAGAGACATTGTAAAAGTGAAACTAATTAACTTAGAGTTAATACTTAAAGATAAGGTTAATATAAGTACCCAAACCTGTATAAATTCTATTGGTTGAGTGGTTTTATACCTATCCCCACCTTAACCTTTGAATAATAAGCTTTGGAGCCATTAGAAACTGAATATGAATTTATTATAAATTAATATTTCTAGATTTTCCAAAGGTGCCCATCACCCCTCTTATAAAAGGGCACTCCTCCTTCTCATTTCTTCACACCTTCAAAGCCTTTTGGTTCGGCCAAACTCTGACCAAATACTCTCCAAACATCCCTCACTACAACCTAGAGGCCTTATTTTGATCAGAAAGCCAACCTAAGGAGCCCTTTTGATCAAATCAAAAGGAAGAACCCGAAGAAGAGGTAAGGATTTCACCACCCTTCTCCAAGTTCATTTCTTCTTCCATTTCTTCTTCCTTTGTTCTTACCATTCTAAAATAATAACTCCAGTATCTCACATATACTGTGATGTTATTATAAATATGGTACAACCATATTCAGTATTCTATCCACCCTTTGAATAACATGTCACCATACGTGCGTACGTACGGACTACCGTCTCCACGTCGTGGTGTAATTGTTATTCAATATAATATTATTTGGATGGGTATAATAATGATGTGTAACTCATGTAAATAATAAATATAACATGTTAATGATTCTGTATATATGATATACCATCCATTTATATATTATTTTAATATCAAAAGAATGATATTGTCGCTCGTGCGTACGTACGGACTACCGTCTCCACGAACGCGATGAGATTCATTCTCCATCGTATCCATTCAAGTATAATTATCATTTGATGATTTAAAAATGATGTTTAAGGACTAGATATAATTCTGGATATGAATAAGATACAACAACCATGGCTTATGTAACAAAACATATAAAAGAAAATGAGTAAGTTAACTCCCGAAATGACGATAATTCTAAGATATTATTAACAAATCAATGTTAAAAGATCATATATGATATCATATTATTATATATGATTATTGTATAATTTAATAACAACTATTTCACCATTATACAGGAGGTTAACCTACCCCAACCAAGGAAAAGTACAAGGTAAGGGTTATTTCACAATCTCTTCATTATCCGAGGTTGTTTATATGTAATAATCTACTGGGATCTCTTTATCATCCACATCCATGTTTCTTAAAAATGCATTTCAAAACATTTTTACTATTTACTAGAATATGAGTTAAAGTCATTTATACCCTTTTTGACTTTTATAAGTGGTTTATAAAGGAATCTTTCGGTCGTTTTCAAAACAAGGTCCTTTTTAACCTTTTCGAAAGAATTAAGGTAAGAATGTTTTTTTAACTTATACGGCGGGTGCGGCTATTTTCCGCCGTTATAAAATCTTCAAAGCTTCCCTTACAAGCTTATAAGAATATTTTCAAAGAAAATGTTTTATTTTATATGGATCTTAAATTATTTCAAAATAAAAGGAGATATTTCTTTAAAAAGAATTTTGATTTCATCTATGTCAACATCCTTTGATGGATTTTAAGATTATTTGAAGTTGATTTATTATGATACAAAACTTCTATATTGTATTGAAGGTTTTGTGATATGTTTGACTGTGGATGTTCTATTTTTATACCATTCATAGTTTATGGTGAAAGTATTGACATTTCGTATGCTAGTTTTAATATGAATGTTTATGTTATGTTTAAACCTTTTCATATGGGAATGCATTGGACTTAATATGTGACGGGTGGAGCCCGCTATAGCTCCTCGATGCATCGGTAGGTCTCATGAGACAAACTAGTGTCTTGGCACAAGGCCTTCAAAAAATCTTATTTGTAGTCTTGGCACAAGGCCTTGGCTATGTGGTTATGATAGTCTGGCATTATGCATTCCAACATTATGAAAGTGGTTATTGATTTTTGCATGTGATTATTCGATTAGTAGAATATCCATGTGAATAAGTAAATGGCATTATTTCATTTTATTTATGCCATACCATGTTGAAAGTTAATAGTTAAAAGGCTTTTGTTTTAGTTATACATTGCCTTAAATGTTTATTCTTATTTATGAAAGTTTCCGCTATATTGTTATCCTTACTGGGAATTTGAGCTCACCCCTTTTCTATGTTTTATTTTTCCCAGGATGTGAAGAAGTAAGTTATGAATGACCTGCAGGGATTTTATGAGGGGTTAATAGTGTGGATTGTGGAAACATTATGTTGTTGTAGTAGTTTTTCATTTTATGATGTAATGTAAAACTTATGAATATATCTAGTGTTTCCAAGGCTACTAAACCAATCGGTCTTTCGAGATTTGATCTTTCTTGTGATCATGCCAATGTTATGTAATAATGCACCGACTCTGGGTAACTGGGGTCGGGGAGTTACACGTGGCCTTCTAAGCCACGTGTTCTAAGGGTCGTGGCCTTCTAAGCCACATTATCTGAGGGTCGTGGCCACCTAAGCCACGTTTCACCGAGACATGACGTTCTAGGGTCCCACATGCTCTAGTACCCTTTTGGGGATTTCCCATCCTTTGGTGCAACTGGTTACTTTGCGTTCACAATGATACGTGATATGTCACTTAAATTATTACCCTAATGTGTTTACCTTGAACTGTCTTTCCTTTAAATCGTTTTATGAAAACCATTTCCTTTTCACTTCTTTCTTTCTTTATTTACCATTGAAAATAGTTTGTCTTTTGATAGTTGTGCGTGGAAACTTTTCTTGGTGATATCCTGCTGGGCGATTTCTCACACCCTACTTAAACCCTTGGGTGTAAGTAGATCTGTTTACTTCTGATACAGGTAAGGGTCCAGCTTTTGTGAGTAGTGGTTCAGGTTGTTAGCAGACCTATCTATGTGGCATTTTGGTGGTGGCTTAGGGGTGGTGTCCTCACACCGGGCGACAGTTCTTAGGTTGGTTTTTAGTCATATTGTTTTAGTGTTATTTGGGGTTTGAATACTTGTGAACCAAAAACCTGTTTGGTTAAGTGCACATTTGACTATAAGCTTTACTTTTGTTTGGTTTGGATTACTTTAGTTGGCTGGTTTATATTTGTTCACTCTGGTAAATCGTTCCCAAAGTTTATTTTGATACCCGGGCACCTGTGCTAGCCCGTAGGGATCGGGAATGCCCTTTGGGCCTTGCCGCGGGCCAGGTCGGGCGTCAGTTCGGATGGCGACCCGATTCGGTTCGTGACAAAATGGTATCAGAGGGAGGTTTGTTCGTGGTTCATATTATTTGGGATGATTTGGATTATACAGGAGTTGGGTCTGTCGGGGCTCAGAATTCATGTTGCGAGTAGGGTTCTTGGCTAGCACGCCTCATGACAGATACTGAGTCACCATGGGATGTCAGGGTGCTTGTTCGACTTCTTTTCTAGGTGGGACGTGTAGGCTGTAGACTGTACGTGGACACCAGGCAAGAAAGTAGAGTCTTTGCACGAAGTCGTTTTCGCATGTTTGGTTTACTGATGATTATTTATCTTTTTGAAAAATTTAGTTCCTTTTTAGATATGTGATATTGATGGTATTATTTCTTGATTTCTGCCCTTTTGCAGTAAGATGCCTCCCTGGAGAGCTCCCATGCACCCACGGGAGGAAGCCGGAGAGAGTTCTCTCACGCCGCTTGATCAGAGATTGGTAGAGGCGATGGTCCGAGCTGTTCAGGCTCTGGGACAAGGGGAAACTCCTGCCCCCACCCCTATTCCAGCTAGAGGGGAAGAATTTGGCTCCAGTAAGGATAGAGCTCAGGAGTTCCTGAGGAGCAAACCTCCTTCTTTCCGAGGTGGTTTAGAACCTCATGAGGCAGAGGAGTGGCTTGAAAAGATAGAATGCATGTTCGATTTCCTTGACACTCCCGAGGAAGTCAGGGTGAAGTGTGCCTCGTTCCAGCTGGAGGGGTCCAGTCGCAAATGGTGGGAATCAGTGGTCCAGGCTAGGAAACATGATCACATGAGCTGGAAAGATTTCAAGGGTATCTTTAACGAGCAGTATTGTCCAGAGTTCGTAGCCTATGCTGGATCTCGGGAGTTTATGGAGCTTTTTCAGGGGAATAAGACAATGATGGAGTATGAAAATCGCTTTGATGAACAGGTACGGTATACACCTGAGATAGTTTCGAGCGAATTCTTGAAAGCTTGGAAGTTTGAGAAGGGTCTTTGACCAGAAATTCACTCCCAGGTTTTCTTATTCAAGCTGAAGACTTATGCTGAGGTGGTCGATCGTGCTTGTATGGACGAGATTGACCAGAAGGGAATGTCAGGGTTTTATGGATCAGTGTCAGGGCTTGGCAGTGGCAGTTCATCTGAGAAGAATAGGAAGCGTGATGAGAAATGGAAGAAGAGTGATGGTAGCTCAGGTCATCCTCCCAGACAGTTTTCATCTGGGGCTTCTGGTGCGGGGTCCATTGTGTGCCATCAGTGCGGAAGGGTAGGGCACATCCGACCTGTTTGTCCATACCCTCCCAGACCATGCCATGGATGTGGAGTTGTGGGAAATCTACAGCGCTTCTGCAGGACTGAACGCCCTTACCAGAGTGGGGATGGATCGGTGGCTTCCAGAGGGGTATCAGTTCAGTTAGAGCCGACCAGAACGACAGGATCTCGGTTCGGTGGCCGTGGTGGTAAGACCAGATCGTCTTCAGGGCAGAGCCAGATCAGGGCAGAGCTGCAGGCGAGCGGTCGTTCTCAGGCAGGGACCAGGCAACTGCATGCTCTGGATCAGGCACCAGCGGGGTCCGATGCAGGGGGTTCGATAGTTCGAGGTACTATTCTGGTTTCATCTTCTATAGCTGCAGTTTTATTTGATACTGGTGCTTTAGTTTCTTTCATATCTGCTCATTTTGTGAGTCTTCTGAACCTACCAACCAAGCTGTTATCGTTTGCTATGGAGTTAGTAACACTGCTGGGGAAGAAGAGGGAGCAAGTCCTTAAGTGCCGATCGTGCGCACTCTCCGTGTCGGGAGTCGAGATGGAATGGGATTTCTTGGTCCTTGACATGGACCTATTTGATGTGATCCTTGGTATGGACTGGCTGGTGTGTTTTCAGGTGCACATTGATTGCTATCAACGCTGAGTCAACTTTACAGCACCAGATGGGACTACCCAGTTATTTCATGGAGAATGGGATCCTCGATCGGGACGCGTGGGACCTCCACTCCCTAAGCTTGGAAATCTTTCTCATCAGTTGTCGTTGCTCGCGCTGGATTACGATGGTGGTATTTCACAGGGCGGGTTACCTTGTATAGTGGATGAGTTCCCAGAGGTCTTCCTAGATGATTTTTCCGGCTTACCCCAGAGCGGGATGTGGAGTTCTCTATTGAGTTGGCGCCGGGAACACAACCTATATCTCTTCCCTCATATCGCATGGCCCCCACCGAATTGAGGGAATTAAAGATACAGCTGGACAATTTGGAATCCAAAGGATTCATTCGCCCGAGCGTCTCTCCTTGGGTTGTACCGGTTTTATTCACGAAGAAGGCTGATGGAACCCTACAGTTGTGCATTGATTACCGAAAATTGAACAAGGTAACCATAAAGAATAAATACCCTTTACCTCGGATTGACGATTTTTTCGACCAGGTGATGGGGGAAAAGTGTTTCTCCAAGATTGATTTGCGTTCGGGAAACCACCAGCTCAGGGTGAGAGAAGCAGATATCCCAAAGATGGCTTTCCGAAGCAGGTACGGTCACTTCGAGTATTTGGTCATGCCTTTCGGACTAACGAATGCTCCTGCAGTTTTTATGGCGCTCATGAATAGGGTGTTCCACCAATATCTCGACTCATTTGTTGTGGTATTCGTGGATGAAATCCTAGTTTATTTTGGATATAAGGAGGAGCATGAGCATCACCTGCGCGTTATTTTGGGCACCTTGAGGGACCACTGCCTGTATGCCAAACTCTCGCAGTGCACTTTCTGGATCAGGGAAGTGAAGTTTCTGGGGCATGTCGTCTCAGAACAAGGGGTTTCAGTGGATCCTGAATAGAACAGGGAAGTTATGTCATGGGAGCAGCCAAGAAATGTGTTTGAGATCACGAGTTTTCTGGGCTTGGCCAGTTATTACAGGTGCTTTGTCCGGGACTTCGCGCGGCTTGCCTCCCCCATGACCGCACTCACCTGGAAAGGGGTGAAGTTTTAGTGGAGCCCACAGTGCCAGACATCTTTTGAGGAGTTGAAGCGGCGGTTGACCACCACACCTGTGTTGACCTTACTAGAGTCAGGAAAGGGCTATGTGGTGTACTGTGATGCTTCAAGTACGGGCCTTGGATGTGTGCTTATGCAGGATGACCATGTTGTGGCTTATGGTTCTCGCCAACTCCGGCCGCATGAGAAGAACTATCTGACTCACAACTTAGAGTTGGCGGAGGTGATGCATGCCTTAAAGACGTGGCACCACTATCTTTTTGGGGAGAAGTTTTTGGTATATTCTGACCATAAGATCCTGGCCTATATTTTCTCATAGAAGGATCTCAATTTGAGGCAGCGCCGCTGGGTCGAGTACCTACAAGGTTTTGATTTTGATATTGTCTATACCCCTGGAAAGGGTAATGTGGTAGCTGACACTTTGAGCAGAAAAGTACCAGTGCAGGCGTTGAGGAAGTCCAGCGATGAGTGGACTTTGATGGGGCTCTTCACCCAGATGCATTTGGAGAGTAGGGAGCACAGTGGGGGTACTTTCTTGGATAGAATCCAGTTGACTCCTGCTCTTCTGGAGTTGATTCAGCAGGAGAAGTATGGTGATGAGCTATGTCAGTGATCTATTCAGTTTCTTCATGGTGGGGAGACTCCTTCTGATTGGACTTTGTCTTCCCAGAGGGTCCTATGATTCAAGGACCATGTTGTAGTGTCGTTGTCTCTGCGGAAGGTGGTGATGCAGGATAGCCACCAATCTCAGTGGGTCATCCATCCTGGTACCACCAAGATGTATTACGATGTTCACCGTTAGTTCTGGTGGCCAGGTATGAGACGGGACATAGCCAACTTCGTATCCAGATGTTACACCTGCCAGTAAGTGAAAGCAGAGCATTAGAGACCATCTCTCCTACTCCAGCCATTACCCATACCTACCTGGAAGTGGGAAGAGGTCGCCATGGACTTCATCATTGGCTTGCCCGTACACCTCGAGGGAGGAATGCTATCTGGGTGGTGATTGACCTCTTGACCAAGTCAGCTCACTTTATTCCGATCAGAGATACAGCGAAGGTAGAGGAACTGGGCTGCTTGTATATTCAGGAGGTGGTCAGACTTCAGGGTGTGCCGTCGGCAGTTGTTTCTAACAGGGACCCCCGCTTTACATATCGATTTTGGTGAGGCCTCCAAAAGGCTTTGGGGTCGCAGATTAAGATGAGCACGACATACCATCCTCAGACCGATGGCCAGACGGAGCGGGCGAATCAGATTCTGGAAGACATGCTCTGAGCCTGTGTGCTAGATTTTGGAGGCTCATGGGATAGCCATTTGGGACTAGTCGAGTTTTCTTATAATAACATTTACCAGTATTCCATCAGAATGGCACCCTTTGAGGCGCTCTATGGTCGGCCCTATCGGTCTCCTCTGTGTTGGGCTGAGGTAGGAGAGGCCTCGCTCTTGGGACCGAGCCTTGTTCAGTAGACATCTGAGAAGATCAAGCTGGTTAGGCAGCGGTTGTTGACAGCTCAGAGTCGCCACAAGTCTTATGCAGATCAGAGGCGGTGGGACCTTGAGTTTTCAGTGGGGGATAGAGTGTTCCTGAAAGTGGCCCCTTGCTTGGGTCACCATCGTTTGGGGAAGCAGGGGAAGCTGACACCGAGATATTTCAGACCCTTCGAGATTCTTGAACAGATTGGAAAGGTGGTATACAGGTTAGCTTTTCCCTCACAGTTGACATCGATTCATGACGTATTTCATGTCTCCCAACTAAAGAAGTACAACCCCAACCCGTCGCATGTGATGAATTGGGAGGAGCTAGAAATAGAGTCCGACTTGTCTGTGGTTGAGTGACCAGTGCTTATAGTGGATTCCCAGGAAAAGTTGTTGCATGGGAAGTCCATTCCTCTGGTTCATATTCTCTGGCAGCACGGGAATGATGAGCATGAAACTTGGGAGTGGAAGGCGTGGGTTGAGCAGGAGTACCCATTTCTATTCTCTGATCAGGCTTTGAGCTGACTTTCCGAGGGCGGAAAGTTTTCATGGTGGGGAGAATTGTCATGCCCGAACATCCTTTAGAGGTACGACTTTAATTTTAAAATTTTTATTTCATGAGTTTATATTTTCGGTTTATTTAATTGCTTGGTTGAAGTGTGGGTTGAATCGATAAGGGGCTTCCGCAATGGCGCTGATAAATGTGCGTTGATAAGTGCACGTTGGCTTTACATCGCTCAACACGTGGTGCTGATGCACAAACGTTAAATGACCGGATAAAATTTATTATGGTTTTATTTGTTATTATTGTATTATGATTATTATATTATTGTTATCATTATATTATTATTATTGTTATTATTATTTTAATAATTATTATGATGTTATTGTTATTATTATTATTCCTAATAGTATTATTATTTTTATTGATTATTATGTTATTTGTATTAATATTATCATCATATTATTATTGTTTTGATGTTATTATTATTAATTTATTTTAATTTGTTTGTTTAACTCTCCCCCCCCCGAAACCCTAGTCGCCACTCTCTTTTTTTTATTTTTATTTTTTATTTTTTTTTTCTTTCCTTCATCCTCTTACTTCCTCCCCACGGTTCTTTCTCCCCTATTTCTTATCCACCGCACCCTTTCTCCCCCTTCCCCTCATCTCCCTTCAGCGTCGTCGTCCCGCATCGGCACCCTCCTCACCTTTTTTTTTCGGACCAACCAGCACCGCACCCCAGTTGCCCCTGCGTCGGACCGCTCAGCCGCACCCCTGCACCCCTGCACCTGCACCCCCGCTTCTTCTTCCTCCTCTTCCCCAGCCAGCGCCCTCTCCCTCTCCACCGCTGTCTCTTGCCGAACAGAAGCTCCGCCGGACCTCTCCTCTGCTGAACACCCGCACCAGACCGCCCCTTGTCGCTCTCCTTCCTCCTCTGTCCAGCCGGCGCGCCCCCTGCTACTCTCCTTCCTCCTCCGTCCAACCGGTGTGCCCCCTACTGCTCTCCTTCCTCCTCCGCCCAGCCGGTGTGCCGCCTCCCCGTTACCGCACCTCCCCGCTCTTGCGCACCAGTTCGGCACCTCCTCCAGCAGACCGCACAGGTTTGTTTCTCTTTTTTTTATTTATTTTATTTTATTATTTTAACTTATCTAATAAGATATTAATGTTTATTTTGTTATTATTATTAATATGTTAATTATTATATCATTACTATAATTATTATTATGTTATTGTTATTATTATGTCAATAATAATATTATTATTATTATATTATTATTGTTACTACTATTACATTATTATTATGTTATTATTATTATTATATTGTTATTATTATTATTATTATTATTATTATTATGTTAATATTATTATGTTACAATTTTTATTATTATTATGTTATTATGATTATGCTATTATTATTATTATTATATTATTGTATTGTTATAATATTATTATTATTAAGATTACTATGATTATTATTGTTACTATTATTACTATTATTATTATTATGTTATTATTATTATTGAACCTGTTTAACGGTCTACTGTTTTAGGACATGTTTGACGGTGCAATACTGTGTGACCTTTGCGCAATGAGAATTTCGCGTCGTGTCGCGTTCTGTTCCTATTTGAGGTAGGTGATTCCACACTCAATTATCATCGGGTGATCTTTTGCGTGTTGGTTTACTTTTTCAGCACCCTGTTAATTAGTTTCCATGCTGAAAAAAATTAGTTCTGAGTACTTTTTAAATGTGCATCTAATTTTCCAGTAGTATATTTATGTGATTCAAGTCCATTTTTATTGTTAAAACTTAATTTGGCTGTTTATTATTACTATTTGTAAACTGTGCAGGGTGTGAGTTAGAAAGTGCGGATGATGCAGTTTGTGTTTTGGCGTATCAGAATATGTTTTATTATATAAAGGGGTTTTGAGTGACTTTTTAACATTTAAAAATTTTTGCGACATGTTTGAAAACTTTTCAATAATTTTTCTTAGTGGTTTTCTAAATTAACAAAGTGATTTCGTTAAGTTATGCGTCTAGTTTAATTTAAAGCGTAAGCAGTGTGGTTTAAGTTTTTTTTTTAAAAAGTGTTTTGGTGTGTGTGTGGTTTTCAAAGAGGATATCAGTGTCAAGGTGACACGTTTGGCTCAAAAGTGCTAATGTGACATGTTATGTGAACTTTGATATTTATGTGAGCACAAGGAGGGAAGCCGGGGTATTAGGTGGGGAGACTAGGACTAGTGAGCTAGTGTTCCAGAGATGACCGGACCCGGTTTCACTGCCAGGTTTGACGATTGCAACACTAACTAAACATGTGATATCTGAGGGTCGTGGCCTTCTAAGCCATGTGTTCTGAGGGTCATGTCCTTCTAAGCCATGCTATCTGAGGATCTTGGCCACCTAAGCCACGTTTCACCGAGACACGACGTTCTAGGGTCCCACATGCTCTAGTACCCTTTTGGGGCTTTCCCATCCTTTGGTGCTACCGGTTACTTTGTGTGCACAATGATACGTGATATGTCAATTAAATTATGACCCTAATGTGTTTACCTTGAACTGTCTTTCCTTTAAATCGTTTTATGAAAACCATTTCCTTTTCACTTCTTTCTTTCTTTATTTAGCATTGCGAATGGTTTGTCTTTTGATAGTTGTGCGTGGAATATTTTCTTGGTGATATCATGCTGGGCGATTGCTCACACCCTACTTACACCCTTGGGTGTAATTAGATCTATTTACTTCTGATACAGGTAAAGGACCAGATTTTGGGAGCAGTGGTTCAGGTTGTTAGCAGGCCTATCTACGTGGCGTTTTGGTGGTGGCTTAGGGGCGGTGTCCTCACACCGGGAGACAGTTCTTAGGTTGATTTTTGGTCATCTTATTTTAGTGTTATTTGGGGTTTGAATACTTGTGAACCAAAAACCTATTTGGTTAAGTGCACGTTTGACTGTAACCTTTACTTTTGTTTGGTTTGGATTACTTTAGTTGGCTGCTTTATATTTGTTCACTCGGGTAAATCGTTCCCAAAGTTTATTTTGATACCCGAGCACTTGTGCTAGCCCATGGGGATCGGGAACGCCCTTCGGGCCTTGCCGCGGGCCGGGTCGGGCGTCGGTTGGGATGGAAACCCGATTTGGTTCGTGACATATCATCAATAAAGACCTTCTAAATAGTGATCACCCAAGTATACACTATATGAATACATACATTTTAGGTGATGGTCCTCTGAGATATCTTAGTATCTATGCCTGACTAAACTACACCTCCCATATTCTATAATTGGAATCCTCCTATAATGCACTAGAGACACTTCATGCCCCTACACCCACTACCTAGTTTACATAGACTTTCATGCATAAATTTATGATGACATGTGATCCCTCTTGAGCTCTACAAAGGACTAAAACCAGGCCATTTCCATCTATAAACACTTCTTCCTGACTAACACGTGATTTATCTACAAACTTCTTCCTCCATGACAATAATCTATTATAATTCATCTTGTCCACACCACTTCCTACCACCTCTATCGATCCCAACCAACTTTTAGAATGTATTTATTTATTTTTTATATTCTATATTATAAGAATACAATTAATTCTAATGGATTTTTGAGAAATTAGAGGAAATAATATAGGAGAAATTTAAATAATAACAAAAAACATCAACAAAAAAAAAATTAACATGGAAAAACCCCCACTTTGAAGGAGTAAAAATCCATGGGGTATATTTAGATAAATCCATTAATATTCAATGATTTTAAAATTCCACTAAATTATACAACAGTAATTTGAAATTTAGTGTATTAAAATCATGAGAATACCACACCAAAATATTCCTTCTCCATCTCTTTGAAAACCGTACAGATAAAAAACACCACCCCAATGTGATAAAAATCACTATTTTGGACAAAATGACACCACTCATAAATAGTAATCCAAAAAAACTCATCATTAACACTATTTAAATGACTATTTGGAACAACATCTCTCCTTGTGGATGCTTTACACATGTAACCACAAATTCTGAATCCTCCTTTCTCATCTCAATGGTGATGTACAAAGGCCTTATCTCCAATATAGGTTATAGTAGTATACCCATCCACCATAAATACCTAAATCTATTTCACAGATAGCTCCTTATGGGTTGATAATAAAAAATGATTAACATAGAATCATTTCACATCCTTTTGTAACACTAAAAAGGATATACAAATTTACATTTTACCATGTGATAAGAAAAAGGAATGTCACCAATAGAATTTAAAAAAATACATTTATATTAAAAAAATTAGATTATGTTGACTAAATCCTATAAATATAGCCATTTACCCAATAAAATGAGGATACTACATCAAATAAACTCATTTGAAATGAAAACTAGTTGGTTTCACACCAACTATTATCCTATGTAGAAAATATGAAAAAAAATCCTTATGCAACTCTCATAGAAAAGAGATGCCCCGGCCCCTGCTACAAAAAAAATCACGAATCAATGTATTTTTATACCTGTATTTTCACTGTCAGGTCACACAAGACCTATAGAAACCCAGGCTTAACAAACATTGATATTAAATTATTTAATATCAATATCCAGTACATTACAAAAATATATGCCCAAGGACCATAATAATTAATTTTCTTTGGAAACATGGAAATAAATTCTTCAATACTAATGAAAGATCATAAACACCTCCCATAAATATCTTCACCTTTATTAATTCTACATAAAACCTTTATTTATAACCTATGGAAGGAAACATGGAAAGGGGTGATCTAAAATGTTCAGTAAGGGTAAATAAAGGAGACATATAAGCATAAACATGATCATAGGGTATAATAACCCGATCATGAAAGTATGAGACCATACCCTTCATGTAAAATTTCAAAATCATGAATCATAGAAGAAATAATGGCAGTTTATAAGACATTAATCATAAAGAAATAAAGGATATAATCCATGAAATCATAATGTAGGAATAAAACATGGAATTATGGAAAACACATAAGCATATAATTATTTCCATAGTAGCCAAGGAATCATTTACAATACCATATTAATAGTATGAGTTCACTCCCCATACCATCTTGTTATTCGTGGTTCACTCCCACAACTATTAGAATGAGTCCACTCCTCATACCCATGACCATATTAGTTGTCATGGTTCACTCCCATGGTCATTTTAGTAGTCAAGGTTCACTACCAAGACCATCTTATCCTATATCACGAGATATAAATCTTTACCCAATTCATTGGAGGCAGATATAGGTCCAAACCATATCATAATTAAATCTTATATACATGTTCCACAAGATCATAAATAATCATATCATAACCCATGAAATGAAATAGGTATTATAAATATGTTATGATATCATAACCTATGGAAAGATACCTGTTTCATAATCATTTCATCATAAACATAATCCATGAAAAGAAGAATGTTTTCAAAGCATATAACCCATAAAAGTGAAAATAGTTTCATAAAGACCATGAAATTAAGTGTAACCCATTCATATAAATAATATGAATGTAACATTTAGACCATTTCCTAAAAGAGAATGACTAATATGAATGGATATCATCTTAGATGGAAAATAATTTTGAAATATTTTTTAAAATGTTTCTTGAGGAAAATATACTTTCTTCTTTGAAAAATAATTTTTAATACATAAAACCATTTGAAAATAATTTTCTTATAAAATTCCTTTAAAACATATAAAGAATACCATAAATCATTTTAAAAAAATTTTCCTGAAAAACATATTAAATAAGCTTCAAAACATTTTAAAAAAACTTTTTATTTAAAAACACTTTAAATAATTATAAAGAAATATTGAAAAAAATTGAAAACTATTTCACTGAATATACTTTTAAAACTTGTAAATAAATCTTGAATTTTTTTTTTGAAAACCTTTTTACTTGAAAAAATATAAAGAATCTTGAAAATGTTTTAAATGTACGTTTTTGTAAATATTTTGAAAACTTGTAAAAAAGGATTGAAAACATTTTGAAATAAATTTTCCTTGAAAACTTACGAAACAAGATTAAAAAAAATTTGAAAACCATTTTACTTGAAAATTAAACTTATAAAAAAATTCATAAAGATTTACCTCTTAAAAATGAAAAAGAATCTTCAATGAAATGATGGTGGGTAAATCCGTACATGTCATATAAGGTAAAAAAGAACATTCTTTTTTCACGGTAAAAAGGTTAATAAAATTCCTTGTTCAAAAAGTGACAAGAATATTCCTTTTAATATATTGGTAAAAAAATGGTAGAAATTCCTTTTAATGATTATAGTATAATGATACAATATTCTTGGAACACTTTTTAGAAAACAATGATTTCTGACTGAAGATAGGTTAAAGTCGGGCTTTCTAAAAAACACTTTATTTAATTTATTATGTAAAAAATTGTAAAAATATGGTACCAATACATTAATATATCATTAATAACCATAGGGAAATAAAATTCATGGATTTATTGAGATATGGATAATAATATTTTATCAAAGGATGCATAATCATAAATAATCTTGAAAAGCGATGAGATTGTTTCAATAAACTCTTATCACTTGGTAACTTGGGATCATACTCTCCATGTAAAAAAATATAATTAAAATAATCTCAAAATAACATTAAAATAAATATATTCATTATATAACATGTAAAATGGAAGTATATACACCTCAAAAATGAGTTTAGGTGCATAAAAACATTATTCCCAATGAAGGAAAATTGAGACAAAACTATTTTACTGATTTGGTAACTTTTGAAACATAAAAACCCATGAAATAAATATAATAAAATTAACATGTGAATACCCATAAATTTAATTATAATATACATATAATACAATCAGTTTTAGTATATACACCATGTAAAAAGAAAGAGTGGAAAACATGACATGTACCTCGGGGAAATAAAAAGTTAGATTAAAACCCCTTAGCTTGAGCCTTGACTCTCTTCGTACACATTCAAATAAATTTTTTTAAAAAAATAAATGTATTATACATATTTTAAAGAACCATATTATTATATCTAATACCATATATGTTTTTATTATGACCTTATATTACCCACTTGTTAACCATCCTCTGTTAAGGTTCCACTTCAGATAATATTCACTTTGTTTTTCTCATGTGTCTGAAATTATTATATCGTTGGTATTTAAATTTATATCCTGATTCCAGAATTTAAACCATTAAATAAATATCATGTATATACATTATATTGTTACTATAATAATAATTAAAATATATATGTATCAAATGGAATAAACCATTCATGGAGACGGTAAGTCATACGTATGCATGAACGCTATTTTTTTCATTATCGTATTGAAAGAAAGTAAGTAAAATACATATATATATATACATATATATATATATAATTAATAAATTAGATTTATTTTATCATATATATTCACTAAAACCATCTTGAATACATTTGATGTAGTTTATGAACGAATCACGTTACTTTGAGGGGGCGGTAGTCCACACTTCTCAAACGTAATTATTGTATTAACATCAAATGAAACGTATAAACATATGTGTTTTAAAATAATTAAAGAATCATAAATAAATAATAAATATTATATATAACATATATAAACAATGTGTCTATCATAATGTTAACCATGGGAGGCGATAAAGGAAAATTGAGCAATCATCATTTAGCAAGGTTGTAGTCTGCCTACACATAATCACTATGATCATTACCCATTAGATGGAAGTGTGTGTAAGTATAGTTTTGAATCATTGGAATATAAACATTCTGGTATAATTAAAATAAATTTTTCATAAAATAATGGAATAAGAATATTTGAGGGTGTGGAGAATGGAAATAAAAGAAAGGACTTTGAGGGAAGGTGTTACCTCTTAATCGGTTAACTCCTTTGGGTTTGATCCAAAAGGATTACTTTGATAGATTTCTTCCCAAGGTAAGGACTCAATGTATAATGGAAGGAATATTAGAATCTATTTGGGGAGATTTTTGATGAACCTAAGTGGCTTGAGATGTGTCATGAAGTGGATGTGAAGGAGGCCTTTTGTAATGGAGCAGGGATGGAATCTTTGGTATTATTTTAAAGGAAAGGAACTTCACCCACATTTTTTATTTAAAGTGGATTAATAATGGTTAAGTTTATATAAAAGGGAGTTAAGGGTATAAATATTTCCATAAAATAGATTTATTACAAGTTTATAGGTCATTTTGGGACTTAATGTTATAGTTTAGTCTATTATGATTAATTTTATCCTTAATCGTTGTAATTAATTTCAATTATTTCACTAATATTTTTTGTCAAAAACTAGGTTTAACTAATTATAAATTATAAATTATTCTTATTAAAAATAGTTATTCCATTTTTATAAATTCCAAACATATAAGTGATATAAATTAATCTAAATTTAATCCCATGAGTAAATTTCAAAATGAAATTGATTCCAATGACATAAATTGGATTTATTGATAAAAAAAATTATCTAATTAAACTTTTAAACTAATTAAAAACATAATTTATCCTTATAAATAAATTATATGAAAAATTAGTTTTGAGTTAAAATCCAGTATATTTGATAATTCATTAAAAATGAAACCTTACAGAAAAAATACCAAAAATTAATATTAACCTAATATTAATGTTTATTTTACAAATATTAAGTTTATATTTAAATTTTTAATCTATTATAGTTCCAAAAAATTAATTTAAAATGGGTTCTCTATTAAAATTAGGTAAAACTTACTTAATAAAAATATTGGGTTATATGTGTTAAAATGGTTTTATTCTTATCTTATGCTTGTAAAATCCATTGGATGATTGTAAAAAATATTTAATTGGATATATAAAATATATATTACATTAAAATTACTTAATAATTGTACTTAATTTAATTTATTAGGATTAAAACAACATTGTGAGCATAAAAATAGTATTCTATAAAAATACTCCCCTTATATACAATTTGGTTCATATATTCATTTATAAACAATTTGTAACTAATTAATTCATTTTTTTATTTTTTTTAAACTATATATTTATAAAATTTAGTGAATAATATTTTTAAAATATAATTTAATGGCTAGGTATTATATTATTATATTGAAAAAATACTGTAATAACATATTTTTATTCAGTAACACTCGGTTGTGTGTGTCGCACAAGCCATTGAGGGAAGTTGGTATGAGATATAAGCTTAACTCAGTGTTATGTATAGAGGAATATAACCTTTATATTACATGTAGTGCGTGATTAAATTTCTTTTGTGTATTACTCAAGTTAAACATAGGTCTTTAATATATATATGTATTAACTATTTTTCAATTTTATTTAAAATTAAAAATATAAAGATAATAAATTAGTTTGAAAAAAAATAGTTTACAAAATCTTGGGGTGTTGCATTCTACCCCCCTTAGAATGAATTTTTCCCTCAAAATTCGTTTGGATTGTCAAATTTTTAAAACATGAAAGTTTCATTTGTGGAAACCCACATTGTAAAAATGAATACTAAAACTTCCCTTAGAAATGGAATGTTGGAACCATAATGGTTACCCAAAGTAGCATATAACTAGGTTTCCACATGGGATAACATAGGTGGAAAGTGAAAAAAAAAGATATCAAAGGGAAATCTAACCATCATGTTTTGACAGAGAGTGATAGATAATAAGTTCATGAGAAAGTTAACAATCAGAAATCCATAAATCTACAATGAACTAAGGGGCTATCTGATTCATCGAAAACATAGGTATAGGACCCCATTTTTTGGATTCAATATATTTTTTCCTAAATTTGATAATTTTTTATGAAAATTTATACGTTCATGATTTTAGGACAACATTACCCTTTTTTTCATTTATCCAATTCACCTCTTTCTCTAAAAATAAAGGTGACTTTTTTATTTATAAAGTACTAAAAGATCACGAGATCCATGATATTCCATCCCATTTTTCATAAATTATCATCAACACAATTTTTTTGAACATGCTATCAAATATGAATAAATCCTCATATGTAGAGAAGACGCCTTAATTGTAATGACTTCATCTGGATTTTAACTTGAAATTCCCATAAATGGCTAACCATAAGAACCTTCTCAAAGAAAAAAATCCAAAACAGTATAAATAAAGTCATAAAATTAACTTAGTATTAATCCCCCATATATCACAAGGTACCATTTGTTTTTCACATTCCAAACATGTGAATACCCTAATCATATATTCCCTTGAAACATGGTAATAACCTTAATTACAATAGATCCGTTTAGAAAACATGCATGCTTCCTTATTCCAAAATATATTAGATCTATTACTTAAATTTCAAGATGCTATAAACATCATCAATGATAGAACACCTTTCATAAATTACTTATTTAGTTCTAAGGTAATCAATCCCATACAATTTACTTAGTCATGATAGTATTATCTTAATATAAAGAACACATTAAGGGTTACCTTCCCTAATTCAAAATATCACCTTATCATTAAATCAAATGTCCACTATATTGGAAACATTCAAAATAAAATTATAAATCTTTATTAAAAAACAACCCTTTTATATTTCACAATTCATATAACATATTTATTAAACCCAAATATATAAAAACTTTGATTATTCCACATCATCCTTTTGGAATTAACAAGGATACCTAAACTTATTAACAAATTCCTATTTCCTTTCACATTTAATTTTTAGTCTCGTCATCATCCACAATGTAACCATTACTCGCACCACCTTGTTGATCCACTTCAAGAGCTTTCCAATTCGGACATTGAGTTTTATAATGACCATTTATTCCATATTTAAAAAACATAACCTTTTATGATGACTTAGGGAGGAAAATATTCTTATCCATTTCATTAACAGAACTCTTCATTTTCCCTTTTAGTCACTAGATTTATTTCCTTATTTTCCATAGTAAAAAACCTTCTTGATCATCTAAGACATTAACTTAGGTGATTATTTCCACATTCTTAGCACAAAGGAAATTAAATTTTCTTTCCTCCACGGTCTTTATTACCATAACTCTCAGAAAACTCCTTCCTTCCCATCTTTGGTGAGTTTGAGAGTTGGTTAAGAAACATGTTGTTGGTAATGTTCCTTGAAAACTAATTAGGAACTATCACAACATCTTTCAATCCAGGGATCATCCCAATTGAATTATCATCAAAAATATGTTCATCACATTCAATGTTAATCCAGTTCCTTCCAATTCCCTCCACTGACTAAAACCAAGAGCATAGTGTGAGAATTACTTATCAAGAATAAAACCACATATTCATGATGAGAATTACTTATAATATGTATAAATAATCACAACTCCTATAATATATGACACCCTAGGTTCATACTAGGTTATTCATAGTAATATTATATTCAAATCCTTCATAATGGTTTGTGAAGAGTTTGTCAATTTCTAAATAATATCCCCAGGAGTGTCAAACTAGGTGTGCAACAAGGCCCATTTTCGTGTACCAGATTAGCCTGATCCAGGACCGGAACATCTTGTCAAAGTTTTTACCCCTAGTTACATATCTTATAGAGCCATATCCACTTGTAGTATCCATTTAAGTATGTATTTCTAGGAAACCACTCACTATATCCTTTACCAAAATTCATGAACCTTTTCCTAAAATTTAACTCATTCTTATACTTATCCTTAATGAAATTCTGAGAAATATCCTGAGAAATATACCAAGGGATATCTCTAAATATTTCTCATCCTAGTCTCCAAACGGTTACTAAATCTTTCCTCTAATAACATGTATAGAAACCTCGAATTAACATACATGTATATTACATTATTTTATATTATTATTCATTATAGTACAAAAATACTTGCTTGAGTATCATAATAGTTTTGTGTCTTTGGAAACTTTGAAACAAAATATTTTATTCAGAAAAATATCTTTAACATCTCTTATATAGATCTACACCTTTATTATTTATATATAAAACCATTATTCATAACCTGTGAAAGGAAACATGAAAATGGGTGAGCTCAAATGCTTGGTAAGGGTAAATAAGGGAGACATGTAAGTATAAACATGAGCATAGGGTATAATAACATGATCATGAAAATAGGATATCATACCCTACATGTCAAAGATAATAATAATGAATCATGGCATAAAAATTGGTAGTTTATAAGAAAAAAATAATAAGGAAATAAAGTACATAATCTATTAAATCCTAATGTAGGAATAAAACATTTAATTGTGGAAAACACATAAGTATATAATTATTTCCATAGTGTCTGAGGAATCATTTCCAATACCATCATAGTAGTATGGGTTCACTCCCCATAACATCTTAGTAGTCATGGTTTATTCCCATGGACATCTAGTAGCATTATTTCACTCCTCATACCATCTTTATAGTCATGGTTCACTCCCATGGCCATATTAGTAGTCAAGGTTGACTCCCAAGACCATCTTATTATATTTCATGAGATATGAATATTTACCCAATGAATTGGAGGGAGATATATGTCCCACCCATATAATAATTAAATCATACATAAATTTTACACAAGATCATAAATAATCATATCATAACCCATAAAATGAAATTGGTATTATAAACATGTAATTATATCATAACCTATGTAAATAGATAGGTTTCATAATCATTTCATCATAAACATAACAGGTGAAAAGAAGCATGTTTCAAAAGTATATAAATCAATAAAGATAAATGAGTTTCATAAAGAAAATTACATGAAGTGTAACCCATTAATAGAAATAATATCAATGGAAACATTAGATCATTTCTTAAAATGGAATGAGTAACATCAACAGATGTCATCTTAGATGTAAAATAATTTTGAAATATATTTCAAAAATGTTTCTTTAAGAAAATTTTTGTTCTTATTTGAAAAATGATTTTTAATTCATAAAACCATTTTAAAATCAATTTCTTATAAAATATCTTTAAAACATATGAAGAATACTTTAAATAATTATAAATCATTTTTTATAGAAAACTTATTAAATAAGAATAAAAAAATTAAAAAAAAATTCTTTGAAATCACTTTGAAAACTTATAATGAAATCTTTAAAATGTTTTGAAAACCATTTCATTGAAAATAATTTGAAAACTTTTAAAGAAATATTTAAGTTATTGGTAAAACATTCTACTTGAAAACATATGAAATAATCTTGAAAAATTTTTAAAAATCATTTCTTTGAAAATATTTTGAAAACGTGTAAATATTGCTTAAAAACATTTTGAAATCAATTTTCCTTAAAAATTTATAAAATAATCTTGAAAAAATTTAAAAAACAAAGTTTCCTTGAAAATAACTTTTATAAAAAATTTCATAAATATTATCATTTTAAATATTCAAAGGAAACTTCAATGAAATGATGGCAGGTAAATCTTTACATGTCGTACTAGAAAAAAGATCATTCCTTTTTCATGGTAAAAAGGTTAGAAAAATGCCTTGCTTTAAAAGTGATAAGAAGATTCCTTTGAAGAGATCAGTAAAAGAAAAAAATGGTAAAAAAGTATTTCAATGATTACAGTATAATGGTAAAATATTCTTGGAACCATATTTAGAAAACACATATTTCTGATTGAAGAGAGTTTAAGTCAAGCATTCAAAAAAACACGTTATTAACTATATTATGTGCCAAAGTGTAAAAATATGGTACAAATAAATTAATATAGAATGAATAACCATAGGGAAATAAAATCCATGCATTTATTGAGATATTGATCAAAATATTAAATTAAATGATACATAAGAATAAACAATCTTGAAAAGCAATGAGATTGTTTCAAAAAACTTTTATCACATGATAAATTTTAATCATACTCTAAATGTAATAAAAGGTATTAAATTAATCTTAAAAAGTCATGAAAATAAATATATCCATGATATAACATGTAAAATTTAAGTATATACACCTCGAAAAATAATTAAGGTATATAACAAAACATGATTCTCAATAAATTAAAATTGACTCAAAACTATTCTACCGATTTGGTAACATTTGAAATATAAAACCCCATGAAAAAAGGATAATAAAATGGAACTTTTAATACCCATAAATTTAATTATAAGATAAATATAATAAAATCATGGTAAATACATACACCACATAAAAGGAAAGAGTGGTGAACATAGCATATATCTCACAGGAATAAAAAATGAGATGAAAACCCCTTACCTTGAGTCTTGACTCTCATCATACTCATTAAAACCACCAGTATAATAAATATAAATTTGTTATACATATTTTAAATAACCATATTATTATATCTAATACAATATATGGTTTTATTATGGCCTTATATTACATTCTTTTTAACTATCTTGTGTTAATGTTTCACTTCAAATAATATACGCTTTGTTTTTCGCATGTCTCTTAATTTATTACGTCATTGGTCGTTATAATTATAGAATGATTAAAGAATTTAAAACATGATATAAATATCATTTATATCTAGTATATTTTTATTATAATAATCCTTATAATATATAATTATCAAATGGAATACACCATTTATGGAGATAGTAATTTTTACGTACACATGAATACTATTTTTGTTTAATTTTCATGTTGAAATAATGAAAGTAAAAGAAATATATATACATATATATATATAATTATTAAATTAAATTTATATATAATATATATTCACTAAAATAATCCTTAATACATTTTATGAAGTGTATGAACGAATCACAGCTCTTTGAGGGGGTGGTAGTCCACTCTTCATGAAACAAAATTATTGTATTAACGCCAAATGAAAAGTATAAATATATGTGTTGTAAAATAATTAAATAATATTAAATAAATAATAAATAATATATAAAACATATATAAAAAATATTTCCATCATAATGGCCACCATGAGAGGAAGTAATGTAAAATTGAATAGTCATTGTCTAATGAGGCGGTAGTCTACCTACACATATACATTATTTTTGTTATATATTAGATAGAATTGTGTGTAAGTACCGGTCTAATGCTTATCTTAATAACAACCCAGTATATTTAGGACACTGTCTTTGTTATAAAATAATGGAATAATAATATTTTAGGGAGTAGAGAAGGGAAATTAAAGAAAGGACTTTGGGGGAGGGTGTTACCTCAAAATCGGGTAACTCCATCTGGTTTGAGAAAAAAAGCATCCTTGAATGGTTTTATGCCCAAGATAAGGCTTGAAGGTATAAGGGAGGGAATTTGGGGAGATATTTGGGAATATTTGTTCCTAACATAAGGATATTTAGACGAGTGAGTAAGTTAAAGTGAAGGAGGGAATTTATAATGGAGGGGTAGAATCTCTTGTATTATTCTGAAGGAAAGGAACCCCACGTGTGTTTTGTTTATTGAAAGTGGTTAAAAATAGTTAAAAGTGTATAAAAGAGATTTTAGGATAAAAATATGTCCATAAAATGGATTTAAAACAAGTTTATAGGCCATTTTCGGCCTTAATGTTATGGTTTAGTCCATTATTATACTTAATTTTAACTTTAATTGTTTTAATTAATTTTAATTACTTCACTAATATTTTTGGTAAAAAACTATGTTTAAATTATTAGATATTATAAATTATTATGATTTGAAATATTAAATCCATTTTCCAAATTCCAAATACATAAGTGGTAGAAATTATTTTAAATTTAATCCTATAGTCGGATCGACAATGATGGTTTTTAACGTAAAAATGTTCAAAAAAATTCTAGGTTTTTATAATCAATTTCAAAATTAAATTTATTACAATGAATTAAATTGGATTTATTGGTAAAAAAATTATCTAATTAAAATTTTGATACAATTAATAATATAATTTAACTTTATAAATAAATTATATGAAAAAGTAGTTTTGAGTTAAAATCGAGTATTCTTGACAATTCACTAAAAAAGAAACCTTACCAAAAACACCAAAAATTAATATTCTCCTAATTTTAATGTTTTCCTTCCAAATATTATGTTTTTTTAAAATTAACTATATTAAATTTCCAAAAATTTAATTTAAAGTGGGTTCTCCATTAAAATACGGTTCGACTACCTTTATAATAATATGGGGTATTATGTGTTAAATTGGTTTTATTCTTATCTTATGCTTAAAAAATTCATTGGAGGGTTATCAAAAATATTTAGTTGGATATATGAAATATATATTAAATTAAAATTAATCACTAATTTTAATTAATTTAATTTTTTAGTATTATAAAAAATTTGTGACCATAAAAATAGTTTTTTATAAAAATACCCACTTTATATAAAATTTGGTTCTTACATTCCTTTATAAATAATTTATAACTAATTAATTAATTTTATGTTTTTTTAAAACTATATATTTAAATAATTAAGTAAATAATATTCATAAAATCTAATTTAATGGACTGGTTTTTAATTATTATTTTAAAAAATAATATTTTAATAACATATTTTTTTTAGTAACACTCAGCCTCGCGTGTTACACAATCCAATTAGGGAAGTCAGTATGAGATGTAATATTACCTCAATGTTCTGTATAGAGGAATAAACCCATTATATTTCATGTAGTGCATGATTAACTTTCCATTTTGTATAACTTAAGCCTAACATAGTGCTTTAAAATATACAAAATAACTATTTTTCGGTGTTGTGTGAAATAAAAAATATCAAAAAAGTTTTATTGATTTGAAAAAAAATTCAAATAATATCATGGTGTTATAAGACCAGAATCAATAAAATTTTACTACCCCATAATAGCTATCTCAAAATATTCAAGGGAACCTAAAAAAATAAATTTCTCTCCCTTAGCACATCAACTATATCATTAATTTTTATTTATTGTCATACTATTGAAACTCTATAATGAAATAAAATTATGTGTATGACCTGAAATGGATTTATCAACCTAATTAAGGTTCTAAAATCAATTAAAACATGTTTACATTCATTTACTAATGTGAGGAGACCTCCATTTCCGTGAATATGATGATGCCTTGTTCACAACTACACTCAACAAAAAAAAATTATTCTTATAATTCATAACAACCATCATATATCACATATGTACCATAGATACTTCTGAAACATTCCATAATTAGGATGAAATATTACATGTTCAAACCATAAACCCTGATACCACTTTTTGGGAAATTGAAAAACCCAGTAAGGAAATCAATTGAAAAGGATTTTTGAGAAACCCAAAAAATGATTGAAAATTTTAAATACAAATGAAGATCATAAACACAAAATTGTTTATATGTGAAAAAACAATCCAATTTTGAGGACTAATAAGAAATAGGAAAAAATTGATAAAATTCACTAAAAAATAGATTGTATAAAATTCACATAAATTACTAATCAGGAATTACCAATATACTATAGAAAAACATGTGTGAAAATAACACCTAAATATTTATTCATCACTTCTCTATAAATTTCATTGGGGATAAATTCCAAAAAAAATATAAAACAAAGACCATTTGTGAAAATATAACACAAATAATAAATATTTATCCAAACATTTCTCATCATCAACACCATTTTAATGGCTGTTTAGGTCCCATTTTTCATTTTTTATGATTCCCAAATATTATCCCATTCCCTCATCCCAGTGATAAACTGGAGAAATTCTATCTCCCAGAAATTGTTCTTTATAAACCTTGTCACCTTAACATCATGAATCTAATACTCATACCACCCCTTAAAATATTCTATGCATAGAACACTTTAAATGATATCCATAAACACTATTTTATTACACAAAAAAATTAATAAAAATTCAAATCTTTCTATTTCAGAATAAATAGGAAACCCCAATTTGATTTTATGAAATAACATTATCTTCAAAATTCAAATCATATGTGATAAAATCTATCATTATTCTCACATGTAAAATTTGTGTAAAAAACCAATTCTTCCCATTAATTTCTTGTCAGAACCCATTCTCCATGTAAAATTAATCAAATGTGTGACTAAAGGCTGATGAAAAATTCACTAAGGCTGTAAGATATTATTTGTGTGAGTTCAAACCTATTTTTCCCCATGCACACAAAGTGGCCAAGTTAAAATTATGACCTATTTTGAATTTAGAAAACTGATTTTTTTAATTTCTTTCCACATTGTGTTCCATACTATAAAAGAAACTTGAGATCCCTAGATTAAGGATGATAACACTATAGAATATAAATACCGATTATGGATCACATCCCTCAAGGACGTGCCTTATTACAATAATTTGTTTTCAAAATTGGAATTGAATGGTCTCCTCAATCTCAGGAAATTCCAACCTCTATATCCATGCATCCCCAATCAATGTTCTGTAAATTTATATATTTATAGAATATTTTTTAGCATGTATTTATTTACTATAAGTAATCCAATTTAGAGGGCGATTTTCATGGTTTAAATCATACACAATCTACAACTAGTGTTAAAATATAGGTGGAACAACATTTAAGAACTGAAATCTCCCAGTAACCCAATGTTATATCCTATTATATTTTAAATTGGAACTAAATTGTAGTGCCATATATGGAGCTACACTATAGCTACAAAAAAAATTTATTCATTTTTTATTTTTTAAATTATTTTAATAGTAATAGGTTATATTTAATTGAAAATAATTTGAATATTCAAAGTATATTTTTTTGATCTTATAAATGATGTAATTTTTTTGAGATTTTTTTTAATGTAGATACATCATTTTGAAGTATCCTTATTTCATTTTGACGATTTGGGTGTGAGATTATATTTTCTATTGTGTATCTTCTGAAGAGTATATTAAGTCTACTTCTACGAGGGGGTTTATTGCTCTGTTTTTGTGGTTACTTTGTGAGATACCTAGGGTGGTTTCTCATTTAACATATATGTATAATTGTGGTTTTATTTTAATTTATTTTCTTTTCTCTAATTTGTTATAATTTTATTAAAATTGATACTTTTCTCTTTTTCATTCTCATTTCCTTTTGTTTTCAAACCTATTGTCTCACATACTTAACTCCTCTAAAATCATTTGTCTATATGGTGAAAAATTTTGATTTATCTAAAGTTAAAAGGTGTTTCTAGAGTTAAATATTTAATTCTATTAATTTTTTTATTTTTAGTTATGATTGAAGTTTATTTAAGAGTGGAATGTAGGAATTCGTCCATTTTTTTTATATTCTATTACTCTCTTCTTTTTTCATTAAATATTTTCTTATTACTTCAATATTATTTATATGATATGCAGATAATTCATGAGAGGTTATAGGAGAAAGAAACATGGGATGCATCTAGAAGTTTGAGCAATGGAATGCACTTTGGAGGTGTATTTTTTCACTATTAATTTTATGATAAAGAGGGTGGTTGGGATTTAAAGATAGTATCTCAATCAAGATAAACACATAAATAGTAAATGGTGGAGGTAAATATGGGGAATATTAAATAAATTGGATGATTAATTTAAATAGTGTTTTAACAATAAATTCAATGTTACTCCTTTCTCACGATGATAGATTCCCCATTGAACATCTTTATTTTATTTTATTTTATTTTATTTTTCAATTTATCTTTATTGAAATTTGATATTATTTTTTAAATTAAAAAATATTATTCCATACCCAAAATTATTTTTTTTATTTTAAATTTAAATAATTAAAAAATAAATAAATAAATAATTGATAAAAAAAAATTCAATTATAATTAATTAATAATCCATTTTGATAGAAAAAAATGGTAATACACTGGGTTTCATCCTTTAGGAACATAAATTCTATTAACATGGAGTTTTCTAAAAACTCATCTCATCAAGATCCTGCCTATAAATGATGTATCAAATCATTGGATAACATTGAATCCAAACTATAAAAGCTATATAGTAGCGAACCCAATACAAAAAATATGTAGATGAAATCATGTGTTAGAAGAATAACCAAAATGGAGGTACTTGATTAGTTCATAGGATGTTCATGATCCCAATATAGAGATAGTATCATAAATTTCATTAGAATCCCATGGAGTATGTGAAACTATTGTAGGAAAAGTGGAAGCCTCGATGTCCTATGATGTAGGTTATAATTTATAATATAGGCTCTAGAATTTCCTTGTGCTATCTAGAATTATCCATCTGATTATAGTGAAATACATGTTTTTGTCCTCCAAATAGTGAATGGTATACCGCATCATAACACAATAGGTAAGTGAATAATAAATTTCATGTGAAATAAACTACCAAACACTATCCCTTAGATAATAACCCATCACACCTTATATTTAACGTATCATGAAACAAAAATCTCCTAACTCTAAACCAATATACATGATCACAAAACATGTGTCAGGTATTCCAATACTCTTGGTGAAGGTATCAATTATCCCATTATCATCCAAAAACACTTGGAAATAAACTCTCTTGTGATACTTTTAATGTCTCACCCTTGATTACTCAGAAGAGTAATATAACTGAACTACCATGTGACCTCAGGAATTCCTCCTCGTATACTATATATTTTCAAATAGCATGGTCATTCTATTCAGTTACCATGATGAGACTATACTAAATATATCATATTTAACAATCTTAAAATAAATATATAAATAAAAAATCATATTGTAATCATAAATAAATAATTGATATATATAACAAAATGAAATACAACACACAATCTCAAGTGATCATTCTCACATAAAATTAAAGGCATCGAGGCTCTATAAGTATGTCATCCAAGTCTCTTGACTATCTGATGGATCTTTATCAATTATAAAATATTGGGCCTCAACCCAGCCAGAAGTTTTAATTAAGTAAAATACTTATTAGGTATCCTAATTAAATGGTGGCCTTAGTAATGTGTAAGTATATAAATCAGTAGGGAACCACCAATGCAGACTCGTACTATACTAGTATTATAGTTATATTTTCTTATGACATACATAGAATAAATAAAAAAAACTACAAAAAAAATATAATTAAATCCTCCATAAATAACTACATATTTATAATTCCATAATTTTTATATGCACATCATGATACCCATGAAAACTAGTTTCCTATCCTCTCTAAGGGAATATACAAATTACTTGGGCTAATTCCATAACCAATATCAATCATCTGGTCTATAACCCTAATTGACTGAACCTTCCTTGGCAAGTTCTTTATTGTCTTAGAGCATTAGAATTATCTCTAGGAACCTATTTCCTAACCAAGGATATTCCATAGAAATACCTTCATGTAGATGAATGGTGGAATATGGGGTTTTACCAAGCATCCCTCATTCACAATAACTTAGGAGTAACCCTACAGTAATACCTGGTTGTAGTCGTTGTCCATTTAAAATTTGGTTCTTAGCAGGGGATCACTAGAAAATCCATTATGTCTTGGAATAAATAATTCCTAAAAGACCTAGGAAATCAAAGTTAATACCCTCCCTAGATATCATGGTCAGTATTTGAGGATTCCAACATATCATATCTTTTCATCAGTTTTATCCCTAGTGAATACACTCAATCAAATTGAGGTATCCTATGAATCGACCAAGTGGATCTGAAATTCACCGTCAAGATTTCTGACATCCCTTTATCTAGGATATGATCCCACCAAAAACCTTATAAATCCTTTTGAATCCCTATAATATTGAGAATTATGAATGGTCCATTGTTATCTATATTAGAATCCTTTTTCTTAACAACTCACATTACAAGAACAATATTAGAGAAATATCTTTCATCTGGGGAATTTTAATACATATGATCATACACTCTTTGATGATGAATCATATGAAACTTCTCTAGTAATACACTCTATTATAATCCAAATTACGAGATTCTATCCAAGATAACCATCATCCACCAATGGATTGATACATGATGCAAGCATGTTGGGAATCCCAGGGTCTCAACCATTTCAACAGGTGATTCCCACGCATCTCATTAAATCGCATTAGTGCTAGTCTCAATGGCTGATTCTCAGTAATCCAAGAAAAAACATAACTTACTGAAATAAAATAAAACCTAACAGGGGATATTAGAAAACCCATGAAAATTAACATCCTCCACTTCCACTCAAGAATACACATTTGATAAGGGTTATAAGTGATAACTGTTACCATATCTACTAATCAACACATACACCTTCTAAGGGAAATCTCATAATAAGGCACCAACAGGTGTCCCTAAGGTCACCACAAAAGAGGGTTCATCTCACTTAGGATCCTCAATCACAACTATTATATGAGTCATATGATCGACATTCAGAGAAAATCAGATCCATTAATATCATCCATGTCTTGTAATGGAATCTCATGCATTAGGAATACGCCACATAGGTGATAGTATTGAGAGATTTCTTAAGGCTTGTTTCTTTGTCGTAGGTCACACTAATCCTACAAAATCATCCCAATAGAATTACACTTTTCCTATGTTTTATCAACCAATTCTACAAATGGGCCATGGGTCCATACTTATACAAACAGGGATGTTCAACTCATGTTATACCACAACCCCCTCTTAGAGATTTCTTACCATCTGAGTAACTTTTTATTCCTTGCCTCATCGCTTGATAATAAAGGTGTTAATGCAATTCCTATGTTCCCCCACTGTACTTGGCACTTTACATATTTAATTATTTATGATCATAAAATTTATGAGTTTAATTTAAATTAAATTCTTTGTATTAAATTAGAAAATATAATAATAATAATTGGGGATATCACCATACTTGCAAGGCTGAGTACTCACATTCTTATATTCATCATGAATAAGAAATAGGGATAGTATCAAGATCATGTAACAAGTTTTAAAATATTTTTCCAATTTATCCTCACTCTGATAGCTCACCATAAAATATTTATAATGTCTCGACCAAGCCCATACCACAACATGAGCTCCCACCTTAAGCCATACACCCAAAATAATTAATTATACACAAATGTAATTAATTATTTAACATAAAACAATTCAAATAGAAAACTAAAAAACTCACTAAGAAACACAATTTCAAATTATCCTCAACCAACGGCACTAAGAGGGACCATATCACACCCTTGACCCCAATAATAGGAAAATAACTTAAATGAGATGGATTTTTAGTCAAATTAAAATTATTTGAAATCCTAAAATAAATCTACATTGTGATGTACCTACGAAGAAATGATGAATGTTGAAAGGTGGGTTTTTCATGGGATTCCACCTATTTGGGATCCATAAATGTAATAAATCAGTAATTTCACCATCCTTTGGTGAAATATTTATTTTAACACTAAAATATATAGTTCCAAAATTAGTAGAAAACTATGAAGGAAAAATTGATGGAAATAAAGGAGGACCTCACCTAGAACCGTTGTTTGATCACACTAAGAATCATGTTGATTGTATGGAATAATATAAGTATGATGATATTTGTCTATTAAAATTCTATAAACTATAATCCTCTAGTAGAGAAGGAGGATAATTCCCCTTTAAAATAAATGAAAATCCAGCTGGCAAGATTCATGACATGACCATAGGGGTCAAACCATGATAGTTTAGGTAAAGGCCTCGGGCTCCTCTTTCACATCCTAAATACCATTGTAATTCCCTCTAAAATTATCTCATGTCATGAATACTATATTAATTAATTTAATAGGATAATAATCAAGCTTTCGGATTAATAGATCTCCCAAAACCCCATCATGTATCCTCCCAAACCCTTGAGTCATCATCCAATCCTTGAATTCCATCACAAAATACCATTATGGGATGTCTAAACCCTCCTAACATCATCCTAACCCTCAATTCTCAAAAAAATCTAAAAAATGGAAAATTCAAATTCCTCCATGAATTTAACAAACCATATGAAGAGGGGATTTTAAAAACTCACCTCTATAACACTTCTCGTCTCTTAGAAGTTACCCCAAATTTTAAACAAAATATTCAAACCTTCAAGGGTTTCTAAATCACAATCATCCTAATGAAATCAATCATCTAATTTCCAAAATAGTTTTTCTATGCCACTCTAAACACTAAATACACATTTTACTAAAATAAAATGGTGACACTCTCTAACCAACACCAACATTGATATGGTGATCAAAAAACCTACCTCTTCTGATAACCCTTAGGGTATTTTATAATTAATCATTCATCCAATACTAATCCCATGAATACGAATTATCCCATAACAATATATTTTTATCAATAATTATCCCACACTATTATATTAACCAACTAAAACACAACCTCATATGGTCCACCAACCCACCATCCACATCCCAGATGAGGCTCCTAACATGCTTCCCTCTCACTATGTTTAGCCTCAAGAATAACTCCATTAAAACCTCCTATACATGAATATTCAGAAAATACTTGGTATTATCCATGGACACATCCCTAAAAGAAACACATACCTCCATACTAACATTTTACATTAAGAACCCCATATATTCTCCCATGATTGTATCCAGAACCATAACAAAAACTTCCCTTTATTTCTAAGAATTTTTACTCAAAAGGCACCTTCACTAACATTCATCTAATGAATCACCCCCAGTTATATGAAATGATATGTTTCTACTGAGTCTCTATAAAAAAATTTCATGTTCATATAAAATTAAAGAAACTGAGTCTCTATAAATACCTCATCCCAATGTGTTGACCATACGATTTTTCGTACTCAATAATGATATATTTGGCCTCATCCCAACATAAACCTATAACTAATTAGTATTATAATTCAATACCCATGTGAAATGGATACTTGATTAGGGTGTGATTACATAACTCAATTGGTCCCCACATAAATGATACCTTTCTATACCATAAATGTAGTGATATGTTCATCTGACATCCTCAGAATAAGTAAATAACTACTGAATGAAATAATTAAAAGATCCATCAATACCTACTTGAACATAGTAATATAATATCTCAGTTTTTTTCATTGTAACACCCTGAGATTTTATGAGAAATATTTTTTTATGTCTTATGTTATATGAAACACCAAAGGAATCTTTCACAACACACAATACTGACTTGGCTTGCATTACATGCAATCGCGACCTTCCTCGATAGCGTGTGTAGTACGCAATATCGGGTTTCACTAAACAACGATATATTATTATGGACAAGCCGTTATGAATAGTATTAACTAAAATTTGAGTTTTATAAAATTATTATCCATCCTACACATTTTCTAAAACATGTTAGGAGAACAAAATAAATTTTTTGGGTAAAATAAGTATTTTTCAAAAAATGCAGTTTTGTCGCCTTTTGATGGTGCACCCACATTAAATCTAGTTTTTGACATGTTTATAAGTTCAATTTGAAAAAATAAAATTCTTTTTTTGAATCAGGATATAAAAATTTACTTTGGATAATTTTTTGATACTTTTCTGATAACTTTCATATTTTGATGAATAGTAAAAACACGCTAATGTTTTATTAAAAACAACTTTTTCATTGAGATAATTTATATGGTTAAATTAAAATATTTAATGGTTTTAAAGTATAAATATAATATATTTTTACCATTTAATATAATTTATTTCATTATCATTAATTTAACATTGAATTCATAGGTAAAAACATTTCAATCTTTGGCAATATTTTAACTTCTAAAAACTGTTTTCTTAACAATGGGATTAATTTTGAATTAATTACTGCAACTTATGTGTTTTGAATTTTGGAAGATGGATTCCATATTTGTAATCAGTGGGTAAAAATTATGTTAATATGCTACTTTTTATTTTTGGGCATTATGAATAGTGACTACGTTAAATTTTATTTACCATAGTTAAAGGTAAATTGGGTAATTAAGGGTAAATATAAGATTATAAAATTACCCTAACACATATCAAAATCTTATTGGATGAATAAAAGTCGACCCATATCACCTAAGGTCTGGAATATATTTATTTCATGGACTTTTGACGATGAAATAATATAATTATTATTAAAATAAAGGAAACTGACAATATGTCACTCTCTTAAATATTATATGTATAATAATTTTAATTTAGTAATAAACTTCATGAAACTTAAGATATAAATAGTTTCCTGAAATATAATAAAATTATATACATCATATGAATTTATTTATAATTTTTAAGGATTAAATAATTATCATTAATTATGACAAAATAGTGATATTGAAATTATTTTATTAATTAAAATATCAAATAAATGGTTTTAAAAATATTAAAATAAATATTATATGAACTATTTAATGTTCTCCACTAATTTTATAGACACATATGACATTTTATTAATCTATTAAAGCTTTTATTTCGAACATATCTTCTGTATATATTTTATTTAAATTCAAATAAATGAAAAATGTCAAAATTGACATTATTGTTATTTTATAAAAATAACATATTATAAAATTGCTTAAAAATCACAAAAATATTTAAAAATTATAAATTAAAATTTATATGGTCTAAAATGTCATGAAGTGTCAAATTATGGAAAATTCACACAACACATATGTAATTATTTATAATAATTTAAAATTTAAAATATTATTACCACAAATAACATTAAATTGATAAATAATAATAAATCAAGTTGATAATGTTTAAAATAAATTTCTAACAAGTCTAAATTTTATTGGTTGATTATATTACAACCCTATATCATCTAATATTCGTATATGAGTCATTTTGGAAGTTTTTAAGTGGGGTTGGGATTTAATATAAACTAATATTTCTTATATTTCCAAAGGTGCCCCTCTCCTCCCTTATAAAAGGGCACCTCCTCCCTCTCCTCCTCACACCAATTTGAGCCTTCAAGCTCGGACAACCCCTGCCCATTTCACTTCCCCACTTCTTTAGAACCCTACTTGAGGTACTGCTCCTCTCAAAATACCAACTCTAGTGCCCTAAGAGAAAGTTTAAAGGAGGCACTTCGAGAAAGAGGTAATACCTTCTACCGTTTTCTTCAAGTTCCACTCTTCTTATACTCCCTCTTCTTTAGTTGTTTCATTATGAAGTAATAACATTAGTATCCCTAATATACGTATATGTTATTATAAATATGAAACAACCCTATTTCACCTCTTATCCATCCTACGATAAACAAAATCACCGCGCGTTCGTACGTACGGAATACCGTCTCCACGCCGTGGTGTAATATGTTTTCCACCACCACCTTACTTGGATGGGTATAATGGTGAAAATAAATCACTATATATGATTATTTTAAATTGGTATTGATTCTGAAATATTATACATATACTTCAATACAATTCCACGATCATGGGAACGATATCATCGCTCGTGCGTACGTACGGCCTACTGTCTTCACGATGTGATGTGACTCGTTCTATATGATCTTCATTGAATAATGATTATATAAGTTAATTAAATGAATTAATATGATATATATTACACTAATACCATTCTGTAAATGATATATCTATATCCTATAAAGAGTAATAATAATTTATTCGACAAAACGCGCATAAGAACCTAAAGAATAAACACCCGAATAACAAGTAGCAATGAAATATTACTACTAAGAAGATAAATATATGAACATATATGATATCATAACAATGAATATGATTCTGTAATAACTCAATTTTCATTATTTAAACCATATTACAGGAGGTTTTGATTCATACGAAGCATATCGGACCTAAGGTAAGGGAAAATTTCACAATCTCATTTTTATCCGAGATTGTTTATACTTCAGAATTTACTGGGGAATATATATCATCCACATCCATGTTTCCTCAATATTTAATATTTTTTCCATCCACCTATAATATTTTAAATCCAATTTTACCCATTGGTGAGTTTTTATTAAAAGATATCAAAGGAATCTTTTTTCGTTTTTAGTTCGAGGTACTTTTTGACTTTTTTGACCAAAGTATGAGAATAATGTTTTTTTAACTTATACGGCATGAATGGATTCATAGAACATTATTTCCATGAAGGTTCCTTTACAATTTTTCAAGATTATTTTTAATCAACTTCTTTTAGATTAAAATTGTATGACATGTTAAGAAATGAAAAATGTTTTTTAAGTACAAAGGATATTTTCCTCAATAATGGAGTTCAAGTGTTTTATCAAAGTAATTTTCCATCTAAGATAATATAGGGTTCTATTTCTATCCTTTTTTTAAATTTATTTGATTTTGTTGTGATGGAATTATTTTTATGATGTCCTTTTATCTTATATGGATTATTTTATGATGGAATGATGTTTTAGATTCCCATTTTTATTACATGGGTTATGCTATGATCTATGATTTATGATTTTGTGGAACACATAATAATGGTTTCATTATGAGATTGGTGGGACCTATATCTCCCTCCAATGCATTGGGTAAAGATTTATATCTCATGAGATAGACATGGCTGGAACGGCAAGTTAAACGGGTTCAGTGAAACAGGACTAAAACGAAGAGTGGAATCAGTTCAAAAATGGACTTTGTCCGCTAAGATAGTCTTGTCAATGAGTCTTGACTACTAATAAATGATTTTCTATGATTATGTGTGTATGACACAAAGCTTCATTCTTTAAGTTTTGATTATTGGGATTACATTTCACTTATATGATTTATCCCATGTTATGATCTCTTTTGCAGGATAAGATTTTCAAAATTTTATGTTCTTATGAATATAATATGTTTGATATTTCTTTTGTTTAACCTTAATGAGAATTTGAGCTCACCCTTTTGTATGTTTTCTTTTCCCCAGGTCCAGAAGAAGGATATTAAGTAGGATATGCCAAAAAGGGACTCTAGATATGATGAAATAAGTTGGAGACAACTTAGATGATTTATGAACCAGTTGTTTATATTTCCCAGTTTCTAAGGACACTATACATATACGTTCCTTTCATGGTTTTGTTATATGTTGTAATAATTATGCTTAAATTTTGAAGTAATAACCATGTATGTAAAGTATGGGTCATTATAGTTGGTATCAGAGGGAGCTTATAGTCAACCTTTGGAAACTAGGATGTGAAATCCTTAGTAAGAAACCTAAGGATATGTCTAAGCATAGAACACAATCTTAGTGTTTTAGAAATAGCCATGAACAACCTATGTTAAGACCTTAAGTGTGAAATTTTATTCTTGATTATGTGGTTTTCCTATTATAATTAGTGTTTCTCACACTATTATTCTTGGTTTTAGTCAATGGCTGGAACCCGAATGAACCGTGTTAATGCGGAATGCGACGGGAAATGCAATGATTGTCCCCCTAAGCAACCAAACGTTATGGGAGCTGGAATGAAAAATATTGTAGCCATGATCATACAACTTTCTCAAGATATGAATCATGCAGGACTTCCAAATGAGAAAAGGAAGGAGCAACATTCTGTTGAATCCTTCATGAGGCAGCGTCCACCTTCATTCAGCGGGTCTTCTGATCCATTAGTGGATGAACAATGGATCAGTACCACTGAAAAGATATTTTCAGTTCTTCAATGTTCTGAACATGATATATTCATCTTAGTAGTATATATTTTGGAAGTTGATGTTGATCAATGGTGGAATCTTATTAAGAATACGAGGAAAAGGGATGAAATTGAGTCCATGGAATGGGACGAGTTCAAGAACTTATTTTTCAATAAGTATTTACCTCGTATTCTTCGAACAAAGATGGAGAAGGAGTTTCTTGAACTGAAGCAAAAGGATGATGAATCTGTTGGTACCTACGAAAAAAATTTTACAAGACTGGCATGGTACGCTTCCAGAATTATTATCCAACCTGAGAGTAAGATTGATCGATTCTTTAGTGGCTTAAAACCAAGTCTTAGAAGGGAGTTAGCCATAAGGGACTTCAATAGCTATGAGGAAATTGTTTGATTTGCTCTCAAGGTTGAGATGGAGATTGGTGTAACCCATCACTCACATGGGTTTGATAAGAAGAGGAAAATGGAATTCAAAGGAAAATATAAAGACCACACTGAAAAGAAGATGAGTTTTTTCTTATGCTCAAAGTGTAGAAGGAAACATAGAGGAAATTGTCTTAAGGGGATAAGAAAATGTTAAAAGTGTGGAAAAGAAGGTCATCGGGAAATTGAATGTCGAAATAATGGGAAGAAGATGTCTAATGATGCAAACAAAGGAAGGGATACACAGAATGCACCTACTACACTTCAATGTTTCAAGTGCAAGGAGATAAGACATTATTCCAATCAATGCCCAAATCTAAGGGTTGATGATGATGATCAACGTCAACAAACTCTTAAGGCCAAAGACAAAGGAAAGTCACATGGAATTACTATCGGTGATGTGGAGTACGACAACGAAGTGGTGAGAGGTACACTTACCATCCACTCTAAAGTAGAAAATGTTTTATTTGACTCTGGATCCACCCACTCTTTTATTTCTGAAGAATTTTCTAAGGGTATAGTTTTATTACCTCAACAATTAGATATTGAGTTGGATGTGACAACTCTTAATGGCACAACGGTTGCATCAAAAGTTTACAATTCTTCTTCGATTGAAGTTTGTGGGAAAGTGATTCCTGCAAATCTTGTGATCCTTCCTATAGTAGAATTTGATGTGATTCTTGGCATGGATTGTCTTTCTTTATATGGATCTCATATCAATTTCCAAATAAGGGAAGTCGCATTTCATATTCCAGATCAATCTATGATCGTCTATCGATGCAAGGATGAACATAACCTTCCAGTGGAAATTTCTTCCATCTTATGGGTCTAGATTCCACTAAATGAAGGTTATTTATCTCAAATGGTTGGAGAGAAACTCACGATTAATAATATGCCCATTGTATGGGAGTTTGATGATGTCTTTCCATAGGAATTGTCAGGTCTTCCACTAAATTGTGAAGTTGAGTTTTCAATAGAACTCGTACTGGGTGCTTTGCCTATTTCAAAGACACCTTATAGAATGGCCCCAATTGAGTTGAAGGAATTAAAGAAGCAACTCCAAGAGAATCTTGATAAAGGATTCATACGACCTAGTGTGTCACCTTGGGGAGCACCTGTTCTATTTCTTAAGAAGAAATATGGATCAATGAGACTCTGCATTGATTATTGAGAACTTAACAAGATCACTATCAAGAACAAATATCATCTCCCACGCATTGATGACCTATTTGACCAACTACACAGAGCTCAATACTTTTCCAGAATTGATCTTCGTTCAGGGTATCATCAATTAAGGATCAAAATGGAGGATATACCAAAGAAGGCTTTCTGTACAAGGTATAGACACTACGAATTTATAGTGATTCCATTTGGTCTTACTAATTCCCCAACTATATTCATGGATTTGATGAATAGAGTCTTTAGAGACTATCTTGATCAGTTTATGGTAGTCTTTATAAATGATATTCTTGTCTATTCAAAGAGAAAAGAAGAACATGAAGATCACTTGATAATTGTATTAAAGACCCTAAGAAAGGATAAGCTTTATGCCAAATTTACCAAGTGTGAATTTTGGATTCAAAAAGTTGCATTTTTGGGTCACATAATCTCAAAGGAGGGGATATCTGTGGATCCATCAAAAATAGAGGTTATTGAAAGATGGTCGAGACCAATGACAGTAACTGAGATTTGAATTTTTCTTGGTTTGGCTGGATATTACCGACGTTTTGTGAAATATTTTTCAAGGTTATCTAATCCACTCACCAGGTTGGCTCGAAAAGGAGTTAAGTTTGTGTGGATGGAGGAATGTGAAGCGAATTTCAAGGAGTTGAAAAGAAGGTTATCCAGTGCACCTGTGCTCACACTACCTTGTAGTGGATAAAGGTTTGTGATCTACAGTGATGCATCCAAGAAGGGACTGGGGTGTGTTCTCATGATAAATGATATGGTGATAGCTTATGCCTCACGACAGTTGAAAATCCATGAGCAAAATTATCCAACTCATGATTTGGAGTTAGCTGTGGTAATCTTTGCATTAAAGATTTGGAGGCATTATCTTTATGGTGAAAGGTGTGATATTTATAATGATCATAAAAGTTTAAAGTATATTTTCACACAAAAGGATCTGAATATTCGTCAAAGAAGGTGGTTGGAGCTGATTAAGGATTACGACTGCTCAATTCATTATCATCCTGGGAAAGCAAACAAGGTGGCAGACGCATTAGGTCGACAAGACCATGCTAGCTTATCCATGATGAGGATCACAAAAGATCCAATATTTATGGATTTACAAATGATGGATCTAGGAATTATAATGGAAGGGGAAAAATCTTATCTTTCTCAAATGAATGTTTAACCATCTATACACGTGAAGATTTACAAGGCACAGAAAGAAGATGAAGAGTTACAAAAGAAGGTGAGAAATGTTCCTGAATTCAACCTTGATTTTAATGGGATAATAAGGTTCAGAAATTGGGTTTGTGTTCCTCCCATACCAGAATTAAAGGAGATACTGGATGAGGCTCATAGTTCTTCATTCTTTATTCATCCTGGAAGCATGAAGATGTATAGGGACTTGAAAGAGTACTTCTAGTGGGATGGCATGAAAAGAGATGTTGTTGAATATGTCTCTCGATGCTTGGTCTGTCAGCAAGTTAAAGATGAGAGAAAAAAAGTCTAAGGGAATGTTACAACCATTACCCATACCATAATAGAAATGGGAAAACATCACTATGGACTTTTTCACCAGACTTCCTAAAACATCCAAAGGAAATAATGCTATCTGGGTTATAGTTGATCGACTTACAAAGTCAGCACACTTCATTGCTATTAGAGAAGATTTTTCTCTTGATCAGCTTGGCATGATATATGTAAAGGAAGTGGTAAGATTGCATAGAGTACCACTTTTCATTATATCTGATCGGGATCCGAGGTTTACCTTGAAATTCTGGAGAAGTCTTCAGCTTTCTCTAGATACAGAATTGAGTTTTAGCACTGCTTACCATCCTCAAACAGATGGTCAGTCTGAGAAGACAATTCAAACTCTACAAGACATGTTGAGAGCTTGCTCTATGGATTTCAAAGGTGGTTGGGATCAACACCTATCTTTGGTGGAATTTTCTTATAATAATAGCTTTCACTCCAGTATTCAGATGGCTCCTTATGAAGCCCTCTATGGAAAGAAATTCTAAACTCTAACTTGTTGGGATGAAGTTGGGGAAAGAAAGCTACTAGGACCTGATCTTGTTGATGAGATGGAAGAAAATGTCCGATCTATTCAACAACACATAAGACTAGCTCAAAGTCGACAAAAAAGCTATGTCGATAACCGAAGAAAATACCTAGAGTTTGAAGTGGGTGATAAAGTGTTCTTATGAATATCTCTCTAGAAGAGGGTAATGAGATTTGGAAAGAAGGGAAAGTTTATCCCTAGATATATCGGTCCTTTCGAAATACTGGATCGTGTTGGGAAGATATCTAAACGATTGGAACTTCCACCAAATCTCTCTCAAGTTCACGATGTGTTCCATGTATCTCTCCTGAGAAAGTACATACCTGATCCTTCACATGTACTCGGCTCAGAAGTTGTACCACTGGATAAAGATCTTTCTTATGAAGAATAGCCGATAGAGATTCTGGATCGTAGCGAAAAATTTATATGGAACAAGAGAACTCGCTTGGTGAAAGTTTTATGGAGGAACCACCAATTAGAAGAAGCTACATGGGAACTTGAGGATATGATGAGGGAGAGGTATCCTCATCTGTTTGTAATGAAGTGACAAATTTCAAGGGCGAAATTAATTTTAAGGGGGGTAGAATGTAACACCCTGAGATTTTATGAGAAATATTGTTTTATGTCTTATGTTATACTCAACACCAAAGGAATCTTTCACAACACACAATACTGACTTGGCTTGCATTACATGCAATCACGACCTTCCTCGATAACGTGTGTAGTACGCAATACCGGGTTTCACTAAACAACGATATATTATTATGGACTAGCCGTTATGAATAGTATTAACTACATTTTGAATTTTATAACATTATTATTCATCTTACACATTTTCTAGAACATGGTAAGAGAACAAAATAAATTTTTTGGGTAAAATAAGTATTTTTCAAAAAATGCAGTTTTGCCGCCTTTTGATGGTGCACCCACATTAAATCAAGTTTTTGACATGTTTATAAGTTAAATTTGACAAAATAAAATTCTTCTTTGTAATCAAGATATTAAATTTTACTTTGGATAAATTTTTGATACTTTTCTGATAACTTTTATATTTTGATGAATAGTAAAAATACGCTAATTTTTAGTTAAAAACAACTTTTTTCATTGAGATAATTTATATGGTAAAATTATAATATTGAATGGTTTTAAAGTATAAATATAATATATTTTTACCATTTAATATAATTTATTTCATTAGAATTAATTTAACATTGAATTCATAGATAAAAACATTTCAATCTTTGGAAATATTTTAACTTCTAAAACCGGTTTTCTTAACAACGGGGTTAATTTTAAATTAATTAATTCAAATTATGTGTTTTGAATTTTGAAAAATGGATTCCATATTTGGAATCAGTGGGTCCAAATTATGTTAATAGGCTACTTTTTATTTTTGGGCATTATGAATAGTAACTACAGTAAATTTTATTTACCATAGTTAAAGCTAAATCGGGTAATTAAGGGTAAATATAAGATTATAAAATTACACTAACACCTTCCAAAATCCTATTGGATGAATAAAAGTCGACCCATATCACCTAAGGTCCGGACTATATTTATTTCATGGACTTTTGACCATGAAATAATATAATTATTATTAAAACAAAGGAAAGTAACAATATGTCACTCTCTTAAATCTTATAAGTATAATAATTTTAATTTATTGATAAAATTCATGAAACTTAGGATATAAATAGTCTCCTGAAATATAATACAATTATATAAATCATATGAATTTATTTAGAATTTTTAGGGATTAAATAATTATCATTAATTATGACACAATAGTGATGTTGAAGTTATTTTATTAATTAAAATATCAAATAAATGGTTTTAAAATTTTTAAAATAAATATTATATGAACTATTTAATGTGATCCACTAATTTTATAGATACATATGACATTTTATTAATCTATTAAATCTTTTAGTTAGAACATATCTTCTGTATATATTTTATTTAAATTCAAATAAATGAAAAGTGTCAAAATTGACACTATTGTTATTTTATAAAAATAACATATTATAAAATTGTTTAAATATCAAAAAAATATTTAAAAATTATAAATTAAAATTTATATGCTCTAAAATGTCATGAAGTGTCAAATTATGTAAGATTCACAAGACATATGTAATTATTTATAATAATTTAAAATTTAGAATATTATTACCACAAATAACATTAAATTGATAAATAAGGATAAATCAAGTTGATAATGTTTAAAATAAATTCATAACTAGTCTAAATTTTATTGGTTGATGATATTACAACCCTATATAATCTAATATTCTAATATTAGTCATTTTGGAAGTTTTTAAGTGGGTTTAGGATTTAATATAAACTAATATTTCTTATATTTCCAAAGGTGCCCCTCTCCTCCCTTATAAAAGGGAACCTCCTCCCTCTCCTCCTCACACCAATTTGAGACTTCAAGATCGGACAACCCCTGCCCATTTCACTTCCCCACTTCCTTATAAACCTACTAGAGGTACTGGTCTTCTTAAAAGACCAACTCTAGTTCCCTAAGAGAAAGTTTAATGGAGGCACTTCGAGAAAGAGGCAATACCTTCTACCGTTTTCTTCAAGTTCCATTCTTCTTATACTCCCTCTTATTTAGTTGTTTCATTATGAAGTAATAACATCAGTATCCCTCATATAATGATGTGTTATTATAAATATGAAACAACCCTATTTCACCTCTTATCCATCCTACGGTAAACAAAATCACCGCGCGTGCGTACGTACGGAATATCGTCTCCACGCCGTGGTGTAATATGTTTTCCACCACCACCTTACTTGTATGGGTATAATGGTGAAAATAAATAACTATATATGATTATTGTAAAGTGGTGTTGATTCTGAAATATTATACATACACTTCAATACAATTCCACGATCATGGGAACAATATCATCGCTCGTGCGTACGTACGGCCTACCGTCTCCACGATGTGATGTGACTCGTTCTATATGATCCTCATTGAATAATGATTATATAAATTAATTTAATGAATAAATATGATATATATTACACTAATAACATTCTGTTAATTATATATCTATATCCTATAGAGAGTAATAAGAATTTATTCGACAAAACACGCATAAGAACATAAAGCAATAAACACCCGAATAACAAGTAGCAATGAAATATTACTACTAAGAAGATACGAATATGACCATATATGATATCATAACAACGAATATGATTCTGTAATAACAAAATTGACGTTATTTAAACCATATTACATGATTTTTGGATTCATACAAAGCATATCGGACCAAAGGTAAGGGAAAATCTCACAATCTCATTTTTATCTGAGATTATTTATACTTCAGAATTTACTGGGGAAAAGTTATCATCCACATACATGTTTCCTCAATATTTAATATTATATCCATCCACCTACAATATTTTAAATCCAATTTTACCCATTTTTGAGTTTTTAGTAAAAGATATGAAAGGAATCTTTTGTTGTTTTTACTATGAGGTACTTTTTGACTTTTCCGACCAAAGTACGAGAAGAATGTTTTTTTAACTTATACGGCATGAATAGATTCATAGAACATTATTTCCATGAAGCTTACTTTAAAAGTTTGAAATTTTATTTTTAATCAACTTCTTTTAGTTTAAAATTTTATGACATGTTAAGAAAGGAAAAATGTTTTTGAAGTAGAAATGATATTTTCCTCAATAATGGAGTTCAAGTGTTTTATCAAAATTATTTTTCATCTAAGATAATATAGGGTTCTGTTTCTATCCCTATTTTTACATTGATTTGATTATGTTATGATGGAATTATTTTTATGATTTCCTTTTATCTTATATGGATTATGTTATGATGGCATGATGTTTAAGATTCCCATTTTTATTACATGGGTTATGCTATGATGTATGATTTATGATTTTGTGGCACACATAAAAATGGTTTCATTATGAGATGGGTGGGACCTATATCTCCCTCCAATGCATTGGGTAAAGATTTATATCTCATGAGATAGACATGGCTAGAACGGCAGGTTAAACCAGTTCAGTGAAACAGGACTGAAACGAAGAGTGAACCTGGTTCAGAAATGGACTTTGTCCGCTAAGATAGTCTTGGCAATGAGTCTTGACTACTAAGAAATGATTTTCTATGATTATGTGTGTATGACACAAAGATTCATGTTTTAAGTTTTGATTATTGGGATTACATTTCACTTCTATGATTTATCCCATGTTATGATCTCTTTTGCAGGATAATATTTTCAAAATGTTATGGTCTTATGAATATGATATGTTTGATATTTCTTTTGTTTACCCTTACTGAGAATTTGAGCTCACCCTTTTGTATGTATTATTTTCCCCGGGTCAGGAAGAAGGATATTAAGTAGGATACGCAAAAAAGGGACTCTATATATGATGAAATAAATGGGAGACAACGTAGATGATTTATGAACCAGTTGTTTATGTTTCCCAGTTTCTAAAGACATTATACCTATATGGTCCTTTCATGGTTTTGTTATATTTTGTAATAAGTATGCTTAAATTTTGAAGTAATAACCATGTATGTAAAGTATGGGTCGTTATATTCATGATGAACATAATAACTATTATCCATACCACATCAATGGTGGATACACATAACATGGTGCAATCCCACTAACTAACACTAATCATCTGGTCCACAACCCCTGTCGACCATACCTTCCCCTGCCAATGTTTGAGTGTCTCTAAGCACAAGAAACTCCCTAGGGGAAATTCTATAAAAAACATGGTGATCCTACACTCACACCACTATCCTGATGTGTTTTAGTCCCTAGGTAATCACTAGGAATCCCTCATCATCATTCCCTTAAAGAGGTCCCCATTATATTACCAAGGCACTCGTCATTGTCATACTAATGTCTGATTCCCAAAAGGTGTATTCCCTATTCAATATTATATGTCTAGTCCTGAATAATTCCTAGATTACCTAGAAAATCAAGAGTAATATCCTCCCTATATCCCATTCTTAGCCTCTTTGGAATCCAAAATCCTATGTCTCTTTGGTCGAACCATCACCGGTTTATACACCCGATCCTATCAGGTTATCAAAGTAACCGATCAACAAGATCTTAGAGTAACCCTTAGGATTTTTGACATCCCATTTTTTGGTATATATTCCCACATTAAACTTCACAAAAACATTAAAATACATATAATTGTGTGCATTCAAAATGGTATAATGATATATCCATCCAAATCTCATACCCTAGGAATTAAAAATGGTGTCTCAAAATCTGTGTAATCCCTTCTATATTAGGAACTTATATGCATAAAATAATGTTATATCTATTGTTGGATCCTTGGTATCACATATAGGTAGCCACTTATGCATCAAACAAATCACTTGATGAATCCATGTTTGGAATCCACCCCAAATTAACTATATGACTGTATCCCAAACATCTCAGACATCCAAAGATCTCATCTATGTCAATAGGTTATTCCCCTAAATCCATGGTAATAAAATCGGTTCTAGTCCCAAATATTGATTATCAGGTGTCTGGGAAAATCACAACACATAGAAAAATTAAATAAAATAAAATACGGGATAGTAGAACACTCATTCCCATATCCATTTTCCACTTCCCCTCAGGCTTACTTGTTCATTACTTGTTTTATTTATAAACTATTATAATCTATAACCATATCCACATACAACTTCTCAGTGTTATATTAAGTTGGGGGAACCCATGACATTCCCCTAGGTCTTTACCATAGAGGAGGCATCCCAGTTGAGAAACTCAATAAAACTAGTCAATTGGTACTATGCTTAATTTTAGAAGATATATCATCCTTCTATATTGTCTAAGTTATCTCATGACCTCCGAAGACTCAGGGGTATACTAAACCATAGATATTTGTGAAAGGTAGATCAAGGAAATTGTCTATGCCTCAGGTCCCATAAGATAGGTAAACTCAAAAAAACCCAATTCCACTTCTCTTATGATCTATGCAACCAGGATATGCAGATAGAAAGTGTCATCACTTGGAATAATAGAGATTTATATCTCAAGTCACACCACACCCCAATATAAGATTTATATTTTTGTCAAGGTAAATTTATATTCCATGCCTCACCTATTGAAGGTTGATGTTTCAAGTTAGTGAACAAGGTCGTTAGTGGCCTTATAACTTTTTCTTTTTAATTTTAGATTATCAAGAAATATAAAATTTTATTTAATATAAAGTTAATTTTTATTTAAAAATTAATTAATAGTATAGACCATCACCTATAGGTGAGTCTGAACACTCACATACATATAGATATCATTCAAAATCAATAGTTTCTAGCACAAGTATGGCATGCCTCATTTTAATATCCTTTTCCAATTAATCTACAACAAAACATTTCACTAACCAATCTTTCCAAAGTCCCAAACATGCTCAAAACACAACAAATCCTAATAAATCAAGCTATACACCAAAACTAATTAATTATAAATCATTATAATTAATTATTTAATTTTAAAAAATCATCACAATCACTAAACAACTAATTGAATACCACCTCTTCATCAAAACCTAAATGAACCACACCTGGAGGGCCCATAATATAGGACTAAACCTATCCAAGTCAAATTACTAACACATGACCATTAAACAGTTCTAAAATTAAATAAATTTTATGGTAGAACTACAAATAAATTCATGTTGTGACATACCTGTGATGAAATGATTAATGATGACATGCATATGTAATATCAATACTTACCTAATCCTGGTAGCATGAAATCCTTATGAAAAAAAATCAACATCCTCTTATGAAATCAACATTAATTTCCTATAAAATGATTCTGAAATAAAACACATATGACAAAGGGATGTGTGGAGGGATATTAGAGGATTACCTTACCCAGTACCACCAACTAATTAGATTAATAATCAAAAAGGATGGAGAGATAAAAATATGGAGGAGGATCACTATCCATCAACCTCCAGTGAACTATGTTCTTACAATGGAGAAGGCGGATAATGTTTCAATATAATTATATAAAATGGATTTCAATATTCATAGTTCCATCATATGTTTCAAGATATGAAGGTTTTGGAAAAGTCCATAAGAATCTGTTATAGATTTTATAATCCCCAAGACCACACCCACTCCTATAAGAGCCTCTCAAACCCTTGGGTAATCACCCAGTCCTTGAACCACAAAATAAAACCCAATTCTAGGATAATAAAACCATCAAATTATAATACCCTAATATTTAAAAATAACACTACATTTGATAGTGTATACAACAAGAAACTATGATTTTATACATACCATTATACACTATTAAAATATTTTTATTTAAACATGACCAATTTATCCTATACATTAAATTTGTAAATATGAATTAGAATAACCATGTATTAAAATTTTTATATCAATGATAAATAAAACATATTGATAAATTATAAATTAATTCTTGTTAAATTCGTATAGGCTTGGAAAATAACTTTTTTATCAAAAAAAATTATTATTATTTATTTTTGTGAATATAAGAAAAAAATTAATTTTTTATACTTTTAAAAATATTTTTTGATAAAATCAACTAAAATTTATTAATTAACATTTCAAAACTAGCATTTTATTAATTTTTCCAATTTTTTTAAAATAATAAATTTTTAATGAATAGATAAAAATATTGAATGATATTGAAAACTGATTTTTTGTCTAAATAATATAAAAAGTTATATTTTTTAAATTTATTTAATGTAAAATTAGTTAAATTATTTCATTATTATTCCAATTTAGTCAATTGGAATCAATTTCATAATGAATTTTATGTAATATTTTTCACTTATAAAAACATTGAAATGCACTGTGTTGCATTTGTTGTCAATGAGGTATGTTGTTGTCAAGGAATGAATGGATGGATGTCAGAGAGTTTCAATATGTGAATGACAAAGGATGTGATGGTGATGGTGATGAAGGAGAATGGCCATGGTACTAAGATGCATGTCACTTAGGAGATTCACTAAGTGACATAGGATGTTGTGGTTGAAACATTCTCTATGCAAATCAGACGATTGTTGAGCTGTTCTTAAAGTTCCAAGAACTTGTATCAACTGGATACAAAGTCACAACAATGTTAGAAGACCATGCATTGTTAAGACAATGCATGAGGAGATGAAGATGAACCATCCACTACTTCTAAGTGGATGACGTGAGCTGAAGAGGTCCATGCACTATCACTTAGTGCATATGAATTAAAGAAGATCCAACTTGATCTCTGATTAGATCGATGAAGAACATTGAAGAATTATTTGATTCAGGAGCTCGGTTGATGAAGAACCTTTGGGAATTCCATTCCGAAGTGATGAATAAATGTTGAAGAGAATTGGAGGAATTCTAATGAAGAAGAAGAAATAAAGAAGAGTAAATGAAGAGGAAGATGGCTTGAAGTGGCATTTGGCATTTACACATGGTTACTTTGTTTGTATACAAAGTACTTAGTGTTTCCTCAAGCAAAAAATATGGCCAGCCATGGGTACCTTGGGGGTTCAACCCCAAGGCATGGGCGCTAGGCACCACACACATGGGGGAACCCATGGGGAGAGCTCAAGGGCGGCAGGACGCACCCAAGACACCGCATGGGCGTCTGGGGCACGCCCGGAGGAGCGCGGTAGGGGCGCATGAGCGCACCCGTGAGTGTCAGGCAGTGCAGAGTGGGCGCATAGCGCGCCCGCGAGGAGCAGAGGTGGGAGCAAGAGTGCGCCCGTAGGGAGAACACGGTGCGGGGCGGCACCGTGGAGGTTGGAAGTTCAATCGAGGGGTTGAGGCAGCGCCAGGGTGATAAAGCGCGGAAAATCCGCTCGCCGTTTCGATGTGGGACGCGGAAAAAATTCCAGGAGCGAATCCCAGCCGCACGATTGATCGCGCGGACGATCTAAGCCGTACATCTGATTCGTGGCGAGATGATCTGATCCAGGCTGTCCGAGATCAATTGAATCGCCGATCCAACGGCTGTGAGACCGCCTTCAACCCCGAGCTCGTCCGAAGTCTCCCGCGAGCTGCCGACGAACCAGGCGCCATCCGAGCATGGTTTTTGAGTTCCCGGCCACCATTTCCGAAGCCTAAGGCTCCATTGAGCTCGTCTAGACCTACCGAACATGATCATGCATTAAAATGACTCTGCATGCAACAAATGAGGATTTTGGAGTTCGGCCGAGGCAAACGAAGTTGCCGAGGCATCATGGGTTCGTGTTTTGCATGGAATAGAAGAGAAGAAGCCGTGCATGCGTTCTAAGTCCCATGCACATGGAGGAGAAAAAATATAGAAGGGGAGACCGCGTGAACCGAGGATAAAAATAAAGATTGGAAAGATTTTGAAGATCCGAAATCTTCGGTGATTCAAGATTTAACACGCGGATGGACTGAGGCATCTCTCTGCATATAAAAGGAGATCCCATGCTCTCGTTTAGGCTTGCTGATGTGCTGAAGTTTTGTTGAAGATCTGTCGTCCCGCGTGTGCTCTGCCTCGCGAAGTTGAAGCCCCCGTGCAATTATATTTGCGCGGCTGAGTTCCTTGCGCGCAACTTCTTTGCGCGACAAGAAGGTTGGGTGAAGTCCCCTGCGCGTCTTTCTTTTGCGCGACAGGAAGTACCCGAGGCCGCAAGTACCTTGCGCGCCATTGAGGTTTGTTGTGGCTTGTGCGGCAGTGTTGAAGAAGAGGAGGTCGCGGCTCATCAAGCACTTGCGCGCCTTCATATGGGCAGTAGGAGATTCGGGTGATGAGAATTACACACCAAGTGTGTGTGTGCTAAAAGGAGAAAACACCCTCGCCGTGGACAGTGTGTGTGCATAGTGAACAAGAAGTTGGCCGTAGCCATTTATGTGCAAGAAGAAGAGGCCAAGATCACTTGTGTGCAAAAAGTGGAAGAAGTGTGTGCAAAGAGCAAAGAGGCCGAACATTAGTGTGTGCCTAAGTGGTGTGTACACACTAAGAAGGAGAAGAAGAAGGATACCTCACACTAAAGTAGAACACACATTTAAGTGTGTAACCAATAAGAACAAAGTGTGTGAAGGAAGTGAGAAGGTGTGTGCTAAAAAGGATTACACCCTTTGTGGGTTTATCACACCAAGAAGAAGGAAAGGGAAGTGCATGCATGCATGCATGCACGCGCACACTGAACAAGCTTAAATCAGTGGTGTGCGTTTGAGTTGACCAAGACTGAAAGTTCTTGAAGAATATTTTGAGAAGGCCATGCAATCATTGCATGAAGAGACAGAGTTGCCATGCACTTAGTGCATGAAGTTGTTCTGATGTGATACTGGACCAGACTGAAGTTAAAGATATCAGTTGTCTGAGTATTCAGTAGTTGGAGAGAGGCCAGGTCATCCTTAGAAGAAGGTGATAAAGCCTGAGCAAGACGAGAAGACCTGATCATCACAAGTGATCAGAGGTACAGAGCAAGGCCAGCAGTCTTTATCCCAGACTGCTGAAGATACTTGAAGAAGCTTAAAGTGAAGAAGAGCTACTCGTGCGACTCGAGGAGCCAAGAGAAGACCCTGTGGGACTCAGGGAGAAGAAGTCTTCAGTGGGATTCTGGAGCAGGCCAGTGGGACTCTGGTAACACTGTGGGACGCAGTATAAAGACCCTCCTGTGGGACTCAGGAGAGATACAGTGGGACTCCGTATCGACCATTGTAATACTAACAGATTATAATGGGAGAAACCATGTTGGGGCGTATAACCAATATGGCAAGGACGTAGGCCTTTAGTGCCGAACCTTGTAAATCCTTGTGTCCTGTGCCTTTACATTTACTGCATCACTCGAGGAAAGGCTGAGAGATACAAGAAGAGTGGATCGAGGCTTTAACCAGCCATAGAGGTTTAATTGATAAAGAATCAATTAGTAAAAAGTTTTAAGGGATCGCTGATTCACCCCCTCCCCCTCTCAGTGATTCACACTGATCTGGGCACTTCAATTGGTATCAGAGGGAGGTTACCTCTAAAAGATCAAAGGGAGTCTTTATGAAGTGCAGATTTGAGGAAATGAGCGACCAGCCTCAAATGGAGATATCTGCCAAGACTCAGAAAAATAGAAAGAAGAAACAGGCCAAGAAGATGAAGAAAACATGTCCTAGCTGTGATGAAGTTGGAACAATGAAAGATCTTGAAAGTGCAATCGAATATCTTCAGAAGACAGTCCCCAAGTAAGTGGCAATGTGTATAGCTACAGGCATCCTTGATCTTCAAGAAGAAAAATTACAGCTAGAAGAAGAAGCCAATGCAATGGAAGATCAATTGGCTAAAAGGGTTGGCATAACCAACACTCTCAGAAAGCTGGTGAAGGCTAAAGATGAAACAGTATCGCTTTGCAATGAAAGATATGAAGACACTACTGAAGAATTGCAAATAATCCTTTCTGAGAAAGAATTCTTTAAGACAATGGTCAAAGAAGTTTTCCATGCACTGGAAAAATTGCACAGAGTTTCAATGGTTGTCAAAGATGCTCAACTAGAAGACAAAGTCAAAAGGGTGAAGGAGCTTGACAACTCATTGCATGAAATAAAGAAGGTGCATGATGACCAGATGGAACAGCTGAAACAGAATTGGGAAGGTAGGCTAAGATTGGTTGAGGACGAGAAGAACTCCCTCAATATGAAATGCTTAGAACTGGAGGTGATATTGAACAATCAGCAATCACCCAAAGCCAAAGCCTCCCAGTCAGCTGAAAGGAGAAATTTTTCTACTCAAGTATGCATTGAGCAGGATGATTCTAAAAGAAAGACATCCTCTAATAAAAGGGCAACAACTTCTAAAAAGAAGGTACCATCCATACCATCTTGTACTCATGCTTCTAAAAGTGTTTCTACTAAAAGTGCAGGATGGAAGAATGAATCCAAACAAGTATGGATGAAGACAGTGAAGAAAGAATGCTCTCCTGAAACAACACAGCAGCTCCAGAAAAGTATCCTAAAATCAGAAGGACTGAAGAAGTCAAGATTTGTGGGTCAATGTTGGTGTTGTAATAAGTATGGGCACTGTGCAAAGGATTGTTGGTACAATCCACTAAATGTCAAATCACAAAGGAAGCCCATGCCAAGGGGGAGAAAGCCAGAGGAAAAGAAGCATCATCCACAGGTCCAGAGACATCTGTTTACTGCAAATAGATTTGGATTACTTGACAACATCTGGGATGATTGCAAAAGTGATCAAAAAGATACATGTCAATCTCCAACTGTATCCAGAGCTAAAAATAAGAGAAGATCACTGAACCTGGCTAAAATGGAATCCTTGGGAAGCAAGCATAAGAAAGTGGAAGATTCTCCCAAGAAGATTATGAAAAAGGAAGAGAAGTCCTTGGAATTCAAATCCAAGAAGGGTGATGCATCAAGAAGAGCCACCAAGAAGACATGCTTCTACTGTGGAAAGAAAGTTCATACCATGGATCTTTGCAAACAAGCCATGGAAATCAATAGAATCCAACTGAAATCAAACAGAAAATCAATCCAAAAGAAGCAGAAGGGATTGATTGAAAACAAGTTTCCTAAGATAGGTAGCTTGACAGCATCAAAGGAACCATGTGAAACTTCCAGAACTGAGGCCACACTTCCAAATGACTTGTTAGTCATATGGCCAAATCAGTTGCAACTTGCCAAAGATCTACAAAGAGCTGAAGATTAAGTTCTGGCAATTGCTAAGGCAAAAGGGAAGAAGAAGATTTCACATGAAGATGTATTGAGAACCACACCAGCACAATCATCAATGAAGATCAAACGTGCAAGTGTGAAGACTGGTGAAAATGGGACATCTCGGTTGAGAGAATCTTCTCAACCTTGTTGTTCACATTGATGAACCAAGGAGGTTCCATCTTATTCCCTAATCACTTGTATTTACATGTGCTGACATTGCAGGGAATTGAAGATGATGATCATTCTCAGCTGGAGGATGGTTTAGAAAGAATTGAGTGCACCCCTTGAGGGGGAGCCAATCTGTAGAAGATGGGATTCTAAGATTTAATACCATCTTGAGAAAAGTGAAGGTATTCCAATCATACTTTCATCCCTTGTTTCTTAATTTTATTCATCATGACAATTAAGGGGGAGTATTGATTGAAGAGAAATGGTTGAAAGGGGAAGCTTCATCTTTGCACCTGAACTTTCTAATATGTCTTGTGAAGTATGTGCAGGATTTAGCAAATTCATTGTTATATCTTAAAAATTTCAAACCCCTAAGAATGATCTCACATGTGTAGAGAATTATGGACAGAATTGAGTACCTTGGTTACATCACTCTTGTTTTCTACACCGGGTTAGCCCAAGTAGACTTAGATTTGATTTACTAAAGGTTCTTTGCTAAAGAAGAACATGTGGCATCATCCCTCTCTTAGTGATTTTCAAGAAGATGCTATTCAAAGGGAGGAAGATATTTGTGAAAGTGAACCACACCACACCTTTGCATTTGATTGCCAATAAGGGGGAGAAAATATTGGCACACATAATGACCCATTCATATGTGCTAAAGAAGTGTATTGACAACAAATACAAAGGGGGAGATTGAAATGCACTGTGTTGCATTTGTTGTCAATGAGGTATGTTGTTGTCAAGGAATGAATGGATGGATGTCAGAGAGTTTCAATATGTGAATGACAAAGGATGTGATGGTGATGGTGATGAAGGAGAATGGCCATGGTACTAAGATGCATGTCACTTAGGAGATTCACTAAGTGACATAGGATGTTGTGGTTGAAACATTCTCTATGCAAATCAGACGATTGTTGAGCTGTTCTTAAAGTTTCAAGAACTTGTGTCAACTGGATACAAAGTCACAACAATGTTAGAAGACCATGCATTGTTAAGACAATACATGAGGAGATGAAGATGAACCATCCACTACTTCTAAGTGGATGACGTGAGTTGAAGAGGTCCATGCACTATCACTTAGTGCATATGAATTAAATAAGATCCAACTTGATCTCTGATTAGATCAATGAAGAACATTGAAGAATTATTTGATTCAGGAGCTCGGTTGATGAAGAACCTTCGGGAATTCCATTCCTAAGTGATGAATAAATGTTGAAGAGAATTGGAGGAATTCTAATGAAGAAGAAGAAATAAAGAAGAGTAAATGAAGAGGAAGATGGCTTGAAGTGGCATTTGGCATTTACACATGGTTACTTTGTTTGTATACAAAGTACTTAGTGTTTCCTCAAGCAAAAAATATGGCCAGCCATGGGCACCTTGAGGGTTCAACCCCAAGGCATGGGCGCTAGGCACCACACACATGGGGGAACCCGTGGGGCGAGCCCAAGGGCGGCAGGACGCACCCAAGACACCGCATGGGCGTCTGGGGCACGCCCGGAGGAGCGCGGTAGGGGCGCATGAGCGCACCCGCGAGTGTCAGGCAGTGCAGAGTGGGCGCATAGCACGCCCGCGAGGAGCAGAGGTGGGTGCAAGAGCGCGCCCGTAGGGAGAACACGGTGCGGGGCGGCACCGTGGAGGTTGGAAGTTCAATCGAGGGGTTGAGGCAGCGCCAGGGTGATAAAGCGCGGAAAATCCGCTCGCCGTTTCGATGTGGGACGCGGAAAAAATTCCAGGAGCGAATCCCAGCCGCACGATTGATCGCGCGGACGATATAAGCCGCACATCTGATCCGCGGAGAGATGATCTGATCCAGGCCGTCCGAGATCAATTGAATCATCGATCCAACGGCTGCGAGACCGCCTTCAACCCCGATCTCGTCCGAAGTCTCCCGCGAGCTGCCGACGAACCAGGCGCCATCCGAGCATGGTTTTTGAGTTCCCGGCCACCATTTCCGAAGCCGAAGGCTCCATTGAGCTCGTCTAGACCTACCGAACACGATCATGCATTAAAATGACTCTGCATGCAACAAATGAGGATTTTGGAGTTCGGACGAGGCAAACGAAGTTGCCGAGGCTTCATGGGTTCGTGTTTTGCATGGAATAGAAGAGAAGAAGCCGTGCATGCGTTCTAAGTCGCATGCACGTGGAGGAGAAAAAATATAGAAGGGGAGCCCGCGTGAACCGAGGATAAAAATAAAGATTGGAAAGATTTTGAAGATCCGAAATCTTCGGTGATTCAAGATTTAATACGCGGATGGAATGAGGCATCTCTCTGCCTATAAAAGGAGAGCCCATGCTCTCGTTTAGGCTTGCTGATGTGCTGAAGTTTTGTTGAAGATCTGTCGTCCCGCGTGTGCTCTGCCTTGCGAAGTTGAAGCCCCCATGCAATTATATTTGCGCGGCTGAGTTCCTTGCGCGCAACTTCTTTGCGTGACAAGAAGGTTGGGTGAAGTCCCCTGCGCGTCTTTCTTTTGCGCGACAGGAAGTACCCGAGGCCGCAAGTACCTTGCGCGCCCTCGAGGTTTGTTGTGGCTTGCGCGGCAGTGTTGAAGAAGAGGAGGCCGCGGCTCATCAAGCACTTGCGCGCCTTCATATGGGCAGTAGGAGATTCAGGTGATGAGAATTACACACCAAGTGTGTGTGTGATAAAAGGAGAAAACACCCTCGCCGTGGACAGTGTGTGTGCATAGTGAACAAGAAGTTGGTCATAGCCATTTATGTGCAAGAAGAAGAGGCCAAGCTCACTTGTGTGCAAAAAGTGGAAGAAGTGTGTGCAAAGAGCAAAGAGGCCGAACCTTAGTGTGTGCCTAAGTGGTGTGTACACACTAAGAAGGAGAAGAAGAAGGATACCTCACACTAAAGTAGAACACACATTTAAGTGTGTAACCAATAAGAACAAAGTGTGTGAAGGAAGTGAGAAGGTGTGTGCTAAAAAGGATTACACCCTTTGTGGGTTTATCACACCAAGAAGAAGGAAAGGGAAGTGCATGCATGCATGCATGCACGCGCACACTGAACAAGCTTAAATCAGTGGTGTGCGTTTGAGTTGACCAAGACTGAAAGTTCTTGAAGAATATTTTGAGAAGGCCATGCAATCATTGCATGAAGAGACAGAGTTGCCATGCACTTAGTGCATGAATTTGTTCTGATGTGAGACTAGACCATACTGAAGTTAAAGATATCAGTTGTCTGAGTATTCAGTAGTTGGAGAGAGGCCAGGTCATCCTTAGAAGAAGGTGATAAAGCCTGAGCAAGACGAGAAGACCTGATCATCACAAGTGATCAGAGGTACAGAGCAAGGCCAGCAGTCTTTATCCCAGACTGCTGAAGATACTTGAAGAAGCTTAAAGTGAAGAAGAGCTACTCGTGCGACTCGAGGATCCAAGAGAAGACCCTGTGGGACTCAGGGAGAAGAAGTCTTCAGTGGGATTCTGGAGCAGGCCAGTGGGACTCTGGTAACACTGTGGGACGCAGTATAAAGACCCTCCTGTGGGACTCAGGAGAGATACAGTGGGACTCTGTATCGACCATTGTAATACTAACAGATTATAATGGGAGAAACCATGTTGGGCGTATAACCAACATGGCAAGGACGTAGGCCTTTGGTGCCGAACCTTGTAAATCCTTGTGTCATGTGCCTTTACATTTACTGCATCACTCGAGGAAAGGCTGAGAGATACAAGAAGAGTGGATCGAGGATTTAACCATCCATAGAGGTTTAATTGATAAAGAATCAATTAGTAAAAATTTTTAAGGGATCACTGATTCACCCCCTCCCCCTCTCAGTGATTCACACTGATCTGGGCACTTCAAACATTTTCTTTGGAGAACCAATTTTCCATCACATCTACGGGTTTAATTTTAAATTAAATTATAAAAATTTTGTGAATTAATTTATTTTAAATATATTCCATAATTTGAATCATAAAAAATTAATATTATATAATAATTTTAAATAATTTCTTTCACAATTAATAGAAATTTAATTAATTACAACGGTTAAGGAGAAAATGAGTTTTACAGGGGGTTATACTAAAAGGATAAGGGTTTAAATGGCCTTAAAATATGTATAAATTATATTTTATGAAAATATTTGTACCTTATATCACTTATTCCTCTATAATGGTACACTTTAGAGCCTTTTTCATGTGTATAAAAGAAGTAAATCTGTTTCTTTTCAAAAATTCCAAGTGTGTCCTTCCCCACACTTACAAAAGGGAAAACCATATCCTCTCATATTTACACTTATAAATCCTTGTGTTTCTTGACATCCCTACCTATATACTTTCCTTAATTCTATCACCATGTATTAAAATCCTTGTTTTGATCATAAATACAATCTATAGAGGCTTTAGGTATAACCATACGTGGTTTTTCGAAGAAAATGTACCATTCTTAACGAAGCATCGTTGATTTATATCTACTTGTAAATTGTTAAAATATTTACAAAATATTTTGATGTAATATTAATATAAAATATACTAATATTTTATAATATTAATTTAATAACTTAAATCCATTTCCACATCCATAAAATGGGAAACGAAACCATCGATCATGTGGCTGGTGGACTATAGCCTCATGAATTGTTGTTACTTTTTTACACAATCACATCTCATGGATATTTAAAATTCTGTATTGAATATTTATATATAGTATTATTAAAATATTAATCATTTTAGAGAATTAAAAATTCAAATTCCATCTTACCTTAACATCTGTTGAAAAATGATAAAATCGTTCGTGTGTACAACGAATTACTACCTCACTAAGAAATGTGGAACGTTTTTATTACCACATATCATGGATAAAATATATAATTGTATTTAAATAAATAATATAATATTTTTGAAATAACTAAAATTATATAAATTTAAAATAACACTTACCTTTCTTCGTGAAGATCTTTTAAAAATGGAAACGTTACTCATTCGTATGTATGACCTACAGTCTCCATGATTATAACATAGTTCTTTTTTCATAATCATATTTTAGGATTGGTTTTGAAATTATAATTTATGTGTAAAAATATGAATATGTCATGGTCATTATTATAGATATTATGGAATAATTAACCATTTTACCATGTTCAACACACAAATTTTGTTTGTAATTTAAGAACTAATTGTCCTCAAAACACCCGATGTGGATATTACTGAATAAGTTAAGAAATATTTCATTAAAATAAATGAATTACAAGTATTGAGTTTTATTTATTTATATTGAAAATTTTCTTATAAATAATAATAATGGTATATGTTTATTATATATGAAATGAATTACATACACGACAAGTCTATACTTAAGGTAATGGATTTTATAACCAAATTTCTTTCATTTGGTTAATTACTACTTCATTGTATATGATGTACTAAGATTATGTTTTTATTGGAATTTTATAATTTTATGTTTTATTTCCACATTTTTTATATGGAAATTTATTTTACACACATAATAAATTCATTTATTAAATCTCACTTCAGTGACATGATCTTTGTATGGAAATTCTCATCTCACTTTTACTTCTGTGATAATTATTCCATTTTAAAAAAAAAATCTTTTGCGTGGTTTATATAATAACAATTATACCTTTATATAATTAATATATTTATCTTCAGGGTATTTAATATTTTATTTAAAGTTACTTTTTTCATGGGGGTCTCATTTAAATGCTTCCGAAGTGGAATGGGTTTATTTCACAATCTCATCATCTTTTCTTTTTTCAATGAGGTAATTTTCAACCTTCTTATAACAATGTGAAAGGAATTTTTTTTAACTTATATAACATATATAGAATTACCCACCATCATGACCACTCAATTTATTGATTTTTAATATATATGTTTCCATGATTATTTTTATAATTAATGTATTTTCTATAATACTTTGGAATTTTTTAGACTATGATTAAGTGATTTCAAAGTGAAAATGGCATTTTCATCATAGAATATTTCATGTAATATTTTAATGAAATTTTTAAAAATGAACTAAACCTTTGATGTTATAGATTTATTATAAATTATGTATATGTTCATCTCACATATATAACTAACTTATTCTACCTTACATAGATGGGGAAATACATTCTATATGTTCGTCTCTAAAATTCCATCATTAATAATTATCATTTGGTTATGATATGAGACAAGAATATTAAACCCATTTAATTATATGGATAACTCTTATGTATATGACCTATGATTCATCTCCCATTGTTGAACACATAATTATAAACAAGTTATGATTGGTGCACCCATATAGCATTATAATTCATGGGGTAAATCTTTAGTCTCCTGGGGCATCATGTATGGGATTATGGAATAAACCTAATCTATTATGGGAGTTTTTCCACAATATGACATTTTCAAGATAGTTATCCTCAAATCATGTTTAGGTAATTTTTTACATTTCTTCCACATTTCATATGATTAAATGATCTTATTATAACATGTTTTTTATTATGATCCCTTTTGATTACTCTTGAGACTTTTCTTCTTGGATATTAGTTTATACCTTTGATTCACATATTGTGTTTCCTTATCATGTATATTCCCTTATCAAGATTTTTAGTTCTCTCCCCTATTTTATATATTTCCCAATATATCCCATGTATTTTTTGGGGCCTAAATGGATTTAGGAGGTCATTTTATTGAATAAAATAAATATTTTTTAATTTAGTATGACTTTCATGTATTATAAACCTAATATTCCAAACACTCTAGTAATCATAATCTTTGGGTTATAATTGATGTATTTTATGTTAAAAATCATGTAATTATATGTCTAAATGGCTTAGGATTCAATAGTTGTTATCAGAGAAAAGGTTTAGTTAAAATTTGAAAACTAGGATGGGAAATAATAATTGATATTCCTAAAGATAACTGTGTGGATAATTATAAGTATAGGATAACATCGTAAAGTTTGATAAGTAAGAGATTATGTGGGTTTTCAGAGCAATTACATCTATTTATGGACATTACAATCAGGTTTGGATCAGGAACACATTCATATAGTTTTAATAACCCTGAAATGGATAATTGTTATTTTACTTTATCATCACATGGTGCATGAAAATGATCTTTATTTCACACATAGTTTGAACCTCATGGGTTATATGCTTGGGTAAATTCAAATTTTCTCTATAAACCATCATAATGAATTATATAATAGAACCAATGGAAAACTATAATATTTCGTACTTATATTGTATAAAACTTATGCACCTTGGGTTGATAAGTATAAGGATGATAATATGTTTAGAGGCATAGATACCAATTATGAAGTTTTATGTGATGGGTGTTTAATATGATTAAGTATATTTTCCTGAGGAATTTTTGTGAATATAAAGATTAAAATTAGAAAAAAATGGTGAAAGGATATTTTAAGTATAATTATTTTTAATTTTTTGGACATTATTTTAATGTTATTGATAAAGTTTAGGGTTAATATGATCATTGAAGTCAATGTACTAATATTCAATTAAGATTATTTTATTTATTGGGAAAAATACATTATATAAAAGAATTAGTTGTTTAAAAACTAATTTGATGGTTAATGTTAATTTTAAGATATTCATTATATTTTTGGGAAATTTTTTATTGGGTTAGGATATATATAACCATTATGTTTAACAAAAATAATTATTCAGAATGAATTTCATTATGTTTTTAGAGGTGTATGTTGAAGTCTATGAGATAAAATTTGAAGCTAAAACCTTATTTCATGTTAAAGTTATTGAGGTTATTTGGGATATATGGTTATTTATTTAAAGAATTATCTACATTTAACCTTTGTGTTTTTATGAATTTTGTACATAAATATATTCATATAAATTTTGGATATTATTTTAAATTGTGATAAATCATTTTGGTTTTAATAATGATATGTGGAATAAATTATTACACTTTTACGGATCCTATGATATGTTAATATTTAATTTTAGTGATTTAGGAATAAAAAGGTCGTACTGTATATTCATATCATTGAGTCAGAGGTGAAGTAAAAATAAATCAAAGTATAAAAAAATAAGGAAATTGTGTTTATGAGAAAAATATATATCATGTAATTATATTTTCGAGTATTCTTTATATTGATAATAAAAAAATACCACAAATTTAGGAAAAGGATCTTGAAAAAAAATTAATCATAATACCTTCATATCTGATGAATCAATGGTCTTTTAACACTTGAAATTTTTCAGGTTTTGTGGTCCTTAACTTTATCTTGATCATTCAATTTATTATGATTAGTGAAATCTATCACTCTCCATAATTATTTACACTTTTCATCAATATTTTCATTTCACACCAATGGTCTCTTCTATGGAAATCTAGTTATGTGATGACCTTCATATCTCCCTTTCACCCAATTTAAGAGGGGGTATTATAAACCATTTTTTATTATGTGGGATTTCCATAAATGAATTTTTTAATGTAAAACCCTTGATTATAGAGGAAAAGTTAAAAATATGAGAAAACTACTTATTTAAGGGGGTAGAATGTAACAACCGTATTTTTTGACATAAATTGTTTTTGTGGTGTATATAACATGAAACACTGAGTTTTAACAAACTATGATATACTATCAAAATTGTTTTATTTAAACATAACTATTATAACATAGATGTTAAATTTTATGATATAAATATGAATAAACACATATTTAAATTTTTTTAATAAGGATAAAAATATATATTTTTAAATAAGTACTTAATTCTTGGTAAATTCATTAAAGTCTTTGAAAATATACTTTTCTCGAAAATTTGATTTTTTTTATTTTTGTGAAAAAATAATGAATTTAATTTATAAAACTATAAATTAATTATTTAGAAAAATTTGTATTAAACAAGATAATATTATATAAGGATGAATTTATGGGTATTTTCTAATTTTTTTACTTTTTAATGAATAGTAAAAATACTAGTTTTTATTGAAAGTATTCTTTTCCGTTTAAAAATTATACGATGTAATATTTTGTTTTAAAATGGTTTAAAAGGAACATAATTTTAATTAAATTTTTATTAATATAATTGAGATCATTTTATTCAATTTTATGTTGAATTATTATATTTAAACATTTAATAATTTTGAACATATTTTCTTTAAAAAATTGTTTTTAGTTGTGTTTGTATATTTAATTTTAAAATAAATCCTTAAAGTTTATTTATTATAATCTAGAAAAATGGATTTAATTTTTTTTAATAATCATATGCCGTAATATATAATAAATTCAAGTTATTTTTTTATAAAGAATTGTAAAAAAATACCTCAGTTAAGGTGAAAATAATTTTATTTGGGGATTAAACAAAACATATAAGTGGTATAATGACTTAAAAACATTTCTAAATTATATTTTAGAACCATATTTCAACCTTAAATCATAAAATTCTCTATAATGGTCGATTAGGGATCCTTTTTTCCTCTTTAAAATGTGTCTACAACGTTTTCTTTTCAAAAATTCCAGCTGTTTCCTCTCCCCCACTCTGCTATTATCTCTACATTAAACTTATAAACTCTTTTGTATTATAAAATAACTACCAAAATAACTTCTATAAATAACTCCTTGTGTCTTATAGTCCTTTTTTATCATAAATCCAAACTATAGAGTTTTAAGTAAAATCAAAATGAGGCGATCCAAAGAAGATGTATTGCTCTTAACTGGGAATCTATATTTAATTTCTTCTTCCACAAAATTAAAATGTTACTCAATAATATTAATATAATATACTAATTATATACTATTTACTAATATTTTATTATGTTAATGTAATAACTTAAATCCATCTTCAATTCTATCAAATGGGAAATATATCATCCCTCGTGTATATGAGGGACTACCACCTTGAAAACCAAATTAATTTGTTTTCCATAATCACCTCTAAAGACTATTCATGATGATGGATTTAACTATTATATATAATATTCAATAAATATTAATAATTTTATAAATTTAAAAAATCAGATTCCTTCTTAAATTTCCATTAATTGAAAAATAAAAACATCCTTCGTGTGTATAGTAGATTACTGCCCTGCGAAGTGATGTGATTCTATTTTTATTTCCGAATGAAATTTATGATATTGTTAAGTTTATTTAATAAAAAATGATATTTATGTTATAATTTTTATTATTGATAGTGAAAATAATATTTACCTTCTTTCGCTCATGATATTTTAATGAGGGAAATGTAACTCATTCCTATATACGACCAACCATCTCCAAGATTTTAACATAGTTCATTTTATATAACCATATTTCATAGGTATATTTAAATCTATAAATAGTGTATGAAAATGATATTTATTCATGATTATAATTTTTTAGATTATGGAATAATTACCCCTTTTATAATAGTCAACACACCAATTCCATTTTGAAATTATGAACTAAGCATCCCTAAAGCACTTGATATGGACATCACTAAATAAGTAATTAAATATGTCATTAAAATAATGTTGTAAATAATCTATGTTTAAGGGATTAAACCTAGATATATTATTTATATAACAAATAATTGATATAGTTTTATTATATAAGAGATAAAGTAAAAACATTATATGTCTGGACTCAAGGGAGGGTATTCTACAACTAGATTTATTTCATTAGGTTAGACTACATCTTCATTATCTTTGATATCATAAGATTATTTTTTTAATGACCATTGATTATTATATTATATATTTAAACTTGTTTCATGTGGAATTACATTTGACACGCATAATATTTCCATTTATTAATTCTCAATTCAATGACTTTGTATTTTTAAAGGATTTATCATCTCACTTTTATTACTGTGAGACTTATGTTTCACCATTTTTTTAATTTTCATGGTTTATATACTTCCCATTTGAATGGTATAGCATTAATCTCTCTAATTTCATGGTATTTAAATTCCTAATTGATGTTTCTTCTTTCATGGGGGTTATGATTAAAATGTTTCTAAAGTGGAAGGGCTTATTTGACAATCTCATCATTATTTTTTATGTCAAAGTATCCCTTGGAGATTTTTTTAAGATTTATATAGTAGAGAATTTGGTTTTTAATTTTAATAAATTTGGATATTTTTGAATCTAGAAGATGAGTCAATCTGGGATTCTGAGTCTCAAAAATCCTTAGTGCACAAATATTAAAAATATTTAATATTTACATTCATGCATGCATATTTTTTTCATAAAATTATAACAAATACCGATCATAGTATTAGATCATAAATATTATACCATGGTTGAGTTTAGAATGTATGGTTTACCCTAGATACAATATAATTTTTATTAATGTTAGATGTTTAGTTGGAGACAATTATTGGTGGGGTATTAAGTATAAGTTTATTAATGTAATAAAAGTAAATTAATAAACCTACCCCCCCCCCCCCCAATTGTTTTCCTACATACATATGGTGGAGGGGAGGTTCTATCATGGTAATAGATAGACCGAGCAAGAATCTAGGTAAGTAGGTGCCTCCATACCCTATTATTTATGGCAATCATCATTATATTGAGGTTAAATAGGTTCAATGCATAATTTTGGACCTGAAGATTCAAAGTTTCACCACATAGAATGATTATTTAAGATATTTACATTATAATCCCAATTTATGTATTATTTTAAGGATTTAGATCCATTATAAGACTAATAGGAACCCCATGAGGGTGAGTCTTGGGTGGATCTAGAGAAATTTGGGGTTTTTGGTGGATCATATGGAATTCTCGTCATAATTATTGATCACACAAAGAGTAGTATAGAGGAGCACATGTCATGTGTTCTTACTATTCAGGGAAGGTAAATGTTTGGGAATACATGCCATGTACTTGGGGTAAACACCATGTAGATAGCTAGGTAGTGTGTATGAAGACAAGAATCGAGATTCTCTTTCAAGGGAAATGGTTGTGTGGATATACATGACTAGGTACAAAGGAAAGAGGTGATGAAAACAGTCATGAATTGATGAAATGTCCTAGTAGCCCGGTATCCAAGTAATTCCATGTTCTAAGGGTTCACATAGTGTGGAATGAAATGGAAATATGACAGCTTATGGGAAATGAAACTCTTAGGAGATCAAATGATGTAACACACTATGTGACAAGGGTACACGTCGTATATTATCCTTTTACACGCCGAGTACTGATAGGGGAAATGAACAAGGGTTGGTGTCTAGAGACACTCTATGTACTATGGTTACACACTATGTAATACCCTTGGAAACTTCCCCCTTATACATTTCCATATTCAAAACACATATGGGGGACTGTTAGTAGCCTAACCTGAGTAATTTTCCACATAGAACCTGATGGTGGAAATGGTTTTCGAATTAGAGATGAGATGTGATATTTTAGGAGAATGATGCTTTAGCAGGTAATTCTTGATGATGGAAGTGATAAAAATGATCAAAAAAACTATATATAAATATGCTACTCCCCTATCACACCACAGTGAAGGTCCTCTTCCCATAGTGATGGTACTCCCCTATCGTACCAGTGTGTGGGTCCTCCATAATATTTTTTCCCATAGATATAGTACTACCCTACCAAAATAGGGTGTGATTCATCTATCCAAGATTCATTACACCACTTTCATGTTAGGGTGAAGCCCACCCATGGCCATTATACATTTAGAGATAGACTCCACAATATTTGGGTGTGGGTCATCTATCGATCGAGTGGTACTCTCATATTTTCAAGATCCTGTGGGAAGTCGGTTATCTATGGGAGTTGGATCTCCCTAACTTGTGGAGTTAAATTTCAAGGATCATGCCACTACAGATTTTATGATCGATGAATATTTTGGATGTAGTTCTCTCTCAACATGATGACGTGTATTCATAGACATATAGGTTATTCATAGGATTAATGATATGGATAGAAGTTAGTAATCCCTTTGGTGTGGAGAAGTTCCAAGGTGTTAGCCCGTCCTTTTTCTCTCTTGCTATTTCATGTGGTTCTTGGTTTCGAGTTAGAGCTCCCTCAAATGCAGTGGTGAGGGGATGACCTCTCCAGTTGAGTTTTTATGAGCTTGTATAGGGTGCAAGATTGTAGAGATAAGGCCTTTACTAATGGGAAATAGAGTTGGACTTAGAGATTTATTCTCAATGAGTGATATTTCTATGATGATTACCAATAGATATGGAAGGGATCATGGGGTGGGATCTCCTGGATGAGCTATACCTTTGGTCCTCGAGTAGAAACATATATATGACAACATGTTCGATAACTCATGAGGCTTATACTCTAAGATGAGTATATCTAGGATTTTCTAAGAACCCATTTCATTATGTCACATGTCTTGTTACCATGTGTATTTTTCAGTCTAGTCATGTATAGGTGAGGTGTGATTGACATGAAATATATTATTCTCTCTCTCTCTTGGGTTTCCTGCTATGGCTTGAGGTTAAGCGGATTGTTTTCTTTCAGTTTCTCCCTTTTACATTATTTTTCTAGGTTCTTAATGTGTAATGAAGTAATCATCACTTCAAAATCTCTTCACACACATGTCATGTATTTTATAGACGACCATCATTTAAATAAAGTCCTAGGAAGACCTTGAGCTGGTGGATTTTATTGAGAGAGATAGAATGACGTCTGTACTGGTGGCTGAATTTGACAACAATATCCTCTATCCTAGTAGGTTGGATGCTTTTTCATTTTTTTTTTTGGTATTGTATTTTTCCCTTTTATAATTTCAATACTTCTTTTGTACACTGATTGTGGGATAGATTTATGCATTCATTTTTTATATTAGTTTTTTTAGTGTCATTGTTCTATTATATAGATATGTATGTGTGTGAAATTATATAGAAACCATAGTATTAGGACTCCTAATTTTTTATATTTATACACCATGCTGGTCACTGGACCTAGGCTATTGGAGGTGGGCTTTGAAGGACCCTGAAACATCCTGAGAGGGGAGGGGTGAATCAAGGTGTCAAATTTTTCATCTCAAGTGATAGATCTTATTCCGATGTTGGTAGGAACCTGTTAAACCTATCTTATGGAAATTTGTTGTACATAAAACATTCACAAGAAATAATACAATAGATCAATTTAACTTGGTTCACCACTAATAGATAGTACATAGATCATACACCAACATTTTTTCATTCATGCCTAAAACCACTAATCTTCAATAGATGTGGAATATGTAAGTTTTGACATAGTCACTCTATGCCAGGAACACTTCCTTTACAAGGTTTTAGGGGTAGAACATTGTGTCCATTGGAATAAATCCATCAAATCCCCCTATCTCACTACTTTGAGGGAATTATAACTCAGTTTATCAACTTGGAGTTAGCTTTAATAGTTTTTCATTAAAGTATTTGTCTCTGTCATGAAAAAGACTCTGATTACACCATAGACCTGAGTAGATTCACACTGGAAGTCTTATTTGCTGAAAAACTGATATTCAAAACTACCTTTCATGAATCTTCTTTACAAATATCACTCCTTCACAAATCACCCATACTTTCACCGAACAAACTACCTTCATGAAGCTCCATGATTCAACAATGTATACTGAATCATCATGAATCTTGACATACTCATAAGCATTGGAATCATTCAAGACTAAACAATTATTTTTGTGATACTCAAGATCGCTTAGAAACCCATATTTGCATAGCTCCCCTAGATTCATAAAATCAAATAGATTCTTGAATTTTCCTTGAAAATTTTTGTGTGAAGTGAAGAGGGGTAGCCTTATATTAATAGGCTCAGAGTTCGCGATGCTCCACCATCTATTAGTAGTTTTTTTGAATCTTTCGAAAATATCTTCACAATGCTCCTCATGTAACAAATCCCAATAGATATTTTCCATTCATGATTCTCATCATAATCTTAGAGATCCTTATCAAAACCATCTCACTGCCATGAAGCTCCAATTCTCATAATCGTGGAGATCACCATCATCATTCGTAATGCTCTTCATTGTGTCATAGAACATTGTCATATTTCTTTTATCCTTCATGAAACATGATTATTAAATCCCATATTCATGAAACTCATTCCTTTTCCATATTTTCATAAGGCCTTAAAGAAAAAAAACGTTTCATGATCCTGGAGAGTTTTAAATTTTTGACCTCAAAATTTTGGAAAACATTGGGAAATGATGACACCTTCAATACTATTGTCAGCATAAACTATAAGATCCCTTTTATTTCAAAATTAGTGATCTTCCATGTACTCTATGATCATCCGTGTTGAGTATTGATAATAAACAGAAACCAAAATCCATTTATGGAAAAGATAAACCTTGGTTCCAATAGGCTTGGCATAGTGGTGGATCATTCTTCTGCCAGCTAGGTGGTCCTCAACGGGTTGGTTCATTACAAAGTTGTATAAGTGGAGGTATTTCCTTAGGAATAGTATCAGTTATTTAGATTTGAACTTGGTTTGGGATTTATGGAGGCTGTTTTGAATTTTTGGTTTAGATTTTAGGTCTGGGACTCAAGTGTTGTCCTGGTAGCTGTTGTATCCACCCACCAGGACACTGATAAAATAATTGATGACTTGGTACATTTTGTAACTAGCTTCATGGAATGTTTGGTACATGCATTATGTAATAATGGGTTTTTGTTTCTATGTACTTAATTCATATCCTAGAAATTATATTTGAAAATATTGTGTCTATATTATATTTTATGATGCCTTTATGATAACAGTCGTAAATGATTTTGTGGCTTGATCAAGGTGATGATCTTCTATGTGATGAGGCTTCAGTTCAGGCACTTCACAAGATGTGGTACCTCTGAGTGGAATTCCAGTCTAACCACTACTTATTGAATAGAAAGTTGTTCCAAAATTTTAGTTCAAGGATACATATTGTATGAGTGAATTGTAGGAGTTCTAGAGGAATTCACCTAAGATATTTTGGGGTGAGAGAGACCCCTAGGAAGAATATGACTAGATTAAGGATGTCATGAATGTTTCCACCCTTATGAGGAATCCTCCCAATATGATGGTGGTCCTAATGAAGTGTTTTCTTTAGGTATTAGATGAGAGATGGTAGATTATAGTGACACAAACTCAGTATGAGTTAACACTCACATTGGAAGTGTTTGAGAAGCTATTTAGGAAAAAGTTTTTTCCACCCATGTTTAGATCAGTTCTTATCCAAGAGATTATGTAGCATCAGTAGGGTAGCATGACCATGGTAAATTATTCATTGACATTAGAATAAAATTCATGATACATGATAGATATGGGTTGAGATTAATTTTTTTAATGAATGGATATTTGAGGAGGGCATCCACAGAGACATCCTTGTTGGCGTGGTCTCATTGTTGCTTCCCTCTTATGTAAGAGTATTGGAACTGGCTATGATGAGAGAGATATTCTTGTAGGGGGGTTAGAAATATGGAGTAGATATTTGTTTTCATAAGGCTTATTCATTTATAGAATATGGTAGAAGTTATTCAGTAGGATCTTAGTGTAGGATACATAGTCGTTCCAAGACTCATACATGTGGTTCTGCAGTGCAAGAGTCACCATGAGGATCCATTAAATCGGGTGAGAGGTGATGTTATGATTGTGATGGGAGAGATCATATGGAATGTTATTTCTATACCCACAATGATTTATATGGTGGAAAAAATTGATAAACTTTTACATATGTGGGTGTGTTACAAATAGGGTTCTTCAAGCATTGTCCGGATAGACCCTATAGAGGTGGAGGTGGAGCTAGAACTGGTGTATTTTTGGAGGGAGGTTTTACTGATGGATGGAAACACTATGAACTACCACCACCATCACCACATGGTGGGTTGTGTCTAGATTTAAGAGATGGTATTGGAGACTGTGGGATGTTGTAGGCTATAGAGTCCCAATACCTAGAGGCTTCAAGGATGATTATAAGTTGTCTCCATGTCTTTTTTATTTGTTAACAGTACTAATAGACACTATTGTGAGGTACTCTGTTCTTTTCAATTATTTATCCAGACTTATCCAGGGTGATGAGAGTCATCAGTAGAGCCCTATGATGGTGATGTTTGATATAGGATCATCCTCAATAGAAATATGGATGCCTCTCCCATTGAGATGTGTTCTTGTGACATGATACAAAACTGTTTGGGTGATTTAGTGCTACCCAAAGTGAATAGTGTCGAGGTATGGAAGATGAGTTTCTTTATATTGTGTGTTCAGGAAGGTTTGGTGTTTTGGTTTCAAATCAGAACCTATCTATAGCACCTATTCAAGGACCAATTATTCAAGTAGAGCCTTTTTTCTGAACCATTATGCTTGGAGGCACCATCAAAGAGGAATGGTGGTCATACATGCTTATTTGTAGTGTGACCTGACTCTTGTGGAGGTATATACTTACATAAAACCTTTATCATAGTGGTAAATAGAGTCCCTATGATTTTTCCTCTATGGGGATTGGTTTCGAACCATCAATGATAAGATGGATACCTCCATTGGGTGTGATAGTTTATCTACCCTGTTAGACATAGTTTTATTCCTTTATAGAGAAGTGATCATAGGATGAGTAGGATGTAATCATGTGTGGGTAAATACAACATAATTTTATAAAATTTCTAGTATAACCCTTAGAGATATTTTTATATGAGCTATAAGTTTCCTACTGTATCAGTAGATTTTATTAAGTCTATCTGAGGACATGATAGGTTTACCTCCCCACTTATAGTTTTATTTTTCATAAATTGGCTTCTAGTGACTTCCATAATATTTAAATTAGCATATTAGTTGACTCCAATATTTTTTTTAAGCTATGGTATTGTTGGAGATTTGTAGAAGGAGGGCCAATAAGAACAAGTAAGCCTTGTATTGTTTTTTGGTACCTTCATGGGATATTCATCAAAGTTTCCTGTGAGGCACTTATGTATAATACAACATGTATGTAGTTTTCATTAGGTTCCCCTCTATTTTTTCAATGAGGTTGGGAGGCATAATAAGGAGTTTCTTTTCATGAGGTATTACATGAATAGATATCCAATTATCATTTTCTTGATGAATTTTACAAATGTAGAGTGTAAATGGACCTTCCATGGATTATTGATGACACGAGATGTGCTGCAAGGTGATGTGGTGTGGATATTTCTTTCCTACATAAGTATATCCAGCAATGGGGTGGTCATTCTATGTATATAGAACCATTCATTTTCTAGATAACATGATTAAAGATTTCTGGATGGCATGGCACAATTTCCTCTACACCATCAGTGTAGAGAAATTTGGGCCCATGTTTGGGAGGCCCTATAGGTCACCGTTGTACTGGTCAAATATAGTGGGAGAGAACATTGTGGGCCTAAAGCTAGTGCTAGTGATGGATTTTGAGGGTGCACTTCATCAAGGGGTGGATGAGGATAGTCTGGTAATTCCATTATCTACGTCAGTATTGTGAGGTGGTGTACCACTAGATCATGAGACCAAAGAATGACTAGGTTCTTGGTGATTTCCACATATCACAGCTAAGGATACATGTGAACCCCTCATTTAACAATTTTATTATTGATTGATCTATAGGGATGGTGTAGATTTTTTATTTGAGGTAGCTGATGGTGTTTGGGATCTGACCAGAGAAGACCTTATTTGGGTATCTTGTTCCCTTAAGAGCGTGTTTGTAGATATCAAGAGAACCCTCTGGTGAGCTCAATGGAATGGAAGATATAGTTGAGAGATGATTTGTCTCCTTTATTCCAAGGATCCCTTTTTGGGGATGAAATGCCTTAGGGTGAGGAGACTATAGAAAGTTTGGTTTTTTTGTGTAAGAATTTAGGATATTTACAAGTCCAGGAATTGAGTTAGTATGGGAGTTTAGGGCCTAGTGACCCTCAGTGTTGTGATATTAAAAATATTAAATATATTCTTTCGTGTCAGTGTAATATTTCTACACAGATGAAATAAATCCTGATCGAAGTATCAGGTCTGAAATATGATATGATATTTGAGTTCAGAATGCTAGTTTTACCCTGGGTGCAAAATAATGTTGGTTGAAATCATATGTCTGATAGGATGTGACCATTAGCGAGGTTTTAATTGGAGTCTTATTAATTTAATAAAATTAAATTTATAATACTCTCCTAATTGGATTCCTATGTATTAAAATCGGAGTATAGTTTATTCTACTACAATAGATGGACCAAGGGAGAACTGAGGTGTACAGGTGCTTCCAAACCTCTATTTTGACTTTGATCATCACATGATGGAGGTGGTGCAATTTTTTAGAATCATTTTGGACCCAAATCCTCATCTTTTTTCTTAAGATATTAATATTAATAATAATTATGTCTTGGTCCCAGTTTATGCATTTTTTACGGTTTTAGATCCCTTAAACAACTTATAGGGAGCTTGATGGGGAAGATCTAGGGTTGATCTAGAGAAATCAGGGGTTTCATTTGGATCTCAAGGAATTCACATCCTAATTAAGGATAAAATAGCATGTATTGTAGAGGATCACAAATTGTGCGTTCTTCATGTTATGGGAAGATAACATTTTGGTAGTACATGGTGTTTAATAGGGGTATACACTAGGTTGTTAGATATGTTGTGTGGTTGAGGAAATATGTAGGGATTCCTTTTCAAGGTACATGGCCATTTAGAAGTAGATGACCATGTACAGAGTCACAAGGTGCCAAACATTGTCACAAAATGATGACAAGTCTAAGTGGATAGATATCAAAGGGACATCATGTACCAATGGTACATGCCATGTGGGATGACACAGATAGCTGACCATGTACAGGAAAAGACATGACTAGTAGATCAGATGGGGTCACATGTTATGTGACATGATTACATGTAGTATAGTCTCTTGTAACTTTCCATGTACTGATGGGGACATGACCATGGGCTGGTCTATAGATACATGTCATGTACTATGGGTACACATCATGTAATCCCATTGGAAACTTCCCTCTTATACATCTTCATCATCATGATTCTATATGGGTGACTGATGGTAGCCTATTCTGATTATTTTTTCATGAAGAATGTGATTATGGATGAGATTTTGGTGTTAGATATGTGATGCAGGATGTTTCAAATAAGAATATTCCTTATAAATTTCATTACGATAGAAGTGATCAAGCATGATCATCATAGAGTGTTGATAGAGAAGGTACTCCACATTCAAATCGTGATGTGGTTTCTCTATCCTTAGAAATGATACACCCCTATCACACCAGGGTGAAGGTCCACTATAATTTTTGTGTTGATAGAAATTATACTCACTTTTATCACCAAGGTTCATGTCCTCTATATCAGTTTTGGTAATCCCCTATCATATTAATGCTTGGGTACCCTATAGAAAATATACTGGTAGAGACAGAACTCCCCGACATTGAAGTGTGGTTCTGGTACCTATGGAGTGGTACTCCCCCTCCTTTGAGCTATGGTGGGGAGTGGTTCCTCTATAGGAGTTGGATCTCCCTCATCTATGGAGAAAATTTGTGAAGAGTGAGCCCCTCCAATTGTCACATGTGATACATGGTAAAGATTTAGTACTCCCTTATTACAGTAATGTTTATGGATCTCCATATGGGTAATTTAAAGGTTTTGAGAGATGGTTTGGTGTTAGTACTCACCTAGATATAGTTAATCAATGAGGTGTGGGTCCCTTCATTTTCTCTACCTAGGTTGTAGGTGGTTGTTGGTTTGGAGTTATAGGTCCATCGACTATAATAGAAAAGGTCGGGCCTCTCAACTTCAATTCTAGTTTGGTTTCATGGAGAAAAAGATAGCATATATAAGAACTCTAGTTCTAGGCACTATAGTTTTACCTAGAGATATATTCCTAATGAGTAATATCTCCTAGATGAGTACCATCATGGATGGATGGGATAATGGAGTGGGATCGCCCAGAGGAATGATATCATTGTGACTCAAGTAGATTCATGTCACTGGCAGTGAGGTTGGCACCTCTTGAGACTTGGAGTTTGATATGAGTATATCTGGTATGTTCTAGTAGTTCTTATAGTGATTCCATATATCTTTCCTGACATACCATGTTTATTGTACTGAATAGTTATGTGTAGTTTATGAGGGTTCGATATGGAGTTTCTTTTTATATCACTCTTTGGTTTCCACCTCTTTCTTGGAGTTGAGTAGACTCTTTCATTTTAGTTTCTAACATTTTTTTGTTTTTTGGGGAAACTAATGTGTATTGTAATAATCGCCCCTATATGATATCTTATCGCATATATTTTTTCTTATGTAGATGAAAATAATTTCAATATAATTTTATGAGGTCCTGAAGGATGTAGAGTTTAGCGAGATAAGTAGAATGATTTGTGTGCCAATAATTTCAATTAAAAATAGTCAAATTTATCTAATCAAATTGGGTTCTTTTTTTAGTTTTTAGTAGGCTTTTATTTTTTCCCTTTTATACTTTCAATACTTATGTTGTATTCTGATTGTGGGATATATGTATTCATGCATGTTTGGTATTAGTTTTATAATTACAGCAACATTATTTCATGTAGAAGTTTCTGTGCACATGAATTCAAGAACCATTGGATAAGTCCTCCCATGTGTGTAATATTTTTACTCATCACTTCCAACCATCCCCTGGCATATTAGAGGTAGGCTTGGAGTAGTTGTGGATCAGCCTTTATTCAGCAAGGTAGGCCATGGTGTATTAGGTAACTAAATCTACCTTAAACCCAATATATTTTCTTTCCCTGTGATTATTCATTAATATTTCTTTTAAAAGTTGCATATTCTTCTCGTCGGTGCTTAAAATTATAGAGAAAATGTTTTTAAGAAATGTTTTCTATATTTCTCTCTTCGATTGAAAATAATTTTTCTTCTATATGTATTTTCAAGAACATTTTTAACATTATCCAAATGATTTAATGAAAACTAATTTACCCATCTATTTAATTTTTAGAAAATAATTTTAATGGAATATTCATTCCATTTTCTGAATAAGGGAATTTTTAACATTTTTGTAATAGATTAAAATGAATGGTTTTTAATCCTATATGAAATTTTCATAGTTACTCACCATCATGACCACCCAGCTATTTAAATATTCTTTTATAAGTTTCTATATTTCATTTCTTAATAAAAATATTTTCTAAAATATTTTGTAAATTTTTAGACATTGAAGAAGTGATTTCAAACTGATATGTGTATTTTCTACAAGAAACATTCCATGTAATCATTTAAGAAAAATTCCATCAATGAAGATGATCTTTGATGTAATACATTACCTCTAAATTGTGTATATGTGTCTCTCACATACTTACATAGATTATCCTCCCTTTATTTTATGGGGTAATAAATTCCTTATGTTCATCACTTAAATGCCTTTATTATGAACATTCCCTTGGTTATGATATGATGCAAGATTATACAACCCATTTAATTCCATGGGTAACTATTATTCTTATTCCTTATTATCAATTTACTTTATGGAACACATAATCATGAATATGTTATTATGGATGCACCCAGATATTTCTCCATTGTATTGGGTAAATATTTAGTCCTATGAGGTATCATGTATGGAATTATAGAGTAAACCTAATCAATTATGGGACTTTTTACATCATGTGACATTATCTGGGATGTTAAACTTGACCCATGTTTATATCCTGTTATATCTTATTGAAAAATTTCTTATGATTACAGGATCATGTATACCATGTTCTCTATGTTATTCTCTCATGGGATTACTCTTGAGATTTACCTTTTATGGTATAATTTTATACCTTTAACGCATATCTTATGTTTCCATATCATGTTCATTCCTTTACTAACATTTTTAGCTCACCCCTTTCTTTTATGCATTCCCATGGTTATCCTATGTAGTTTTAAGAGCTCTATTGGAATTAAGATATTATTATAATTAATAAAATAAATAAGTATAATTTTATTCTCACTCAGATGTATTATGAAAACATTCTTCAAAATGAACTTTGCCTCATGATATTTGGTTTGTAATTAATGGATTTTTATGTTAAAAATCAATTAATGATATGTGTAAAAGGAATTATTTATCATACAAAACCTTAGAAATATCCAAAATTATCATAAATAACCATCCACAAAAAAAACTCAAATACCCTCTAGAATTTCCTAACCCATATAGACATAAAAAATTATAATACAAACACTTTTCCCATAACTAAAAACTCTACTTTTTATAGTCTTGAAGGTGACCAATCTTCATCTAACAAATATGATATTCTTCCCTTAGAAGGTCAGCACTCAAAATCCCTGGAGAAAACTTTTCAATCCAAGAAGAAAGTTATATACAAGACATTTAATTTCAAAAAGGTATGGATTAATCTCCATGAAAATTTTTTAGTCATGAAAAATAAAACCCTATGGTATGTTCTATTCTTGAGTACTCTCATTATAAAAAAATAAATTAATCAATAGGGAAAAAACAAGATGAACAAAAGTTAAGGTTTCTAAGATTTCTCCCATGAATTATAAGCCACTTCTTCCATTTACACAAATAATCCTATTCTATGATAAATATATTGAAAATTAACGTTAAAATGAAAATAAAACTATATTTTTTTAAAAATAATCATCCTTTGAAGTTGTTGATACATTGAAAGAAATTACAAGATTTGAGATGTTCTATAAGGAACCATGTACCCACCGTATATGACTTTAAGGAGACAAGACACTATTTATTGGTTAAAAGGTTTAAGTATTGATTAAAGAAACTCTATAAGTAAATTATAAGGATCAAAAAACATTTTCAATTCCATGAATTGTAGAGGATTTTTATTTCATTGATTCAATACATGATCATGGTTTTTCCATTAATGTGATACAACACTCTATTTTCTCTACTATGTTAGTAAATTAAATCCTATTAGGAATTATAGTTATATTAGATAATTAGAGTATGATTCACCATATTAGTCTTGCAACAGTCCATACTTTTACAAAATAAATTCCCACTTAGATGAATAAATGTATTATTATGTAATGTAGTAATAGAAAATACATACACTATATTTCAATTTCAATTTTATATTGTTATAAAATATTTCCATAATTCCAAAATGGGATTAAAATTACAATAATAATCACAACCACTATAAATATAAATTTAATTAACAAAATAATTTATTATTATTTTTAAATAATTTTTTTCATCCAATGCTTTCGGTAAACACAACACCATGTTTTAATGAACCATAATATACTAGTAATATTAGTATTTAAACATGAAGATTATGACCAAGCCATTATACTTGGAGGAATTAATATGAATAATCACATTATGAAAATTACATTTAATGGTTTAAAAAAAATAAAAATATATTGAAAAATAAGAAATTATTTTTTTTGTAAATTTATTGTATGCTCCTAAAATACATTTTTCTCAAAAATTAATTTTCATTTAATTTTTTGAAAAACTATTAATATTTATTTTTTCACATTTAAAATTTTATTTTAAAAAATAAATTCATTTTTTAAATCATCATTCCAAAATTATCTAAGATTAATGTTTTTAGAGTCTCTGTAATGATTAATTTCTCAATGAATGGTGAAAATGCTGATTTTATATAAAAATTGCATTTTTGTTCAATAAAATTAAAAGTTATGTTTTATATTAATATGGTTTAGAAGTAAAATGTGATAAATTATGTAATTATTAATCCAAATTATTTCATTGAAATTATTTTTATTTCCAATTTTTATATTAAAATATTTTATACGTAACAAAACTTTTTCTTGCGAAAACAGATTTTTCAGTGCATCTACCAATTAAATTTTATATTAAATTATCATAATTATGAAAATTGAATTTGGTAATATAGTTTAAGTATTTTTAATCGTAATAATCAATATTATATTACAAATCCAAATTAATTTTTGGTCATAATTAGTAGTAAAAACAATAAAAATTAATTATCGAGTTTAGGGTTAAAATAGGTTTATTGAGGGTTAAACTAATAGAAAAGGGGTTTAAAAGACCTAAAAACATTTCCAATTCCTTTTTTGTCCATATTTTGACCTTATATAATCTATGGTTTGATAATGACCTATTTTAGAGCCTTTTGGGTGTGTAAAATGTTGGAATATCATTTTCTTCAAAACAATTCCAATTGTTTCCTCTCACCCAATTATAAAAGGACACTAAATATGCTCTCCAATCCACACTTAAAACGCCTATTGGTTCATAAAATCCTTTCCCAAATCCCTTACATAATATATTTACCACATCTTAGAGGCATTTTTTTGATTAGAAAACCCTCATAATAATTCTTTTGGGGCTAACATAAAGAGGTTTTTTGAAGAAGAGTTATCAGTCTTAAATGAGAGTTTTATTTTATTTATTCCTCCAAATCCTAAAAATATGAATCAATTTTGATGAAATAATAATATAAATATGTTAAATATACAAATATTTTATTTTTTAATAGCATAACCTATATCTATATCCTCTTCTATCATATGTTAAATGAAGTTGTTGATCAGGTGTATGAGAGACTACTACCTCCCATACTGATGTAATTTGATTTCCATCACCACCTCTCACATATTGCGATAATGATGTATTTAAAATTTAAATATAATATTTATAACATAATTATAATTATGAAATTATAATATCACATCGGCCTTATTTCCATAAATCTGCTACAAAATGATAACATCACTCATGTGTATGTGTGGACTACCACCTCCACAAACAGATGTGATATGTTTTTCATTATATTTTTAAATGGATTGTAACAAGGATAAATTTAATAAATGTATATGATTTAAAATTTATTAATTAAATTTGAATTAGTATTTACCTTTCTTTCTTTCCATTTGTTATGAAAATTGAATCATAGTTCATGTATACAAACGACCTACTATGACGTCCCGATCCAATTGCCACAAACTGGTGCCCTGAGCTAATCAGTCACATGACCTAAGGCATGCCTCCCCATATGCTATAGGTTGCTAACAAGAAGCTGGGTTATATTATCAAACATGGGGAGGCAATATTCTCTTTATCAAAGTATCACACCATCAGTAGTAAAATAAGAATAAACATATGATACAACCAATAACCAGACAAATTAGTATCATGATGAAAAAGACATGAATACAATATCCAAACTAGAATTATAGATATGTCATGCTATAAAATGTGTCAAGTTTCAAAATGAAAAACCCAAAATAAATACACTAACAACTCCAAATAGGGTCTCGATACCAATTTTGGTTCCCTAATCTGTTCTCTATAATAACTCATCCATATAACAAAGGTACCTTTCCATTATCCTATATAGAAAACCTGATGTCTATTCTAGTACCGATCAGGTGGTCTGAGTAGGGTGTGAGAACAACTTAGTAGGCCACCACTAAAAATGTCTAAATTAATATCAATTCAAAAATGGTGTATGAAATTGTATAATGAAAAAATTAAAATTCATAAAGTAAAATGTTATAAAATTTCATTATTCTTTAATTAAACACATAAACCCCAAGGTTCCCAAGGTTCCCAAGGACACTCAAACCCTCAATACCTTATTTATCCATTACTGGATTCATAACCATATCACATAGGGAATTCATAATTCATTATAGAAAATGGTTTTTTATTATCCATTTCATTCAATTTCACATCGCAGACATTTGTAACCATAGTCAAATTCCAATCTCATGGGTATATAATATCCTTTCTAATACCCCATGGGTACTTGGAGACTATGTCCATATCCCACACATCATTATTACAGGGGTATTTAGAGTGTCAGTCCCTATCCTATGCTTTCTATCATAAATGGGTATTTTATGCCTCTTCCCTATCCCACACAATAATAATCACATATGGGTATTTGGAGCCTCAGTCCATGTCCCGCACTCACTATCTCATATGGGTATTTGGATCCTCACTCTCAATCCCACACTCATATATAAATAAATGACACATATATCACATATATCACATCAATCAATGTTAATCAACATTAAACCTATAATTACATTTCACATCATGATATACCATTTCAATTATTAAAACAAATCATGATTTCATGCTTTAATCGCAAGGAAAATAAATTAATCTATTCCAAATTTTCATAAATTAATTATTCAATTAATTTATTTAATTTAATATTTAATTTTCAAAAATTCCAATTGAAATTTCAAAACAAATACAATAAAGTAGAATTGAAGACTATGGGAATTAAAAATAGAACACCTACATCAATATTGATGATGAATGCTCGCCAAATTAAAATACAAAATTTAAGTGGAACGACCAAGATCAAGAAAAATATTGAGATCTATATCTAAAACCTAGATCCAAGATCAAATAAATTTATTCCATAGAAACATTTTTATAGATGCACTCCAATGGAGAAAAACATCGCATCAATAGATGAGAGAAATATGAGAGATAGAAAGAAAACTATTCTAGATGAGAATATCTTACAGAGAGAGGTAAAGATCATTAATACAGAATTCAATTGGTCATGAATAGAGGTTGTAATGCCTTAGAATCCATCTAGGAACCCCCAAAAATTAAAATAATGATTTAGGGTTAAGTTGGGAAAATTTTGGGTGAACTCAAAGGGTTTGGGGAATTTTTAATATAATTTTCATAATAATTAAACCTGCGCACACATTTTATGGGACCAAGTTGCATGTTTTTTCAACTCACACACCTAAACTATGTTCCACCTCTAGGGGTTGGGGTGGGGTAGAGGCGGTGCACGATGACTCTAAATATTAAACATGGTTTGAAAACCCGTGTTCCAGTTATGAAATCCCTCTCTGTCGGGAGTTTCATGGTTTTTTAGGGAAGGGAACATAGTTTGAGGAAAATTGTGCACCAACTATACGCTACCCAAAAACCTTAAAAACATCATAATTTTACCTAAACAGACCCAAGATAAGACCAAAATAAGATATTTTCAAAATAAGGAAAAATAATACCTGTAAATGGGATCTATTCATCATCATAAAATTTTTAGATATTATAATATCACCATCTTATAACAACTTATACTTGAGATATACTCCCAAGAATCACTAGGATTCTATGTTAAAAAAAATTGGGCCACTGATCCCACATATCAGTTTCTCTCCCCCAATTTTCCATTTGAAGACCATAATGTTTCCATAATATACAAATTAATAGAATATTATTTCACCATAACACTTTCTCACTGTGATCTAACACACGTTTCAAATTCTCCTCAAAAGATCCATGAGTATTATGGTCAACATTATCCACAATGATCATATTATAAGGGTCGGGGTGATACTACTAAAAATATGTCACATGAAAAACATCATGCATAGAATTGTACCTCTATGAAAGATCCAATCAGTACACTGCCAACCTGGTTCTCTCCAAAACCTAAAATGGTCAAATAAAAATGGGATCTAGCTTTCCTTATATAAGAAACCTATGGTTACCCAATCACAGAGACACCATAAGGAACACACGATCATCCTTTTTGAAAACTAGGGGTTGTTAATGTATATTATCATATGACTTATGTATACTCTGATCTTTATATAAATTCATTTTTGAATCAATTAAACTAGCTCCAATATCTCCCGTATGAGACATGATCCCCATAGCTCTAACTCACCTACCTACATCTAGCATCAAGGTGATCTACAAGGCCTACCATAAAGTTCCTCATATGGTGCCATATGAATTATTTCCTAATAAATACTATTATAAGCAAACTCCATAATTTTTAGGTGATTCTCCCAGGACTCACTGAATTTTATAACACACACTTACAGCATATCCTCAAGAACCTATATATTACGTTCAAACTTCCCATCTGTTTTTTGGTGGAATTCGATACTCAATAAAACATGTGTACCAAGAACCATCTACAATACGTCCCAAAACTGTGATTTAAAATGTGATTCTCATTCTAAAATAATACTCCATGTAACCTAGTAAATATGGAATATATCCCAAACATACATATTTCTTAACTGTTCCACTGAGAAAGTCTCCTATAGAGACGAGAAATGTGCTACCTTATTCAAACAGTCCACATTCACCCAAATTGCATCATTCTTATAAGAAATCCTTGGGAGACCCAACTTAATATTAGTGTTAATGTTGTCCCAATTCCATTCTATAATGGGAAATAGTTGTAGTAAACTAATAGGATGTTGATTCTCGACCTTAACCTATTGAAAATTGTATCAACATGTCACAAACCTTACTATCTAATTTTTCATGTTTGGCCACCATAACTATCGACATAGGTATCAGTGCATTTTGATCAATCCTATATGCACTTTCCACTATGAGTCATGAAATTCTTGCATTAGATCCTATCACATACTTGTAATAATAACAAACTAATTCCTGAAATAGATGATCACGTCCTCATCTATTGTAAATTAGAATGTGAATCCCCACCATCAAGGGTTTCCCTCAAGGAAAAACACTCTAGATCATCATATTGTCTCTCTATGATCCATTTAAAAAGTGGATAATCCAATGAAACTGATATGAAAGTCATCTTCTCCTGGCTCACTTGATCCATAACATGCATCTTATCCAGTAAAGTCATCATATTCCACTCAACACTGGACTCCTGAACTACCAGAGTCTGGTTTTTTCTACTTAATGTTTCAGCCACATTTTTTCCCTTTCCATTCATATATTCTAGATCAATGTTGAATGAATTATATAATCAACCAATCTCCACTTTTGGAGATGAAATATTTTTTGAGAAATTATATAATTTAATATTTTGGGATCATTTTTCATGGTAAATTTTCACCCAACAAATAATGTTACAAACACTTCAAATCATAAACAACTTCATCTAAATAAAGGTTGTGTGTTGGGTAGTTATGTTCATGTGGCCTCAACTTCATTGACACATATAAAACAACTCGGTCTCCCTGCATCAACACTACTCCAAGACAGACCCTAGAAGTGTCACAAAAATATATATACTCCTCACCTAGCTTGGGTAGGATCAAGATTTGTGTTTTTTTCATTAATATATTCAAATCTTAGAAATAATTTTCATATGATCCACACCATTAAAACATTAGTCCCTTCTTGTTCAAGTCCATAAGTGGTACTTCCAAATTGGAAAATTCCTATATGTACCTCTGATAACAACCTTTTTTTCCTAGAAAACTATGGATATTGAAAAAACTATTTGGCTGCACTCATGAAATACCTTCCTATACCTTCTATAAATCCACTAAAATTCCTTCTTCTAAGGTGATGTGGCTCATGAAGTGTACCTAATTAATACAAAATTGACTCCTAAATATCTTGGAATATAGAGGATTATCTTATAGTGTACTTGGGACAATTTAAAGATATTGAACATGATCTCCATGAATCTTAGAGTACACCCAGATGTCATCCAAAAATACTACCACAAGGTGATCCAGGTTCAGGATGAAGATTATGTTCCTCAATGCCATAATCACTGCCAAAGTGATCATTGACTGAAAGAGTATCACAACGAACTCATAAAAGACATACCTTATTATGAAAGTAGTCTGAGGTATGTCAAAAATTTTAATTCTGAACTAGTGAAACCTTGATATCAATTTAATATTTGATAAGACATAATATCCCTAAAAATTGTCATACAAATCATCAATACGTGGAAGAGGATACTGGTTCATCGTATCCATTCAGTTCAACTTTCAGTAGTCAACACACAAGCGCAATGTTCAGTCAGGATTCTTAGAAAACAACACTTGATAACCCCAAGGATATGTACTCAGACTGATAAATACATTATTCATTAATTAATCCATCCATGTCCTAATCTCTTGAATCTCTATTGGTTCTATTCTGTATGGTGTAATAGAAATTGGATCAGCCCCTGACTTGAGCTCAATCATAAATTCCATATTTCTCTCCAGTGGAATCCATGAGAATTCCTTAGGAAACAAGTCATGGAACCTGTCCACTATGGGTGGAAAGACATCTTCCTTTACACCTCCATCATCCAGCAATATACTAGCAACCTGGCCACTTAGATCTCTTAGTTTCTGATGAAATATCCTTGCATGTCCTACCTTGACATCCCACTCTCCATGGTGAATATAATTGTTACCATCATAATACTTTAAATTCACTCTCCTTTGGTATAAATCAATGCAGGCTCAATATGTTACTAACTATTCCATACCCATAACTATATCAAAGCTTTACATGTCATGGATGTAAAGATCCAAACTAAAATGATACTCTCTAACCATGAGAGAACACCCTATGCCAAAATAGACATCATTTGACCATACACCCAATAGTGTATTGATCATTATCACCCCACTCACAAAATGAACCATAAATTTCAACCCATTCACAATTTGTGAAAATATCAAAGAATGAGATGCATCAGTGACTAATAAGGCACTAGATTGTGAAGAATCAATAAGAATAGTTCCTCCAAATTTCTATGGTACAACCTCAATATCCACCTGTGTTGGCTGAATGGAATACAACTGTCCTGACCCTCTTCCATATGATATAGTCGTAATCACCTGAGTTGCACCACTATAATGATATGGATTCTCTTTACCAGAATCACCTTGTCCAATTACTCAACTACCAAAACCAGTAGTACTCTGACAGCTAGATTAACACAGTGTGGAAGATCCCCTTATCAAACTCTTGTTCTTCATATGTTATCCATCGCTCCCTGTCTATCATGGGTTATAATATAACCTCAATATATTTCACATTTTTTCACAAGATTGGAACTCTACCAGTGGTTAGGAACAATGTCTACAAAAGTAGTCCATCCTACCACACTAGTAGAAAAGCACTCAGGTAAGATCTTGAATAATAGATCCTCCCCCTGGACACTCTAATTTCCACTGCATTGGTCAACATTATCAAAGAAACACATCATACTCTCAGAAGAACCACCTGATCATCCAATAGAAACCACCTTTCTTCCAATAGAATCCTCTTTTAGGTTCCCCAGAGATATGAGAGATAGATCCAACACCTCAGAAAAAAATTCATCTGAAATATATTAACATGTGACTTAATATCACATTTAGTCCCATCCTATAAACACCTTTCAAAATTTGGTCTCATCCCCTACCATCACAAGATAAAATCACTACAATTCATTAAAGTTACTTAGATAGTCCATCATGGGCAAACTCCCTTTTTTAAACCACATGAACTCATCTGTGTTATCTTATCTCATTGTCTCTAGATATAGTTCTCTAAAAACTTATCTTGGACGTCCTCCATACCATACTATCCACTTTCCTAGTCTGAGCATGAACATCCAACCAAAACATTGTTTATCATTATAACATATAACCATACAACTTGAAATTATTATGAGTAAGATCCTACAAATGGTCAAGTATATTTTTGGATGGATTCAATCCAAAACTATGGTACCTCAGGTCCACCCACTTAGGTGAAAATTGGAAGGTACTATAGCTAAAACTCCCAATTCAGGTTAGAAATACTCTTCACGAAATTCTCTAGGTCTCTCTCTATAAACATTATGAAGACATTAAATTTCTCATATTTTTCCTCTCAGACTCCTTCCTCTGCACTATCGATTCCTCGGGTTCTATTACTGGAGGATTATTTCTAGCCATATCCTCTTATCATCCAATCAAAAAAATTAATTATGGACGCATATTAATAAAATTTAAATAACACATCTCATTACGCATAATGAAACATTATAAAACTGTTAACACATTTAACAATAGGTATTTAAATAATTCCATAACAATTCATCCACCTTCCTCTACTACACAGTTAAAAGATATGCACTATCATGATCTTTAGTCATCATACATCAAGGTCATGGTTTAAAAAGCGTAAACTCATTCTCATTACTCAAATTTTTTATTAGACACCAATTTATTCACATATTTTATCATTTTAAAGAAATTAAATTCATATTAAGAACCTTTTTTTAGTTCAATTACACATGAAAAAAAAATTAATTTCAAGAACTTACCCAAAACCCACATTTCGATGTGTGCCTCAAAATGAGGCATGAAACAATTAATCACAGGTTACTAGAATGATGCATCATACTAAAATCTTATTCCATTTTGGGTAATGAGTTGAATAACATAAACAATAATCACATCAAAAAATAATAGAATCATTCAAGGTGAAATAGCATTCAACTTTAACAACACACATTAATAACAACAAAAACACCCCAGGTACCTAGTGTTTAATCTTGTACATGGGTTAGCTACTCCCATGCATGGGATCTTAACCAAGGCCCATCACATCATATTATCTTATCTTCCTTTACCAAATAGTAATAAAAAATAAAAAGACATGAAAACTCCTTTAATAACACAGTGTGACATGCCAACCTGAGTTTCACACACCAATTCCATAAGACTATTAGTCACATGAATTTAGTTAGGCCTCCTTATATTCTAGATGATGAAAATTTGTAGATAGGGTCCATTTTATATCATGTGACGACTATACCCTCTATATAAAAGTAGTAAAATAGTGCAAGTAAAACAAGAAAAACCAAATTATTTAATAATAACCAGACAAAATGGTATCATAATGACTAAAACATGAATATAAAATCCAATACAAAATATTATATATGTATTTCCATAATAAGTGTCACGTTCCAAAATGAAAAGCCCAAAATGAAGACACTATAAATTCTTAAGTGGGGTCTGATACCTATTCTGGTTCCCTCATCTATGCTCTATCCCACCACAGTCATCTAACATGGGGCTCTATCCATTATCCTAACTAGAAAATATGAAGTCAATTCAGGTACTGATCAGGTAGCTCAAGTAGGGTGTGAGTAAAACTTAGTAGGCCACCACTAATGGTGTCTAAAGAAATATTAAGTCAATAGTAGTGTATTTATTTGTATAAAAAATAAATTAAAACACATAAAGTAAATAATTATCACATTTTATTATTGTTTAATTTTCCAAATAAACCCTCGGGTTCCCAAGGACACTAGAACCCTCAATACCTACTTCTTCCCATTCTAGATTCTAAACCATTTCATATAGGGAATTAACAATTCATTATAAATCATGGGATTTAATTATCTATTTCATTAAATTTCACATCAAAGACATTTGGAACCATAATCAAATGTCAATATCATGGTCGTAGGACATCATGTCTAACACCCCTTGGGTATTTTAATCATCTATCCATATCCCACATGTATATATTACATGGGTATTTGGAGCCTCAGTCCATATCCCATAATTTCTTTCACACATGGTTATTTTGAGACTCAATCCCCATCTCATACAATAATAATCACATATGGTTACTTAGAGTCCTAGTCCCAGTGCCACACTCATGATATTATATAGGTATTTGGAGCCACATTCCCAATCCCATACTTTTATATAAATCAATCACACATAAAACAAATATATCACATGAATCAATGTTAATCAACATTAACCGTCTAATGATATTTCACATCATGATATACCATTTAATATATCAATAAAAATCATTATTCAATTATTTAATCATAAATAAAAATATAATAAATTTACCATTAAACTATTTTTCAACATTTAAATCATGTATCCCCTTAACCCATTAAAGTCATGTCAACCATATCTTAATTCCCATTGTCAATTAATTCTTAATCATATTATTTGAAAAATTACATAATCTCGATTTCCCATTAACTCCATAATCATGAAATTAAAATAATTAATTAACAAATTAATTAATCCAATTCAACATATTAAATTATCACAATTACTAGAATTAAATTTTCCTATATTCAACTCATTGCATAATCACAAGTAAAATAAATTAATCAATTCCATGATTCCCTAAATTAATTAATCAATTAATTTATTCAATTAAAGATTCAATTTTCAAATATTCCAATTGAAATTTCACAATACATACAAACAATTGTAATGAAATAATGTGGAAATTGGAGTTAGACCACATAACTCAAAATTTGTGAAAAACTCTTGCCAATAAAAAATCCCCAATTGAAGTGGTACGACCAAGATCACGACAAATACCTAGATCAAGTTTGGAAACCTAGATCCAAGATAAAATATATTACATATATGAAAACTGATATCTAGATCCACTTCCAACTAAATAAAACATCCCTTCAAAGGATGATAGAAATATAGGAGAGACGGAGGAAAAACAATTTGGGATGAGAATATCGTATTGGGAGAAGTTCATATCTTCAATATGAGAATAGATTTGTCAATGAAGGAGATTGTAATGGCTTGGAATATGTAAATGATTCTAAAAAATTAGATTAATTAGTTAGGGTTGATTTGGATTGACTTTGGGAGAATTCAGTAGGGTTTATAAATTCTTAATCTAATTATTAGAATAATTAAACTTGTGTGCATGGTTTGCATGGAAGGGGCGCATGGTTTTCCAAACCACAAACCCAAACTATTATATTATTATTTTGGTGTGGGGAGTTCATGGTTACTCATAAAAAGAATCATGGTTTGATAATACATTATCCATCTATATAATACCTCTTTTTTCTAGGGATGCACGATTTTCTGGGTCGAGAAGCATGGCTTGGGAAAATTGTGCACCAACCATGCACTACCCAAAACCCCTCTAAAACCCACCATATTTCTCCCTAGAAACCCCAAGATAAAATAGAAACAATATATAATCAAAAAAATGAAACAATTTACCTATTAATGGGCTTAATACATCTCAAGAAAAGGTCATGATCTTACACCTACCATCACCATTAATAGTGTAATTCAATTTTTTTATCTAAAAAATTTATAGATGACTCTAAATATGAATATAATGAATATATATAATATTTTTTTCATGATAAAAATTATTTATATGATGGAACCATAATAAAATTATAAGTAACAAAACTACCAAACCAATACATGTATAAAAAATGAAGTAGTTATCACTGTGAAAAATGATTTTGAAAAAGAATTGTTACTAAATAGGTGGGAAAAAGTTTATAAATAAATCATATATGGAATGATATTTATTATTATGGTTATATAATGGATTAATAGTAAATATATATTTATTATATAGGTGTTTTAAATGTTTACAAAGGAAGTTGAGAATTTAGGGATGGTATTTTCTCCTCACTTTTATTTTCATGGGTCACATACTAAATTCGGCACTTGATTATTTTGTGTTGTGTTTATACAAAAATAGAATTAATTTTATTATTATTATCATGAAAATATTGGGGATATGCATATATATCAATAATTCTTTAATTAATTGGGTTTATGATTCAAATGTTACCAAAGTGGTAAAGGTTTTGTGTTACAATATCATCATCTTTTAGGATTGTTTATGAATAATTATTAGATAATGATATATTATGATCCAAATATAAATAAAATAATAAATTTTAATCTATTATGGTTATTTATATATAATATAAGATATATTTTCGTTTTCCTCTCTTTCATTACTCAATATACCAAAAAAATGTTTTATTGAAAATCGATTTTAGTTCTCTCTTTAGTCGAAAAAACATTCTCTTTCATGTGAATTATTTATAAAAAAAATTAGAAATGATTTTACCATTATTTTATGATTGTTAATATTAATTTTTTCATATTTTTTACTTTTTAAAAAAAATATTTAACATTAATATTCTATTTGTTTTTCTAAAGGTGGTATTATTGTCTTTTTAGTGAAAACATTACTGGAATCTCTATTTCAAAGTGTATGACATGAACGATATTTCAAAATGTCATGACCATTCAATGATTTAATGCTTCATTTAAATTTTTGAAAGTTTATTTTCAAATTAAATTTTTTCTTTAATATTTATGAAATTTTTAGGTTTTAAATAAGCAATTTCAAAGTGGAAAGGATATTTTTTCGAGGAAATCTTCCAAATTATTTCTTAAAATTATTTTCCATTTAAGATGACATTCATTCATGTTACTTAAGATTTACTAGGAATATAATATAAGGATACCATCCTTATTATTTCTCTAGATTGTTTATGCTTATAATGAGAATATATTTATGAAATCCATTCATTTTCCTTGGGTTTTTCTATGATGATTTGATGACATAATTATGAAACTCATTTATTTTCCATTGGTTATGTTATGAGAAATTTTTATGAAGCCCATTTTCTTTTGATGGATTATGGTATGATAAATATTTTATGATATTTTGGAACATGTATATATGGTTGTAATTATGTGATGGGTTAGCCTAGATTTATTTATCTCTCCAATTTATTAGGTAAATATTGATATCTCATGAGATAAATGAGACTACAATGGAAAGTGAACCTAGTTCTGTAAGGGAATTTGTACACTATGATGGTCTTAGGAGTGAACAATGACTACCATGATGGTTTTGGGAGGGAACCCACTCTAATTTGACTGTTTTTACAATGATTGTTTACAACTAAGGAAATGATTTTCTATGATTCTGTATATTCCATATATCTATGTCTTATGCAAATTCTATATTGTCATGGATTCTATTATTTGATTCATTTTTTATTTATGTCTTATGAACTAACAAGGTTTATTTAATGGCTCATGTTTATGTTTTATTATATGAAGGGTTTGGTTTCTAAATGTTATTGTCATATTCTCATACCATTATGATCATGTTATATTGATATATCTATTTTTTCTCTTTTTCATCACGTAAACTCACATTTTATTATATGTAATGTCCCCTTGTTATGATTAAAATTATTATTTATTATGTATATAATAACTGTTCTATTTATTAATAACTTAATTGTGGATGATTTATTTAACTTATGAACTAGTTTTTTATTTATCCATGTTTCCAAGTATACTAGACTTATATGATTATAGCATTGATATTTAGGTTAAGTAATGAATATTCAAATAATAAGATGCAATATCCATGTATTAAATATATGGGTCACTATATTGTGTATCATAGAAAGATTTAGATAAAAATTGGAAATATGGATGAGAAAACATTATTAAGAACCCAAGGGATAATTAAAATTATAGAAAAAAATCCTTGACTTTTGGTGAAGGATAGAGCGAGTGATTTCCAAAAAAATACATCTTTTTATGTATGATACAAGAGTATATGGATATAAGATAGTTTTAACTTGGAATAATAAGTCTGAAAAGTGCATATTATGATTTTTCTAGAACATCACATGGTTCATGCCAGTAGGCCTTGCTACATACCTTCTTTAAAACTCCCAAGGGATATGTTTTATAAATTAAAAAACTCTTTATAAACCATTATTAAGGATTTGAATAGATGATGAACATAAATGAACTAGATTGAACCTAATGTGTCTTATATTTAAAGGTGTGTGTCAATATTTAGACATCCTATGAGTTATTTTCATGATTGGTCACATTGATAAAAAATTCCTGATTTTCATGCTAACGATTTTGGTTTTACTAAGGTATTGATGATAGAATGATGAATTTCATATGGTAATTGGTATGCTTAAATATAGATTTAACCTATTTGAACATAGTTATATTAGATTATGTAGATCATGAAATTTATCTAGGGTTGTTCATTCTTGTAATCAATGATTAGATGTGGTATTTACATTTCAAACTTCTAATTTTATAATGATCAAATCTCATGAATATGATATTTCTGTGGTTAAATTTTATTGGAACATAATTCCTAAATATATAGTTATTCTCCATCTGGTTGAATTTTATGTTATCTTAGTCATGGAATGAATTTATATTCATATATGGAACATAAATAACCAAGGAGGGGAAGCCATGTTGGGTATTACAAATCAACTTATGATCATCTATCAGTGTGACAATAAAAATAACCATCTTATGAAAATCACATCCATTTTTTGGGTCTTAAATCCTACTAAAAATTTATTTTTATCTTATATGGTTGTGGAAAAACTAAATATAAATGTTATTACTATTTTAGGAGATTTTTTGGATGTTATTTTGGAAGATTTACTTAATCTAATGTCGAATCATGAAGTTGTGTTCTCAATAAAACTCATACCAAGTTCCACACATATTTTAACGAATTGATATATAATGTACATGACTGAGTTGTAGGAATTAAAAAAAAATCATAGAAAATAAATAAAAAGGAATCATTTATCCAAGTGGGTCACCTTGGGGAGCACCTATACTTTTTTATGAAGGTATATAGACTGATGTGGCATTGAAATGATTATGAGAATTTGAATATGATAAAAATATTTAAAAAACTATCACCTACTCTATATTTATGAATTATTGTTCAACTATGTGGATCTCAATAATTTTTTAATATGGACCTTCAATCATGATATCATCAATTTATGGTCAAAGGAGGCATATTTATGACACAATTTTTGTAAAAGGTATAAACACTATGAATACATAGTTATGCGATTTGGTCTTACTATTTCCCTTGTTATATTCATGGATTTAATGAATATAGTCATCAGAGATTAAATCAATCACCTTGGGGTTATATTTAAAACAATATTCATATATATTAAATGAGAAAAGATGAAATTGAATATCAAGTGAGGAATTTACTAAATACTATATAAAAGGAGATTTTGTATGAAAAAATTATCGAGTATGATTTTTTTATAATAAAGGATTCCTTTTAGGTTATATAATGTCATGAGAGGGTATAACTATGGCTACATAAAAGAACAATATTATTGAAAGATGGCACATACTTTCCAATATAACTGATAAATGATGTTTTCTTATCTTATGTGCATATTATCGATACTTTTTCAAAAATTTATCAAAGATTTATAATTCACTCAAAAATTTCACTTATAAGGGAGACAAGTTTATTTACACCTGGTAATTGGATAAAAATTTTAAGTAACTAAAGAGTATATTAGTAAGTTCACCTTTAAATACATTACTCTACCATATATATGGGTATGTGATATATAGTGATCCATCGAATGATGTATTGGGATATGTTTTCATGCATAATGACATGGTTATATATTATACATCATGATAGTCAAAGGTTCATGACAAAAATTACCCAACTCATGGTTTGAAGTTAGTTATGGTAATATTTTCATAAAATAAATGGATTCCTTATTTATATAGATAAAGGTCTTATATATATTGATCTTAAAGTTTTAAAGTATATTTTCACATAGATGGAGTTGACTATGTTCTAGAGAATATAGTTAAGGATGATTAATTATTATGAATACTTAATATATTACCAAATTGGAAAAGAAAACAAGGTGGTTTATGATTTGATTTGAAAGGATCATTCTATATTATCTATGATGTGGATCTCAAAAGGCCTGATATTTATTGATTTGTAAGGTTTGGATTGTGAAATAATGAATGAAGGGGAAAATCATATCTTTATTAAATAACTATTCGACTATATATCCATATAAGATTAAGGTGGTGAAAAATGAAGTTGCAAAGCTGTAAAAGATGTTTATAAATGTTCTTGAGTTTAACCATTATTATGATGGAATGATATGGTATAGAAACCATGTATGTGTTCCGTCCATACTATATTTAAAGAAGCAGTTATTGGATGAGTCTCATAGTTCATTCTATATTCATCCTAGATGTAAGAATAATTATAGAGTTCTAAAGAGTATTTTTTATTAGTAAACATTAAGAGAGATATTTTTTACTATGTATCTCAAAAATATTTATGTCAAAAAGTTAAGGGTAAGATACCAAAGTCGTAGGGGATATTACCACCATTTTCAAACCATAATGGAAATGGGAAAATATCACCATTTATTTTGTCATTATACTTAACAAAACATATAAAGGGAATAATTATATATGGGTTTATTTCAATTGCCTTATAATGTTAGCACCTTGCACCACTATCTGAGAATATTTATCTCTTGATCAACATGGAAGAATATACATCATAGAAGTGGAAATATTGTATAGAGTACCTATTTATACTATATGTGATTGAGATATGATGGTCACCTCAATGTTATGGAAAATTATTTAGAAAGGCCTTGGTATAGATATGAGTTTTATTAATTTGTATCGTAATCAAAAATATGTTCTATATCATAGAACCATTCAAACCCTAGAGGATATACTGATACCATTCTTTATATATTTCAATGTTGGTTCGGATCAACACCTTCAATAATGTATTAAGATTTTTCCTTATCAATTCCTCTATGGAAAGAAGTATATACATCCAAAATATTGGAATGAAGTAATATAAAAAATCTATTTTTACCTAGGATAACTAAGGAAAGAAAACATTAAATAGTACATCATGGTAGCTAAGAGTTGATAGAGGAGTTATGCTGAAAATTATCTGTGTGATCTAGAGTATAAAGTTGGTGAGAAGGTTCTTCTATGAATTTCTCAATGGAATAATGTTATTATATTTGGATGAAAGGGAAAGCTCATCCCTAGGTAAATCTTAATTTTTGATATTCTTGGTCTAGTAGGGTTGATAGCTTGTAGCATGGAGGTTCCACTACACCTCTCTCGAGTTCCTGATGTATTCCTCGCATCTCTCCTAATTAAGTACATACCTGATCTAACACATGTACAAAATTCATAGGTCATTCCACTTTATCAAGAAATTTTAATTTATAAACATGAAGCATAAATCTTAGAAGTTGGAGATAAAGTACTATGGGATAAGACTAGTCATCTATTTAAAATTATATGGAGGAATCAGAAATTATTAGCACTATAGGAACTTGAGTATGTGGTGGGGATGAAGTTTCCCCATTTATTCACATGAGAGTGAAAAATTTTATTTGGATAAATTCTATTCAAGGGTGATTGAATGTAACACCTCAATAGTTTATGAAATATTTTTTTCAAATAAATTTAATTTCACTGATACATTGAGTTACACACACCACCAAGTTTTAATGGACAATAATATACTATTAATATTATTATTTAAACATAACTATTATGACATAAACGTTGTACATGGTGCTATAAATTGGAATAAATATATTTCAAAAATTAAAAATAAATCTTTTTAATGAAGAAAATATATTGATAAATATGTACTTCATTTTTTGTAAAGTCTTTATATGCTTTGAAAATTTATTTTTCTCAAAGAATGATTTTCATTTGTTTTTGTGACCCAATAATGAAAAAAAATTAACTTCCAAAAAACAAATTTTTAAAAATAAAATTTATTATTCAAATCATCATGTCAAATTTATCTTAAATGTAATATTTGATAATTTTATTTAAGATTAATTTTTTGATCAATAGTTAAAAATTATGAGTTTTTTTCTAAATAAATTTTATTTTATAGAATTTACAATTTTAATTTTATTATAAGATGGTTTTAAAATAAAAATTATTTTAATAATATTATTATTATTACAAATTAATTCATTGAAATGAATTTAATGTTCAATTTTGATATATATTTTTATACGAATTTTTTGGAAAATCATTTTTTATTGCATCATGGAGTTTAATTTTAAATTATATTTTATCAAATATCTAAATTTATTTTAGTAATATTGATCTGATATTTTTAATCAGCATAATTAATATTATATAATTAGTCCAAATTAAATTTTTTCCATAATTAATAGTAAGAACAATAAAAATTAATTACCTTGGTTTGGGTTAAAATCAGTATATTAGGGGGTTTAATTAAAAGAAAAGTGTTAACATTACTTAAAAATGTTTCAAATTCCTATTTTATAGATATATGTATAGATTATGCAATAAAAATTTATAAAATGATCCATTTTTTATCCCTGTTGAGTGTAAAAAAGGTGGGTATATATTTTTCTTTTCAAATATTCCAAGTGTATCCTCTCCCCCGCTTATAAAATGAAATCTCCTCTCCTTTCCTCTTCACACATTCAATTGGTTTATAAAATCATAGAAAAATATCCTTCCTTAATCTCCACAAAAACCCCTAGAGTCCTTTTTTTATTATGAAACCAACATAATAAGGCTTTGGTGTGGACTTAAAGAGGTTGTATGAAGAAAAAATATCATTCTTATTGGAGAGTTTTATTTTATTTCTTCTTCCACCTCTAATTTGATTTATGAAATTATGATTTATTAATAAAAAATATATACTACATATACTTGAAATTAATTATGTTGATAGAATAAACTATATCCATCTCATCCTCCATCAAATAATAAATTAAATCTTTGATCAGGTGTACGGTGGACTACCATCTCACCAACAGATGTAATTCAGTTTCCATCACTAACTATCATGACTAGAGATAATGATCAATTTAACATATTTATATGATATTTATGACATAATTATACTTTTAAAATTATAATATCACATATACCTTCTTACCTTCTATTAATTTGAAAAAAGATAACATCACCCTTGTGTACGAGTAGACTACCACCTCCACAAAATGATGTGATACATTTTTCATTTTATTTTGAAATGGTTAGTAATTAGGATATATTTCATTAATATATATGATATGAAAGTTATTTTTGAATTTTTTATTAATATTTACCTTTATTTCTTTCAATAAATCGAAAGAATATAAACAATGTTAAGGCATATTTATGGCCTACTATCTCCATGAATGGTGTAGTTCATTTATTTTTTAAATCTATATTTGTTGCATAAATATAAAACTTTATATAATTAATTTATATTATATATATACCATCATTAAAACTATCTATATTTTTTAGAAACAATCAAAGTACATGTACTAAACTACTAGACCAAAATATACATGATAAATGGAGCATTTATCACCCAAAACAATTATTTTAAAAAATAATTGTTGATAAACTGGTGGTAAAGGTTTATATGTATATAATATACGGTATTATATATAGTATTTGGTTATATGATGGGTTTATAACAAACCTATATTTATTTTAAACAATGCTCAAACATGTACAAAGGAAGACAAAACTTTAGGTAATGGATTTTTGTGTCACATTTATTTCTGTGGGACACATGACATATTCATCACTTGTTTCTTTTTTTATAGTGAATTTACTACCCATGAATGTATTTTATGACTATTGTAAAAAAAATTATAAGGATATAATTATCAAATTATTTATTTATTTTTCATAAGGCTTATGATTTAATATTTTCCATGGTGGTAAGGTTTTAATGTTATAATCCCATTATTTATCAGGATTTTTTATGATTAAGTTTCCAATGATGAGATCTTATGACCTAACTCAAAAGAAACTCGTGAATTTTTATATCCTATTTTAATTTTTATAATACATGATTTCTTTTCATTTTCCACCCATTATGTACTTAAGAGGCCAATATTTTTAAGTAAAATAGCATATATTTCTCTCTTTAGTGAAAAATTAATTCAATTTCATGTGAACAATTTGTAATTTTTTTCCAAAAAATGTTTTTACTATTCTCATATGATTTTTAAAATTAATTTATATAAATGTTATAATTCTTATAAAAATGGTTTAAAGTGAATATTCTTGTTGTTTTCTATAATAAGTTACCTTGACCTCTTTAATGAAAATGTGAAAGAAATATTTATTCTATCATGTTTTAAAAGAAGTGTGTTTACATCCATCATGACTTCTCAATGTTAAAAATGTTCCTTTATAATTTTTAAGGTTATTTTCAAATAAAATATTTTAATTAATATAAGAGAATTTTTTATATTTTAAATAAGTGATTTCTAAGTGGAAAGGTTATTTACCTCTCTAAATGTTCCAAGAAGTCTTTTAAAATATTTTTCCATTTGATATGAAATCCATTTATGTCACATAAGAATTAATGGGGATATTATCTAATAATACCCTCATTATTCTTTATTTGAATAGTATTTGATTATTATGAAAAGATATTCATTAAACTGGTTCCTTTTCCATGGTTTAAGCTATGATGAATTGATTAAATGACTATGAAACCCATTACATTTCCATGGGTTATGTGCAATAACCCAAAAACAATTATCGGTGGGATTTAACTACTTATTATTATGTTGTAAATATCATAAATCACAAAGATATACTAAAAAAATTATTCCAATAAATTAATAATGATAAATTAGTCTGAATAATAAAAAAATAAAAATTCCAAATATTTCATTGGTATAATAAATATATAATAAGATAATTATAATTTGAAAACCTAGATCTCATTGATCCATAAGAATGATTGAACTCATGAACAAAAATACAGAAATAAAAACTATTGTTAATAATAAAAAAATAATTTGGAATATAAAATATAAGTGACTTAATAATGAATTAAATAATATGTTTTTAGAATCTAAGGAGCCCATATGACCATTATAAATCCACCCATTGGAATAGTAATCGGACTGCTAGAATAATAACCTGACCATTGGAATAGTAATATCACCATTACAAATAGTAGTATGACCTATATAATAGTAATATCACTAATTGAAAAGTAAAATAATATTTAGGAATAATATAAAATTAAAACTTAATATATTTAAACCATGGTACAATAAAATAAATGTTTTAAAAATGATAAATTAAGTGTAGGTATTTTTTATAAAATGTAAATGGTTTAATTCCAATTTTATTAAGTATATAATTATTTAAAATAAAATTAATTTTTATAAAATTGATTAAAAAAATTAATTTTATTTTGTATTATTTTTATAAGATAATTTTATGTGACCTTAATTGATTTTTCAAAGGGTCAAAAAAACGATTAAAATATTTAAATTTGTATTTGTCGAATAAATGATGATTTTATTTAAAAATTAAATTTCTCATATTTATAAAATTATTTTTATAAAATGGATTCCATTTTTTAAATATTCAGGTTAAGAAATGGTTAGGGTGAATTTTTTGTATTTTTTTTAAATAGTTAAAATTTTAGTGAATATCGAATTACAATAATGTACGATATATAAAATTATATGATAAATAAATTAAATTATATTTAATGGATAATTTAATATCATGTTATCTAGAACTATCCTTCAGTATTTAGTATATTTAGTTATATTAATTAACATTGGTGAGTGTCTTGATCCAAAATAATAAACTAATGAATATAATAATTAAAACTCCTCTGCTCCCCCTATAAATATCACCCCTCAAAAACCCTTATCCTTGTACCATATATTCCTTGGATAATGTAAATATTCTTTATAATTCCCTTCCCAATCCACTTCCCCACATTCAAGAGTTGCAGGTCTCAAAAAATTTCTAATTCCAAGTTCTTTAAGGGGTCCTTCAAGAAAGTGATATTCATGAGGTAACTTTCTCAAACAACCAATTATAATTTCTTTTCTTCTCCTTATATCCTTCATCCATGATATCCTTATAAATCCAGTATCATGTATATAATGTAATATTATATTTATAATGGAATATATTCCATACTTCTATTTTATCATATCCTCTTATTCAAAGAAACGAAATAGTTTTCCAAAGAATAGCAGTTTACTATCTCCATGGATAATGAAATTTTGTTTTTGGTTACCACCTTCAAAGAAGGTCATAAAAAGTAATTAAAATGAAAAAATATTTTAATATTTATATCATAACTTTTTTCAATTAAAGGTACTAATATATAGACATATTATTAAATAAAATGTATCTAGTTTTTTATGATAAAAAATCCAAAATAAACTAAACAGTTATCATTAACATTTTCTCAAATGAATCATACTCACAATAGAAAAAATATGAGAAAATTTATACTTATAGAGGGGAATTAATATGATATTATTTCACTTATATATAATTATACCAATTTTTCAATAACTTCTACAATTATATACAATTGAACATATAATGAAACCAGAAACAAATTCTCTCAAAACTATGAAATTAAAATTTATAACTCATTGAAAAGGACATAAATAAACTTAATAAAATTATAATAAATTAATTATATGTAGAATAATTTCTAATTTAATTAATTAATCTATCTAGTTTTTTTATTAATCTATCTAGTTTTTTATCCATGATATTAACTGTAAGTGCATAGCACATTCAGACATAGGGTAAAGGATCTCTTTGAACCTCTACTTCTCCTTTACGTAACACATCCTCTCTCTCTTTACCACAATGTATTTCCAATTTATTATTATATAAGTATAATAAATTATATATATATGTTCCAAACATGTTTATATATCTCAATTTACCTTTTTGTGATAGGAAAATACATGTTTTAAAAGTTACCTTCTCAAATCCTCTCTGTAAGCATGCAATATTAAAGAGAACTTATCTGTTTATTACCCATTTACAAGAAAAAAATAAAAAATATTTTAATCCACAAATATTTTTCTAGAAAATTTAATTTTATCATAAAAAACTTCATTAGTTTATTTTTTTTATACAGATAATTAATACTTTTTCCTACTAAAATACTCTTTAATCATTCCCTTAAACCGCTCCAACGTGGATCATTTATAATGTTTCCTAAACACTATTTTTCATGTATTCATATCAGTTGGAAATAATTATTCATAATCTATTCTTAATTTAACTTTATAATTTTCCAAAACCCATTTAATCCCTTATTTCATGGATACCATTATGATACACCCTCTTCTATGCCTTATGATGTGATTATGATTCCCATTTCATTACATGGGTAAAAATTATATCTATTCCTTATGTATTATTTATTATTTTAGAACACATATTCATGAAAATATTGTGATGGGTGATCCCAGATATCACTCTACACAATTTTTAAATGTTTTAGTATCATGATACATTATGTATGGGTTTAGGGAGTAAACTTATTCCATTACAGGACTTTGTTCACCATGTGATACCATCTTGGAAGTTGTACCTAGATCATGTTTATGGAATGTTATATATTGATGCCACATTATTAAGCTTCTATGATCATAATATTATATGTTTTATATGTTATGTATATATATTTATATTCATGCACCATTCTTGTTATGTTTCTATGTTGTTCCTTCAAACTCATTCTTTATTCTTTATTTCTATGTTTATTCCCTTACTGGGCCTTTTAGCCCATCCCTTTTATCTATACATTCCCCAGTTATCCTATATAGTTATTGGAGATAAAATTAAGTCCGGAGATCATTATATATATTAATAAAAGTTGTTTTCTTATAGTTTCATGTTTTATAATTACGTATATAGTCTTACAAAGACACTATATTTTTTTATCCTTGGATTGTATTTCATGGATAATTATGCTTAAAATCATGTAATAATATTTTTAAAAGGATAGGGTCTCTATAGTTGGTATCAAAAGGATGTATTGTTATTTTTAGGGATTCGTACCAAAAAACATTGTTAAGCACCCTAAGGATAATTATATCACCATGTATAACCCAGATTTAAAAGTATGGAATAATAAGATAGGATGTACTTTTAATTCATAATTTTATCATTTTATGTTTATAGTTTTCTTTTTAAATGATTTTTATCTGAGTTTTATATCACCCCTAATTTTATTTTTCTATTTTTAGTTAATGTAGGTAAATGGGATAACAAATTACAACAACCAATGTGACATGCAATGTGACAATTTCCCTAATGACATACCAAACCTAATGGGAATGGGAGATATGATCTTCATGAAAGTACTAACTAAACTAAATGAAGTTATGAATAATAACATGAAAAGTTTGGAAATCCCTCATTATCTTAATAAATAAAATGTTTAATTTGAATTTTTATTCAACAAAGGCCTCTTATATTTAATGGAACTTTTGATCCACTCATCGTGTAAAAATGGGTTAACTCCATTGAGAATACATTATATTTCTTCTAGTACTTAGAAGAATAAAATATTTTTCTTGTGTTCTGTTACTTTGATAAGGATTCTGATCTGTGGTGGACATTGATAAATAATATAAAGTCTAAAGTAGAAATTAATTCCATGGAATTTTAAGGATTCAAAAAATGTTTTTGAATAAATATTTTCCCTGAACTCTCCTCTTAATATGGAGAGGTATATCTTAAAACTAATGTAAAATTAATATGATTCAATCAAGGCATGTGAGAAAAACATCACAAGGATTTTATTATCATTCTCCTGATTTTTCATAAAAATATAAATCAAGATGAATCACTTATTTAGTGGAATAATTAAATATACATATTTTTTACAAGTAAAAAATTAAAATATTTTTGGTAATATTTCTAAAATCAGGCACTAAAATGACATGAGATTTTGAGGCCTGGTGTTCCCAGAATTTATTTTTCAAATATATTCAATATATTAATATCACACACATGAATTTTTCTTTAAAAGTGGAGTAATTCCTAAATAGAGTCTGCAATCGAAAATCTGAGACCACTTTTGTGTTCAGAATGCGGGGTTTACCCTAGGCACAATATAATCATGTTCGTGCATGGGATTTTGTAAAATATTTATCATGAGTGTAATTAATATAATAAAATAAAGTAATTTATTATTTTATACTATTGTTTAAATCACCTATTTACCTATATATTCTATTATAAAAAAAATTACGGTTATCCTTATAACCCTATGAATTGAGTGGAGAGCGTTGAGGAATGTTGGCAGACATTGGGATAATGGATTGATGATCAGAGTACCGTAAGGAAAACCAATCATAATGGTGCTTGTGAATCTCACAAACAAAAATGATGTGTGATCATTATTCATCGTTTATTGTTCTGAATCAAGGTAGAACATTTTTTTTTGTAGATTTTTCCCCTTTTTCTTTACCCATTATGAAAGATAATTAATCTTATAACAAATTAATGCATTAATCGATCGTTTGATTTGGGTAATCACTTTATCTTCTTTGGGTATTGAAATTGATATTAATTTAGTTTACTTATTTCTCTTCATTCTTCATACAATGAAAATGAATTGTGGATAGATTGAACAAAGGTCAAGGTTTGTTTATCATGTTTGTGTTTTATTATTGTCTCTCCATGTTTTACGTAAATTCTTTTTTGGTACGATTTTTGTCCAATTATTCAATGATATCCAAGAGTACCAATCCTTTTGCATTCATTCTATGGCACATTTGATTGTCGTCATGAATTCAGATTTGGATTTTGGAGATGTAATAGAGGCATGAAAACAATTATGAGAACCTAAAATTGGATCATGTATCAATAGTCTACAATTCGGGTAGAGAATATCTCCCTATATGGGCATCGAGAATGCATGATAGGTGCACAAAATGTGTGACTAGGGATGTATGGTTTCTATTGATATATTTGGATGGTTTTCCATTGAATAACTGTCGGAATCCTATTTTCGGACAACTGTGGAGGTCAGTTCATGATATTATTATTTTCAATAAAATTAACATGTTGAATTTATTATTATTTTTAATAATAATATTCTATGATATTTATTATTATTTTCAATAATAATAAAGAAGAGGAACAATGTGGGGAGCTACATTAAAAAAAAGAGGGGTACGCAAAGCCTCCCAACACATGGGAAAATTTATTATCAAATAAAAAATTTGAAAATAATAATATCAAATTAAGGAATTTATCTAAGAGAGTGGGGTTGGATCTTGGTTGGTCTTGGAGAGTGGGAGGTGGGGTGGGTGAATGTTACTTGTAGTGGGAGCTCCAATATTAAATTCCATATTCTTCTATACATGAATCCCCTTATGTATTACCATTATTATAATAATATTATTATTAAAATAAATTAAAAAATTAAATGGAGGAGAGAGGGTGTTCCAAATGGAGTGGTGGGAATTTACATGAAGGTGGAAAGGATTGACCATGGATTTTTTAAAATAATAAAATAACAATAATAGTATAGAATATCATTACTATGTATTTTTTTATAAAACCCTAATCTGAACATAAATTATTCATACAATGTTGGATTGAAGTGACACTACAAAATATTTAACTTTTTTCACCAGGGACATATCTGTTGGTAAAAGTACATTTTCTGTTGGTAAAACGTTTTACCAACACATATGTCCTTGTCACTAAACGGTCGGTGCCCCCGTGGGCGTGGTGGAGTGGTCGAAGGCTCCGTTTCCCATTGGGAAGGTCGGGGGTTCGAACCCTGTCAGGGGGTATGCTGTAAAAAGCATGTTCACCACACGCGGTGCACGTATTGCATGCCGGTTACCCAAGCGTTTACGCGGCGCCGGCCCCCGTGGGGAACTGGGCTTCACCCCTTGGGTGGGCCTGGGGAAGGTAGGGGATTCTCGGGCCACTGTATGCCTGACCGCGTACCCACTCGGGGGCTGGGCCATCACCCGCTTTGTTTCTCGGCCCCTACCTTTTGTAAAAATAAGATAATACTAAACGGTCGGTAAAAACTCTGTCGCTAAATGTTTTTGCGATAGATAAAAGAGTTATGTTATAGTCATAACAATACCAACAGATAATATATATGTTGGTTAAAGTGTTTAGCAACAAATTCTTATGAAAAATTGTTTTGTTGGTAATAATATTATCAACATATAATATCTATTAATAAATTATATTTGAATAAAAATTATAAATTTTTACTGCTAGTAAAATTTCATATTATATTTATTAATTTATCATATATAATTCAACTATTTTAACTATGAATCTAAAGACAATTTACATGAATGGTCAAACATATAAAAAAATTAATTATATCAATAATGAAATTTAATACAAGGTGAAATACAAAAAAACACAGAAAACATCCACTGACAGGATCCATCCCCTACCCCACACCCCCCAAGTACCAGTGACACATCCATGTCCAAGACCCTCCATGCCCCAGTACCAGTGAGCTAGCTCCAGCACCAACACCAACGACCCATCCATTCCCCAGGACTGGCGAGCCAACTCCAGAACTAATGAGAAACCTCAAGTAGGTGTTATACCACACCCTTAAACTCTAATATCTACATCATAAACAACCAAAAGAAACATCAGAGCATGTCATAATTCCATAAAAATAGATATGATATGATTTTGAAAATGAAACAAATCCAAGTTCTACGACACCTTGAGAAATATGAGATACAAAATGATCAGGTTAGAGAACAGAAATTATGGTTTGGTGCAACACTTACACTACAGGGATGCTCACAGGGGGCATTGGTTTACCACAACTATTGCCTTGCCTTGGCGACCAGCCTGACTAGCCTTGACCCAAATAAATTCAGACACTTAGTGACTATTGAGAACAATATCAGGACCTCCAACACTTAGATACTCTTGTACTCAAGAATCCATGTGTTTGGATCCAATTGAACCACAGTAGACCTTCACTTTCACTGCATCCGTGAATTGTTCACCTTTCTTGACAAACACATGAACTCCCCACTCGGCCACTCTGTAACTCTACCAGACCAAATGGTGAATGGTCACAATCAATCCTACTACTTGCAATGGACACCCTCATATGATTACTTCCTCACACCATGATCTCAATATCAATTCATCCCAATTCACTGCCCACCCACCACTGTTGTAGTTTGTAAACCCTTCAGAACTCATTCTGTAACCCCCCATAAATCATTCTGTATGAATTGAAACCAAAATAGATATAAATGGAAGTATAAAAAATTGATTTTCATAGTGATCATTTTTCATCATCCCTGTTGAAATATCAAGGATTTTAGAAGAGGATAAAACTTCCACAACATGGTACTCAAATAGTAAATTGGGTAGATCAAGTGCATGTTCAATGAAACAAAAAACCAAACATGTGGAAGCTCATAACAACTAAGATTAAACACAAAAATCACTTTTTCCCATAATTTTATTTAAAAAACGGTGACATGAATTGGTCACCGAATTCATCCCAAAATAAATTTATTAAAGTAACAAAATGTTACAACACATGAATGAGGTGTAATGGTCTTACATCATCTGGTAATTGATGGAGATACATATTTAGATTATAAAAAAACACATACTAAATCTCATACAGCATCAAACCTTCCCAAAATCGTTACCGCTCCAGTAGTAAAAGTAGTTGTGTTTTGATACTCCATAAACTGATTGAACATCTGCTTTTCTCCTAGTTGGGTAGGCTTTCAAGATTGACCTGTTTCACTTCAGCTAACCATGCACAAAACTCAGGCTACTTGTTCCACATATCAGTTTCTTTGAAAAAACTGATGGAACTGAGATGCATCTAGATCAATAAAGATATCGTCAACTCCATGAATTTTCCATCTTAGTCAAGATGGATAGAAAGAATCAAAAGTGATAGAACTACCTAGAAATAACACCACATGCTAATATGCAACAACAAATAGCCAACACACCAGGTGCAGAACCTCAGTCTAGAAAATACACTGAAACGCATGGAAGAAAAGATCTTATAATCAAAGTGAAATAACTTTTCACTCCATAGATTCCATAATTAACAAAATAAACTTAAAAAGGATCCTATGAAAATCATTGACAGCATATGATGAATCCGAACATCACCCTGATATCAGAAACAATGTAAGAGAAAACAATCTTCAATGACCTTTTAGTTCAACAAAGCATATGCCATGCATCTCTAAGAATCTTCAACTATCAATATAGAACACATGAGTGTCATAAGTTCATTCAAGTGTCCAATTAAAGGTCCAAAATAAAATACATTGAGAAATACTAGCTCATGAATCTCTTGATCAATAACAATATTAAAATAAGAACACATAAAGTAAAGAAATCAAAAATAATTATAACCATACCTATTAAATCTTCTTTAGGAATCTTCTTCTGAATAATAACTTCAAAATAAATCAAATCAAATCCAAATAGTGGCATTGCCAATACATTACACATGGTGCATATAAAAATAAAACTATAATTATATTTTAAAATTAGCCATATAGTAGACTTGTTAAATTTGTCATCGTATTCTATATTGTGCCCTAAAATTTCAACAACTATAAAATGATAAACAAACATTCAGTAAATGAAAAAAAATATAACATGGTGTTGGATGTCTATATAAATTATCATAAAAAATATCTTGCATTGAGGAACTTATTCAAGCCTATCCAGAAATCATAATGCATAGGATAACATATTATGTCAAAGTCAATTAAAACAATATATCATTAACTTCTAACCACGTCACATCGATCTTTAATTATCATGCTCAACAAAATAATTCCCACGCGATGGACCTGCCACTACAAAAAACATTTAAAAATGGGTTTGAAAATTTAGAAAGTATAAAATACTTAACATGTGTAGGAAATTACAATGAAAAAATCCAAAAAAAATGATTACCCAAGTGATTCATATGTCACTGCAAATAGAAAAAACATCAGTTCGAAAATGTAGAAAGAATTATATACTTGAGGTGAAAAAAATGACTACAAAGAATAAAAAAATACAAAAAATAATAATAAAATAAAATACCTATGTCTCAATAATCATAGGTCCTTTATTGTTCCATATTTTATCACAACCCAACAAGCCAAAAAAATACATGTTGTAAAAACTTTTCTTTTTTTGGAAAGGAAAGGAAATGGAAAAAATTATCAATTTTGAAATACCACATGCATTTTGAATTAAAACACTTGTAATGATTATTATAATTAGTATCATCTTGAAGAGCCCAGTGAAGAACATTTGTGATGTTGCTAGAAAATTTTTTCAGTTATACCATAAACCTTTGATGTTGATCCGCTTCTCTTTGATCACTTGAGAACAAAGAACCAATCTGGGGTTTGAGATTTCAATCAAAAATGAAAGAAACAAACAACAAGGGAGTGGTTGTGGGATAATAACACCCATTGGATTTTCTCCACTAATGCTAGATTGGGATTCCTGGTGAACAAAAACCACACTAACGATTTTGTAGGAGATGGTAAAAACAAATCAATAAATGTTCAAAAAAAAGAAGCAACCAAACCTTAAGTAGCATGGAATATAGGCAGATATTTATGAGTTATGTTAACATCTTGATTTGTGGATCCTATAGATTATGAGGGTGACTGCATTTCTTACTACATTTCTTGCATATACAACATCATGTTATAAAAAATGGAAATTAGATATAATTGTGATGTCATAATATTTAATAGATCAAGAATAGGCTATTTTGAAGTGAAATTGTTAGTAAAATTATGTTGTATAATATTCTAGTGTAGGTAAAAAGAATAATGTATCTTCAACAGGGACGTGCTTTTTAATTATAAATGTAATGCATGTAGTGCATTAATCAATGGTTTTCTTATATTGCATCTGCAAACTGTACAGGGGTAGGTAAATTTGATGTTGTTTTAATCCATTGATATTTTATGTATACTGTAATTTTGGGGCTTTATAGAATTTATCCATACTAGTTGAGGCATATAGTATAGACTTATAAAAATTATTCCAAAAATGAACATGATATAAATTTCATCTTGTACGTGTTAGGAATTTATAGAATTTATTCCTTACACGAACACAATATAAATTTCTTCATATATTTCATCTTTATGTTTACAAATTTATATCATGTTTGTGTTAGGAGTGGCGGGCGTAAGAGGATTGTCCCAAAGAGTATTGTATATGGAAAACCCATGAACTAGGGAAATAACCAACTGAAATTTCAGCACAGTAATAGATCTGTGGCTGAGGAATGTGTTAGTTGGAAGTTGGGAGGTCTCAGGGTTCTCAACTCTTGCTAGGTTAAGGAGGATTCTACTTACAAGTACTATGATATAATCCTTGTGGATATGTCCCACAATACAATCAGAAATGATCCATGACTAAACTGGATCTGCAAGCCATCCATTAGCATAGGGAGATGCATCTATTAACATCAGTAGGGAAGGAATCCAGTGGACTTAGAGGGAAGGGACATAGGTTCCACAAGGCCTTTCCATCTCGCATGGATTCCTGCAAATGAACAACACTCTTTTCCTCCATCGATACCAGTAATTTTGTTTATGCTTATTTTCTAAGTGTCTTGATATTCTCTCTTTATTGTCCAGGATCTTGTTTTTTATCCTTATTTGTTCCTAGAAATGATGGGTCTTGCTACCAGACTATGAATTATTGTGTGAGATTTGTTTTGTTTTATTTTTAGGTGTTTTTTTTCACTATGTTTTTTAACCCCTATAGTCTGGATGGATACCTTCTTTGGTGTTTTGTTTAAGTATTGGTTTGTTATAGAAATATACAACATCGATGAATGAGAAATGAGAACTTGGTACAACAGATTATCAAACAGAACATAAGAACATAATAAATCCATGTGTTCTTTAACTAGATAATAAAACATGAATGCCCAAGTATTCAATTTCATAAGGAAGAGCTATATTCCTGAAGATCTGGAGGGAGTTTCAAAACTGGAGGATATTTTCTTCGGCTTTCACAAATCATGATGATACTATACAAGGGTAGACCAGTTGATCTAGTATATCCACCAAGGGATATCTACAAAAGCTATCATAGGAGGAACCATAAGCAGTGGGTGATCATTTCTTATTTTGGGTCATAACATTATAGTGAGGTAGTACGAAGATACTGTATCTCCTAAGGAACTTAATAGTCAAAGTACAGTGGGACTCTAAAAAGATTGGACTAGGATGGTCCCAGGTGTAACCACCTGCACCTGCAGCATATAATCGATGATTAGGGAGACTAAACAATCATGACATGGAGTAGTATTTTACCTGTAACCTTGTAAATGCTTTTATTTCTATTATATTTATATTCCACTACAATTGGTTGAGGTAGTTTTAACCAGCTATAGAGGCTGGATATTAAAAGAATATTTTTTCAAATATACCACAAATTCACCCCCCCCCCCAACTTAGTGATATGATCAACCTGGGCTCTACAGAATATTATTGTCTACCACCAACATCAAGCCACTATATGATTACTTATCATAGGTTAATTTTTATTTAGTCTATTGTTTGTTATAATTTGATTAACAATGGATATATAAATTCACTTAATATAATTTTATTCTGACACTAAATAGAGTCTTGGTAGGTTAAATCATTGAGGGAGTCAAAAGAGAAGAGTATAACATTCATAAGGTATAAGGAAAAGAAGAATGAAGAATAAAATATGAGATGAGGGATCTGAAAGAGAAAACTCCCTCTTAATAAGGTGAGTGTTGGGTTTGAAATTAGAAACCCAGTAAGGTCCCAGGGAAATAATGATATGAATTTAAGATTTAAGTGTCTTATATTACCATTTTAATTAGAGACATAGAGGTTACAACTGTTGTTTCACCCATAAGAGTTTAATAGATGCCCAAAGCATTGGGTGGGAGCCTACAGTAACCCATCAATTTTAGTCAGCCTCCCTATATTCATTTTTCTCTAATCAACACCTGTTAATTCATGACCATAGTTAAATTATATAAAAATTCACATGAAAACCTTTTTGTTAATTAAAATCAAATTTTATAATACATAAGGAATTACACATAAAATTGCACGGTTGAACCACATCTTAAAAATGTTGGTATATTCTTGAGTTAGAAATCAACCAACAGAGAAGATGACATTATTTTTTGTGATTTTAAATGAAAATGGAATGAAGAAGTAATTTTATCTCTTAAAATAAAATATAGAACACTGAATATGGACTGATACGAATCTACAATAAGAAATACAGTTATTTATAACAAGATATTTTAATGAGTGAAAAAAATCATTTTATCAATAAAAGAATAAGCATAAATGGTAAATTAAAAGTTGAAATTGTAAGCATACCCATGAGTAAGATAATATTATTAAATGTTGACTTGGATTTTTAGTCACAATGAAATTATGACTTTTCTGTGATAAACCTCATTTCAATCATATTAATACAAAATAACATGAAATTACAAACAACTATTACTTGTCACCCTGTTATTAAACCAAACTATAATTTAATATATGAGTTATGTACATTTAATGTGTAAGTCAAACAAAATAGGCATCACTAAATCAATATTTCCATATACAGGTACTATGGTGACTAAACCATGGTCCCTCAGATTCCATGTAAAGTGTTTATAAGTATTTAAGATAGCTTTTAACTATGAACTTTAAACCACCCAAAACATTGCAGCACTGGGAATTGAAAAAATGATGTTAACTCTATATGAGGCAATAAAAAAAACACCTAAACCATATTTATGCAAAATCGAAGCATCAAAATAAATAAACCCAAGAAACCATTCCCAGCACAGAGTACAAAAATGGAGCAAAGAAACATGGCAGGGTCCAAAATACCAGATCAATATAGAATTTATTCCCAATAGGAACAAAAAATAAACTTATAAACATGATGAACCAAAAAAAATTAGATACTAAAAATGCTACTAGAGGTTGATTGGGGAACTGAAGTAGAGAAGTGATATGCAAGAGAGAACCAGTGAACAACTGATGTCAATACGGGTATTTCGCATGTGGATGCCGATCAGGAATAGGGAGGGGGTTCGTGCGATGATATATGAGGCTGACGTCAGCCAGAAACTTGCGATTATTTCAATGGTGTGACGGGTTTCCTACAAGGAGGTCCGCGTGGAACGTTGGCCACGAGGAACGCCGACCATGAGGAACTCCGGCTAGGAACAATGAAGGGGTTCATAGGAGGAGGTTTGTGAGGAATGTTGGCCGCGAGGAACGCCGACCGTAAGGAATACCAGCCATGGGGAAGAGAGAGGTAGAGTTGGGGGAGGGGGAGTGGGTCACGGGGAATTACAGGTGGGGGGGTGTGCGGCGTTGTTTTTGGACACATAAGAGTTTTTTTATTTTTTACTTTTTTTGCATATATATTTATTTACACACACATATATAATGAAAAAAGTTAAGAATTTATATAAAAAATTATATTTTATAATAATTATGTGTTTAAGTACTTATTTATATATATTACCAATAAATATTACTAAATTATGGATATTTTTATTAATTATATATTTTTATTGTTAAAATGATATGCTTGTAATGGGTAATATATATACATATTCATTTTTTGGTAAAATATTTGATATTTTTGAATAATTTATTGGTAACAAATTGTTTTAATGGTAAAATATTTGTTGGTAATAATAACTAATAAAAACATATTAATTTATTAGTAAATCAATTGTTTGTATTATTATGATAAGACAACAGATTTAAATGTTGGTAAAAGTTTTTTTGGTATTGAACTACTAATATAAACAGATATATTTGTTGGTAAAAAAAATTGTTGGTACCTATAGTTAATATCAACAGAATTTAATATTTGTTGGAATTAATTATTTTTATAAACAAATATATTATCTATCAGTAATTTTATGTTGGTAAAGGTCACTTTTTTGTAGTGTGATATCTTTGATATTATGACCTTGACATTAAGGTGATCATTTCAAGACCAATGATGAATACCTTTTTCCAACTCGTGGCTTGGGTCCATGGAGCGCACAATAAGAATATTATTATTATTATTATTATTATTATTATTATCATTATTATTATTATTATTATTATTATTATTATTATTATTATGGAATCTAGTATCTGATGTGTCATCTTAATGTGGTGTTGGTTTTTTAACCCGTCTATAAAATTATGAACCTGATATTGAGGAAGATGTTTTGAGACCAATTTTAGGTTTTTAGTTTGACTTCTTGGATTAGGATCATGAAGAACCATTCACGTGTTATACATTGAAATGTTAATTTTTCATCATCTGTCCATTTGGGGATTGTAAATAGTATATCCCATGTATTTTTTTCACAAGTATCACTATAGTGTGATCAATTTATCTATTAATGGACATTTATGTTTAAGTTAGTATGACCGATGAAGAGAATCTTGTGCTCATCAAACCTTTTCCAGACTCAGATGTAGGGGCTCGAGTAGTCCACCTTGAATAGTTTTCCCACATATAACACTATAATGAGATTTTTTTTTGGAATCAGAGATACAACACGAGGTGAATGCATTACCTTTTCCCATTCCAATGATGGTTTAGTTAAATATCTATTTATCAATATAGAGGGTGACCCATTAACATCTTATTATTGATCAGTACAGTATGGGTGAGTTTCCTTATTCTGGTGTGAGTTTTCTATGTCAGTATTAACTATACCCCTCAATGGATTGGAGCATGTATCCCTCTGATAGGACCAAAGAAATACTAATATCCTTCATGTATTACTTAGTTGGTGTTTCTAGGTATTCTTTTGACCTATATTTTCATGGGAACCAATACCCTATCTAGGTGGATGGTTGCAGTAGGGTATGGTGTCCCCAAAATGAGACCTAGGCGTTGACCGCTAGCTATGTATCAAGATATGATTGTTCTGGTGAGGTGTAGTCTGATCGAGTGTGTATCTTAGAAAAACCTCTAAATTTATTTTTTATTAATACATGAAGAGTGTGACCTCTAGGATGAGTGTCATCAATGGAATTACATCCCGTGGAGTGTGTGATCTCATATAAGCATTTTGTGGAACCATTGAGCAAGAACCCTTGTCTAGATTTACAATTGTGATCTTTACCTTGATATTGTGTGTCGTTGTTGAGTATATCTAGATATTATTGTTATATGTGTTGTAGAAATATACCTTTGAAGAAATGATTTTTACTCTTGATGCATTATTTGGGGTTATTTTGGGATTTCCTACATGGTATTGTTATACTTACCCCATCATGGTCTCTTCTTGTATCTGTCATGTCTTATAAAGATCACCAAAAAAAATTTGGAGTCCTTGGTATACTAGAAGAATGTGTAGATAGTTTAGGCTAGATAGACTGAGGTGTATACTGGTGTTTCATTTGAAAAACTCCCCTATGTTTGAGTAGGTGGGCCTTTTCTTTCTAGTTTTGGATGGGTTTGTATATGGCCCCTTTTTACGATTTCTAGTACTTTTTTTCATACTTTGGTTCTATGATTATAGAATTATGCATGCATTTTTTAGTTGTATTATATTTCATCATTTTATGGGATTAAATATATTTTCATGTGTATATGTACTTAAGGAAAATGCCTCCAATGTGTGTGATATGCCTTCTTGATTCTAATTGCCAACCCTTGGCCTATTGAAGGCGATATTGGGGTAGTTTTGTCTTGATCCTCATCAAATCAAGTCATGAAATAATGTTATCAGAAAATTACCCATACTAAATTGTTATGACATAACCTTGGTTTAGTATTGAAGTTTGTAATTCATGTTTTCTAACTATGTGGTTTATTTTTTGGAGTAGTGAAACAGTGTTAAGGTTTTAGGTGAATTTCTCTCAGTCAAGGTTGTCCAGTGTCAGTGTAGCATGCAATGTATCCATTCACCAAGACATTAATAACCTATTTATTGACTCATTATATTTTTACACTAGTTGTAGGAAAAATATTAGTACATGCATCTTAGAGTAATGGGTTTTTTATTCCATTCCCTTATTTAGTCATCTCTCTAGATATACTCACTGACTATAGTGAATCTTGAAAGTCTTCAAGATTCTATTATGATGACATATAGTTAGGATTCTAAGGAAGAGTTGTGATGATAACCATATGATTGATGAGTTTTCAGTTTATAGACCCAACCATGAGATGTTTTTCTCTAGGTGGTTATGAAGAATTCGGGCCCCATATTGAGAAGCACGTGGATCCTTATATGGATCATGAAGATAATTGTCCATGTGTTGAGTAGTCAATATCCCCAGTAGTATTAGATGATGGTACATATAGGATTGTCATGTTATTTAAGATCTATCTATGGGTAACACTATGGTTCTATGATGAGACACACCCTTAGGTGGTAGAGCTTTGACATGAGGTAGTGGCCCAAGAATCTTGCATATGCAGATCCCAACCAATCATATGGTTACACTTGTGAACAATTTTCTTCATAGAGCAGCAACTGGCTCTAGTGGTACCAAAATATGACACACCTATGATTAGTATGAGTCATAAGATCCATAGTTATATATCACTTAGGTTAAACAGTGGGCCATACCCCCTTCTCGAGTATTGGAGGATTTGAGTGAGACTGTGGTGTGAATGTCCCATGTGGATGATAACCATCTCAAATGGTGGTTTTGGTGGAAAGATTATTTTAGGGTGATGTGGGGCATTGGTAGATCCCAGTGTTGGTGATGATTTTCTCTAGATTGTGTTGCTAAGGTTGTTGATGTACTAGTGTGTCAGAGAAACCTCTATTTGTGGTAAATAGGTGGGATAGGTAAAAATAAGTTATGAGTGGTATGAGTTCGTGAGAATTATGATCCATATAATTAAACTTTCTAGGAATTGTTTATGGTAGTCTTCTTTGATGGTAGAATCATTTCCTTGGAAATATAGTGGGAGAAAACAATACATAAGAGGATACTTATATAAATTCTACGATAGTGTTATTTTTATGTAATATCTCATGCAGACGGTCCAATAATATATCTTCTCGGATATGGGATTGATAGGGACCCTAAAGATGATGAGGTGGTATGAGTTTGAGATCCACACAGTGCGTGGATATGGTAACAGATTCTCATGGTGGATTTTTCTATCCATTATTCTGAAGTGATGTGACAGAGTAGATAACATTTTTTCAATTGATCCCTTGTGGTTTGGATAGTGTATTGTACCTCTAGTAAATAGTTTTTACCCCCCCCCCTCACTTCTTCAACAAGTTAGGGAGGTTCAACTTAGGGATATCGATTGTGATATGTTTTAGGACCAAATATCCAATGGATACAATCCTTATGGAATTCCTTGAATGAGGGTATCACATAATCCTTCTTCCATGGATGTATGGTGATTCCATTAACAATGTGAGAAGTGGTTCTAAGGAGGTTGTTTCCCTTTTCAGTAACTTCTAATGAAGGTGATGATGTACTAGGATCTCATGGAATCAATTGGATATCCAAGAGATTTTCAATAAGTTTCCAAGTTAAACTCTTGTTATTTCATCAATATATGAGTGATGACTAACAAATCTTTGTGCAGGGTTTTTAGACACTTGTGCATATAGTAGGTAGTCCTTATTAGTGTGATTTCCTTGACTATCATATATGAATGTGATACTTACTTAGAAACCTGATTAGGAAGAGTATTTGGTAATCTATTAGGGACTCAGTTGCAGTTGGGAATATTGTTTTACCCCAGCCAATTGGCTAGGTATAGAGGACCATTTAGGTTATGGTGAACATAATTCTGGTTTTCATGTTAGTTTTTGAGCCATAGCTATGCGGATCATCTACCATTGGTAGGGTTTTTATATTATGATTATTTTCATTCCATCATCGTAATATAACCTTTTCAATACCATGAATGAGAGACATTGTCGGACACTTTTATATTGGTTGATGAAAGTTGGTAATAATTAATCGGTCATAGTTTTGGTGGTAGTGATGGTTATAAAAAGTGATTTAGTTCATCCAAGGGATAATGAGGACTGGCTGATAAATGTCACGAGTTATCTATGGACTGGTGGCATATGCCTTTAGATATAGAGAGTTACATAGTTTTATCTAGAGTTGTATTCTATTTGTAAAAATTTTAGACCCTTTATTTTCCTACTACTATGTTTATTTAATGAGGCAGTTTGAAACTAAAACTTGAGGCCATGATTGATTTGGGTTTGAGGGTTTTTTTCCATATGTCATTGTAAAGTATGTATGTTCAGGAATCATTATCTGATATCGACCGGGGTGAGATGGTCTTTGAGAGTGGAGTTTCATTTTTTTAAGGAGTTAGTGAAATGGAGGAATGGTAGGAGAAATACACTTCATGGGTAAGTGTTTTACTTGGGTTATTGTTTTATGATAGCATCGAGAACCATTGGGAGAGATCATGAGAGTCGGAGAACTAGTAGAGAGCTCATTATCACCATAATTTTCTTGGTTTGTTCTCTTTAGGGAAGAAAATACTTGTAAGAGGTAATAATGTAATTTCACAGTTTTTTCCATGTAATACTTTCAAATATTTCTATGAATTTTTCTGAATCCGGGCACATAGTTGACATGGGATTCTGAGGTCTGATGTTCCCAAAATTAATTTTTTTAATATATTAAATAAACAAGTATTTTCATGTGCAGTTTTCTTTAAAAATAGAATAACTTCCAAACCGATTCTAGATCAGAAATCGAAGACCACCGTTGACTTTAGAATGTGGGGTTTATCCTTGGTGCGATATAATATTTAATGAGTGTGAGTGTTTGTGAGAAATTTATCAGGTTCACAAATAATAAAATAAAATAAAATGATTTATTTAATTTATCCTATTTGTGCAATGATCTATTTCTATTTATAAATACACTATTATTACAAATTTTCATGGTTAACCTACTAACCTTATGATTTGAGTGGATAGCATGGAAGAACATTGGTCCACATTGGGAGAGTGGATCAATGATTAGATAATCGTAAGGAATGCTAACGATTGTGCTTATTGTGGATCTCATTAATGAAAACTACATGTGATAATTCTTGATTAGTGATTGATCCAAATCAAGGTAGGAAGTTTGTTTTGTGTCTTTATCCCCATTTTATTTACCTATGATGAAAGTGAATTAATCTCCTAAAAAATTAATTCTTAGATTGATCATTTGTTATGGGTAATTTCCTTATCTTCATAGGGTATTGAAATTGATATTGCTTTCTTTTACTTCTTTCTCTTTATTCAATGTCCTGCGACAATGGATTGAGGCCAACATAAACAATAGTCAAGGCCTGATCCTGATGTTTGTATTTTCTTCTTTTATCTCTCCATTATACATGCAGTTTTCATGGAAGGACATGCTTATTCAACCAGTATAGATCAGCTGGAAGTACACAATGTTTTGGTGGTAGGTATTTTAATTATAGCCACATAAGTACCAAGTTATTTATTTGATTCTATATCTTGATTATATTTTATATCTTACATGCTTTTTTTGAAAATTAGATATTTATATAGAAAATTAAAAATGTGGCTTCCAGTAAAAAAATCCTAGTGGAAGTCTCCCTAAAACAAGTATATTGTGTGTTCTTTTTCTGGAACAAAAAATTGAAGTCATGAATTTAGATTTGGATTTTGGATACATGATAGAGGGATGACGATGAATACATAAACCCTACTTTGGATTGGGTATTAATGGTTTGATATTTGGGTTGAGTGGATCCCTCTAGAGGGACATTAGAAAAGAGAAATAGGTGAATGAGAGGTGGGATTGGGGACATGCAGTTGTTATAGATAGATGCAGATGTTTTTTTGGTAAAGAATGGCTAGAATATGATTTCTTTCCAGTCATGTAAGTTGGTTTGTTTTAATATTATTTTTAATAATAATAACATGTGGTGTATAATATTATTTTTACTAATAATAATATGAGATATTTTTTATTTTTTTAATGATGTTAATATGGAATATTTATTATTGTTCTTAATTATAATAAAGAAGATGAAAAAACGGGGTGTCATCATAATGAAGAAGAGGGGGTGTGTAAAGCATCCTAATGCATGGGAGAATTTATTATAAAATAATAAATTTGATAATAATAATAGGAAATTAAGGAATTTATGAAATAGAGAGGGATTAAAATATAATTTTGCATGGAGAGTGGGAGTTGGGGTGCATGAATGATTCTTGTAGAGGGAGATACAACATTAAATAATCTATTCTTATATATATGAACCCCTATATATTTTCACTATTCTGATAATAATAATATTAAAATAAATTAATCTTTTAAATAGAAGGGAGAGGGTGCACCTAATAGAGTGGTGGGAGTGAACCTATAGGGGGAAACTCTTGATCGTGGAAGGTTTAAAAATATAAATAAATTATAATAATAATAATATAAGATATTTTTATTTATTATTTTTTGTTATAAAACTTTAATCAGACCATAACATATTCATATAATGTCTGTTTGATGCATTTTCAACAAATTTGTGACCAAGATATCGGGGCGATCATTTCCAGATCAGTTATGGATAACTTTTTCTAACTCATGGATCGGGTCCATGGGTCACACAATAATAATAATAATAATAATATTATTATTATTATTATTATTATTATTATTATTATGGAATTTAGTATTGGACGTATCTTCTTCATATGGTTTCGGTTTGATAATCCATCTGAAAAATCTTGACCCTAATATTGAGGAAAAAGTTTTGATACCAATACTAGGTGTTTAATTAGACTTCTTGGCTTAGGTCCATGAAGTACCATTCATATATCAAATAGTGAATTTTGAAAAATTCACTAAATTTCTGTGAGGGGAAAGTAAATAGTCTATCCTGAGTATTTTACCATGATGATTACTATAGTGTGATCCATTTTTTCGTTCATGTCTGTTTGCAGTAAAATATAAGTGGATTTATGTTTTGGCCTATTAAAACAATGAATATCCTAGTGCGGTCAATTAGTATTTTATATACTCAAATATGGGCACTTGAGTAGTCCACCCCGAATAGTTTTCCTATGTAGAACATGGTGATGGCCTTTATTTTTGAATTATATATATGAATTGAGGTTTTATAAGTGAGATACTTATTTTAGAAATGATTAACAAGTATTATTTGACTATGTTCCTTTAGTCCATTCCTATGAGTTTTCAGGGCATCATCAGTTAATCATCAAAGAGGGTTACAATTCAACATCTTCTTATAGATCAATGAAGTGTGTGTGAGATACCTTCTTCTAGTGTGAGTTTCCTCATTTTTCTAGAACTATACCCCTTAGTAGAATGGATAATGTACCCCTATGATAGTCCTAGAGTGATCCTAATATCATTTGTGTATTCTCTTAGTGGGGTTTATTGGTATTAGTATGAACTATATTTAAAATAGTGTCAATACCCTATGAAAAAAGAAGGTTTCTAGTAGATTATGGTGTCCCCCTAGTGATCCATCAACATTGAACCCCTATATGTGTATCAAGATATGATATTTCTGATGAGTTGTAGATTGATAGAGTGTGTATCTTGGATAAACCCTCTTAGTTGTTTTTTTTTCAAGACCTAATGAGCATGACATCTAGTATTAGTGTATTAAGTGGTATTATATCTTTTAGAGTGTGTTCTTATAGAAAAGAATTTTTTGGAACCTTCGAGAAGGAATCTTTGGATGGATTCATGTTTTTGACCATTAAATTGAAATTTTTTGTCTTTTCTTAGTATATTTGGATATTCTTGTTATATGTGATATAGAAATATAACTTTGTAGAGATGACTGTTACTCTTGATGCTTTGTGCTAGGTTATTTCAAGGTAACATTAGGGTATTTTTATAATCCTCCCTATATGGGATCTTCCCACATGTGTCTTGTCTTATGTAGATGATATTTATTTTCGGGGGTATGTGGTGTACTAAGAGTAGGTGGATATAGTTTGGGCTAGACAGACTGAGGTGTATACTAGTGTTTCATTTTACAATAGTCCCCTTCATGTAAGCAAGCGGGACTTCACTTTCTAGTTTTGGTTGGGATTTTATTTTTCCACTTTTTTCAATTTCTAGTAATTTTTTCATACTCTGGTTATGGGATTATATATTTGGTCATTCATTTTTTATTTTTTTTACATTTTATCATTGTATATGCTTGAATATGTTTTTGTGAATACATGTACTTAAAGAAAAATGTCTCCCATCTGTGTGATATGCCTTCCTAGAACTAGTCTCTATCCTCTGAAATATTTTAGGAAGGCATGGGTTGTTACGTCTTGAGCCCCTTTGGGTCATTTCATGACAACTATATCTCATTCCACTAAAATCCATTGGAATTTTAGACATTTAAAACTATGATGAGATTGTCTGTTTTTTCCTTCAGGTTGATATGGTGATTGGAGATGCTAATTGATATTGTGGGATTAGAGATAAAAAAGAAGAAAATTGAGTTTAATATGGGAGGATTGATATATAAATCCCATGGAATCAAGAAAACCCAGCATCTGATGTGTTAAAAGTGCAGGAATAAGAATCTTGGGAAATGTCTTAAGGGAAACGAGAGATACTTCAAAGATGTAAAATAGTGGAATTTGGAGAATAATTACTTAAAGGATGTGAATAAGACCAAAATTAAAGAATAATAAAGGAAATTTCAGATCAAAACTTAGGTTATAGTACCATTTTTCAACTTCAAGGAACACATATATTGTGTGATCCAATTCCCAAAGCCAATGGTTTTGAGAGACAATCAATGAAAAAACCACCAAGGCATCATATAAGAAGATATTATACCACTGCTATTGAGGTGGACTCAAAAAATGATGTGGTGATAGGTATGATATTTATTTATTCCAAATAAAAAACATAATTTTTTATTTTGGTTCTATACGTTCTTTATATCCTGTAAGTTTAGTAGAAATATTCAAACTCTACCTCATAATATGAAGGTTGAGTTATATATGAGAAGAAAAAATGGGGAAATTATTGTATCTAAAGTATATAACTCCACATCTATCAATTTATTTTGACTAAACTACCCAAAAATATCATCTTACTTCCATTATTGGAGTTTGATTATATATTGTTCATGTATTTTTTATCTATGTATAAAGACAACATTAACTGTCTAGAAATGGATATCACTCTTCCCATCCTGAGGCATCCTCAAATTCTATACAAATGTATGTAGGGGGTGGATATAATCTAGAATATTCTTCTCAAGTATAGATTCTATTAAATTATGAGTAGTCAAATCTAGATCAAATGATTGAGATAAAGAAGAGTATCTTTCTTGAATACATTCCCATTGTGAGGGACTAAATTGATGGGTTCCCTAAAGAATTTATGCATCTTCCTCCTAAGTTAGAGGTTTATTTATCAATTGTACTTACACTTGGATCTATTACCAAATAAAATAATCCTTACAGAATGGCACTATTGAGATGGAATAAATTAATAATCAGTTGTAAATAATCTAGAAAAAGGTTTCATACTGCCGAATGCTTCACCATGTGGTGTGCCAATCCTCTTCGTCAAGAATAAGTATGGATTAATGTGAAACTACCTTGATTATCATGAGCTCCAAGAAAACATGATATATAATAAGCATCCCATACTATGGATAAATGACTTGTTTATTCAACTATGTGAGGAGAATTATTTCTCTAAGGTGGACGTTTGGTTGGGATATTTCCAATTAAAGGTGATGAAGGAAGATATTTGCAAGACTACCTTTCAAATAAGTTATAGACACTATGAGTTCATAGTGATTCCCCTAGTAACCACTAATACTCTAGAAATTTTTATGGACTTAATGAATAGACTCTTTAGATATTACCTCTAAAAAATTTGTCTAGTCTTTATAGATGATATTCTGATATAATTAATGACTAAGGAGGAAGATGAGGAGAATTTGAATATTATGATTAAGACATTGTAGATGGAGAAACTATATAAAATTTATAGTAAATATGAGTTCTTGATGGAGTAATTAACTTTCTATGGTCATGTTATCACCTACAAATGGATATCATTGGTCCCTTCTAAGACAAATACAATTGAGGAGTGGCCCAAGACAGAATATATAATGGAGATCCATACTTACATTGGTCTATCTAGGTATTACCAAAGATTTTTGATGAAATTATCAAGATTTTCAAACCCACCAAACATTTCTAACTTAGAAGGAAGTAATGTTTTTATATACTAGTGAAAGTGAAGTATACTTTAGAGAGTTGAAAAATAGGCTTATCTCGACACCACTACTTACACTAGCGACAAGTGGGGAACTATTTGGTATACAATAATTTCTAAAAGAATGTATTATGTTGTGTACTGATAGAAAATGATAAAGTGATATCATACACCCCAAAGAAACTATAATTTTATGATAAAATCTATCCTATTCATGATTTAGATTTTGTGGATGTGATCATCGCATTGAATATTTGGTGTCATTCTATATATGAGGAGAAGTGTGAGATATAAATTGATCATAAGAGTCTCAAATATATATTCACATAGAAGGAGATTAATATTCACCAGTTAAGATGGTTATTTATCATCAAGGACTATGAATTATCAATCCAATACCATCCTAGTAATGGAAATAAGTGAAAAATGATCTTTCTATAATGGATATTGCAACTTTATCATTGATTAGAATTTAGAAGGATTCAGTATTCTTTGACATAAAAGGGATGTTCATGGGAATAATGAGGGAGGGAACATCATCATTACTTTCTAAAATGATTTTTAAACCATCCCATATGAAGAAGATAAATTATTATAAAATAAATGAAGTGTAAATTAATAAGAAGGTGGAATATATTAGAAATGGGAAATCATTGGAGTTCAAAATTGACGAGGAAGGAATCATAAAATTTTGTCCACGACTATGTGTACAATAAAATCTCGAGACAAATAAAGAGATCTTCAATGATGCACATAGCTCAACCTTCTCCATCAACCCAATATGCATAAATATATATCTAAATATCTAAAAACACTATTAGTGGGAGTTTTTGAAGAAAGAAATTGATGAATTTACATCAAATTTCCTAGTATGTTATTAATTTAAGGATTAAAGGAAAATCTATGGGAAGGATGTAAACCTTATACATACCAACATGGAAATAAGAAAACATCACCATAGAAATTATCATTATACATCCAAATAAATCATGATAAATAATGAAATATGGGTTTTTGTTTTTCATATTACAAAGACTGCTCACTTCATTACAAATGGATAGAACTTATCACTCTATTAACTTTCACAGATATACATCACAGAAGTGGTGAGGTTGTATGAGGTACCATTATTAATTGTATCTTATATTAGATATTTATCTAAATGTTTTAAAAAAGACTCCAATATTATATTAACAATGATATGAACTTCAATACAACTTATCATCCTCAAACTTATTTCTAATATAAGTGTAATATTCAGATAGTGAAATATTTGTTGAGTTCATACTTGATGAACTTCAAAGGAGGAGGGTATCGATATCTTCCACTGGTCAAGTTCTCCTACAACAATATTTTCTATTCAAGAATACAAATGGATCCATACGGATCCCTTTATGAGAAGAGATTTTGAACACTTGTATTATGTGATTAAGATGGTGAACATAATCTATTGGGACCAAAATGGCTGAAGAAATGGAAGAAAAGGTGAAGATGATTCAGCTGCACATTAGGGAATCCCAAAGATGATATAAGAGCTATGTAGATAATCGTCATTAAGACTAAGAGTTTGAGGTCAATGATAAGGTATTATTACACATATCTCTATGTAAGAGTTTTATTATATTTTGGAATAAATAAAACATAAGTCTTAATTACATCAACCCCTTTGAGATTCTTGATCATGTTATATTCGTGTCCTATCGACAATCACTTCCACCAACCATGTATCAAGTAAATGATGTATTACATGTATCCTTCTTGAGGAAGAACATACCAGATAAATCACATGCACTGAATTCAGAGGTGATGTTTCATGAAAATGATCTCTCTTATGAGGAGAATATGGTGAAGATCTTGTATAGTAAAGACAATTTTCTACGCAACAAGAATACTCACCTAGTCAAAGTGATATAGTGGAACCATAAACACAAAGAGGCAACATGGGAACCAGAGGAATAGGTGAAGGATAGGTACCCTCGCCTGTTTTCACCATAGAATGTAAAAAAATTGAGGGATAAATTTCATTAGGGGGGAGAATGTAACAACACAAAATTTGTTTTTAATGGAATTCCCCTTCTTACAATTATGTCATAAAGCTAAAAAATCATCTAGATAACCAACAAAAAAATTATTCTCATTAATGAATAATGATAAATTTTTCATAATATAAACCAATAATATTTTAAAATATTATAGCAGGACAATAAATAGAAAATAAGATAATAGGAATAGGAAAATTTGCAACTACTCAATCCACCAGAATTAGTACACTCACAAAAAAAGATGTGGAAATAAAACATAATATTAATAATAAAAATTTCAATTTGAAGAGAATATATAAGTGAATGAATAATAAATCAAATAACAGGTATTTATATATATTAATTAACCTATATGACCGTTATAAATCTGATTGTTGGAATAGTAGTCTAGCCATTGGAATAGTAACCTAACTATTAGAATAGTAATCTGACTGCTAGGAATTATAGTATGACTGATAGAATAGTAAACTCACCTATGGAAATGTAAAATAATATTTATATATCATATAAAATTAAAATGTTATATATTTAAACCATGTTAAAATAAAAAATTCTTTTAAAATGCGAAATTAAATATAGGAATTTTAATAAAATTTAAATATTTTATTTCCAATTTTATAATTAATATAATTATTAAAAATAAAAAATAATAATAAAATTTATTCATAAATTAGTATTATTTTTATTATAATTCTAAGATAATTTTTTGTGACCTTAATTAGTTTTTAAAATGATCAAAAAATAGATTGTAATTTTATAATTTGTATTTTGAAAATAAATGATTATTTCATTTAAAAAAATAAATTTCACATATTTAGAAAATTAATTTCATAAAATGGATTCCAATTATGAAATCTACATATTGAAAAATTCTTAGGTTTAATTTTTTATATTTTTCTAAAATAGTTGAAATTTTGGTGAATTTTGAAATATAATAATCTACAGTATTTAACATTATAAGATAAATACAAGAATTTTTGAGTCATGGATTATTTAATAACCCATTATATTGAACCCTAATTCACTATTTACTATATTTATTCATAGTAATTAACATTATGGATAGTCTTGATCCAAAATAAAAAACTAATGAATATAATAAAAAAAATTACCCCTCTCCTCCCCTATTAATACCACCCCTCACTAGCCCTTCTACTCAAACCATATAAGCCTTATATACAGTTAATATTATGTACCATTACTTTCCAAATCATCTTCCCCATGTTTAATAGCTAATGGTCTCAACAAAATGCCAATTCCATACTCCATAAGGGGTCTTTCAAGGAGATTATATTCAAGCAGTAACTTTCTTAAACAACCACTTTTAAATTACATTCTTCTCCCCATATCCATAATACATCAAATAATTATTACTATAGTATCATTTATATATTTTAAATTTATATTTCTAATTTAATATCTTAAATCCACCACTTCTAATCATTTCCTCTTATTCAAAGAAATGAAATCATTGTCCAAATTATGGCAGTTTACCGTCTCTGTGGATAACGAGTTTTTGTTTTCTATTACCACATTCAATCCTGGTCATAAAACAAGTATTATGGTTAAAAAATATTTTAAAATTTATATTATAACTTTTTTCTTGTTTTGGAACTAATATATAGAGATAATATTATATAAAAGAAAACTAGTTCATGATGATCGAAAAACTATGAAAATAAACTAAACATTTATCATTAAAGTTTTATCCAGTGACTAATCGTCATACCATAAAAAATTATATATGGAAAATTTTAAACATATGTAGTTGAATAAATACTATATAATTTCACATCTATAAGTTTATTCAAATTTTACAAGAACTGACAAAATTATATAGAAGTGAACCGATTTTGCAACCATGAATTGAACGCTCCGAGAAGGACAAAATTAAAATTTATAACTCATCTAAAAGGCCATAAATGAACTAAATAAAATTATAATAAATAAAATATATAAGGAATATTATTTGAATTATGTAATTAATGGGTCAAATTTTATTATCCATGACATTAATTTGAAGTGTGTAGCACATTCAAACATAAGTTAAGGGATCTCTCTAAACCTCCATTTTTTCTTTTGGGTTACGCTTTATCTCTTTGTACCCAAATCTATTTATAAATAATTCTTATATAATTGTCATAAATTATTTTTTTATGTTCCAAAAATTTGTATATATCTCAATTAATCTTTCATTTATGGTGAAATACATGTCTTAAGAGGTTCCATTCCCAATTCCACTCGATAAGCAAGCCTGGTTAAAGGGAACTTCTCTATTTCTTACCCATTTTGAAGCACAATCCATAAACTATTTCAATCCAAAAATATTTTTCTAAAATAACTCATTTTATCATGAAATACAATTTTATTTAATTTATGGTTTTATAAAAAACAATTTTGACTTTCTCCTCTTTAAATACTCTTTAATATTTTCCCTTAAACCGCATTAATGTGGCTCATTTATAAATTTTCCTAAACACTCTTTTTCATGTATTGACATCAGTTGGAAATAATTATTCATGAAATATTATTATTTTTTACTTTATTATTTTCCATAAATTTTTCAATCCATTCCTTGATTGATACCATTATTATACAACCTTTGGTTATGAATTATGACATGATTATGATGCTCATTTCATTCCATGGGAAACATTTATGTTTATTCCTTATATTTTATTTCTTATTGTGGAAGATATATTACTAAAAATATTATTATTCATGAACCTAGATAGTTATCTTATTTATTGAGTAATTTTTCAGTATCCTAAGACTTTATATATGGTATTATGGGGTAAACCTAATCCATTACAGGACATTGTCCACAATGTGATACCATCTTGGTTGTTGGACATGACTCATGTTTATGTCATGTTATATGTTTCTACCAAATTTTTATATTTTGATGATCATGTGATTTCATTTTATATGCTATATACCCATATGTTTATTCTTTCACCATGCCTTTTATGTTACCATGTTATTCCTTACTATTCTATTTAGCTCATCCCTTTTGACTATGTATTCCAAAGGTTATACTATAGAGTTGTAAGAGCTCAAAATAATTTAGGAGATCATTGTGTAGAATAATAAAATATGTTTTATTCTAGTTTTTGGTTTTTTAATTATGTACCTAGACTTCCAAAGATACTTTACTTTTTGATCATTGGTTTATATTTTATGGATAATTAGGATTAAAATTCTATAATAGTATGTGTAAAATTATAGTATCACTATGTTATACTATAATGAAAAGTATATGAAACCTTCTTTTCATTATTTATGATATGATGAATATTTTTTTATCTTTTGGAACTCATTGGTATGATTTTAAGTATTTCATGGGTGGCCCTAAAATATAGATCCTTCCAATGCATTGGGTAAATATTAATATCTCATAAGATCAAAAAGAATAGAATGATGAGTGAACTGAGTTCAGTAAGGTACATTTTCCACTATGATAGTATTGAGAGTTAACCTTGACTACTATGATGGTTTGGGTTGTGAAACCATTCCACTATGTTAGTTTTGGCATTGAGCCTTTATAATTAATGAAATTAATTTCTATTCTTATGTGTATTCCATAAATCTATATATTATTCCAATGTTATACTATCATGGGTTTGGTTCATTGATTTTTTATTTATATCTTATGAATTGACAATATTTATTCCATGAATCATGTTTATATTCTATGATATGTAGGGTATGGTTTCAAAATTTTATTCTCATATTCTGATACCCTTATGTCCAAGTTATGTTGATATCTCCCTTATTTACCCATGCTAAGTTTTTAAGCTCACACTTTATTATATATCCTTTTTCCCTAGGTTTTTAATAAAGATATTATTTATGATATATATAAGGATGGTTCTAGTTATGATAAATGTATTGAGGGATGATATAGTTCACTTATGAACCAATTGTCTATGTATCCATGTTTCCAAAGATACTAGACATATATGATTTTATCATGGATTGTTTTTTCATGTAATGAATATTCATATAATAAAATGTGATATATATGTATGATAAGTGTGGGTATCTATATAACCATTCTAAAACTACAATTAATATTTTTATATATTAAATTTTATTATAAAATATAATTGAAAAAAAATGAAGAAGTGATGACCACTACCAGTATGATAATACCCATTGAAGGCCATTTATTATATCTTATAAGGGTGATGGAATCCCTTGTATTTTACTATGACTAAGCAGGAGATGATATTCAAAAATTGAAACTCGGGTGAAACCATTTATGAGAGAAGTTCAAGATCATAGTGATCACTTCCCAAACTATGTTTACTAAACCACCCTAGGAAAGTAGCAACATCAAATACCTTACCCCTAGGATGTACTCTTGTGAAAGGGAAATCTATATAGACCATAGTAGAATGAATTTTTATATTTTATTTTTAATAAAATATTAATTAATTTTATCTAATTTTATTATTAATTTATATATACACATGATTATATATTGAGTTTAAATTTTTTTATTTATTTAGATATAAAGAAACCAAAATTCTATTTTCGGGAATATATATATATATATATATATATAGTTTCAATTAAAACGCCATTTTGGATAAATCCCTGAATTTTTAAATTCATATTAGTTTTATGAAATAGTTTTGTTAAATAATATTTATTTAAATATAAATGATAATATAATTTAATGATGTCCCATATAATTTTTAAAAGGGTCAGAAAGTGTTAGTGTTTTGAAAACTATTATTTTTAATAAATAAATACTTTTATTTAAAAGGAAAAAATTATTTATTTAGAAAAAAAATCGGTAAAATAATTACCCTTTTTTGAAATCATATTTTCAGAATAAGATTGTGGTGAATTTTTCATAATTTTATGAAATAATCAAATATTTGGGTAATAATTAAATATGGTATTAAAATACACCATGTATTGTGATGTTATAATATCTCAAAATTGATGTAATATACAATAAAATGAATTAAAGATAAAAAAATATTTTATAGCTACAATAAATTGTATTTAATGTTACTTTATTAATTTTAAAAACCTATAATGAATCCTCCAAATATTTTATTATATTTTAATGTTTTCTAAAGCAATTATTTATAATGATGACTCAATTCCACCTCATGTATGTTTTTATATAAATTATTTTAGTTCTCAAAAAATATAAAATATTAGAATCCACTTATCTTTTGTTGAAACCTTGGAAAAAACCATGGGAAGGTTTGTGGTTTTGATTATTTTATTACTTAGAGTCCAAAACCTAGGTTTAGAAATTAATAAATAATTCTGATCACTTTTTTTATAAATAACTACACAACGATGAATTCATCTTCACATAAAACTCATTTATAATGAATTTACTCCTCCTATCTCTCTATAAATCCTTATCAATGTTCTCTCGGTCTATTAAGAATCTCATCCCAATCATTTATAAGAACCCTCTAAAAGTAGGAAATTATTTCATCTTCCTTTTTATTCAAGTACTTTATTTATACTATGGATTTTGGATTCTAATTTTTTAGGTTTTATTGTGTTTTCACTCATCCCTTTATGTACCTTATAATTCTCAAGTAAAGAGATACCATGTCATGACATGCCTTCTTTAAGATGAGGGGTGGGATAACAAGATGTTGAGACCTTCCTTCCTTAATATGAAGGAGAGGTAATGACCCCTGAGTCCCACCTCTAATAGGCCTCAAGATGGAAACTAGTACCAAGGGTATAGAAATATCACAAAAAATGGAAGTCATTACCCTTTTATTGTAATCAATATCAAGATACAATATGTATCAACCTCAAACAAATCCAAGACAAATATATATAAAGAAACCCAAATCCACCCCACATACATGTTTAAAGTAAAACTACTAAAAATAAAAAGGAAGCTTCAAACTAAGTACCAAAATAAAACTAAGCAGTGACACAACAACCATCCCCAACATCTGAGATATCGAGGTCCATTATGGTCCACATAATCTCCTTGAAACCTAAAAAAATATTATATAGGTAGGGTGATCATAAATGTATACTCATTAGGAAAAAGCCAAATTCTCTCATGCACAAGTGGAAGAAGCATACTAATTCCATTGTGAGAAAATAGGAGAAACTCAAAAGCACATAACAAGGTATACTATCCACCCCAACCTCATCAATTCATGATCAAAAAATAATGCAAGTCAAGTAAAGTAAAGTATAAGCACATAGATATTTGGGTACCTCGCTCCACTTCCCACTAATTAACTGTTCATCCCTAACAGAAAATGTCATGAACATACCATGCTCTTCAACAAGCCCCACTTTCAACCTACCCACACACACCTAGGCCATAACAACATCACATCTTGCCTATAGATACCTGGGCCACAACAACTACATGCCTCACCCAAAAACACCTAGGCCTCATCCCGAAGACACATGGGAAACAAACCTCCTCTCACACATCCAATACCATAGGTCTAGTATTAAACCTCAATCCATTACAGCTTTCTCAAAGAGTATTGTGAAATAAATTCCTAGAAAAAGGAGTAGGGTAAAGTCAATAATCATCCATCCATCCTCCCACCAAGATGTTGGGAAAGACACCCTCCCCCAAAACAATGGGGGTGTTTGATGCAAAGTGCTCAAAATGGGTGGGGTGTGTGTAGAAAACATAAGGAACTAAAAGTTTAAATATATAGGTAAAAAACACTTCTCCCATACTATGGTATTCCAAACATACAACCATCCCACTCAAAACCACATTTTCTACTAGCCCTACATGCACATACCACCATGAACGATGGTCACTTGAACGTTGCTTCACTGCAAGCCCCAACTCAAAACATACCCCCATATAATTCATTTAACCAATTATCATTCTGAATTATCAAATCATTCATTTATTTATTTCCAACCCTACTCGGGAAACTTCCAAACATAGCAAACATTATAAGGTGAAACAACTATACCAACCACTTCTATGTCAAACAAAGAAATAAACTACTGAAAATGTTCTTCAAATTTATCCATCCCAAATCATCCTCTCACAACCAAACCTGACATCCTTGCTACACAACAACACCACACCCATCACACCCATAAACATGAAATTATGATATAACCTAGTACTTCAAACTCACTACCCAACCACTACCCATATGTAATCCCACTGTATAAAAATTTCATCGATTCCACAATTAATAGAACTCTCCGCCTGAGATACCATCACACAACCTGTATCGTCCCATACACACAGTCACACCCCCATCAATATCACTACATTACCAACATAGACACAAGGCTGAACATAACAACATGCATCACACAGCCACACTAACAGTGAAAAGTGTATTCAGATTTAGCACCACTTGTTCTTTAATTCCACTTGATAAAATATGGGTGACATGGAATAGATTAAATCTTGGGTCATCCATTTATTTAACCAAATATATGTGATCAAACAGATTCAAATTCATATATTAGTGATTCAAAAATCATATAGGTACACAAACAGAGGCCTCCAATAGCCATGATTTTCTGAAGAACACAACCCACATGACTCACAACATGAATCAAGGATAACATATAAAAGAAAGAGATTAGCATCATCTTCCTGGCCCCTCATTTATTACTTTTTATTATATTTGTTAAATTTTGATTCATATTTTATCACAAGGAGACATCATTATAACCACCCCACATGATACAAAAATTAAAAGAGATATGAAGGAAATACCTACTTAGAACAACAGGTAACCAACAATTATTACTTGCACCAAAATAGGGGGTGCATGAGTAGTAGGAAAACTCAAAGAAAACTAGAATCATGGCTATAGAAAAACATAAAACTCCATGGGAATGGAAGTTTCTAGGTGCATGAAGAAAAAACAAAAACACACTGGGAAGAAAAGGTCTCATCTTAGAAAATTTAGATCCTATATCAATGGAAGAGAAATGGTTTCAAGGGCCATTAAGGTTGAATCCTGGACAAGACCATGTGGTTCGATTATTTCAAAGTCCCCGAAGCATTAGGATATTAAATATATAATTAATATCATTTTAAATGCCTTTATAAATTCCCAAAAAAGGTTTTAAACTTGATTTATGTAAAATAAAATATAGTAGGGAAAAACTAGAAAAACTTGGAAAACTGTAAATAAATCACCGATGGGTGAGTCACTGATTTCAAGCCACCAATATTGAGCCACTGATAGCAAGTCATTGATGTTGAGCTACTGATGTTGAGATATTGACATTGAGACACTGATGTGGCCTAAAGATGCATGAATCGCCAACACCCTAACTCACTAATGTCCTAACTCACTGACGCTCTAACTCACTAATGCCCAGACTCACCAATTCCCTACCTCACTGATGCCCTAACTCATTAACGCACTGAGTCATCGACTCCTTGACTCACTGACGCCCTGACTCACCCATGCCCTAACTCACTAACACCCTGACTCACTGATGCCCTAAACCTACCAACTCCCTCTACCTACCTATCCCTTGACCTAGCGACACCCTGACCTAGTGACGCCTCGACCTACTGACACATCGACCTACCGATGCCCTTGACCTACCGATGGAAAAACTGGAAATTTGGAAAACTCTTAAAATGAGATACTATTGCCTCCCAAAACACCCCAAACACTAGATTTTGAAAAATTAATGGACCATGGAGGTTTGTACCATTACATTAGATACCTCTCAAATAATTCTCTCCCATGAGAATTCAAAATTAAACCTAGAAGAAATAGAGGTATGAACAACCACCCCCATAAGATACCTCTCAATAATAAACCACCTCGCTGGAGTGAAACCTCAACATCCAAGAACACCTCCTCTATAATTTTCCAACCCAACAATCTCAAGACATACCACACAAATACCAAAAGTTACACCTCCCAAACATATGAATCAGGGAATTCCTTCCCCCATGTTAAGATACTATCCACTTTGGGAAACACTAACTTCCCCACAAAGGTTTCATCACATCTAAATTAATACTTCTTTATTAGGGATTAGGTCCTCACCTCCTCATATGTCAGGACTTTATCATATGTTACGTAACAAGAAAACAACTCATATCATATTAAACAAGGTTTAACCATTACATCACAAAGAAAAACACAACGATCAAAACTCAAAACAACTCCAGGAACTGGGAATGCAACTGCATATCTCTCTCCCAAGTACTCTTCCCTAGGCCACCATTCCTCCATAACACGTGAACCAAGGGAATTTTCCTTCTATGTATCACTTTTTCTCAATGATCCTAGATCTCCCCTGGTCACTCCACAAACATTGCATCTTCCTCAATATCTGACTCTCCCCAATTAATGACATGGGAGTCATTGTCAAGATACAGACAAAGCTGGGAGACATGAAAGAAATTGTGGACCCTCCCCAACTATAGTGGCAATGCTAATTGATATTCCACCTCACAAACTTGTACCAAAACCTCTAAAGGTCTGATGACATTGGAGAAAAGTTATCCCCTCTATGGAACCTTCATTTACCATGTTTAGGGAAAACCTTCAAGAATATATGGTCCCAAACTTCAAACTCCAAAGGCCTTCTCTAGCAATCAGAATATGACTTTTGTTAGTCTTGTGCTGCCATTATCCTCTCACACACAAGCTACACCTTCTTTGTCGTACTCTACACTATGTCTGGACCAAGAATTGTTGCCTCCCCAACTTCTATCAAGCACAATGGTGAACATCACAACCTCCCATATAGAGATTTAAATGGATCCATACTAATGGAAGAGTGAAAAATATTATTGTAAGAAAACTCTACCAAGGGAAAATGTCACACCTAAAACCTACTAATGTCCAGAACACATGATCGTAATAGGTCCTCTAATGTATCGATGTTCCTCTCTATTTTTCCATCCATCTGAGGGTGGAAATTAGTTTTGAGGCATAACTAGGAGCCAAAGGAATGTTGTAATACCCTAAAGACTCATGATGTAAAACATGTAGCCCAATATGAAATTATGGATCTTGGAACTCCATGAAGCCACACCACCTCATCCATATACCTCTGTGCTCAAGAATTCACTACTCTCTACTCCTTGATCGCTAAGAAGTGAGCTTATTTTGTCAATTGATCCACTAATTCAAAAATAGAATCGCATCCTCTATTTTAATTGGTTAATATTGTGATAAAATTCATCGATGTGTCATTCCATTTCCAATCGGGGATATCTAGGGGCTACAACAAACCATCGGGAACACAGTGATCAGCCTTCACTTGCTGGAACACTAAACACTTTACCACAAACTCCATCACTACCTAAATCATCCTAGGCCACTAGAACTGTTCCCTCAAGCCCCAGTACATTTTGGAAAATCCTAGTTTTATTGCTAGGGGTGATCTATAAAACTCACAAAGAACTTCCTCATGCATTGACACTCGAACAAACAACTTCCCATGAAACAACATCTGATTCTGACCATCCCTCCAGAGCATTACCCTGGTCAAAGCAATCACACATTACCTCTACCTTTGAGTCTCACCATTGAGACTCCTCCACATTTTGTCTTAGAGATTACTATACTTTCATATAAAATAGATTTCCTCTTCCACCACCCATTATTGTAACTAAGTGTAAGGCATCCAACTCCTCCATCTCCCTTGAGGCATCTGTAGATTCCTGAACCACTTCCTTCTATGAATTCCTGCTCATAGCATCGTCCACAACATTTCCCTTTCCTGAATTGTATGAGATCTCAAAATCATAATCCTGGAGAAACTCCATCCACCTCCATTACCATAAGTTCATATATTTTTGGGAAAAGATGTGCCTCAAGCTCTTGTGATCTGTGAAGACCAGAAAGCGCTCCCCAATGAGGTAATGTTGCCACAAATTTAGTGAGAACACGACTGCTACTAGTTCCAGATCATGGGTGGTATAGTTATACTCCTGGGGGCATAACTACCTAGACCTAAAGGATATCACTCCCCATTGTTGCATCAACACACACCCTAAGACTAAATGAGAAGCATCAAAAAACACTTCGAATGTAACCCCTTCCTATGGAATCCTAAGTACTAGAGAACTAACCGAATTACCATTAATATATCTGAATGTTGTCTTTCACTTCTCTCTAAACAAAAAAATGGCCTTTTCTCTTCAGATATGTCAACAAATCTTCTATCCAAGAGAAATCAGGTTTGAATCTCCCATAGTATCCTATTAGACTGAGAAAACTGTAAACCTCTACCACATTCTTGGGTGTTTCCCAAGAAAAAACTACCTAGACCTTCAATGGGTCCACTGATAAATCCTACTGAGACAACACATGTCCAAGGTAGTGGATCTCTCATGTCCAAAACTTTCACTTAGACAATTTTCCATAGAGATCGTTGTGCTGAAGGAACTCAAGGACAATCCTGAGATACTCAGTATGATCCTCCTATGACTTCAAGTAGATTAGGATTTCATTGAGGAATATGATGATGAACCAGTCCAAGAACTCATGAAAGACAGACTTCATAAGCCCCATGAACACGGTGGGTGTGTTCGTAACACCAAACGGCGTAACTAAGAACTCGAAGTTCCCATACCTGCACCTGAAAGTAGTATTCAAGATGTCACCCTCATTAAACCTCAACTAGTGATATCCATTCCACAGATCGATCTTGAAAAACCAACTCTCTCTTCTTAGGTGGTTGAAAAGATCATATATCCTCAGGAGAGGGTAACGATTCTTGATTATTGTCGGATTCAATATTTAGAAATCTATGTACAGCCTCAGACCACCATATGAATTCATTTCAAACAAGACCGTAGCACCCCATAGAGATGCATTGGGTCAGATGAAACCCTTCTTCATCAGATCATCAATTTGGATCTACAACTCCCACAACTTAGAAGGTACTATGTGATAAAGAGCCATTGAAATCGGACTATCACCGGGTTGTAAGTCTATTCCAAACTCAACGTCATGTTGAGGGGATAGATTCACAAATGCCTTAGGGAAAACACCAAGAAATTATCTATCTTATAAAACCTCCACCATATCGGTATCTATCAATCCCACTGATAGTTCAGCTAAAAATAAAATAAGAGGATCCATACACTGACTGCCCACCTAATAGCTCCAATCACCAAAGAAATCTGCATGTTGGCCTTTCATGTTTGAATACATGAATCTTCTCCATAAGTATTCGGTAACCTCATGCACTAAAAAAACCATTCGATGCCAATGATGACATCTTATGGTTGGATCTATAGCATAAATAGATCCACACTAGACTGATGTGGCCCTAATATCAGTCTACATCCCCATCAAACATCAAACAAGATGGTTTGACCTTCGACTGGTGTACTTGACACTAGGGGAATAGAAATTATCTATATGTATTATCCCATTTCATGGGATAGACTAGGTAAATTAAAGGAGTGTAAAGATCTTGAATCAAATAAGGCACAAGTAAGCATACTAAACAAAATGATCATACCTCGAATGATCTTCATCCCTACTGGAGATTCTACCTCTACAATGTGCAACTACCCATGCCCATATCCTATGCACCTCATCTGTTTTCTACCTTCATGACCACTCCATGGTAGAGATCCCTGAGGAGCACCCTGAGGTTTTACTCCTCCTACATCATCCACCCTTGGTAGAGGAGGGTCTACTATCCCTACTACTGAAAAGGCATGGCTGGAAACTGCTGTTGAGGAAAGCACTAAACCTGCCCAATTCCACCATACTGATATCAAGTTAGGCACTATCCCAGGAGGTTCTTACAACCTATGAAATAAAAAAACTTGGTCCTAGGCCCATGGGAAAAGGAAGAGGACCATATGGTCGAAAATGGAACTGTTAGGGTTGGCTCCCCGCTGGCCGAAACATGGAAGACACTGATGTCAGAGACTTTTTGTCAATGGCCTTACCCTTTGAAGAAACTAGATGACTTTCCTCTTATAGAAGTCCACCTCCTAAGTGCATAATTTCCACCACCTCAGCCTTCTTCTGAACCTCTAAGTATGCTGATAGGGTGAAGGGAGTAACTGCATACTGGAGGGAAGGATGGAGTGAATCCTCCAAACGTCTCGCCCAAGACTCCTCATCCGAAAAGTGATCTAGAGAAAAACATTAGAGATCCTTGAACTTGATCCCCAATTCCATAACTGGCATACTCCCCTAGTAGAGGGAGAGTAGCTCCTACCTCTTCTCAGCTTTTATCATGGAAGAGAGGAATTATTTCTAGAACTTCTTCTCAATGTCATCCCATGAAACATTAGTCTCCTTCCTCTTCTTAAGGTAATTTTTCCACCACTGATGTGCTACTCCCCTCATCTGGATCACCGCCAGAGGAACCCATTACTTTGTAGGATCCCGGATCAAGTTGAAATTGATCACTATCTCCTCAAGCCAACTCGATGTCTCCATGTATGAGGCACTTCCCTCATACTTTCCCAGAGTCTTCTACTAGAAAGCATAAAGAATCTTATGCCACTAATCATCCTTCACCATTGGATTGACCCTGTGTCGGTCAACCAGGTCAACTAGCTAACCCTCTACTGCTTGTACTACATGCGGTCGATGCATGAGAGCCATAGTTGAAAGGAAAACAAGGAACACCTAAGCCCAGGTGGTATGTAATTTTCTCTTAAGATTCATTTTAACTCTTTATTTATTTTAATTTCCTAAAAACCCCCAAAATAAACAAGAATTAAAGTTATCCCAATGCATGTACCTTTCCTAGGGTCTCTATCCCAAAATCAGTATAGCCTCACTTGGTCATTTCAGTAAACTCAAAGTCCTTTAATTGGATCATGGGGGCCCTAAAATCCCATGTCCTAGCCAGTCTTCCCTGGCCTAGGTCACACACCAAGATCACCTAACACTATTGCCCAACCAACACATGAAATCTTCACTATTCCTAACTCCAAAACTTTATCCTACCTCACAACCTCCCTCTGATACCATTCTGTCATGGTCCGTCTTTTCAAGGTGAGGGAAGGGATAGCAAGATGCTGAGACCTTCCTTCCTCAAGATGAAGGAGATATAATGACCCCCAAGTCCCACCTCCAATGGGCCACAGGGTGGAGACCATCACCAAGGGTATATAAATCTCTCAAAAATGGGATGAATTACCCTTTTATAGTAACCAAAATCAGGAGATAAGATGTATCAACCACAAACAACTCCAATATAGATATATATAATGAAACAAAAATCCATCCCATATGCATGTTTAAAGTAAAACTACTATAAATATAAAGAAAACTCCAAAGTAAGAACCAAAATAAACCTAATTAGTGACACAAAAACTTGTCCCCAATGTCTAAGATATTAAGGTCCATCATAGTCCGCGTAATCTCCATGGAAACATGAAAATAGTTTTATATACGTAGGGTGAGCATAAAATTATACTCAGTAGGGAAAATCCAAAGTCACCTAGGCAAAAGTGGGAGAATCCTACTAATTCTCCCCCTGAGAAAACAATAGAAACTAAAAAGCACCTAGCAAGGTATATTATCCACCCCAACCTCACCAAGGAAAACTCACCAAATAACTCAATTCATGTAAAGTATAAGCACATCGATATTTGCATACCATGCACCACTTCCCACTGATTAATTGCTCATCCCTAAAGGTGAATGTCCTAACGCTACGGCACTCTTCCATAAGCCCCACTATCAACCTGTCCCCACACACCTGAGCCACAACCACATAGCATCATGTTCGTAGACACCTGGGCTCCAACCACCACATTCCTTGCCCAAAAATACCTAGTCCTCATCTCAAAGATACCTGGGAAACAAACCACCTCTCACACAACCAATACCATAAGTCTGGTATTAATCCTCAAGCCATTACAGTCTTCCCAAAGAGTCTTAGGTAATCAATGCCTAGAAGAGGAAGTAGAAAAAAATCATTAACCATCCATCCATCCTCCCACCAGGATGTTGGGAAAGACACCCTCCCCCATAATAATGGGGGTGTTTGGAAAATAGTGATCAACACGACTGGGGTGCATATAGAAAACATAAGGAACTAAAATTTTATATATACAGGTAACAAACACTCATCCCATACTATGGGATTCCAAATATACAACTAGCCCACTCAAAACCACCTTTGATACTACCCCTACATGAACGTACCACCATGAACGATGGTCACTTGAATACTGCTTCACTACATGCCCCGACTTGAAACATACCCCCAGAAAAATCATTTAACCAATTATCATTCTGCATTATCAAATCATTCATTTATTTATTTAAATCCCTACTCGAGAAACTTCCAAACACTTCAAACATTATAAGGTAAAAAACTATACCAACCATTTCCAAGTCAAAAAAAAAGAAACTGCCAAAAACCTTCTTCAAGGTTATCTCACACAAATCATCATATCACAACCAAACCCGGTAGCCCTGCTGCACAATAACACCACACCCAGCACACCCATAAACATGAAATCATAACACAATCCAGTCATGTATCCCCGCTGCCCAACAGCTACCCAAATGTAATCCCACTACATAACAAGTGAATCCATTCCACAACCAATCAAACTCTCAGCCTGAGATATCATCACGCAACTCGTACCACCACGTACATACAATCACACCCCAATCCACAGCACCACATTACCAATATAGATGCAAGGCCAAACATAACCACCCACAGCTACACCAACAAGGCAAAGTTTATTAAGATTTAGTGTCACTTGTTCATTAATTCCTCTTGATAAAATAGTGGTGATCACAAAATAGATTCGATCCTGGTGCATCCACTTATTTAACCGAATATACGTGATTAAAAAGATTCTAATTTTTATAGAAATGATTCAAAAATCATACAGGTACCCAAACAGAGACCACCAAGGGCCAATATTTTTTAGAAAAACACAACCCACAAGATTTATGACATGGATCAAGGATAACATGTAAAACAAAGAGATCATCATCATCTTCACAGCCCCCCATTTATCACTTCTTATTATCTTTGTTAAATTTTTATTTAGATTTTATCACAAGGAGGCATCATTATCCCCACCCCGCATGATATAAAATTAAAACAGAGGTGAAGTAAATACCTACTTGGAACAACAGGTGATCAATGATTCTTCCTTGTGCCAAAAGAGGGGGTGCACAAGTAGCAGGAAAACTCCAAGAAAACTATATCAATGGCTATATCACAACACATGACTCCACGGGAAGGGAAGGCTCTAGGTGCACCAAGAGAAAATTGAAACACACTAGGAAGATAAGGTCTCAGGTTAAAAAATACATATCCTATATAAATGGAAGAGGAAAGAGTTTTAAGGACCATTAAAGTTGTATCATGACCAATACCATGCAGTTAAACTATTTCAAAGTCTTCATAACATTAAGATATTAAAGATATAATTAATATTCCTTAAAACTCTTTTAGAAATGCACAAAAAAGGCTTTAAAAATTACATCAAATAAAACATGATAGGGGATAAACTAGAAAAACATGGAAATATTAGAAATGAGTCACCAATGGGTGAGTCACCTAAAGCAAGCCACCAACACTGAGCCACTGACACTGAGCTACCTACTCTGAGCTACTGCCACTGAGAAACCGACGTGACCTAACAACACCTGAATCACTGACACCCTGAATCACTGATTCCATAACTCACCGATGCCTTGAATCACCAATGCCCTGACTCACTGATGCCCTAATTCACCAATGCCCTGACTCACAGATGCCCTGACTCACTGACTCCCTGACTCATCGACGCCCTGACTCACCAACACTCTGACTCACTGATTCCTTGAATCACTGATGCCTTGACTCACTAATTCCTTGACTCACCGACGCCCTAACTCACTGACACCCTGACTCACTAACTCCGTGTCTCACCAATGCCCTAACTCACTAACACCATGACTCATTGACTCCCTGACTCACTGATGCCCTGACTCACTGAAACCTCAACCTACCGACACCCTCAACCTACCAATGCCCTGACCTACCGATGCCCTGACTTACTGATGCCTCAACCTACCCAAGAATTGTTCTACTGATTCCTTGACCTACTTATGCCTCGACCTATCAACAACCTTGACCTACCAATGGAAAAACCAAAAATTTGGAAAACTCATGAAATAAGCTACCATTTCCTCCCAGAACGCCCCAAACACTAGATTTTGACATAGTAATGGATCACAGAGGTCTGAGCCATTACATACCACCTTTAATCATCATTAAATATTTTCATGAGACTTTATGTAAACCCATTATCCTATGAAAAATATCATGTGATTTTCCATGGTAAATTTTTTTTTGGGGAACTCCCCTACAAATTATCACTCATGTTTATTCAACTATATTTACCTATCTTTAATTAATTATCAAATTACATTTGTGTAACTAGTATTCCTTAATAATTTTATCAAAACTGGTGAAAGATATTCTTTTATTTTAGGATCTATGTGGCATAAAAATTCATTTACATAATATGAATGTAACTGGAGGGCATGAAATTATTTTTCCCTCTAATGAATTGGTTAATCATTTTATATCAAGAGATACCACATATAAATTTAGGGAGGTTTTCAAAATTACATAATGTTATGGTGTCTCAATGGTTGGCTTGACTGATGGTTATGATTTCATGTTGTTTCTAAATTACCCTGATGCTTTGATGTTATCATCTTATATCATGATTTAATGTTCATGATTATGAATCTAAACCTTCTATTTCATCACTTTATTCCTTTTGAATATTGTTTAATAATTTAATTTATGTTATTATTTTATTATTACCTTACTGCGATTCATATATCATCTATTTCTTATGTATATCCCTAGGTTATCATGTGCAACATTTGAGGATCAACATAATATAATGACATATTATGGAGTTTTTAAATAATATTTTTATATACCTATTCCATGTTGTTGTGATATATAACTAATTACTAAATGGAACAATACCAATTGATCTTTATTTATTGTGTTATGTGTCTGTTAATTTAATATATTATAGAATAATGTCCATAAAATATAAAGGTCATCATAGTTTGTATCAGAGAAAAGTATAGTTAATTTTGGGGATCTGGATTAGAAAACATTACTGAAATCCTTATGGATAAGGCCAAATATAGGAACCCATTCCTAAATATTCATAAATTATTGTGTTCTTGGTTTATGGTTACCCAAAAGTACATAAAGTTTGGTTTAGATGTACCTAGGAGTAATAAATCATAAAGGGATCATTGGTTATTAACTTTACCTTTATATAGTGAACAAAAAATATCCCTTACTACCCAATAGGTTTGAAACTATCGAGGTAATATGAATTGGTAAAATAATATTCTCATTATAAACCATTATGAAGGGACCAAAAATTCATAAGAAATTTAATTTTAGTAAATAGAACATGGATAAGATATATTGAAACCTATTAATTCATATGTTAATGAGTATATATCATTTATGGCTTTTCTCATTAATGTTTATAGTTTCAATTTTATATGACTAATAGATAAAAAAATTATCATCCCTAAGTCTAATTTATGTGAAGTAAATGATTAAAACCATGATAAAAAGGTGAAAGGTAGGCTTATCATCTATTCATAAAGCTCAAATGACCTATATGATTATAGTTCCATGAATGTATTCATATCTTTCAAGTTTATTGGAGTTATTCAAAACAACCTCTAAACATGAGAGTTGAGTTAGTGGTGAAAATGGAAAGGGGGAAATTATTTCTACCCAAGCATATAACCTATCTTCTATCAATGTTTTTGGGATAAATTTCCTAGAAAACATAGTGATACTCCCTTTAGAAAAATTCGATGATATTTTGGATATGGATAAAATTTACATGTATAAATCCAGCTTTTTTGAATATGGAAATCACTATCCATTTCATGAATCAACCTCTAATTCTATACAGGTTTTTGGAGGTAGATTAATCTCTTTAAGAATCATCATCTCAAGCATGGATGTTTTTTCCTTATCAACTAGAATATCTAGAACAAATGATTAAGAATAAGTGATAGATCATCATTGATGACATACCCATTATAATAGAATATGATGATGTGATCCCCAAATAATTTCCTTATCTTTTTTACCAACATTTAGGTTGAGTTATCAATCAAACTTATATGTAGATATTTTATAATATCAAGTAATCCATATAGAGTGGCCACAGCTGAACTTCAAGAGCCGAAGAATCATGGACATGAGAATTTGGATGAAGGTTTTATACTACCAAGTTCATCAACATATGGTGAACTATTCATTTTAATCAAGAATAATCTTGGGTAATTACACCTCCTCGTTAATTATCATGAGCTTGACATGATCATGATAAAAAAATTACCCTTTTCTATAGATTGATGACTTATTTGACCAGATACGTGGAGCCCAATACCTTTCCAAGGTGGATCATTGTTTGTGATATTGTGAAGTAGATGAGAAGAAATGTGATATCTTGAAGATTGATTTTCCAACAAAGAAAGAGTAATAATAATTCATAGTGATAAAATTTGGACACACTAATTATCCAACTATCTTTATGTAAATAATTAATAGATTTATTATGGATTACCCTGAAAAAAATTTGGTAGACATTCTAGATGATGTTCTTATCTAATCTAAAGAAAAGGTGGAATATTAGGGGAATTTTATTACTATAAAAAAGACTCTGTGAATGGAAAATTTATATGTGAAGTACAATAAAAGAAAGTTTTATATAGAGAAAATAAAATAATGAGAGAATTTTGTCCTAAAAAATTGATATATGTGGATTCTTTGAGGATAAAGGTAGTTAAATGATTGTTCATTCCAACATCAGTGATGGAGATCCATAGTTTCCTTGGATTATCTGTGTAACATTACCATTTTATGATAAAATTCGCATGATTTTAAAATCCACTAACTAAGCCAACTCAAAAGGGAGTGTTATTTATTTAGATTGATGAATGCAATGAGAGAATTGATGAGTTAAAAAGAGTCTTATCACTGGACTTATGATCGCATTACCCCTCAATGGGGAAGGATTTATGATCTAAAATTATGTTTAAAAATGGTCTTGGGTTGGGTAAAAATGAAAAATAAAAAAGTGACAATATATGAATCTTTCTAAATAAATACCGATGAGAATTACTACCAAATACATGATCTGGAATTTGACAGAGTGATCTTCTAACTGAAGATTTTGTGACATTGTCTCTATGGGTATTGGTGTTACATATATATAATTAATAAAAGCCTCAAACATATATTCACACAAATAGAGCACAATATTATCAAATAGAGGTGGTTAGAGATGATCAATCATTATTATTATTCAATCAATTACCATACTCAGAAGGTGAATAAAGTGGAATATTCTCTAATTATAAAGGATTCTTTAACCCTATCTTTGATTAAGATTAAAATTGATCCAATATTTTTTTAAATGAAAATGATAGAAATGATAATCATAAATGGAACATAATACTACCTTTATCAAATAAATTTCCATCAATAATATCTTAATAGGGCCAAGAATTTAAAAAATGATAACAAAGAGATACAAAAAGTGGTAGCGAGTATTCCTGAGTTCATTATTTTTAATTATAGACTTATAATGTTTGGAACCTAGGTATGCATCCCATCAGAACAAATACTGAAGAGGGAACCTATGGATGAGGCTCACAACGAATCATTTTATATTCAGATAAGAATCAATAATATATATAGAAATCTAGAAAAAATTGGTGGGATGACTTGATGAGAGAGATTACAAAAATTTATATCTCAATGCTTGATATTCCAACACATCATGGATGAATGGTAGAAGTGAAAGGGTATAAAGAAAAAAATCCTATAATAGTATAGAAATGGGAAAATATAACCATGTATTTTTTTCATAGTACTTCCAAGGATATCTAAAGAAAATAATTCCAATTGGGTTGTTTTAAATTGTCATACACAGTCACCAAATTTAATTTCTATCAAAGAAGATATCTCTTTTGACCAAATTGGTATGATAAAAATTATTGAAATGGTAATAAATCATAAAAATCCGTTATAAATTATATCTGATTGAGATTTGGGGTATTCCTCAAGGTTCTAGAGAATCCTTTAGTATGAAACAAATATAGATATGAGTTTTTGTACCAATTATCATCCTTATATGAATGGGAAGTCTGGGAGTACCATTCAGAATCTAGATTATATAATGAGATCATGTTCAATAAAATTCCAAGGATGTTGAGATAATCACCATCTCCTAGTGTATTGCTCATATAATTTTATTTTCCTTTCTATAATTCAAATGAAACAGTATATGGAACTGTACGTGAAGAGGTTTCAGACTCCAATATATTGGGATAAAGATGGAGAGAAGAATCTGATTTCTCATGGTCTTATAAAAGATAATATATAGATGTTTCATACAATTTAGTATCATTTTAAATCCATGTGATGTTTATAGGATATCCATATTGAAAATTGTCAATGAGACCTAGAGTTTGAGTCTATAGATAAATTTTCCCTTCATATATCACCGTGGAATAAATTAATGATGTTTGGGAAGAAAGGATATATTATCTCAAGATATTTGATACTCTTTTAGATCCCTAATCACATCACAGATGTGGACTATTGATTATAATCAATATATAATATATCATAAGTTCATGATATATTCCATGTGTCCCTTTAAGGGAAGTAAATATTGGATGACTCACATGTACAAAATCTAGAGGTGGTAACATTAAATAAGGATATTTCATGTGAGGAGCAGCGAATGAATGTACATGATAAATGAGAAAATGTTCTATGAAACTAATAAATTCACCTAGTTAAAGTATTATTAAAGAACCACAAGTTTTAAGAGGAAACATGAGAAATATATGAGCAGATGAAATTGAAGTACCATCATTTATTTTAGTATAAAAATGAAATTTTGAGGAAAAAATTCATTATCATTGAATAATGTAATGACCCATAAATTTATTAATGAAATTCCATTCAATATGATGAAGTTAGGGATTATGTAATATGGTTATAAAAACATAATCATTATGTTTGATTTATAAATTTGGTCCATTATAAGATATACCATTATTACAAGAAGGGATAAAAAGACCATTATACATGATAAAAATTGTTATTATATAATTAATAGTGACTTTTTGGATTAGATTATATTAAGGGTTATTATAATATCGAATTGACATTTAAGGAAGAAGAAATGACATTGACCAGTAGGACTATACACTATGAATCACAGTTATCAAATATTTCAAGGAAGAGGAAATCACTAATATTTTTTCATGAACAATACGAAGTTAAGCTTCAATAATTAAAACTCCAGAGAACATTTTACATTATAATTTAAATATTATAGATATCACCACCTAAACCATATTCACCAAACCACCCTTAGAAAGTACCTTTATCGCATACCTTAGGCTTAGGGTGTATGCTGGCATAATTGGGGGTTATGTATATAAGACATAGTAGTATGAATTTTTAAATTTTTATTTTAATAAAACAATTATTTTATAATTCCCTTATCATAATTAATTTATATATAAAAAATATTATATAATGAGTTTGATAAAAATTATATTTTGATATAATGAAAGTAATGTTACATTTCTAGAAAATCTATATAGTTTCAATTAAAACACACTTTTTGATAAATCAAATAGTTTTGGAATTAATTTTATTTCCATGAAAGAGATTTCTAGAAAAATATTTATATAAATATAAATGATAATATAATTTAATGAAGTCCCATGTAAATATTATAAGGGTCAGAATGTGTTTGTTTCATGAAAACAAGTATTTTTAGAGAAATATATCTTTTTATTTAAAAGTAAATAATAACATGTTTTTAAATTTATGTTTGTAAAAATATTTATCATTATTGAACGCAACACATCATAATTTTAAAATGGTATATTATTAATAATTTTATGATACAGTGGAAGTTTTCTGTAAAAATTAAATATTGTATAAAAATATTGTATGTATTATGACATCATAATATCACAAATGTAATGTATTAAATATTTTAAAATGTATCCAATAATAGAAATTGATTATCCCTTTAAAAAATTTTCTTGTGGTGTTATTTTATTAATTTTATAAACCTATAAGTAATGCTTCAAAAAAATATTTCAAGGTTTTAAAAACAATTATTTAGGAACATGGCTCACTTAAAAATTCTGGATGGTATTATTTTAATGATTTTTTTCATAAAAATGTAATTTTTTTGTAACATATTATCTTTCAGATAAACCTTATTAAAAAATATGGTTACTTTTGTGGTTTTGATAAATTTATTACTCAAAGTCCAAAAACTATGTTTTTAAATTAATAATGAATTTCCATCTATTTTGAAATAAATACCAACCCAACCTCCAAATAATATTCAATAAGAATCCATTGATCATGGATCTACTCTCCCAATCCATCTCTAAATCCCCCTAGATTTATTTCTAATAACTTAATAAGATCCTCCCATGATTTTAGATTCACACTCACAAGGTAAGGGATCTATCATCTTCCTTTATATTCATGTAATATCTTTGTACATAGAATTTGTATTTCGAATTGTTCATGTTGTAATGTATTTTTACACATCCCTTTATTGTTTTTAGGATTCTAAATTAGTTATAGACAACATTTAAATTTTATTAAACCCTTCCATGAAGCTTTATATACACTCATTATCCTACAAAAAATTATCCTATGATTTTCTAGGAAAAACATTTTTTTGTGAATCCCCATACTGATTTCCTATCAAGGGTTATCACCTATATTTTCCTATCCTTCATGGATCCGAGTCTTTCATTTATCTAATATGAACTGCATAATCATTGGATTAAAAGTGATGAACGTTTTTCTTTTATTATATGATCTTTTTGGAATACAAATGCATGTAAATAATATTAATTTTATGGGGAGACCTGGAATTATATATCCCTCCTACTCATTGGGTAATGTTTTAATAACATGAGATAACATTTATAGTTCATGGGTGTTTAAACTAAGAATACTATGTTTTGACTTTTCAGTGATTATCCTTTATATATGCTTATGATGTAATGTTTTATGTAGTTTCCCAATTCCTTTGATTCCTTGATGTTATCTCTTTGTATCATCATTCAATGTTCATTATTGTAATTATCACAAATTTATTTCATTATATTATGCCTCTTGACTGTCATTTACTTCTTTATAATAATATTTTCTTTAATGATTCACTTAACGAGATTTATATCTCATGCGTTTCTTATGTATGACCCAAGGTTACCTCAGTTAGTATTATAAGATCAATGGAATATAAGGAAATATTATGGAGTTTTAAAATAATTTCATTTTACCCATATTTCAAGATATTGTTTTATGTATATAATTACTCAAAGAAACTAGTCCTCTATCATTTGGGATTATTTTATGTGTATCTTAATGTAACAGGTCCAGAAATAAAGTTAATAAAAGATATGGGTTTTCATAAGTGTATTGAATAATGTGTTGGTGAATGTAAAGGGTATATAATTCTATAATGATTTTAATATGATGTAAATTTAATATGATAAAATTCAAGGACACACACAACAAATTCTTAGTAGTAAATTTTTGAAATCAACAAAAATACCATCAATGTAAATAATTTATCCCTATCTATAGAATTCGGTGATAATATTTTTAATTTTAACATTTTTGAGATAGTGAAGCACACTCTATAATAGCACTCCACCATCTCAATTAACCGTATTTTTTTCTCCTCGTGTATGGTGAAATTTTAAATTCATCTTTTGATACCGTTTATGTCACGACCAGTCCCTCAGGGCCCATGTCGTACTTCCCTAAGCCCGCCTTCCGAAGGCCAGGGGATAACAACTAATGCCGAAGGATCAACCTAAAAGTGGGAGGCATTAGTCTAGATACCTGTACGCACACACATGCCCAACCCACTCCCAACTCACAAAAGGGAAACAACATATCATTGAATAACTGAGTACAAGTACAACTGAAAGAAAGTGGGCCAGAATACAAACCCAAGAAAAAGTACTAAAAACTATAAAGTAAAAAAGTGATCTAATGGTCATCCATAGTAAACCCCACCTAATCGTGAGAGTAGGGAAGCTACTGGAAGCTGAAGTAGTATGTCATGTCCTCCCGGTCCTACTAGGCCCAGCCTGGTACTAGGCCACCAAGTCCACCTCGTAGCATCTGTCAGTCCCATTTCCCTGATCACCCCTATCAAAATGTCAGTCGTCTGCACCAAACACAACATGTTCGGGTAAAGCCCATGTAGGGGTGAGTAACACAGTACTCAGTAGGGACCCCAAAACAAAAGAGGAAAGACCACAAACAATTCTCAAAGTTAATCATGAAACAAAAGACATCTCACACCAGGTATATTATAGGGTAGTAACGGTAGCATCGTCAATCACAAATGTCGAACACCTCAGCTGCTAGAGAAATACTCCTCTATCGAGTATAGTGGGCCTTCCGGGTCACACAGAGCTGCTTCTCACTAACCTTGAACTACTTAGGTACCCCTCCCCATCATGTATCATGGGTTTGTTGGGTCACATAGAGTCATTCCCCACCATGTCCTGCTAAGGTACTCCTCCTATCGAGTAACATGGGTATGATGGGTCACATAGAGAAACTCCCCACTATGGGCCCACTGGGTCACACAGAGGCACTTCCCACTGGGCCATTGAGTCACACAAAGTCGGAAGTTAGCAGTCTTCGGGTCTAAGCAAGCTGCAGGGTTCCGCACATAGCACGCTTGGGAGAACTGCTCCTCAAGCCATTTTTCACATATCAAAATCCACAAAAGTCACCATAAAACATTCACAAAGATCCTTCTCATCAAAATAGCCTCAATTTCGCAAACGGATCGTCAATCGGACATATATTTTGCAAGATACTGGCATTTTAGTAACTGGGGGACCGGTTACGATGGGGCTCAGTCCGACCTGGGGGGTTCCACATACCCAAGTTCATTCTGACGAACCCAACCTGACCTAGTATGGGTCGGGGCCATTCTGGAAAGAACTGACCAGTAGGTCAGGACCAATAGGCCTTGCTAGACCAGGCCTGGTTGGCAGAGGGTCCAGCCCGCCGGGTCACCCGATGACCAGGTATAGTCTGTCCCAGCCTAAAGGGGCGTGAGTTCAGCCTGTCGGCACGGTTTCGGCTCTTCAGTGTGGGTCTAGACTACTAGGCTCAGGTCCGTCCACCTGGGTAGTGTGATAGGCCTGGCCTAGTGAGTCGCGGGTCCGACCCACAGGGGGTTCGCACCCCGCACAGTCCGCAAGAGGCGGACCGGTCCCCCTTGCTGGACACGTCCAGAAGCTGTGTCTGTGCCCGTGTCCACCACAATCCTTATTTTTGTATTATTTGAAAAACAACTTTATGGGTAAGTGGGAACCATATATGATCCACCATTACATAGAAATCCCACCTACTTTAAGGCCACACACACCACATTCAAAATTCCAAAAACCAACAAAACTCCAAAAACCACCTGGAACCACGAGCAAACCCACCTCAAAACATGAACCCCCATCCATAACAAGAAGACCAAACAAACTCAAAAGCAGCACCAGATTCAAATTTCCAAAATTCAAGTTTCAAAAAATCATCATACCGAGACCAGCATCATCGCACCATCGCCAAGCCTCCAAAATCAGCCTTTGATTGCAGATCGACCTTGAACCTCGAAAACCAGTCACGTTGAACCACCACTGTCGACAGGCCCATAAATGTGTTTGTGCCCCTATCATCTCCCTAAATGATGTTATGGGGAACCTCCTACACCGCAGTCAAGTGATCGTGGCCCGTTGTCCTCCGACGTGGTCAAGCGACCGCGTCCGCTGCCTCCAATCAGCGGCTCAGCCGACAGCTTCTCCTACTGCGTCGTAGCCCAGTCTGGTTGCAACCTTTCTTCCTGCACGCCAGCGTGGCACGCCGCCTCCCACTTGCGGCCGCCATTGTAGGCCACCATTGGCAGTAATCGGTGCCACCACTGGCACCGGAGTGCCAGAGGATTCTTCTGTGGACCACCGGGTCTGCACCGGTGGTTCGTTCTTTGTGTCTCTTGTGCCTGCATTTTCCAGGGATCGTCCTCTCCATCTTGTCCATCTGAAAACTTCCTTTCTATCTGTTTTGAAGATTTTTCATGAAGAACACACAGGAGGAGGTGCTCGGGACTTATTCGTGTCAGCCTATGCCCTCCATGTTAGAATTTTAAACAAGGGGGCTTGACGAGTTTTGTGTTCAATCATTCATGCCAAGGTTTAATCCCGAATAATCACCCCAAAAGAAAATTCAACCTCCCGTTATAACGCATGATCTAAATATTAACCAGTTCATGGGTTAATATGCATTCATCATTTAGAAATGGATGAGGAAGAACAATTAAATAAAAACCCCTACCTCTTTGAATTTTGTTGTCACACGTTCGTCCTCTAGGGGTTAAGACATCGGCGTCTCTTTACAGCTCCGATATTCAAAATGCGTCAAATAAGAAGATGTTTTGTCAGTGGTCTTTGTTCTTCGTTGGGGTGGAACTCCATCAGAGGTTCACTAGATAATCCTCTAATTTCATTAATCCATATCTTCCGGGAAAGTAAAATTATAAATAGAAGCACGTCATAGCATTCCCATAATGATGTGACATCGCATCATTATGCTATTTTATTTAAGAAACAGCGTCGTTGTTTCACTTCATTAAAGCTTTGTTACACTACGAGTTTAATGAGCCATTAATTTGCCTCATTGATGTGCATCATTATCACCCTATCGTTTGCTTGTTGATGCCCTGTCACTTCCCCACAGCGTCGTCGTCCGGCACTCTAAAGGGGGAAAGAAAAATAAAATAAAATAATTCATTTAATTTATTTTATTATTTTTCTCAAAAAGTCTAAAAAAATAAATTTTCTGCTCGACCCTTGTCAGCTAAAGTTAAGTCATTTCTAGGTGAATCCTGGAATTCTAAATTCAACAGTCCCCTTAGATTTTTGATCTGAGTGATGGTTCAAAAGATAAAAAATCTTACTTACACGTTTACTAAATGTACCTTAAGAAACGTTTAAAATTTATTAACAGTCACCATCAACCCGTACCGGTCGAGGTTAGGCTCCACCCAAGGGAAGAAAACCCCAAAAATTCAATGGTACTCTTGAATTTTCAATCCGAGTTACTATTTAGAAGTTAGAGGATTTTACATTAAAATAATTGTTACTTAATTATTTTATTTATGGCCAAAAACTAACTTTCATTGTTGGCATGCGCCGTCCAATGTTTGGGTCTGCCTAAAGAAGGCATACCCTCACAAGTTTAGTGACGATATCGTATTTTTAATCTGAGTCTCCATTTTGAAGTTATAAGCATTTGAAAAATAAAATAATTTTATTTAATTATTTTATTAACGATTATGCCATTTTTAGGTTTTCTCACTGGATGTCTGGGCCGACTAAAATTAAGTTGCGCCTAGGGTAAACCCTCCATCTTGAACGCAACGGTGCCCTTATATTTCTGATCTGGGAACCCATTTAATAATTATTACAATTTTTCAGGAAAACTACTCATGTACACTATTTAAAGGTTAACATTTTTCAACTGGTCATTCTGGAAACTCCGAGCCTTGGAATTACGTGCTGTAAAATTTCAAGGTCTCAAAATAATTCCATATAAAAAATTATATGGAAATTTTGGGGCATTGCAGTTTATTTTTTATATTATTTTTAGAATTTTGTGTTAGGTTACCTTAATATATTTTAATATTATTGTTGAAAATTTCATAATTGTATGTGTATTGATGATTTCTTACTTTTTTCTGGTGGGAAACATTAATTAATTTCTAATGACTATTTGTACTAAATTTAACACTAAGGGAGAAACATTAAGAAAATAGATTGTGTATATGATATTTTTCCCAAAAAATCATTTAGCTCTATTCTAAATCCAACATACCTTGATTTGGAACAACATCTAGAAAACTTAAAATATGATTTTTTGGTGGGTACTGGTCAATTTATTTTTATTATTTCTAATAAACTCTATCTAGTGTATGAATTAAAATTTATATATTTTTTGATATACATTAAAAATATAATAATATAGAAATTAACCAATATCCTTGGAATTAGTCTTTATACATACATGTTTAAAATTTTCCTTGAGGATATTGTTAAATTGGTAAGGCAACCACAATGTCAACAAACACCACCTTTATTAACACTGTTTAGAAGGAGGAAAATAACTATTATTATCATGGATCATAAATCTTATATTTAATGGTAAATGAGTTAATATAATAAAAATTATAACTAAAGAATATGTACAGAGATGTTTCATAATGAAAATAATGAAATGGTTCCAACTATAGTGAAAAATTGCATGTGAGTCTATATAGACTACTACAAGATTAACTATTTCACTCAAAATAAACATTTTACATTACTATATATTAATAAAATGTAGGAAAGTTTTTTTGGGTATGTCTTAATATTATTTCCCTGTTGGATTCATTGGATACATCAAGTTACATATATCCCCCAAGGATCTAGAAAAATAACCTTCAATTTATTTAAATATATATCCCTAATATGTGTGATTAAATTTTATTATTTCCCTTCATTTCACTTTAAAATTTATATTTTATGTATAACTATTTTGGATATTTTATCATAAATATGATTTTTTTCATATGTTTATTTTTGATTTTTTTTTCTATTTTTTTATAAAAAATGATATGAATTATATAATATAAACTTAAGAACATAAATATGAGTTCATTAAATAAAATTAATAACAATATTTTATTCTTGATTATTTTTAAGAATAAATGTGTACAATTGAATATTTATAAGAATCAATATCTTCATATAATAAAGAAAAAACCATCAATCATTAATTATACATGAAATCATGGAATTGTAACTATTACATAAGAAAAAGGTCAATATTATGCATTTTTTGATATAATAATGAATAATGAATGAAAAGATCTAAATCGTGTAATGACTATTAAACATATATGAGTTGAAATTTTTTATAAATATTAGAATATACAAGTTATATAAGAAACAAGATTTTATTTAAAAAGGGAATATATATATATATATATATATTCATTTTGAAAATGATAGATATAATTCATTATGATATTTATAAATGAAGAAATCATCAAAGGTGATAATCATTATGAAACAATTTTTTATTAATAGAATTTTTATTTTGGAATAAATATAACGAAATTAAATTATTTATAATATATTGAAAATCTTATTTTTTACATGCATAAATAATTAATTTTCAATTTTATAATAATTAACCAAAAATAAAAACTAGAAATATAGTTACTCATAGAAAAATAATTTTTTTTATTGAATCTAAATTATTTTTCATTGTATTATATATTTTTTGTTTAAAAATTAAATTCTTTATATTCATAATTAATAACTAATAAAATTAAATTCAAAATTAAAATCATTATGTCGAAATTAGATAATTGTGATTGTTGGTTGTTTTTTTGAAAATATTAATTTTAGGTGTATAATAAAGAATACAATTTTTACATATATAATATATGTTGTGTCATCATTTAGATATAAATAAATATCAATAAAATATAAATTTTGTTTCATGAATTAAAATGTATTTATTTATTCAAATAATTTATTTTTTAAAATAATATTAATTTCCTAACCACAGAATAAAATATAATAGACTTTACTATATTTTATTCTAATTAAAATCTATATTTTATTCATTAAATTGATGTTAATATTCCAATCATAATATTTTACTCTATGTTTTTTAAATAGAAATAAAATATATTTATATTTTATAAAATACTATTAATATTTATAAGCATCAACATTTTTCAAAATCTTATGTAAAGTTAATAAATTACCCAATATTTCATTAAAAGGAACCACTCTTCTTCGTCAATAAATATAGAACTTATTCACCTATTTTTCATCATCTATAAAAAATTGTACTTTCCACAATCTCTACCAAAATTCATTTTTTAAAAAATCTTTCAATATTACTAATTCCTTGGTCTAACCAAAAGACCCTCATTAATTATCTTAAGGTTCGCTCTAAAGGATGCATCTTCAAGAGAAAGAGAATCATTTCAAAACCCATGACTTTTCAATTTCATTCTCTATTACACCATACATAACTTATATTTTCCTTAAAGTAACATTCAAATGGTACTATAAATCTAATTTAATGTATATATGAAAAAAAATTATTATTGTCTCTCTCATTTTAATATCTCTTAAAAACAATGTTCACCCAATGTAGTTTTATAATACATAAGTGAATGATTATGTTTGATTTTAAATTTTACCATTTATGTATATTCTTAAAAATTGATTTCATGTAAAAAAATAACATTAATAAATAATTTATGAATTTTTTATTATTTTTAAATGATAAAATTAGAAATAAAAAATGATATTCAAAGTAGAAAATCATAATAATTTTAACAATCTATAAAAATATTACAATGAAAGTCTTATTGATTTGGAACTATTTTAGAGAATATATTAAACCATTGTACTCATTTAAATATAAATTTTATAAAAATAATACAATGATACTTCTTGATTTTATAGAACCATTTTCCAATGACCTTTGACTATTACAATTATACCAAAGCATTTTTGTAACCATGGGTAGTTTCAACAATCAATATTAACCACATAAAACTATAAAGTGAAGAATAAATGAATAAAAATGAATCATATTAATTAAAGAAACCTAATTTTTTTTCTAAATATGGTAATTGTTGAAGATAATTTGATTATAGAATTAGGTAGAGGAAATCCCAAGGGATATGTGATTCGAGGCATGGGGGTTTCTTCCAAATATCATTTGGTTTCATTTATTTATTCTCTATGGTCTATCTTCCCTTGTGTGTATTCTCTCTAAAATATTTAATGTATTAAATATTATATTTACTTTATTTATGAGTAATTAAATGTATCCTTAAATATACCATGTATTAAAATACCATATCTTACCCTATTTTTAAGTCTTTATCTTCTAAATACAATTTTTTCGGGTATTATTTCCTTATTAACTATCTTATTTTCTATAACACATATATAACATCTTGAATGTATTACATACTATATTACCTTTATTTTTTTAGTTGTTACATTTTTTTCTTTCCACTATCATAGATTCTTAGTTCATATGTTATCTTTTTTTAAGGTATTATCATCTAAATTTATCTTGTTTGAAAGATGCTCCATTTTCTCAAAATATAATCTTTTATATGTTGTACATATAACCAAATTAACATTTTTATCACAATTTAATTTTGTTTTATGGAAACTATAATTCCATTTCATTTTAACACTTTATTTTATATCTATTAATATAATATAAAATTCATAAGGTGTTTCTTAAACACTATATACTTATAATGAGTTATAGTTTTCCTTATTTTACCATATTCTTATATGTTGGTTTTATTATCAACTTTTAATATCTAATATCATATTTCTAATTTTTATTATAAATTTACATTTCAATCTCATCACTTATGTTTTTATTGATTATTATAATATAAAATTTTAGTGGAAAACTTTGACTCTCTATTTGGATTTTTATCAAGTATATTCAATTTTATAACGATTTTAATTGATTTTTTTATCAAAAAACATTACCAAAATTATATAAAATTATTTCAATAAATATTTATACCATTCGTTATCATCACATTCTTGTTTCATTTACTTTAATATTATTTCTTTTCAATATTTATTCATTGGTGAAATTTATTACTAAAATAATGTTTTTAATGATTTTATATAACATTTTAAAATGGAATTTAAAGTGACTGAAATCACTTTTTTGTAGAATCATTCCCATAATATTAAAAAAAACTTTTCAAAATTTCACATCAATTTTCATTTATTTCTCTTAATTGATCATTCATACCCTTTATCTTTCCTTATTATAATTTACATATAAATATATAATTTCTTCCAATACCTTTTAATTAGAATATATTATACTTTATTTTTTTATTTAAGTGTATTTACCAAGATATAAAAAAATTCATTTGAATAGGTAAAAGTATTTAATTAACCAAATACCCATTTATTATATATGGTGTAAAGAAATTATACTAAATTATTCTAATTTATGGTTATTTACCATGGTAAATATTTTATTTCCTTAGATGATTTTTATCTCTCTTAAAATTTTATCTGAAACTTGTGTAATTGTTATGCATAAATCATGTTATTTGTTTAGTTAATGTATGATTGTTTTCATGGGGACACACATGTAAATGGATATATCATTATTTGACTGGTGGGACCACAATTATTTATCCCTATTATGTATTATGTAAGAATTTCTATCTCATGAGATTAGAATGTTATATATGGAAATGATACGATTATATTTTTTTATTATATTATGCATATACATGATGAAGTTACCTTTTTTCATTATTTTATGATGGTTTAGAAGAGAGAATTCATATATGTTATGACTTTCTATGCTTGTGTATATGGAAAATTACTATTTTATATCACAATGGTTCATGATTTTAGTATAATGATTCATTATCTTTATTCCTTGGTATATGATATCATTTTAGTATAACCCTTTTATATATTTTACACCCTAATCTAGGATTATACTATTATTTCCCATGATCATATATTATGATTCCATTATATAATTCAATTAATCATTACATTTATCTCTTGGTTATGTCTCACACATTTTTATTTCCCATTTATTACCCCTCTATATAGCATCGTTAATGTTTTATTCCATAATAAAACTTTAATATCACTCTTCAGGTTTACCTATTTCCCAAGGTATTTCTATGTAGAATAATGTATAGTATAAATTCATGTGTGGATATTTTGTGTTTATTAAATGTACAATTTCTTGTGAATAAAAATTAATATGTTTATAATATTTAAATATGGTAGAATATTGGATCCTAGAATCATGTTTTGAGTTGAAATTATATTGGAAATTAAGAAAAAATTTCATTTATTTTTTTATTATAATAGTTGGTATTAGAGTTTGTGTGTAAAGTATGTATCTATTGACCCAAAAACCGAGGTGTAGCTTTGAGGGAGATTTAGTTGGTATTAATGAGGTGTTTATCTATTTTTGTATTAGTTTTAGAATAATAATAGAATAAAAGATCATGAAAACTAGTTTTATCCAATAGTTTTATAGGATGGACAAAAGGTGTCTTCGGTTGAACCCAATATGTATAGGTTAAATCATATGAGGTTTAATTCTTCATATTCATATTATGGTTTACTTTGATCATGTATCATTATGAACACCTAACCTCTTTAGTTTTAAATTTTTTTGTAAAAAGTATCATTAAAATGAATTGAGGAAATACATGCCTCTAAAAACTTACACAAAAGTATAATTCATATTACCTATAAAAGAATCATATATAGAACTAATGATTGAGACTATTGAAAATCTTCATGACACGTGTAGTTCTAGATCATTCAAAATGTAATTTATAAACTTCCTATATATAACATAATGGAGAAACTCAGGGTTATCTCAAGGTGGAAGTGTGTTCATCATAAAAATTATTATAAATTATTTTTTTGTTTCAATGCTTGTTTTGAAATTGTTAAAGGAAAAAAATATCAAGGAAATAAGAATAATAATAGTGAGAAAATTGACCAATCCAAGGTTGATCACCTTTTCTACTAACTATAATAGATATGTATAATGTTTAAAATTATCAACACTCAACCACACTAAATAAATAAGAAATGTCTCAACTTAATCACCTCTATATCCTATAATAACAAATAACTATTAAATGATTTCTCATAATGCCTGGAGTATTCTCCCTGACTATAATTAGAATCAATCAAAGGGAAAAGCTTCAAGAAGAATGTATCATAGTTTAAGTGGTCAATTTAAGGAAATCATGAAACAAATCATAAGTTACATCACTATAAAAGAATGAATGAAATGAAAAATAATAAACATGTTAATGAAATATAGTATCAAACTATTTTTTAGTGAGAAGCTGATACATCTATTCATTACCATTGTTGTTAGTTAAGAGTAAAATAAAGGTGATGATCATCATAGTATTTGAACCACCCAAAACATATGTATTATTTACCAAAAATTGGTAAGTCATCCCTCAATTTCATGAGGTATCATTACACCAAAGGGGAATATAATATACTAAATTTATTTACAAATAGTGTAACAATAGAGAAAAGGTACAAATTTTTTGAGAGTTGAATAGTTAATTATGAATCTTGTTAAAATCCCCCATATTTATCGATGATATAAGTAATCATTAAAATACTATCTAACACATAACATCCTTTATATAGACCAATCACAAGATTCAATTTTTCTTTGCTCAGTCCAAGTCCTATGATCATTTCATAATCTGAAACTAAAGTGATTTCCATGATTTTAAAGAAATTTCTGGTATGGTTTTGTATAGTTAGTTCTCAATATCTCGAATCTTATATCCACTCCCAAATTTCCATGTGACACTATTTATTATTCATATACTACTTTAAAATAACTTGAGATAAAGTTACCATGTGAACATCATAACCTTAGGTGATCATGATTAATCTAGTTAAGGATTCCTTAGAAAGATTTGTAAAGATTAAAATGTTAACCTTTGAACTTTATAAATGAATGTATTCAGCTTAGTTTTTATTTTTCAACTATATATTGGTTTATAATTTTAATATATACAACTTATAGAACTCAATATTTCCCATAGTATGGAACCCTTCCTTGAGACTCTCATTTTATGATTAGATTTTGAGGTGTAATATTATCTTTGTATGGATGATTGACCCATATAGTGACATTGATACATTGAAGAATAAACCTTACATAACTCTTAATAAGTGTGGGGTTACCCTGATGTAGGTTTATAAATGAAAATTTTACCATTATTTAGTATTTTTTTCACTGAGGATACATTGATACAGAAACCATTTGGCCTTTAAGTAGGTATTTATGACATTGATTTATATTTTTCTTCTTAAAATGAACCTTATGTGGGTTTTTGAAGCATATATTGACCATTAAATAGGTCTACAGAGATGATCATTATACAGGTGGATTCTTAAAAAACCACAACACTAAGTGAAAATGAATCAGTCTAGAATTCATAATTAATCATTAAAATAATTAAACCATGAAATAAAAAAAGTGTGAAGAACTGTTCTCTAAAAAATAATATTCAAGATAATAACATGTATCATTTAAATAATTAATTACAATACAAAAATAATTCCAAAATAACTTGAAAATGAATATTTTAATTAATGTTTCATCAAAATCATTAAAAAATATTTGTTCTTAATATATGGATACCAAAACATAGAGCATTTAACCATTTATCACTAAAAACCTCATCCTTAATGAAATATTTAAATAATCACAAGTTCAATTCAAAATGATGAAAATAAAATAAATTTCTAATAATAGAACATTTAAAGACCAAATATTAATAATTTCACAAAAAAATTATTGGTAAAACTAGTATTAAATTAAATCCATATCAAATTCCCCTAGACTACCCATTACACATCCTAAAGTAATAATTTCATCAATTTCAATGGAAGTTAATTTATTTAGAAAATTTAATATTTGAAATGGAAATAATGAGGTTATTTTCAAAATAAATTCCACTAGGAACTCTCACAAATATATATATGAATGATTGATAATATTAAAAAGAAAGTGTTTGGAAAAAAAATTGGTTTCCTATTTTATAAATATCACTGAATTTTAAAATATATAAATGATATAATACAATATAACCTTTCGTTAAACTTTGATTAAAAACTTATATTTTTATACTTGGTGACAAGAAATTAATATTTTATTACAAAAATAATAAGATAAAACAAAATGGATGAGTGAGTATAATAATCAACTTGGGATAATAACTAACAAATAAAAATTTTCAATTTGAATAATGAAAGGTTAAATATGGATTATGAATCCATTTCATAAACCATTTTAATTTCAATATTATTTTATTAAATCATGATAATTTGTTAAATTTAATTAAAATTATAAAACATTCTCTATGGTTTCAGAAAATAAAATTTTTTTAATTGAGTAGAAACATTATTTTACATGATTAAATCCATAGTTGAATGGAATTTAAAATATTGTTATGTTAAAATACATTTTAAAATTTCATTATTTAAATAAAATTTTCAAAGGGTCGCAGGTAAGATCAAAAATCATCAATTTCACAAAAATAAAAATAAAATAAGTGAAAATGTATTTTACAAAAATATAATATAATATTTTTTTAGTGGAAAGAAATAATTCTAGAAAAGTGAAATATTAATTATTGATGGTTCAAAAAAATCAATAATGAATAAAAATTTACATTAAACGAAATTAATTTAGTAAACAATGATTGTCAAAATGGTACTAGTAAGCAACATATTTTTCCAAGAGAATCCATCTTTAACCCTTAATTCCATTTTTTTAATAAATCATTTTATTCTTTCATAGAATAACATAATTTCCAAAATAAAATATGAAGACAAACTTATAAAATTATACACAAAAATCCTTTTATATGATAGATTTATCAAACAATTTTAGTCTATAAAACACTAAAAAAATCATTGAGTAAAGTTTCTATTGTTAGTCAGATTTTATCACCTATAAGTTGAATTAAGTTAACAATAGATTCCAAAAATCGATGTTAAAGATAAATGTAAATAGTTATTAAATTAAAGGGAGGATGAATCATGTTTTCTAGGATTAAAAATCAAAATTCCTTGAAAAAAAATAGATGGTATGATCTATATGTTGCATAATTGTTTATCTAAAACACTTTCAATATAGAAACTAGAATGTACATGTGTTATCTTTTTTAACAAAAATTGATGTGTATTTCTACAATTGTGGGAATTTTAGTTACACGATATGTAATTGGGTTACATGTCACGTAATATCCTGAGTGTCATTTTTAAATAGGTAGTTTGGATGATAATTCTATTTCCTCCTCTTAATACTACCTTTATCTTGACCCAATATCCATCCCCAGGTGATTTTAGATCCCTCAAGCCCTTCTAGGCCATTTTTTTCTAGAATTGAATGTTATTGTGATTGTGGTGTAACTTTCCAGGTAAGTGTTCTACATATATCTTTATTTCTTTATCTTTCCCCTCATAGAGTTTGATAGATCATATTGGGATTGATGAATCTAAAATACATGTGGTTGAATCTTATTTCTAGATTGAGTTCCTATATCTTCCGTGCCATAATTTTTTTTTGTGGGATAAATTATGGGGTTTTTTATTCTATGAGATAAGAAGGTGGTTTCATTATGATGGGAAAATTTAATTAACACTAAATTGATTGAGTTAAATTCAATTGTTTGATTTAAAATCAATTACTTGAAACTTATTTCAATTGGTTAATTAAAAAATAAATTCATTGAATTTTGGAATTTGAAAGTGAAATTGGATTTTTGTCATGAAATAGGGAAACCTCCCAATTTCATTGAATTGGGGTGTGTTGTGATATTGAATGGAAATTGTTCTAATTAATTTGAGGAATTAAATTGTGGAATTTAAATTGTGAAATTAATTTTTTGAAATTTATTTCAAATTGGTATTTGAGACAAATGAATTTAAATATAATTCATAGAAACCTAGTGGATTTATCTGGTAAAAATGAATATTTTTATTAAAAGTTTGTTTTGTATTTTAAATGGGAAATTGCAACTTTTCAAAATTGAGAATGGGATGAACTATATTTTAAATAGTTTTAAAATAAATCTTCCATCATTGATTTTATTAGAGAAAATTAAATCATAGGTAGTTAGTGTGTTATTGTGATATAACTCTTTTGACACTTTACAATTGAAAAAAAAAACATAATGTAGTAGGTCACATCCCCAATGGGATGGTGATGAGTCACCTTTGGCCAGTTTTAGAGGGATGTATCTATACAATTATTGTCATGATCACCTTTGAGTGTGTGAGGATCCCATATCCTGGAACTGTCATACCTTTTATAAAATGACCATGTTGGTCACTTGTTTATATTTGAGATATAAATGCATGACAATGTTTGTAAAAAAAATTAATTTCCTTATGAATTTAAATAAACTTTTTTATATAAATATATTTATAAATACATTTTTTTAAAGTACTTACATCATTTGAAACATAAATAGTGAATTATTTTAATTATTCTATAAACTAACATATCATTTTATATGAAATTAAATGATTTAATTGTTTAATTAAATGTTTTAATATTATTAAGGAATTCCTGGTGAGACCCTGCTGGGATTTTTTCTCACACCCTACCTATGCCTTCAGGTGTTTGTAGATTGTCTTCATCCATGTTTGAGCAAGGTTAAGGTTCCGCTTGGAGGTGGTAGTAGATATTGAACCTTTGTCTTAGATAGTTTCATCCTTTGGGACTTGGTTTTTTATCCTATTTTCCAGTACTTTACTACAGTACATTTTCTTTGTTTACCAGTTTGACTTATGGTGCACTACCCTAGTTGAGTTTTTCTTTTATGCATACTGAATTGTTTATTTTCATCGACAATGTTTTTCAAAAAATCATTCCCACCTTCATTTTGTATAATGCTAGGTTCAAGTTGAAAACCCATGGGAATTATCAAAACCCTTCATACTATGTTGGGATTGGATCGGTTATTAGGATTCATGGGTACCTATGATGGTTTGTGAGAAAATTGTATCAGATTTTCATGTTTTTCATCTTTCCTTGATTTTAGTATGCATTTGTACGATGTTTTGAAGACTTAATAGGTAGTTTTAATTTATTTGTTGGGAATATCTCATAGTAATGAGACTTAAATCACCAAGGGTTTTTTAGGTAAGTTATATTGAGGATTAGTTTTAATCTTTTCCATACTTTTTATTTGGATAGATATAAATCCAAATCTCATGTTCTTATCTCTAGGGATTAATTCTCCTTTTTTCTCTGTTTGTATATTAATATGATGTATTTAACATTGATTTTCGATGTTTTGTAGCATCGTGACTCTAAGAAGCCATAAAAATAAGATCTAAGATGAAGTTGTTGTTGAACCACAGTGAAAGAATCCTCTCATGGCCCCAAGTCTGGTCGAAGTGATTGTGCGTACTGTTGAAGCTCTAGGACAGGGACCTGAATGAGTTCCCATTCATGATCCAGTTGTAGAACCTCAAAGGGATGTTATCTATAATAATTATAATGAGTTCCTTCTCCAGAAGACACCAACGTTCAAAGGTTCCAATGATCCTCAAGTTGATGAGGAATTCTTGATCAAAATTGAATGTTTGTTTGAGTTCTTGGATGAACATGATGAAATAAAGGTGAAGTGTGCCACCTTGGTGTTGGAGGAACCGAGAAGGAGATGGTGGGACATGATGGTGATGGAGAAGAACCATGAGGTCTTAGAGTGGAAAGACTTCAAGGATCTTTTCACTAACTAGTTATATCGTGAGATGATACTATTATAAAAGGCTTTAGAGTTATTAAAACCTGAGTAGACTGATATAACCATGTTAGAATATGAGAATCATTCTTTGGAGGTATTTCAATGTTCACCTGAGGTAGTATCAAAAGATAAGATGAAGACTTGATGGTTTGATTTGGGACTTCAAGCTAATATTCCTTCTTAGGTATTCTTGTTGAATCTTCCTTCTTATTCTAGTGTTATGGATAGAGCGTTGATGGTCGAATTGGACCTAGCTGGAAACTTAGGTTTATCATGAGTTCCATTTTCTCCCAGTGGCAGTGTGAATTAATCTAAAGGAAAGAGGAAGCAAGATGATTCTCATGGTGGATCTCAATAGAAGGGTTTTTCTAGACACTTGTTTTCCCTGTATGAAACCCATTTATTTGTTACCGGTATGGAAATCCAGGGAATTTAAATAGGGTTTTTACTAAGGCACCCAAGAACTGTGGATCCTACGTACATTTGGGTCACTTTCAGAAGTTCTTCCATGATTATTACACTCTACATAGTGGCATAGGATCATCGGTTCCTATTTAAAGTATGGTGTAAGCATATGCTTCATTAGAAAAGGGGTTATATCCATAGGCATCTCGAACAAAGCTTCTTCACACATTGGATGATTCTCCAGAGGAAGAGGATACATATCTTGTGACTGTGAGAGGTACCATCACTATATCTTCATTATTAGTGGCCTCTTTATCTGTTACTAGTAAATATAATTTGTTTGTTTCAATCATTATAGTTAATCTGGTAAATATTCCTATGGAGTTTTTCTCATATGTAATGGATATTGTTTCTCCCCTTGGAACAAAAAGGGAGTAGATCCTCCAAAGTACCTAATGTAAATTTCCCTTATTAGATGTTGAACTTTTTTGTAGTTTTCTGGTTATCGACATGAAACCACTTGATGCCATATTTGGTATGGATTGGATCATTACCAATAAATCATAAATTGATTTCTATCTTCAATGGGTCTCCTTTACTACACTTGGTAGTGTATATCGTATATTTCAAATAGAATGGGACCCTAGGTTGAGTAGTAAAGGACCTTGTTATCCAAAGGTAGTGAAATTGATGTATGTGTTCACCTTTGTTTTGGAGTGTGAATATTTGAGTAGAGATCTCCCTCCAATTTTCATTGAGTTTCTTGACGTGTTGCCTTCTGACTTCTCTAGTTTTTCATTGGAAAGGGAGGTAGAGTTTTTTATTGATTTAGTACCTAGTACTCAACCAATGTATTTTCCTTCTTACCACATGTAACTAGAAGAAATGAGAGAGTTGATGATTCAGTTGGATGATCTTCTATAGAAAGGATTTATACACCTGAGCGTGACACCTTGGGTGGCGACAATTTTCTTTTCTAATAAATATAATAATTCACTTTGCCTTTGTGTTGATTTTCAAGAACTGAATAGATTCAAGGTAAATTACAAGTATCTATTTCCATAGATTACGAAATTTTTTGATCAGTTGAAATGGGAAAAGTGGTTCTCTAAGATTTATCTTCGATATTGTTTCCATAAGTTAAGTATAAAAGAATCTGACATTAAAAAAACTACCTCTCTGAGTATGTACAACCATTATGAGTACCTTTTCATGCCTTTTGTTCTAAAAAATTATCTTGTAGTCTTTATGTATTTAATGAACACGATTTTCCATGAGTATCTTGATACCTTTATTATATTAATTGTGGATTAAATCCCTATTTAATCTTTGTTTGACGAGGATCATTTGAATTATATGATTCCAGTTATATAATTTTTGATAAATCATTGTCTTTATTCCATGCTTTCAAAATGTTATTTCTGGATTCTAGAAGTAAAATTTTTGGGAAACGTAGAGTCAGAACATGGTATTTCAGTTGATCCTGAAAAGGTAAAGGCTATTATGACATGGGAACAACTAAAAAATGTTTTTGATATTTGAATCTTGTTGGTTCTAGCTAAGTATTATCACCAGTTCAATAAGTAATTCTCAAAGTTGGATTCCTTGATGACTTCTATGACTTAGAGAGTAGTAAATTTTACTTAGGATGAAAAATATCAAAATTTTATTATTGAGATGAAATGTCTTCTGAATAATACACTGGTGTTGACTCTTCTAGAGGCATTGTAGGGCTATATGGTCTTATGTGATGCATTAGGTTCAGGTTTGGGTTGTGTTCTTACGAAGGGTGATCTTGTAGTTTCTTATGGCTCTCAGAATATTTGGCCACACAAGAAGATTTACCTAACCCATGACCTTGAACATGCAGCCATGATGCATGTACTTAATATTTGATCGCATTAACTTCACGAATAATGGTCTACCCTATTTTTAGGCCATAAGATATTTAGTTTCATTTTCTCTCAAAAATATTTAAATCTACACCAGAGTTATTGGGTGGAATACCTGAAATTTTTTATTTTGACATCGCCTATGCCCCAAGGAAATAGAATGTCATTGCAGATGCTTTGAGTAGGAAACATCTGACCTAGGTTATGAAATAAACATTGTATGAATGGAACTTTATGGATACTTTTATATAGTTTCATATTGGAGTTAAGGAAATAGGGTTTGAGGTTTCTTTGGCCATTTTTTAGTTCACATACTCACTTACCGAGATGAATCTTTAGAAATGATAGCTTGATGATTAGTTCCACGACTTTAGATACTCTATATGTTGGGGAGACTATTATTGACTAGCCATTCTTCAGTTAGGGAATTATATACTACTTGAACCACTTTTTTCTTCCTTTAGTGGTAAATAAATCTATTATGTTAGATTCCCACAACTCTCTATGGGTAGTGAACCTAGGAACCATGAAGATGTTCTATGATATGTGGTGATGATTCTTGTGTCTAAATATGATATGGGGAATTGCCAAATTTTCCTCCTATTGTTATACATTATAACTGGTGAAGGTCGGGCACTAGAAACCTTTGGGTCTTATTTAGCCATTTCTAGTCCCAACCAAGAAGTGGGATGAGATATTAATGGAATTCATTGTTGGGTTGAAAATTACCTAGAGAATGAATAACGTGATATTGGTTTTGATTAATCGTATGAAAAAATAAGCTCTCTTTTTACCCATTTGTCATACAAACAAAGTTGAGGAGTTGGGAAATCTCTATGTAAAAGTGATTGTTCATTTTTATAGAGATACATCTGTTATAGTCTCTTATAGTGATCATCATTTCACATATCACTTTTTGGAGAGTCCTTCAAGTGGTATTGGGATCTCATATTCATTTGAGTATGGTATATCATCCATAGTCAAATAGGTGAAGAGAAAGAGATATAAAGAGTCTTGAGGATATGATCCATGATTGTGTTATCAACTTTGGTGGGACTCAAGATGACCATCTAGTATAGGAAGAATTGTTATAATATTATTTACCATTCTATGACTAGAATGGATCCTTTTGAGGCCTTGTATGGATGGCCTTATATATACCCATTGTGTTTGATGGAGATTGGTTAATGTTTCTTGGTTGTAATGAGCCTAGTTCAAGAGACAACAATATATATTCAATTGTTTCATCATAGAATGTTGGTGGTATAGAGAAGTTATAATACATATTCATATTCTCATCACAAACCATTGGAATTTTTATTTGGTGACCAAGTGTTCTTGAAAGTTTAAATTTGGTTGGGTTATCGATGGCTTGTGAGGCAGGGGAATATTGTTCCTAATTTTTGGGTATCTTTTGAGGTTTTTGATTAGGTGTGGAAATTTTATTACTTTTTAGAAATTACACCATAGATGACATTGATACATGACTGGTTCCATGTTTCTCAGTTATAAAAATATCTATCTGATCCATCTCATGTTCTGAACTAGATTTATCTTGATGTTAAACCCAATTTATCAATGACTAAATGGCCAGTCAAGATAGTTGATTCTAAAACCAAGGTACTTTATGGGAGGTTGATACATTTGGTTCATGTTCTATGGGGGTATATTTTTTATTATCATGATACATGGGAGCGCGAGGCATTGATGAGATAGAAGTGGCCTCACCTTTTCTGTATGGATGCTTCTGGACAAGATTTCATAGAAAAGAAAGTGTTTATAGATGTAAAGTTGTAACATCACATTAAATTTATTTCTATTACATTTAAAACCTTTCCAAGGTTTTCTTTTTTTATTGTCTAGGTGGCGAAATGGAGGAATTGGGAGGATACTTATAATGGTGAAGTCAGGGATTTGTCGCATTTTCATCATAAAACCTCCTAGTTCTGTATCATGTTGGGTATTTGAAAGAGCGTTGTCGCACGCGCTCTCAAAAGAACTTCAAAAGTGAGTTACGTTGGATAAAACTCCAAGCACAACACTCCATGAAGCTAATGTTTAGTTTACTTGGTGTAGCATAGGGGGCTAACCAAGGTCGTCTCTCAAAGGAGGAAGTGAATTAAAACATCTTATTAGAGGTATTCTAAAAATAAAATAAAAGGGAATAAAAACACTACTTTAAAGGATTGGGGTTTGTTGTAGTTTATGAATCTAGAAGAAGTTTGCTGGAAGAAGATTGTATAATTTTTTTTTGTTTTTAGTTTTGAAATGAATTTCAATTTAAATGACACAACAAGAAGATGTTTTTTTTAGAAATCTATTTAAAAAGCGTAATCGATCTAACTCTACCTCTTCACTTTATTATTAATCATTATCATTCAAATTAACATTCACTTAATTATGATCCCTTAATTTGTTAAATCCCGAACCCTACGAGAATTAACTTTACCACAAAGATGATGTGAATTTAAACCTAGGCTAACTTTGGAACGTGCAATCGCAGCACCCTGCTTTGATTGATGTTCTAAGATTAGCTTATGATCAGTGGTAAATTAAGGCACATATCCATTCTGGAAATGAGGATGAATTGTGTTTAGGGATTATATTTGAACTCTACAAATTTATCCCGTGTGGTCTTGTATTACCGATTAAGATCGCGCTCTCACAATTTACACAAAATCCCGACCTCGCGTGTTTTTGTGTTAATTGTTCAATTGCTTGCTTAGTTTCTACAATTTAAAAACACAATTCATGGATCATATTAAGTGAATTACAGTAGCTCATTGATTAAAAATAATTAAATGAAGAGGGTAGAAGATAGATCGATTACTAAAAGACTACTCTTCCATGGGTGGCGTAATCATCGTAGAAGCGTTTTGCATGTGCAAAGGTTTATAATGGGTATAACCCAATATCGCTTCTACTCAAGAATTCCAGCCCCAAGAGGAAGATTAAGAGAAGAATAAATTTAAATAAAACAGAGGAAAAGAGAAGAAATAAAAGAAGAACAAAGAAGTTTATTACACAAACAAAACAATTACAACATGAATGAGAGAAGGAGGCTTCGATGAGAGGATCCTTGCTTCAAGAGCTACCTCTCTTACAATGGTTGGAGAATTTGGTTGAAACCAATTCTCCTCTGCCTCCAATCTCCCAATGCACGAACCAGCCTCTCCAAATGAGAAAATCACTAATTTATAGAGTGGAGGGGAGGCTAGGTTTAAAGTGGTTTCAAGTGTGAATGCAAAATCTCGGCCAAATATTTTAATGAAACTTGCACCGCCCATTTGACCTCCAAAACGCGTGAATTGACCGGCCTTCCAGAAGGATGATTTGTGACACATCATGTCCCCGAGCTTTCCTCAAAATTTGGGCTCAATCCAAGCTTGTATGTAGAGGATATGGACCAAATACAGAACCTTCTCCATTCTGGCGAGCCCAGCCCAACTTTGACTTCATGGCCCAATTTCAACAACCAAATTAACTCTTTAGCTTTAGTGTCCTGAATAAAAGTTGTAGATAATTAAGTTAGGAACACTTTTACAAAATTTAAAATTCAAATAATAAATATAAAAATATTTATCTTTGAAATAATACAGTGCACTATTAAGGGTAAAACTGGAATTTTCACCAAATTTTCAAATGAATGATCAAATCCCAAATATTTTATAAATAAACATATTTAACACAATGTGAGGAAATTATATCATTTATTATCAATAAAATATTCAATAAAATAGTGTTTTATCAGTATTTACATGCCATCTAATGTGGTTTCATGACATTTAAATTCTAATATAATAAAAAAAATATTTTTAGAAGAAGTCGATCATTTTTATTTTTGGATTTTTGGATTTTTCAATTACACAATGTGTAATTAGGTTACAGTTCATCTAAAGTCCTGAATGTTTTTTCAAAACATGCAGTATGGATGAAAATTATATTTCCTCCTTTTTAGACTTCCTTTCTCTCACCCAAGAGACATCCCAAGTATATTTTGGAGCCCTCAAACCCTTTTTGAGTCATTTCATTCAGTAATTGAGTGTTTTTTCAATTGTAGAGTGACTTTCCTAGTTTGTATTCCCCATATCTCTTGGTCTCTTTATGTTTCCCTCATTGGAGTTTGATAGATTATTTTGGGATTTATAGATCTAAACTTTGTATTGTTGAATCTTGTTTCTAGTTTGGTATCCTAGATATCATGATCCTTTTTTATTATTTGTGTGTTCTATTGTAGGATTTTTTTTTTTCGTGAGAAAGGTTGGTGGTTCTGTTAAGAGGGAAATTTTTAATAAACCCAGAATTTCTTGATTTAAATTATATTGTTAGGATTAAAATAAATTACTTAAAAATTATTTGAATTGGTTTATTAAATAACCAATTTAATTGAATTGGGGAATTTAATTGTGAAATTTTGATATTTTCCATGAAATCAAGAAAACCCCTCAATTCCATTGAATTGGGTGTGTTGTAAAATTATATGGAAATTGATCAAATTAAATTGTGGAATTTAAATTGTGAAATTAATTTGATAAAATTGATATAAATTTTTTTAGTTTATAAAAATGGGTTAAAATGGTTTTGATAGAAACCCCATGGTTTTATCATGGAAAAGGAATGTTTTGATTAAACACCCATTTTGGTTTTTAAACGGAGAATTGGAAATTTTGAAAATTAAGAATGGGTTGAATTGTATTTTAAAGAGTTTTAAAATAAATTCCCCATCATTGATTTTATTAGAGGACTTTTAATCCCAGGTAGTTATTCTATTGTTGGGATAACAATATTTTGATTCTTTACAACTGAAACAAAATACAGTTTCACAGCTCACATATTCAATGGGATAGTGATGAGTCCCCTTTGACTAGTGTCATAGGGATGTGTGTATACACATATTATCGTGATCACCTTCAAGTGTGTGAGGATCTCATAGCCTGAAACCATCATACCTTCTGGTAGATGAACGTGTTGTTCACTTGTTTATATTTGAGATATAAATGTGTGATAATGTTTTTAAACTATTTTACATGGCTTTTAAGTTTATATAATTTTTTTGATATAAAAATGTTTATTAAGGTATTTTTTTAAATATTTCCATTATTTTAAATGTAAATCAGGAATTGTTTAATTATGCTAGAAATTACCATACCATTTTATTTAAAATTTAATGTATTAATTGGTTAATTAAATGGTGTTATATTATTATGTAATAATTAGTGAGAACCTACTAGGATTTTATCTCATAACTTACCTATGAATTTTGGTGTTTTCATATTATCTTCTTCTAGTTTCGAGCAAGGGTAAAGTGGCACTTATATGTGGTAGTAACTATTCATCTTTGGTCTTGGAGAGTTTCTTCCATTATGATTTGGGTTTTTTATCCTATTTTCTAGTACTTTTATATGGCACATTGGTGTTGTTTTCCCATTTTACTTTTGGTACACTACTCCATGTATATTTTTTCTTGTTTTCATACTAACTTTTTTTCTGCTTCTATAATGTTTGTGGAACAAATAATTCCCACTCTCAGATTATATGATTCTAGGGGCTAGTGAACAACCCATTAAGATTAGGAACACCAATCGGGCTATTTCAGGATTGACTCGGTTGTAAGGATATCAGGTTAACTAGGAAGGTTCTTGACAATTTACAACACTCTTTAAAAAAATATCAAAATTTTCAAAACAATTCAATGAGGTTCTTATAGGCATATAAAGGATTCAATTTTAATTTAATATTATTTTCAATAATAAAAATTTAGGCACGTATAATACCCAATGGTATTTTTTCTCAATCCTAATTCAATATGTAAATAGTAAATAACATAGAAGACACACAAATTCTTAATTTAAATTTTATTAATATTCCATTACAAACAGAAAAATTCATGCTTGAAAGAGATTTAATATTGTAATCAAATTAAAAAAATTCCATCATGCAAGTAAATGATATACCCTCCCAAGACATGTTTTTTATTATGTAGTAATAATTAAATATCTGAAATTTTATAAGATGAAAGAATACCAAACATGGTTAATTATTACTTAAAATTAAAATTTGTTTACTTGGGTGTTACATAGTTTGGTTATATTTTCCTTTCTTTGAAAATAATATGATAAAAGGTCACTATCAAACAAAAGTGATTCCATGGGGTCCATAAGTTGGAACAAGGCATCCCATGATCTTCCATGACACAACCAAAAAGATTTGGACACATTTTGGGGTCATTTTATATTATTATCATATTATTTTATTACCCTTAACTACCCGGTTACTAATTAATCATGATAATTAATAATAATTGTCATCGTTACTATTCATAATGTCCAAAAACAAAAGAGTCTTAATTACATAATTTGGAAATTCTAATTCCAAATATGGAATCCATTTTTCCAAATTCTAAACACATAAATTTCAGAAATTAATATAAAAATAATTCCCTTTATCACAACCAAAGACGAGTTTTTAAGAAGTAAAATTTATCAAAAGATTGACTTGTTTTTACATCCAATTGAAATGTGAAATTACTTCCGATGAACAAAATTGTATTAAGTGATAAAAACATAATTCAATTACACTTTAAAACCAACTAAAAGGACAATATAACTATATAATTAAATTAGATGAAAAAGCAGTTTTGAAGTAAAATGCAGTATTTTTCAGTATTCATTAAAATGAACATTTGTCAGAAAAATACCAAAAATTTATCCAAAGTAAATTTGATATTCCAAATTCAAAAATGATTTCCATTTTACCAAATTAAAAACATAGAAGTTGAATTAATTAATTTTATAATTAATTCCCATTGTCAAAACAAATAGCGTGTTTTTATGAAACAATATCTATCAAAAGATTGACACTTTTTTATGTCCAATTTCAAAGTGAAATTAATTCCAATGACCACCATTGGATTAAATGGTAAAAATATATTTCAAATAAACTTTAAACCCAATTAAAAAGATAATATAACCATATAAATAAATTATATTAAAAGGAGGTTTTGAATTAAAATACAGCATTTTCACTATTCATTAAAAAATGAACTTTATCGGAAAAATAACGAAAATTTACACAAAGTAAATTTTGATGTCCCAATTCTAAAGAAGGATTTTATTTTTTCAAATATAACATATAAAATTGGAAAAAAGTAGTTCTAAAAATGGTTCGCCATCAAAAGTCGGTTAATCGACCTTTTAAAGAACATTAGAATATTTATGCTTAAAATCAAATTATTTTCTTATTTTAAGCCTCTAACTTTTGTTGGATAAATGTAAAAATATTTCACAAACATATATAATCATTTTTTAGTTAGTTCTGTTCATTCTCACTATTACAACGGCTAGGCGTTAACTACCATTTAAAATAATATTATTAGTGTGAAATGTAAGATTTCAAAGAAACTCGTTGTTGCATATTGGGTATGCCATCAAACATAGCATTCCCTTTAAAGTAATATTAAAATTTTATTCAAAAATATTAATAAATATGGAAATGTCATATTCTTTATTTACCGAGGATGTTACATCCTTCCCCCCTTTTGGGAATTGCATCCTCACAGTTTTAAAATTGGTCTCAGAAACTTCATTGAAAGCCCCACATCAGAAAAGGAGTAAATTAAACTATCACTTTAAAAGAAAGAAAGAAAAGTAAAAAGGTCACCCAAGAAAAAAGATACTAGGGTTCCATGAAAACATGTATATGGAGGAGAAAACAAACCATCAAGTTCTAATGGAGAGTGATAGAAAATATGTCTAGGAGAAAGTTAACCACCAGAAAATCACAAACTTGTGATGGGTTAAATGGTATTTGATTCCCCAGTAGGAAAAGTTAACAGATAATGTTTTTGTTTTAAGTTACTTTTCATTAAGGAATTTATTTATGAGATTAACTAAATCATAAGGAAACATACTTACTTGTCATGTATACTTTCATCTCTTACTATATTTATTACACAAACTCATATTTTCTCCAAAATATTAGTATCTAGGATGACTTGTTCACATTAAGAGCGCTATATTCAACTTCTTGAGAATCACCTAATCCACAAAAGATGAACTATATATTTCCCTTGTCTTTATACCTTAACCAAAACCAAAAAATTTTGTACAAGATAAGATAATCCCCAAAAGTATAATCCTTTACAAAAAGAAAAACTACTCTTAATCTCCAAACAATTTCAAACAAAACCCAAAGTTCATCAAAGAGCAATCAATAAATATCTATCCATAAAATTCTTTGAAGTAATCCAAACTAATATTGAAACCCAAATCTCTGAAGGATTTAATCACATAGTCTTCCAAGGTAAATCTTAACATTTGTCTCCAAATAACATCAGTTACTCTTAAAGTATCATATTGAAATGTAATTAACCTAATCACATATCCTCCATGATAGGTTAATCATTTCCATAGATAACCCAAAATCAACTTATTCTTTATTCATAAGATCATATAACTAAAAATAATAAGTCATACTAACCAGGGACTTCACGTAGTCCAGTGGTAGGCAATAAATACCAGTCACACTTTGGTTGTGGGTTCAATTCCTGCAGCTTCGTTTGACACGACGGGTTGTCACACGGTCTATGTGTTGTCCTTTTTCAAAAACTATATAATTTTATAACATTCCCAAAAAGAGATAAATTCATCAAAAATAACCATAACATATTTTAACCACAAAGGTTATCTAATAACTTTCGTTTTGCATCCCAAAATGTATTAACCGGTAATTACCTCAAATTCAAGGATCATATAAACCAAAATGTTTCTTTATAACTATATCCACAAAAGAAAAGATAATTATTCCTTGAATAAAATTTTCATATATCAAACATCAGGATTACACATACTATAAAAGGTCTTCTAATATAATCCCATCATCAAAAGAGACTTGATACTTTTAAGAATTTCACCATCCTAAAATATACCATAACTCTTGAATCCCTTATATGTTGACTTCTTACTCATTCAACATTATTCCTGATCCATTAACCATTCCTTTACAACTTATTCTGAAATACTTCTTTCCTAAAAACAAAATCATGAATCATATCCTAATATTTCAATAATAGGAAAACATATGTTAAGAAATAATCCATACCTTTCATTGATCATTGTCAGTCTCTTCATCCTCAATCAGAATGGCATTAGGTATTGGTAAACAAATATTTGTACGATCATGGTGATCCCATTCCCGAAACTTCTTCGTAGGACATGTGTTTGAATAATGACCATGCATACCACATTTAAAACATTCAATTGAACCCTCAGAAAGGACTTCTTTCCCTTTCCTAGATTCAACTAGATGCTTCCTTTTTCCATGGTAGGTTCTTGCTTTATGACCTTTATTTCCACATATATAGCATATTTCTGTCCCTTTGAAACATTTTCCTATGTTTTTCTTTCCACATCTTTGACACATAGGTTTTTTATCATACTTACCTTTATGATTATTACCTGAACTTCCGTAGGGATTTTTTTCTCGCGTATATGATTCCACATAAAAATCAATAAGGTTTAGGTGGTCAATCATGACTCCAGATAGTTGGTTGAGAATAACCACAAGAGTTCTCATTTTAGCTCCCATATCATTTAGTTTCTCGTTTAGAAAACCGTCACAGTTTTCTTTACATCCACTGTTACTTTGGTGCCTACTAGATCCATCCATTTACTAAAACCAAAAAGGTCAGTGTGATTCAATCAGTAAAATTATCATATAATACTAAGATATAATTATTCATTTTATCTTAAACTCATTCACTTTATAAAAATAAATATGACTCTTTCTAAAATCCTAACCATTATGGTAATGTCACTTGTGCTTAAAGAATTCCCTTACCTCTAAAGATATCTAAACCGACCTTTGATAGAAACTATAAGGACCCGGCCTTAAAACATTACTTAATCTAGAATTAAATGAATAATTCACATTGATTATATTTTCACATTTAGAGTTTTAGAGAATTAGGACATAACTATTACATCTCAATGATTACGAAGTAGCCAAATCTACTCAGTTTCCATTTTTTCACAAAATAAAAACTCTTGAACAAGAGAGTCATGTCTAGTTCCATGTTTTAGACAACATGAAATTACCATGATCTCATCCTTGACCCTATTCCACTTTATGTCCTGTGAAAAAACATTTCAAAAACTTGGGATGAGCATAAAAAGCTCAGTAAGGAATACACAAAGAAAGAAACTATTAGTTTTTCAAAACAACAAGTAAACCATGAATACTTTAACATAAGTAATACTTTTCACCTTTATGAAGTAGTAAATAATCTTCACTAAATAAAATATCATTAATTACCCTTTTGTAACCAAAATATTACCATAAAACCCATATAAATAACACATAACATATAAAGGTAACTTGGAAAATAAACATACTTAAATGTAATAACCGTACGGTCGACTTCCACACATGTCACTAAATGGAATAGCCATACGGCTGACTTCCAAACCCAATGCATTGGAGGTTATAATGTAACCGCCCATCCTGGTATTCACAGCACCACCCATCATTTGGTTTATTACGTAACCACCCATCAAATGTCCAAGTACCATTATAAAATCATAAGACTTAAAACAAATATAAAGGAAAGAAAAACATTTCCACATAATAATATATCACTTAAATATATTGATATAAAAAATCCATTATCAAAACCATTTTCAATACCAAAATACATAATAGATTATATGGTATTTATTTTCTTTTAAAAAAATTATAGCTTGTTGAGAAAGCCAAAGATCAAATAATACTCGCGGCAGCGGAAAGGTCGTTGTCACCGCGTACGTTAAAAGAAACATTCCTTTTTGTAGTTTAGTAAAATGCTTCATATAAAAAGATTCCATTTGTATGAAATGAATAGTAAAAGGTTTTTATATAGTGTATAAAAGAAAGTCTTGTATTAAAACAAAATATTCCTCAATGAAAGGAGATTGAGATGAAGTCCCTTACAAAGACGGTATCCTTAGATTAAGGATAAATCAATTACATAATTATGTGTGAAAAATATAAATACACCCAATATAAGTGGATATTAAGTTTAAAAAAATCATAGTTCATCCACACATATTCATAGCACAACATAATCAAGGAGTAGAGGTTTAACCAAAATAATTGAAATTGGGTTAAGAAATCCCCTTACAGAAATTTAACTGCCTAACGGTGTCACTTTAAAATTCAGAAAATTAGTTGATGAGATATAAAAAGGGTATATCATCAATTGAACATAAAATTTATAGCAATAAGGATATATATATAAGAACATATCCCAAAATAATAATATTTAAATTAAAAGACCTAACAAAGAGAATCCTTTTAAAAAGAGGAGGGTGAAAGGTTCCCTTACCGATTTGGGTAACTTTCGAAATATACACCCCATGAAAGAAGGATCATACAAGGAAGATATAAATACCCATAAATTAAAGTATATTACACAAAGAATACAATCATGGGCAGTAAATACACCACACAAAAGGAAATAGTGTCAAATGTAGCATGAATCTCATGGGAATAAAAAGTGAGATAAAAACCTCTTACCTCGTTGTAATCAATCGAGTCGTATGACCAAAAGATAATAAAAACAAAATGAATCACATAATACCATGAATATAAATATAATAATTATAATATATATGAAATTTCAGTAAACAATACACCACATGCAACAAATAAGTGGTGAACAATGGAAATCTCACGGAATTAAAAGTGAGATAAGAAATCTCTTACCTCGTGTCCGACATGACTCGGTCGTTCTTTAATCTCCTGAATAATAAAATAAAGTTAATTTTTACTCTCTTAAGAACCTTTTTCAATTTTATTATTCCTTTTATATCACTTATTTCCACATTATACACATTATGTAATCATTTAAGTTAATAATGTTCATTTTGTCGATATTTGGTACTTAAGTCAAAAATAGACTTCTTATAATTACATGTTGTTCATGTGGTCAAAGGTTCATTATATCCAGAATGATATTCATTATTTGGATATCGTATATATCATATATATCCGGCATATACATGTATTTATAATAGTACATAACATTTAGAGGTAATAAATGAAATGCACCGTTCATGAAGACGGTAAACCGTACGTACACATGAACGCTACTTCCATTTGTATTTCATATTTAATGGAATTAAAACATAATGATACATAGTAGTATTATAATTCCAGTATTTTATCATATATAATATCATTAAACCTATCCTTTATATGTACCACATATGGTATGAACGATTCATATCACTTTGAGGGGGAGGTAGTCCGCACTTCCTCAAATGAAATTATCGTGTTTACACATAATGGAAACCATAAAGGTTTTCTATATATAAAAAAATACAGAATAATAGAGAAAACATAAAAATAATATATATCATATATAAATATAGTTCCATCATAATGTCCACCATGAGAGGTGTTAAAATAAGATTGAACAATCATCGTTTCGTGAGGCAGTAATTCACCACCCACAGAAATAGTATGTTCTTTAACCATTAGACAGAGGTGTGTGTAAGTGTAGGTAGAATAATTTTCATAACAAAATCCTAGTATATATAGGATATTGTTGTTATTATGGGATCAAATAATAATAATATAGTGTTTAGTGAAGAAGGAAAATAAAAGAAAGAAACTCGAGAGAAAACATTACCTCTAAATCGGGTAACTCTTTTTGATTTGAGCCAAAGGCTTACTTGGAAAGACTTATGCCCAAAGTGATGCTTCTAGGAGTAAGAGAGGGATGTGGAGAGATAATATGATCATAGTTTGGACGAGCCAAGGGCTTGAGAGGTGTAGGTAAGGGGGTAGAGGTGGGGGCCTTTTATAAGAGGGAGGAGGGTCACTTTTGGAAAGTCTTGAAATGTTACTTTATTATAAAATGTTTTTTGGATTTTAAAGGTCCCACAATGATATATTTCGAGTATAAGGTGATAATGGTTCTAAATCCACACATCTAATAGGTTTTTTACAAGTTTAAGTCTTATATTTTACATTATCTTTTCATTTTATTTAAATCGTTCATTAATGAGGTAATCACTGCATCATCATGGTGTCATAAATAAATTTATTTATTTAATGTCTAAAAATTATAAAAAAAATACCATGATGTAGGAAATATTTTTATATTTCCAATGACTATTTATAGTCTAAGAGATCATTTATTTAAACAAAATTAAAATTGTTTTACTTAGGTGTTACATAGTTTAGTTATATTTTCCTTTCTTTAAAAATAATATGATAAAAGGTCACTATCACACAAAAGTGATTCCATGGGGTCCATAAGTTGGAAAAAGGAATACCATGGTCGGCCATGACACAACAAAAAATATTTGGACACATGTTGGGGTCATTTTATATTATTATGATATTATTTTATTACCCTTAACTACCTGATTACTAATTAATCATGATAATTGAAGATAATTGTCGTCGTTACTATTCATAATGTCCAAAAAAAGAGTCTTAATTACATAATTTGGACCTTATGATTCCAAATATGGGATCCATTTTACCAAATTCCAAAAACAGAAATATCATTAATTAAATTAAAAATAATTCTCGTTGTCACAACCAAAGACGAGTTTTTAAGAAGTAAAATTTATCAAAATATTGACTTGTTTTTACATCCAATTGAAAAGTGAAATTACTTATAATGTAAAACATTGTATTAAGTGATAAAAACATAATTCAATTACAATTTAAAACCAACTAAAATGAAAATCTAACTATATAATTAAATTATATGAAAACGCAGTTTTGAAGTAAAATGCAATATTTTTCACTATTCATTAAAATGAACATTTGTCAGAAAAATACCAAAAATTTATCCAAAGTAAATTTTATATTCCAAATTAAAAAATGATTTCCATTTTATCAAATTCAGAACATATAATTTTCATTAATTAATTTTATAATTAATTCCCGCTGTCAAAACAAATAGCCTGTTTTTATGACACAATATCTATCAGAAGATTGACACTTGTTTATGTCCAATTTCAAAGTGAAATTAATTCCAATGAACACCATTGAATTAAATGGTAAAAATAAATCTCAAATAAAATTTAAACCCAATTAAAAAATATAATATAAACATATAAATAAATTAGATTAAAAGGAGGTTTTGAATTAAAATACATCATTTTCACTATTCATTAAAAAATGAACTTTATCGGAAAAATAACAAAAATTTACACAAAGTAAATTTTGATGTCCTGATTCTAAAGAAGGATTTTATTTTGTCAAATATAACATATAAAATTGACAAAAAGTATTTTTAAAAAGGGTTCACCATCAAAAGGCGGTTAATCGACCTTTTAAAGAACATTAGAATATTTATGCTTAAAATCGAATTCTTTTCTTATTTTAAGACTCTAACTTTTGTTGGATAAATGTAAAAATATTTAAAAAACATATATAATCATTTTTTAGTTAGTTCTGTTCATTCCCACCATTACAACGGTTAGGCGTTAACTACCATTTAAAATAATATTATTTTATTATTAGTGTGCAACGTAAGATTTCAAAGAAACTCTTTGTTGTGTATTGGGTATTCCCTCAAACATAGCATTCCCTTTAAATTAATATTAAAATTTTATTCAAAAATATTAAAAAATATGGAAATGTCATATTCTTTATTTACCTGGGATGTTACAATGTTATTACACAACTAGAAATAATAAAGTTTTTATTTTCATGAGTTTACAATCTTTTTATAGGAAACCCATTAAGAAAATATAGTTTTTTAAATCATTAATCACTAACATATCTAGATCCAAGAAAAAATGGGTACCAAAATCATTATTGGGATAAAAATTGTTTTTTATAGAAACTACTTGAAGAACTCCTATAAAAGTATATGGTACTTATAAGAAAGATATTCTAGAGATATGAAAATATATTACTCAAGATTCAAGAACTTGATAAAGTTTGATGGTGAGAATGCCAACATTGGTGATGGTTTTAAAGGAAAAATCATTGGCATTGGTTAAATTAATAACTCTAACTCGCTTTTAATTTTTAATATATTTTTTAATGGTTTAAAATATAATATTCTTAACATCACACAACTATGTGATGATGGGTTTCTTGTAAAATATTAAAACAATTCTTGTAATGGTTTTGATTCTAAAAAATTATTAGTGATTAATTCTTTGAGAAATGAATATGTGTATGTTGTTAATATTTATTCTTTAATTTCACAAAACATTTCTTGCTTAAGTAACATTCATAACAAAACTTGGCTTTGGAATATAAGAATAGGCTAATGTAACGTTTACTCACATAGAAATATAACTAGGAAAGGGTTAGTTAAATATCTACCTAAACATAAATTCCCAAATGATGAAGTTTCTAACCCCTAATAAAAAGGTAAACAACATAAAATATATTTGAAAGAAAAGAAAGAATTTTTAACTTCTCAAACCCAAGAATTGGTTAACATTTATTCTTTTAGACCATGTAGAGTTTCTAATATTAATGGGAAGTGTTTTTACTATTTTATTATTGATTAAGTTTCTAGGTATGCTTGGGTAATCATTTTAGCTCACAAAATGGAATCCCTAACTTACTTTACAATGTGTGGTAGACCTACAGAACAAATTATTTGACATAATATTAAAACCTTATGAATTGACCACAAAAGTGATTTTGGAAATAAATATGATGATTCTTTTTTATCATAAAATTGCTATAACAATAAATTTTATACATCTAGAACCCCCCCCCCCCCCCCGCCCCCTCCCCCAGCAGAATGGAGTTGTAGAAAGGAGAAATAAGACCCTTGAATAATTTTTTAGAAAAATTATAAAGAAATATAACATACATGAATACTTTTGGGAAGAGGTCATGAATGAATCTTATTATATAATTAAAAAGTCTTAATTAGACACCTTTTAAATAAAACCCCTAATGGTAATTGAGAATAACAAGAAACCAAAGGATAATTAATTTATTTTTATTGGATTCAATGTATTTATTCTTAATACTAAGGAAATTTTGACACATTTGACTCCAAGAGTGATGAAGGAATTTTACTTCGTTATTCAACATCTAGTAAATCCTATAGAGGGTTTAACAAAAGAACTAATACTATGGAAGAGTTTTCATGTCATGTTTAATGAGATAGATCCACATGAATGTATAAAACCCTTAGAAAGACTTGATTGTGATACATAAAGTCCATAAATTAATGCCAAACCTTCTGGTATTTCTGTAAAACATGCAGAAAAATCATCCAGTTCTGAAGAAATTCAAGATTCCAAACCAAAACCTATATACAACCTTGATCTGATCATCCCTTCTTTTCATAGAGTTGTTTGAACTCGTTAATACCACCCTTAAAATTCTATAGTTTTAGAGATAGGTAGAGGTACACATACTATATCTTCTCTAAGGAAGTTGGTTGAACATAAATCAGTCTTCTCACATCTTGAACCCAAGATCATCACTAAGGCAATTGATGATGAATTTTGGGTAATGGATATGTGATAATAACTTAACCAATTTAAAAGATATAAATTTTGGGAAATTGTTGATTGACCTAATGAAACAATTACCATTTACACTAAATGGGTATTTATAACCGTGGTTGATGAATATATCACAACAGTAAAGAATAATTCTATACTAGTTACACAAGGGTATAGTCAAGAACAAGGTATATACAATGAGAAAACCTTTGAAATTTTATCCATACATGAATCCATTAGAATACGTCTTTCCTATATAGATCATTTGGATTTAAAACTATTTCAAAATTATTTCAAAAGTTAATTATTGAATGGTTATATAATTGAGGATGTTTTTGTAGAACAACCCCCCAGTTTTCAAGTCCTGATTGTCCAAATCATGTCTTTAAATTAACAAAATCTTTGTATGGTTTAAAAGTATCTCCTAGATCTTGGTAGGATAGGATCAACTCTTTACTTATTTAAAAATGTTTTTAAAAGGGTATATCTGATCCTACCCTTTTTTTTTAAATAATTTCAAGAGATTTTTTCATTGGTAAAATCCATATATTATTATTTTTTGATATTCTAAAAACTCTATGTGTACTTATTTTTTAGAAATTATGAAAAATGGATTTAAATTTAGTTTAATGGGTGAAATGAAATTCTTTCTTAGTTTTAATACTTTTAAAAATAAAGAAGTAATTATTTTAAATCAAATTAAGAACTCCAAATATATATTAAAACATTTTGGTTTGGATAGAAATAATATCAGTGACACTCCTATGAGGACCACCTATAATTTGGATCATGATGATGTTAGGAAACCAGTGGATCAAACTAGTTATAGAGGTATGATTAGAAGTCATCTATACAAAAATGATAGCGAGTCTAACATTATGTTTTTTGTGTGTATGTGTTCTCATTTTCAAGAAAACTAAAAAGTTACACACTTATTTGATATTAAAATGATTTTTAAATACCTCAAGTATACAGCTAATTTAGGACTGTTCTACCCTAGAGTATAATAATTTGACTTAGTGTGTTATTAGGATGATGATTTTGGTGGTTGAAAATTAGATAGATAAATAAATTTTATAACAAGTCATATTTTGGAACAACTTCTAGTGACTTGGTGTAGAAAGAAACAATATTTGGTTCCACTTTCTACTATAAAATATTAATTCATAGATATAGGTAGTTACTATGCTCAAATTTAGAGGATGAAAGATACAAGACTAGACTATTGATATTAATTATGACAGGTTCTTATAAATTTTGATAACAAAAGTGTCATAAATATCTCTAAGAATCTTGTGTATCACTCTAGAACAAAGCACATTATTGTAAGACACCAATTTTTGAGAGATAATTAAGAAAAGGGTGATATAACTCTTGAATAAATTGGAATTAAACATAATCTTGATGATATATTTACTAAGAAGTTGAATTATTAGATAATTAACTACATCAAACATTAATTGGGAAAAATAAATTTTTAGTAGACATTAATTTTTGGGACCCGCCTTTTGAAATGAAAAAACATTGGAAATCACCCATTGTTGGAAATTTTTTACCATTGGATAACCCACCATTGGAAAAACCCATTGTTGGTAATGACCTTCCATGGAAATTAATTTGTTATTTCTAATTTTAACTCTGATATAATTAATTCATTTTTTATACAATTATATTATTTTTATTTCTGATTTTGAAATACATAAATGATATAAATTGGGGACATAGTTTAATTTCAACACACTCTCTTTAAATTGCCTTTTCCTTTCCAAATTCTCTATAACCTTCTCTATTGACCTTTCACCTTACCTTAACCTCATTGAAACCTTCAAAATTATTTTTTATGGTTAGGGTTAAGTGAGTAGCTAATTTGAGTCCCATGGAGTCACATCTTTCGAAGAAGCATAAAGGGGATATGATAGACCTATAATAGATTTGTGAAACCCATGACTCAAGAATCAAATAGCGGTACATGAGAAGGAAGTTCAGGCTGAGCGGTTACTATTGAAAAATTTGTTGGGTCATAAAAATAAAAAATAATATATATGTTTAGACTGGTTCTCTAATAATTAGAGGGCATTCTATCCTAGGTTAGTGCATCAACATTATCAGAATGTGAAGTTTGGTTTTGGGGAATATAAAGTCTGGGTTCGAAGTAGGATAAGTGGGAAGAATGTGGTGTCTTCTTAAAATCGATGGGTTGGATATCTTAAAGTACCTCACAAAGTTGTTCTAAATTATTATCAAGTAATGATTACAAGTGATAGTGATTAATTAAAATATTATAATTCCTTAGTTGCGATGAATTGAGATAGAACCTTAAGGATACCTATTATAACCAATCTTGATGGTGAATTTCATTTGATATTTAAGTTCATACAACACATGTTTTTCTCAACAAAATAAGATTTTAGTACAATGTGGTACCAAGATTTATATATGTTATACATTGTTAAAAGTGAGGATAAATCAACCTATTTAGATATTTGATGATTCCTATGATGGAGATGTTCAAGAAATATTCTAGGTTAAAATCCGTGATTAATCCCAAGTTCATTTCAGCCATGATGGAAGCCTAGGGTTTGGTTTATAGTAAAGAAGAAACCAAGGTAATGTGTGGAGGTATTTATTTGACCAGGGTCATTTTCAAGACAATGAAAAAAAATTGGAACCCTTGGAAAAATAAATGGGTGGTTGATGATCATAAGATGTATGAATAGTTCAATATTATTAACCACCCTTCTAAGATTAAATATCTATTTTATTCTAGATTAGATCTAGGTATGGTTGTTGCATACTTACATGAGGAGTAGGAATAAGTGGTGACTGATGCTTCTGGTAATGATGAGAAAGAGTTTTCACTTGAGGAGAGAAGTAACCCAAACATTCCTATAATCCCAAATGTTACTTTTGGTCTGGTTATGCCTTCTATGTATCTATCTAATAAAGATACTCTTTTATCTAAATGTAGTATAGAAGAGAAGACTTAAATTTTTGATGAAGTTATTGAGTTATCAGATGATGAAAATGTAAGTGAAAATAAAGATTAATATGAAGGTGAAGAATAATATGAAGAAGAAAATGAATAAGAAGAAGAATATGTATGTGGAGAAGATGAAAAGGATAAAGGATATAGTGATAGAAATGGAAGTGAAGTTGAAAACATTTCTTACCATGATAGTCCTGATGATCATGAGATTCTTTAGTCGAATGTTTCTTCTCTAGGATAGTATGTTGATTCTAGATCTGAGGAGAGTCCAAGCCCTGTTTGAGATGTGGATAAGGATTCTATATATGAGTTGTAGGAATTATTTGAGGGGGAGGAAGCCCTAAGTTTTGTAATACACAGAGTTAGTCATGTTGATATAGAGATTGTTAATGGTGAATCTGCTAAGCCTGTAGTTGTTGAGAAAATAGTTTTTGAGACAACTATTGTATCTTTTTATAGGAAGGGATTATCATCTTTTTAAGAATGGGATAGATATCTAGGTTATGTGTGGATAGTCTTGGACTACCCTAACCTAGATTATGATAGCATTCCACCAAAGCATAGTAGACCTGCTATCCAAGTTCTAGTAGATATGGATCCAAAGGGATCAATGGTGGAATCGATAAATGCAATAAAGGAGATTTAGATATTTGATTCAAATGTTCTTTCTAGACTAGTTCTAACAGAGGTTTCTAATGAAAGAGTATTTTCCCCTTCCTCATCTATTGTTCTTATGCATATTGAGGTTTTTACTAGAGCTAACTTGTAATCTTTTAGTGAAATGATTTATTCTGGTTATGATATGATTCTGAATAATTGACCTCCTATGATCAAAAATATTAGTGGGAAGTATATTAGACATGTGTTAGAGGTTATGATTCAACTAAATCATCACAAGATGATTCATCATATTCATGAAGCGGAGATAGATAACCCGAGGTTAAAAAATGAGATGGAGACCTTGAGGTATACAGTGGATGAGGTGGGATATTCTTTGGATGATTCTATAAATTAATTGTTAGAGAGGGTTGATAATATATTATTCATGTATTCAACTTTAAGTGATCCCCCTCCTTCTCTTGATATTGAATTGATTAGATCAATTTCTAGAGAGGATATTTGAGTTGTTTTAGATGATGTTCTTAATATCCATTAGCAGAATCTAAGGCAGATCCATCACAATAGTGATCATGTCCATAATATGGTAAGGGGATATATGAATGATATTAAAAATGATAGATAAACCATAATAAAAGTAATTAATTATTTCCTTTCCTAGATCAATAATATGAATGATCTGAGAACTCACTTTAGGTTTCTTACAAGGATCTTTTGGTTCCCACCAATTACCAGATTGTTCAAGGATCAAGTTAGTCAATTAAAATAAGTGACACCTATTCTTCGATTATTAATAGAAGATAAGATAGAATTTTTAGTTTCATGGAGAGAGGAGGTAAGTTTATCATCAAATTCATCAATCTAATAAATACTTTATTTCATGTGACTGGTACTATAGTGGTATCACATGTGGCCACACCAGTGAAATTTCATCTGAATCCTTTAGCCACTGCTCCTATGTATTTCAGATCAACCATTACTCATAATAAAAAATGCACTTGTGACTTCTTCATCCACTGCTCTTATGTATTTTAGATCAACCATTACTTAGGATAAAAATACACCTCTGCCTCCTTAGTTTTAGCCTTTTATATTATCACCCATGGAATAAATTTTGAATCATCAATCACTGATCATTAGGAAGATTCCACCTTCTGCCTCTGTCCTTTCAGCTACTACTTGAATCCCTACAACTTCTACCATTGTTACCTCAGCCTCTACTGATGTACCCTCTACCTATGATGAGGTAAAGAACCTACTATTCCTAGAAACTCAGCTCAAAGGTGTTGAGATTAGGCATTGTGTTTGATAAGGAATTTTTTGTATCTTTTTTTGTCTTTCATTTTTTGATGTTATCACTTTTATTCTTAATGGAAATTATATTTTTATTCATCTATTCCCCTTTGATTTTACTATTTCTTGACTTCACTTTTAGATAATCCCGAAAGGGGGATAATTTTTATGATTATAAAATTTATTTTTAGTTTATGTTATTCCTCATACCATAAGTAATTAATTTATATTTTATTTATTCCTTTGATTCCATATCAATTAATAAGGGTTTTTTATTTTAAATTATTTTATTATATCATACCATACCTTTGAAATATCTTTGATATCTTCTTTAGTTTAATATCTTTAATACTAAATTACATTCATATAAATGATTTCATATTAATTTATTTATCATTTGTTCTAAATGGTATGATCAAACCCTTATATTGTCTTTTTAAAGTGTTAATCAAATATATTTAATCCAAAGTTTATTTCTTACATGTTTTTTAAAATGCCGTGATTTTTTATCATAAAAAAGGGGGAGATTATTTGAACCATTTTTTTGATGATCAAAAAATCATGTCTATTATGTTTTTAATGATTTTTATTATTTATGATAGCATTTTATACTCTAATGAATTTTAATGAAATGTTGGATAAGTTTTGAAAAGTTTCAATTCCATATATGAATTATCATTGTAAATAAGTCACCACCATATATTACTTATCATTGAGATGATTCAACATTGAAATGAGTCACCATTGAGATGACTAACCATTGAGACAAGTCGCCGTTGAGACAAGTCACCATTGATATGAGTCACCATTGAGATGAATCACCATTGAGAAGAGTTTCTATTGAGATGAGTCACTATTGAGACAAGTCACCATTGAGACAAGTCACTAATGAACATTAATCACCTCCAGATTTGACCTACCATCCTATGACCTACCACCATCATGCCTCACTGTTAGTTGAATTTACTCTCCACAAAATGTCTCATTTCCATATGAATTACCTCTATATGTATCACTTCCAGATTTATCACCACCAGATGTATCATCATCATATGACTCATCATCATACATGAGTCATTTCCAGCCCCACTCATCGCCACTATTTTTGGATATTTGAATTAAATATTTATATGGACTATATTATTGAATTTAATGCTGAGGATTATTTTAATGATTATTATTTAACAATTACATGTATCATTAAAGGATGTGTTAGATTTTAGTATGAGGAAGAAGAGGATCATGATAATTATTTTTCAAACGAGTCCTTCTGCATGAAGCGCTTAATATTCAAGAATATTTTCTCATGTAATACGGGTGGACGTGTATAAAGACTGTGAGAAAACTAATTATTATTTATTTATATAACAATCATTCAAAGAGAGATTACACACAACATTCAAATATAAATTTTGACTGTGAAAGAGTGGATCCTGTAGAACATTTGAATACTTTCCTACAATTAGAACAAAGGGAGCTTATGATTCTATGCTTTACTTTGTTTTTCAAAAATAAAACTTTAACTTTTATTCAAGCTATACCCGAGGAGATTGAAGATTCTTGAGAACATCAGATCGATCCAAAAAATCGTTTCTACATCTTTATACTTGATTCATCTTATTATAACCTTTACATTAGATAATTGTGTGTTAAATATTATTTATTAAATAGACATTGTTCCCACACTATAACATGAAGATACAATATATCTTCCTCGTCATATTTTATCTGTATAACCATGATTTTTTGGTAGAGTTCCTTGTGTGGTGTGTGTTTATTTGCTCCCATGGTTGTTGTGGAAGTGGTCCCTGTGTGTCCTAGAAATCATGTACAATGTTATAAGAATACCCAATCCATGTTTTGGATCAAGATTTTATTTATATAATCATAATGGTGGCAGTAGATTTCTAGGTGGAGGGGATTAGGTCACAGATTTAGACTAAAATTCTTATTTTAATTCTGTTGCGTATTTTATTTTGTTTCATTTTAATATATTAAACTGAATTTGTTTTTTACTATAAAAAACCACTAATTTAATTGTTAATATTAACTAGGGTTTATATATAGTTTTCTTTAGGTAAATTTATTTCAAAATTTAATATAATTTACGTATATTGTTTAAACTGAGACATAATCACCCTTTGATAAATGTTTTAAAACATTATAATTAATATAAATTTGTTTTTTTGATTAAATGAGAGATTTATTTTAATTTGGGTAATTTATTTAACATTGTTTTTAACTTAAATCTTATTGGGTAATCAATTCACCACCCACCCTATTGGGATACTCACTCTAACCAAAAATAATGAAATACGGACCTCATGCAATAAATTATAAATTTGATGACTCAATCATATCCATCTATATAAATAGTAAATACCCATACAAGTTTTTATTTCAAACCATGTACTATTCCCCCAGAATGAAACCATAATCACTCAAAAAAATTATTCAAAAAGAATGTATCATAGTTTAAAACATCAATTTAACGAAATAAGAACACACATAATGAATTACCTCATTATAATATAATTAAACAAATAAAGAAGGGGAAATTTATTTATGAAATAGATTATGAAATAGTTCTGGTAGTGAAAATATGAAACATTCCTACATCATTATTGTTATTTGTTAAGAGTGAAAAACAAGGTGTTGAACATATTAGTATTTAAATCTCTATTAGAATCCATATTATCTCCCTATAAATGGAAAGTAATTTATACCTCCACTTCTTGAGGTAGAGGGACACCACAGAGGAAGATAAAAACATAATTTTAATTAAAAAATTAGTAACAATAGAGAAAATAATTAGAGAGTAATTAAGAATTAGTAATCCCATTTAAATACCCTTTATTTTTAGATGAAATAAGAAAGAATTAAAATTTTAAATAGAATGATGTATCCTCCACATGGAATGATCCCTATATGACCTTTATCTTAAACTGATTCAACTATTCTAATCCCTATTGAATCCCAAACTAAAGAAGAATTTACGCTTTGAAAGGAACTATTGGCATGTTTCCTTATAGTCAGTGCTCAACAACTCAAATTCCATCCCTCATCCCATTTATCAATATTAATACTAGTTAAAATTCGTGTTCCCTATAATTATTCATTGAGATGAAATTCCTCTATAAATATCACAACCTTATGTGATCTTGATTCATCTTTTTAAGGATTCCATAACAAGATTTTGAATATTCATAGAGTTATATATAAATCATGATAAATTATCATCTTCACTTTTTTTTAATAATTAATGATGATTTTGAATTTTAATCTTTATTGTATTTGGAGGAAGAGGGACACCATATAGGAAGAGAAAAAACTAATTTTTATTAATAAAATCAGAAACAATAGAGAACATAATTAGAGATTCATTGAGAGAATAATTAAGAATTAATAATACCATTTAAATACCCTCTATTTTTATATCAAACAAGTAAGTATTAAAAATTTAAATAACATGAAGTATCCTCCACATTGAATGATCCCTTGAAAACCTTCATCTTTAATCAGTTCAACTATTCTAATTCCTTCTAAATACCATACTAAATAAGCATTTATGATTTGAAAGGAACTCTTGTAATGTTTCCTCATAGTTAGTTCTCATGTGATCTTGATTCATCTTTTTAAGGATTCACCAACAATATTTAGAATATTAATAGAGTTATAATGAAATTTTGATAAATTACCATAGTCACTTTTTTTATTTAATAATTAATGATGTTGTTGATTTTTAATATTTATTGCGGCTGGAGATTGAGATCTCAAAAAATTCAGGCACAATTTTATGATTCTCTCCTTATATGTGTTCGTTTGTAAAGGGATAGTCATCTTATTAAAAGTGATAAACCCTTATGATATCCTTGATTCAGTGTTAAATGGACCTTACATATCTCTTAAAAAGTGTGGGTTTACCCTAAAACATGTTCTTGAATGAAATTGTTACCTTTACATAGTGAGTTTCACACTGTTGTTACCCTGGTGTCTAAACCATATTAAAATTACACAGTTTTTTGATATAGCCCCTTTTCTGAAAATAAACCTTGTGTAGGTCATTGAAGTGTGTCATGAAAATTACACGGGTATAAAGAGATAACCATTACACAAGTGGATTCCAACAAAATACTACAACACTTTGAAAAAAAATTATCAATCTAGAATGCATAATTAATCTTTAATATAATGAAAACATGAATTGAAAACATAAAAATATGAATAAAAAATATGCTCCAAAAAATTAAATTCATGATGAAAACAAGGTTCATTTAGAGAATTAATTCCAATAATAAACCATTCCAAATTCACTTAAAAATATATATGATAGTTAATTTTTCATCAAAATATTTTAAATCATTTATTCTTGATATATGGAAATCAAAACGTATAAAATTTATCAACAAATAACCAAAAAAAATATTTTTAATCAAATATTGAAATAATAACAATTTCGATTCAAAATGAATTAAATAAGATAAAATTCCAATAAAGTCACATTTATGGCCAAAAACCAAATAATTTCATGAAAATATTCATATAAAACAAATATCAAATTAACAACACAACTCTCGATATATGATTATTTTAATACAAATGATTTATTTTCTGATCACACCCTAGAAACCATGATTCATTTCTCAATTGAACTTTTATATGGTTTCTGGTATATTTTAAGGTTAACAAAAAAAAATTTCATAGTTGAGAGAAATAAAAGTTTGAGGATACAATTTAATTAAAGAGGGATTTAACATCTAAGAATTTTTTTTAAATATTTCTTCTATATATGTATAATAATAATTTTCTAATTTTTTTAATTTTATTTTTAAATTTATATTTTACATATATCAATTTTGAATGTTTTAAAAAATATATTTTTTCAAAAATGTATTTCAAAATTATTTTCTATTTTTCATTTAGAAACAATGATATTTATTATATAATAAGAACATAATAATATAATTATTAATTTAAAAAAGAAAAAGAAAAAAAATATTTGATCCTAGATTATTTTTTGGAATAAATTTTTAAAATTAAATGTCAAGAATATTTACTTTCTTTATAGAATGAACAAAAAATATTTAATATCTTGTACACATGTAATAATGAAAGTGTAATTGTTACATAGGAAAAGATAAAAAATTTACATATCATTTTTAAATAATACTATAACATCGATGAAACAATTTAATTAATGAAATAAACATCAGGATTATATGAAGTTATGTTTAGAATAAATCATAGAATATATGTTCTTCAAGAGAATCATGATTATAATTAATTGGGAATATATATATATATATATATATATTCATTTTTAAAAGTAGTCGATATGATCAGTTAATGATTAATAAATACCTAGGAGATGACTTAGTTAGGATGTCTAGAAAACATGATTAGCTATGGTCTTCATCAATTGGGAATTTCATAAGATAGTTATTATGAAATTATTTTTTATTATATATATCTTGATCAATAATACATATATTGAAATAAAAAGATATATTATATATTGAAAATTTTATGTTTAAAATGTATAAATGTATAATACCAATCATATTATATTTAATTATGAATAATAAATTTAAATATATTCACTCATAAAAAAAAATATTTGAATTTTAAATAAATTGTTTTCCAATGTATAATATCTTTTAAATTTAAATTGAAAATTATAATATTTTGAAAAAATACTTGAAAAATGGATTGAAAATTTTGAATCATCATTTCGATATTCTCTAAGAGTTATTAATTTTAATTTTTTTAAAATTTAAATTTCAAGTGAATAATAAAATAAATTCAATTTTTGAGCATACAATAAGTTTTCTAACATCTTTATGATGTGAAAATGACTTAATAAATAATAAAACCTTTTTCATAAAATAAAATATATTCAATGAATATAATAATGTATTTCAAAAAAAATATTTCATAACTATAAATCAATTTGGAATGTCTATATGATATTTTGATAAAATAAAATACTATATAATATTATTTACATGAAATTAAATATTCTAATTATTCTATTCGGTTTTGGTTGTGTTTTAATTTCAATAAAATATTTTTGTTTTAATCAAACACCGTTAAGAGTCATAAAATTAACACTATTTATAGTGTTGAGATAAAATAATAAATTATTCAATATTTTATTTAGAGACGTGCCTCTCATTTGCCTATAAATAGACCCCTTATCCACCCATTTTCCTCACATTCAAAATATCTTCCTTTACCAAATCTATTATAAAATAAATCTCTTAGCCCTCCTAGAAATATTTTTTAGGCCCTTTTCTAACCAAAATACCCTCCTTCGAAGGCTTAAGTCTATTTCTAGAGGAGGTATATCAAGGAGCAAGGTGGGATATTTAAAGACCATGTGTTTTAATTTGTGTATTCTAAAAAAAATGACCTCAAATAAAAATAAAACAATTATTATATTTTTAATTTAATTTATTTATAAAATTCAAATTTTGATTACTTTTTCTATTATTTTAATGTATCTTTAAAACTTTGTTCACCCATTTTAGTCTTATACTACCTAAGTGAATGATGATGTTATATTTTCCCTTATAACTTTAATCTATATTATTAAAATTTTATTTAATGTATAAATATAAAATTAATACTAAATTAGTAACTTGTTTATGATTATGTAATGAAAATATAGTCATGATAATATTGATCTTTAAAGTAACTAATCATAGTCATATTTAGTATCTAAAACAATATGATGAAGAAATAATAATCGATTTGGAACTATATGAGAGAATATATTGAAATATAAAATTAAATTACATTTTAAATTAAATGAGCACAATACCATGATACTTTTTGGGAATACAAAACAATTATATAAATTACATTAACATTTACCAATTTTCTAAAGAAGTTTTCGAACAATCAACCAAATATCTTTGAATGATCGATATAAACATCAAAAAAATAATACATAAAGAATAAATTGATACAAATGAATAAAAAAAGTAAAAATAAATAATATTATGAATTGTGTTTTTAATTATTATGATTTGATTATTTATAATTTTATAGCATACATGAAGTGATCCAAGACTTTAGGCAAGGGGTGTTCATCCAAATATAATTTATTTTCTTGTATTTATTCTCTATGGTGTATGTTATATTCTATATATTTTATATAAAATATTGATTATATTCCTTAATATATTTCAATTATTTTTTAGGTTTTATGTGTCTTATTATATATCAAATATATTTATATATAATATTTTACTTAAGGGTTTATATTCCAAATTTTTGTTCATTTCATGTATTATTTCATTATTAACTATAATTTTTTTAATTACAAAAATAAAATGTATTAAACATATTCTTTGTTCTTTTGAATTTATTTTTTATTTTTTATTTATGTCTCTAAAACTCTTATAAATGCATAGTTCATACCTATAAAACCCCAATATTTTTTGAAATATATTTTTTCAAATGAATTTAATATTTTAGATATTTTGTGTTACAGAACAAATTGAGTATAACTTGAGTTATAATAAACCCTAAGTTTAGCTTTTTCTACATGCAATAACTAGTTTCTTCAAAAGTGTACATGACACACGACCCTGAGCATTAGTGAATAGTGAAATAATATTATTTTAAATATATCCTTTATAACCTGAATATTAAATAAGAGGGTATGAATATTATTAAATAATTTATGAAAAAAACATATAAATGTGTAGCTCAATAATAATTTATTTAAAAATTATTAGTAAATAATATATCATTTTTTAATAAAGTAATTATATTCATCAAGAATGTGATTTATTCAAAAATATTTTTTATTTTTTTTTAATGAGAAAATATTATAATTAATTTATAGATATTTTATAAAATGTATTCAATAAAATGAAATTTAGTTTTCGAAACAAAATATAAAAATTAACTTATGGTAATTTTTTTTATTTTTCATAAAATATTAATTTTTTAGTGAATAGAAAAAATGCCGATTTTTGTAAAACGATCATTTTTTTCAATAAATGAATAAATTTAAATTAAAAAATGTGTTTTAAAGTTAAATAAGTATTAATTAGTTATATTTAATCCACTTAATTACTTTTAAATAAACATTATATTGGATTTTAGTATAAGTTTATTTTTAGGTTAAAATAAGGTTTTTTTGAAAACTATTTTAAAGTGCATAATGTTTCTCAAATTTTATTAATTAAAATAATACCATATAAAGAATGTTTAAAAATAAATTTATATATTATATATAAATAAACATTTTTATTGATATTCATTGAATTATTATTATTAGAGAGAGATTTAATATAAAATCATCCTTTTCTTGAAAAATACATCTCTCGAAAAACCACTTTTTCATCACGGTTGTGAGTTTCATTTTAAATTTTATTTTTTACATTTTATACATATTATTTGAAAATATAAAAATAAATTTCAAAATAATAATGTAAAAATTATATTTGGACTGTTTTTTTAGAATTTTCTAGAATGAATAATTTTGTTGACGAATAGTGGAAATTTGTAGATCATAATTAAAAAATACATTTTCATTTAAGTTATTTTAAATATAAATTATATTCTAAACTAATTTTAAAGTAAAATTATTTCGATTATACATCATCAAATACAATCTATTTCATTTTATTCAATATAATATTGAATTTTGTTATAAAAATTTTGTAAAATTTTGAACATTTTCAATTTAAAGACATGCATTCTCATCGCATCTACATGATTAATTTAAAATTAAATTTCGGTAAATATGATAAAGTAATTTGGAAAAGGTATTCCATATATAAAATTAGAATAATTAATGTTATCTAATAAGTTAAATTTTATTTTTTAACAAAATTAATAGTAAAAATAGTAAAAATTATTTTCTGCGATTAAGGTAAAAATGGGTTTACCTAAGGAGGGGAGTAACCATAAATTATAAGGATTAAAAATGTCCAAAAACTTGTTCAAAAACAATTGGATGTTAATATATTGACCTTATCCATTATATTATCGCTTATACTCTATTTTTGAGCCTTTTTCTATGAGAAAAACATGGGTACACCTTGTTCTTTTCAAAAAATCACAAACTTTCCATTCACCTCAGTTATAAAAAAACACCCATTATCCTCTACAATTTATACCAAGAAAACTCAGTCAGAGGAAGACTTATAAACCTTTATTAGAATAAAAGAAAAGTATAGAAGGAAAGGAAATATAGTACAAAAATTAAGCTCATCCACATCCAAACATCAGTTCCAACTAGAAAAGAGAAACTACATATCATAGTAATCATAATCCTCACCACATCCATAATATGGTGCATCCTCTGCAGTAGTTGATTCCCACTCTGAGTTCGTATCATATGGATTCAAAACCTTGGCATACTTTCTTCTGAGCTCCAGCTTCTCCACAGAGAGTTTCTCTTTACTTGATTGCTTGCTAACATGGCTCTTTTTTTTCAAGTTAGGGGCATCCCCTTTTTCCTTATTAGATGAAGACCTGGTGGATACTGGCTTCAGAAAGCAAGAATAGTCCTTTCTTGGCCTCCTCTTTAGTGGAGCAGTCAAAGCTCCTTCACTTTCAGACATCTTAGTCTGACCACCTTGAACAATATCACTGTAAGAGGGTCTTGCAACACCTCCTTCATTCTCCTTATCACTATTAGAGACATTCCCCCATTTACCAGTGAGATTCACAGGTATAAAGCACCTAGAACCAACATCATTCATCATCAATCCACCTTCAGAGGTTGTTAGAGACTCTCCTCCAATCATTTGAGAGAGCTTATTATGATCAATTGAAGCAAGGCATTGAGGGTTCACATTTCCAAAGTCATCAAGAGTCTCCATCCTCAAGACATCCTCTGCATCCTTTTCTAGATTACTATAACCAATTTGTAGGTTCAAGACTACATGCACTTGCGGATCAACCATCACAATGGGTGGCTCATCTAGCTCCAAGCCCATAAACCTGTTGCCAGAATAGACCTAACCACCTAGGGAAATTCCCTCGGCCAATCCTCCTTCCTCATAGTTTAGACTGCCAGAATTTGGTTGCACTTGACCAGAAGCACCCTCCATCAAGGGCAAGTCCTCAACACCAAGATCACATTTCATCTGTTCAAAGACTAGTTTCACTGTTGGATTCAGTGATTCATACACCTCCTTCATTTCACAATCCTACATACTCACCATTTTTCAATCAGGTTGTTGCACCTCCATCTCCATGATTATACCCAGTATTTCCTCATCGAGGCAAGGACTCCCCACATGCTCACCCCATTCAATAGAAACTCTAGGGATAACTCACTTCGTAAGACCATCCCGGCCTCCATTCTCACCCACTTTCACTGTCACAGGTTCATCGGTATTGTCCATGCCCAGAAGTGGAGTTGATCCAAAGGCATCACCACCATCAGAGTTTTTCCTTGCAACCACTTATGAATTTCCACCCAACCTCCCACTATGACAAACCAAATCTAGATGGCCAAATCAAAAGTAGGCTACACAATATCTCATCCATGACTCAAAGAGGACACTCTGTCTCCTATGGAACTCCTTGTTATCTATGATCGAGACACAATACTCTAATGGCGGTGAGACATCTACCTCCACACAGATCAGTGGAAAAATTAGGTGACACACGGACTCGGTTCGATGATCAGAACATAAGTATCAGCCAATCATATTTCCAATTGCACATAAAATTGAGGGATTTTGGAAAGAGAGAGGTAGGCTAGGGAGACATACCCAAGTTTCAATTTCCGTGGGATCTCATCGCATGTAAAAATCAAAACTCCACCAAAACATGAAGAAGGTAAAACTATTGCATCTTCAAATAGACTGATACCAAGCCTCAATCAAGTCCGCCTTCGACCCAAAGCGGATCATTATACGCCTCTAATCAAGTAGACCAACAACCATGCATGACTGTAGCTCCTAAGATTCAGATAAAAATTTCTTTAACTCGTCAATATATGGGTATTGAGGATGAAACCATGTGACTAGGGTAAGATTACATAAATATGTGGTGATATTGATCTCAGACATGAGAAGGGGAAGCTACGGTGACTCCTAGAATAGATCTGGAACCTTCGAGGAGAGATTAATCCTTGAGAAAGGTAGAAGTGAGGCAGGATGTGAGTGTGGAGATAGAGGTCTACCCTTCTTAGGTGGTCACAAAACTCCCCCCTTTGATTGGGAGGGGGATCAGAACTTTTATGCATCGGATCTAGGGCATCATTGTGGGAGGAGCCTAAGCAGTCATCATCCACCTCCTCTTAATTCCTTTCTCTACAATTTTTACCATCAAACCATTTTTAATCAACTAATCCCAGAAAAAAAAATATATATTTCCAACATTTTTAATCTCTTCATATAATCCTTATTTTTGATGGAAAGCTAATATATGATGGTTTTTGGTGCATGTTTCGTTGGTTTTGGCTTTAGGGCCTCAAAACGCCCAACAGCTCCGTATCTGATGATGGACGGGCCTGCTTTCCAAAGGAAGGCGTTCGTCGGATGGTCTGGTAAGCAACACTTAAGAACTCACATTGGTCAATAGGATGGGAATTCGGGCTCATCGTACCCTTTTTAGGGGGGAATTATTTCATGTTCCGGGACTCTCTTATAGATTTAAGACGTATTCATATGTTCGCGAATCTTTGGTTTATACCCAAACATAGTATCCACGGATTCAACCTTAGTGTGCAATGGTCAACTGGACACAGGGGTCTGGAATCATTTATGCTATAGTTTTACCATCCCTCATTGGATTAATGACCCCGAAGAGTCGGAACTCGCTTGAGGCGGTACTAGGAGTGGCACGATGAACCGACGTGAAGAATAGTCGGATCGACCGGTTGTTGGGCTTGAACCTCTTGGAGGCTTCCTACGTACCCTATCTAGGATACAGGGATCAAATTCCACGTAGTTCGTATTGGTGTCGAGGAACCAACATGAAGATAGACCGGGTGGTCCGGTGGGTGATGGGCTTGAACCTCATGGAGGCTTCCTACATACCCTGCCTAGGAGGAAAGGATCAAAGTCCACGTAGTTCGCATTGGTTGGGACTTACGCTCTGAGGCAGTCGAGAATGATGGATTGGGGCTTACACTCTGAGGAGGCCCATAATGATGGATTGGGGATTACACTCTGAGGAGGCCCATAATGATGGATTGGGACTTACACTCTGAGGAGGCCCATGGTGATGTCATGGTCGATGCTTACTCTAAGCCCACGTGAGTCATGCTCGGTGTGAGAAACAAGAGGCAGCAGGGACCAAAGGATCACATCGCGAAAGGTGTGCCCGTGAGAAGTGGAGTGGGGATTATGCGTGAGGCGGACCATAAGGTCGGGGCTTACTCCTAGATGGATGCTCGTGGCGATGGATTGGGGCTTACACTCTGAGGAGGCCCAGAAGGTCGGGGCTTACTCTGAGATGGATGCCTGTGGTGTCTTCCTCATGTCTGGCCATGAGGGAATCCCAACCCATTGGTAGGATGAGGAATATAATGGGGGACAACACCTATGCGCAAGTGCACAAGCAGGATAATACCAAGGGCGTTGGAATCAGTCCAAACAAATGGAGATGAAAAGTTTGAATTACAAGCCCGGCATTCGGAACGCAATAATGGTGGCATGGTGATGGAGGATAACTTTTGACCATGTTCAAAACATAGTATCCATATCGCGTTAGCCTGGAATGGGGACAAACAAATGAGGGTCGACTGTTGACTGTGTTCGAAACACAGGACCTGACTTGAAGTTTTGTCAAATGTCTTTCGGGGCATTGGCCTAGGATGGTAGGTGAGCCGATGCGGCATGGGACCAGGCCGTTAGGGGGTCCCTTTAGACATCTAAGAGAATGAATATCTGAATGAAGAACGTGAAAAGTGTGAGGTAGAGTGATGGAATGTTTGATTGGATTATAGCGCTCTTGAAATTATGCCACTGTAAACATGGCATGAGGCATCTTATGCTTGGATCATAAGGCATCTCTTTCATGGAGCAAGAGACATCCAATTATTGAATGATGGGGAATGCTACAGTTTATAGTCATGTAGAGAGAACTGTTTCCCTATAGTTTAACATCATATGGATAGGATGAGGGCCATACAGTTTAACATCATGTGGTCAGGAAGAAATGGTTTGTGTGGGACCTATGCAAGGGAGGAACTTTCTGGATGAACCTAGAAAAAGGAGCTAGGCAATGGGGTTATAAGAGATTCATGAGGAATAGATCAACTCATGGAATGTATAGGACAAATGCTGGGGCGGCGCAAGGGTGCAATGTGAAATACTGTTGACCTGGCCCAAAAAGTCCTTGGTGAAACTCTTCATTTTTCATGGGGGTCAGTGACGGTAGCGAAGGGACCGACCCGGAGGGTCGGGATCGCAGCCCGGCACTGAACCCGAGCAGGGGTGCAGGGGCGCAGCCCCCCGCAGTATGGACTAGCGAGTGCATGGGGTTTTCCGCATGGGTCTGGCCACGAAGGAGCTGGCCGCGAGGTGCTGGCCGCGAGATTCCGCATGTGGTCCGTGGTTTAGTTGACCACGAAGGGTGTTCATGGAGAATCTGGCCATGGAGGAGATGAACGTCCGCGAAGGAGGCTGTCCGCGAATGAGGTTTTCCGCAGATGAGGCTCTCCATGAAGGATGATTTCTGCGGAGGAGGCTGTCTGTGAAGGAGGTTGTCCGTGAATGAGATGTTCGTCCACGAAGGGTGTCTGGAAAGGGGCTGGCACTCGTCCAACTTCGCGCCCACGGAGGGGTTCCGCCTCCATTTCACGAACGACACCGGTCCACGGAAGGGGTGGCCATGAAGGGACTATCCAAGAAGGAAATGGCCGCTATGGGCTGGTCGCGGAGGTGCTGGCTGCATGTTGTCCGCAGACTGGTTTCTCCTCTTCGTGGAAGAGTTCATCCACGGATGATATGGGGTACGCGGATGGCCTCGGAACACCGCTGGGAGCGATTCCTCCAGCGTCTCACCACGGTTTTTCACCCGTCCTTCCTCCCTTCTCTTTTTGGTTCCCCTCGGTGAATATTTATAGAGTCGCGAGGAGGCAATATTGATGGGCTCATGGCATGTTTTGCGGAAGCCCATGAAGGAATTCCCACCTGTGGATGACTCAGTCAACTGGGATATTTGATGAGTCGCGGCGGGGTTGCTTCATGGCGGAACACCAATCCGCCTCTATTTCGCGGACGATAGTGGTCCACATCCGCATAGGTGCTCCACCTCCATTTCATGAATGACGGCGCACGCGGCGTGGAGAGGTTGGCACGGTTCATGGTGGTGGACCGGCCAGGATTCATCGGCGGTCTTCCTGGTTCGCGCCCGTGGAGTTGCCATGCCCTCATTTCGCGAACGACAACGTCTGCGAAAGGGCGGTCCGCCGAACCGGCCACGTACTGTTGCTGGGAGCCGGTGCACGGACCGGTTCAGTCCTTTTACAAGTTTTAGGGTAATTGGATTTCCCCCTTATGGAATTTTCAAGACCCTACAAATTCCCCCCATCGGAATGGGGTCCGATCGGAACGAAGAGGAGGCCATTCCGATGTAGAGTGGTCCTAAAAATCGATGAGTGACTGGACAATGCTCTAAATTTTGCCTGATCCAAGGGACTCAGTGAGCATAGTTTGACTTTTGCTAGGTTTTTGTAGAAAACCCAACAAACTTTTTTTCTTTTCTTTTTAATGCCCTGATTTTTCCTGGGCCCATTTAGTGTGGACCCAGCGGGTATGGCCTGACTTTTTCTTAGGTCACCCTTTTCGGGTTTTCGGCCTAACAGGCTTTGTGCCTCTTTATTTTGTGAGTGGTTTAAAGTCCCGCCATCAAGACTATCACTACTGATGATTTAGGTCAAACGACTTTGAACAAATATGGTGGGGTGAGGGCCCCAATGGGGTTCAACTGATTAAAATATGTCTCAATACTATTCTGACACACGTGGGGGGAAACATGTTTAAATTTGAACGGCATGCAGGGCATGTCTCAAGATATAGGAGTCGTGTCGGCATAAAGAGGTAGGAAGAGTGTTGCCTAAGGAAAAATTTCCTTTGGTAGACGGGCTAGGGATGATCAATATGCAGAGCCGCTGAGGGCATGGTATGAATATTTATACCAAGGTGTCCTTAAGAACTCACATTGGTCGAGAGGATGGGAAGTCGGGCTCATCGCACCCTTTTTGGTGGAAATTATTGCCTGTTCCAGGACTCTCTTATAGATTTAAGACATATTCATATATTCGCGAATCTTTGGTTTATACCCAAACATAGTATCCACGGATTCAACCCTGGTGGGCAATGGTCAACTGGATGCAGGGTTCCAGAATCATTTATGCCTGAGTTTTACCATCCCTCATTGGATTAATGACCCAAAGAGTCAGAACTCTCTTGAGGCAGTACTAGGATTGGCGCGGTGAACCGACGTGAAGAATAGTTGGATCGACCGGTTGTTGGGCTTGAACCTCTTGGAAGCTTCCTACGTACCCTTTCTAGGAGACAAGGATCAAAGTCCACGTAGTTCGGATTGGTGTCGGGGAACCGACATGAAGATAGACCGGGTTGTCCGATGGGTGATGGGATTGAACCTCATGGATTCTTCCTACGTAACCTACCTAGGAGGCAAGGATCAAAGTCCACATAGTTCGCATTGGTTGAGGCTTACACTATGAGGAGGCCCATAATGATGGATTGGGGCTTACACTCTGAGGAGGCCCATGGTGATGGATTGGGGCTTACACTCTGAGGAGGCCCATAGGAGGATGTCATGGTCGATGCTTACTCTAAGCCCGCGTGAGTCATTCTTGGTGTGAGAAACAAGAGACAGCAAGGACCAGAGGATCACATCGCGAAAGGTGCGTCCGTGAGAAGTGGAGTGGAGCTTATGCATGAGGGCGGCCCATAAGGTCGGGGCTTACTCCTAGATGGTTGTCCATGGAAACAAAGCCCAGCAGGATAGGGAAAGGGGGTGCTCTTGTGCCCATATCCTATCTTACAGTGCATGAGGGATTCCTTCTGATGGCTATTTTACCATCTCCGAGGAACCTTTAGCAAGTAGAGGGGCAGAAATAGAACTATCAAGCTCAGACTCCACATTACCGTGGGAATGTGAACCCAGGAATGCTTTGGGAATCTGCTCAAGGGTCGGGGCAACCCCTTTTCCCCTGTTTATCGTGGGTATGTGAACTCAAAATAGCACGTTGATGCACCTGAAAGTTAAACCATGTGAATTCGGTGGCTCAGATGGAGGCCTCGGCTCGGGGCTGATGAATAGGCCAATGAGGGAGTCACGGAGGACTTGGCTGGATCGGAAGGATTTTATCTGGATCGGGAAATGAGAACACCAAAGTATTTGGCGAGCCATCGAGAGGTATGGGTGGTGGCGCCCTTTGCGTGGGGAAGTTCCATGCGGCTGGAGAAGCCGTCCGCAAACCAGGGTGGTCCGAGGACTGATTGGCGTCCCGCGAACCAGGGTGGTTCGCGGCTTCGGGTTCAATCCGTGAACCAGGGTGATTCGCAGCTTCGGGTTCAATTCGCAAACCAGGGTGGTTCACGGATGGTTCCAGGCGGGCAGCGACGGCCAAGGGTGGTGCCGGTCAAAGGCTCATCGTTTGGGGCTTCACCCACGTAGGAGAGTGCTACGCGTTGCGACGGATGGGAAAAGAGGCATAAACTCCCTGGTCTGCGGGGAAGTCATATGAGGAGGGGGTATGGTTCGCGGTTTTCCTTGTTTTTGTTAGTTTAGGTTTTCGGTTCACCAAGTTATTATGTGTTTTCCAATTCCTTGTTAATTCGTATACCTGTTGTGGTTCACGGATGGAAATTTCGCTGTTTGTGAAATCTGAAGCCTTCCTTCAACCGATCTCCTTCCGAATCTCCAATCCCTCTGAATCCAATTCCAATTCTCCGACCTATCTTTCTTTCCCCCTTAGTCTCCTTTTATAGAGTGGGGAAAGGGATGTATCTCTGGCCACACGGCACCTTTTGCGGAGGTCCATAACCAAATACCCGGTTTACAGCTAACTTGGTCAATCTGCGATTTGCGGTGGGTATTGTACGTCCCCCCCACCTCCACGAATCGAACTCAGGGAGTGCTCCGCAGTTGTGGAGGGTTCCGCCTCTATTCCGCGAACGACGACGGGTGCGGCTTAAACCGGTCGAAGCGGTCTGCGGTTGGGGCGGTTCACGACAGTGAACTGGACAGGCTCCCATCCTGCCTCGCGACCGCGGAGGATCTCCGCCTTCGTTTCGTGAACGAAAATGGTTCACGGAGGGGGCACTTCGCGGGGCCTGGCCACGTTGCGTTTCCATGGGACCGGTTCACGGACCAATCCTATTTGTGTCCCTTCTTTGATTATTCTCCACAATTATTTTAGGGATTTAGGTGGAATCTCCTTTGAGGATTTTTTTCAGGACCCTACAAATGCCCCCCATTAGAATGGGGTTTGATCAGAATGAAGAGGAGGTCATTCCAATGCAAAGTGATCCTGAAACTAAGATGGTTTGCGGTAGAGAGGTGGACCTGATAGGGGACCATGCCTATAAATACGGGAATCCCTTCATTTGTCCTTTACTGAATTCTTTGTGAAACTATAGCTCCTTCACCTCCATGTGTTCGCTCCTTCATGAAGTGCCTCGTCCGTGAACCGGCAGTGACCTCCGCGAACCATTCTTTCTTCGTGGTCGCCTTCACCCATGAACCAATTTCTCAACCGTGAACCATTACTCTTAATTAACTAAAAAGTAAGTGATGACGGGATGTGGAGGAACTTGCTTCACGGTTTCGATACTCAGCGGTTTCGATGCTCCATGGACTAAAATCTCTTGAACTTTAAAAGTGTCTAAGTCTCTCGAACTTAATCACTTAAACTCGGGATTCAAATTCCGCAGAGCGACTTGGTTTGCGGTTTCCTGGCCAACGCTTCATGTGCCAGGGTTTCGCGGACTGATTTCGTGAAGGTATGGTTCGTGGGATGATGTCATCGTGAACCATCCTCTGAGGCCTCCTTTCGGGCTTTGCTTATGAAGGCTCCTTAGCCATATATCTGGCTATTTTTGTCTAGATTTTTATTCCGAACTAACCAAATGTTGGCTCTCGTTGTGCAGGGAGAAAATATGGTTCCCCCTCATTCTGCGCCGAGGCCTGCTGCAGAGCCCCTCTCAACTGGCTCAGAGATACGTTTAGCTATGATTCACAGAGCAGAGGGTGTCAAAGAAGACCCTAGTCAGTCCATCATTCCTGATGACGGTGTATTGAAGAACCTGCTCTTTCTGGAGATTCTGAGTTATCCATTATCAAATCGGCTCCCGCTCTACGGATTCGGTCTTCAGGATGACGTCCATATCCCCCCTAATTTCTCAGGTCTCCCTTATCCTTTCCTGGAAGTGCCGTCAAAATTCATTTAGGCAAACCTTACCCAATCTTGGGAGATAATCTCTAATTCTGGTCCAAAAAACACATTTATTCTGAGGGGCTCTGTCTGGACCCAAAGCGATCATTGCAATCAAGACTTTTCTCAGAAAGCTATCCTTAAGGACTAACCTTCTATTATCAACCTTTCTCGAAGGGATCCTGGTGCGGGGTGGGTTCCCAGGTGGGATCTTCGGTCTGGCGGGCTCTTCTCAAATGATTAGGCCTGGGATTTCTGGGTCCATCATCATCGTCGGGAGTCTCCCGATTCACTAGAAGTGGTCAATCTATACTCTGCATTGTGGTCTTCCCAATTTGTTGTTTACCCACCATCTCTGATCCTACCCGACCTATTCAGCCACTGGTTTTAAAGTACTAATACTTTCCACCTTGCCCATGGTGAATTCGGCATTATTATGTGGGACATCTACCATATAGGAGGACTGCCGATTACTGGTGAGATGTATGATGAATTTTTTCCCACTCCCAACGCATGGGACGATGTCGAACATGTGCCTTTATTGGTGAAAGAGATGTTGGTTACGGCAGAGCAGTCATTGGGTCAGTAGTTGCATGCCCACTCTCTTATTCCCTATGGTACCTGGATAGGGTTATTTCTGAACACTACTGGTCCTATGTCGAAGACCAAGCGCCCCAGGACACATCCTTCTCAGTAGTCATGAACCTCCCCAGGTTCCTACTGGGCAGTTCTGGAGGCAGTCTACTACCTTTCATGGGGTTATGAGGTACACCCCGGTGTGTCTCCTATGCTCCGGTTGGCTGGTCTGTTTGTTATGTTCTTGAGTGGATGGCTATTTCCTTCTCGGGATGTTAACCCAGGTGTCCAGGCCTGCACTTTGATGATGGAGGTTGAGTTAGCAGAGGGCCGCCTGGTGAGTTTAGTCGTGCCCACTTTGGCCCGTATCTATGAGCTATTGAGCCACATGCAGGTGGGCGGGTCACCCTACCACCTGAGCGGACCATTTCAATTTTTGTACGGTTGGGTGGCGGATCATTGTCGCTGTTATAAGTATTATCACAACATGTCCATCTTGCTTCCTACCTTTAGGCCTAACTTACTGGATATAGCCAGAGTTCTCTTAAAGTCCCTCGGCTCTAGTGAAGTCCTCGAGATTTTGAGTGACTTCTCCCAGTTCATCTTCACTCCCTACCCCACCCCTTCTGGCGTCTTAGTTGACAACCATCGGGGGAGCCTGGAGGAGTGCTCTTATATGATCTCTCTACAGGATGGATTTCTGTCTGCACGGATCGACGGGGTTTCTATGTGAGAGCTGTATGTCCCGTATCGCTTTTCTTGCCAGTTCAGGTGCTTGCAAGTCCAAGTTTCCCTTCCCCCTTCTCGGGCTCAAGGACGGCACCCAGCCATACTTCGTCACTGGTGGCTGATGCTGACGCGGGAGGGATCTGACGCTAGCATTCCCCTGCCTGATACAGGTGTGGCTGTCAGCCTTTCCATGGAGTATGCAAAAACATGGGTAAAATACTATCCTGATGGGATACTAGGGAAGGTCGTCCGGTAGGTTCCCAAATTAGGATGTATGGTGGCTTCTACATCCACCACACCTTCCTCATTAGCTTTAAGGGAGGATCGACTAATGGCTCGTCGATCAAAGCGACTCATAGAACTTTCCTCTCCCAGCCCTGCGGTGGTCGTAGTTCAGAAAAATTCATCCTTCCTGTGCATGGATGAGGATGATCTTGTGGTTTTGGGTCCCAGCGAGACCATCCTAGAAGTTCCGCCAGTTGATACTGGGCTTAGCAACTTGGTCCCCAAGCCTGAACTGGGGTTGGAGGCTCCAGACTTTCCAGCTTTGGAATCAACTTCTAGCGAGCACATGTCTGCACGGTCTGCCATGCCAGACTTCGTTCTCATGTCGTCCAATTAGGATACCAAATATCCTCATACCATGGAGAACCATTGGGCAGTGCGCAGGTGGTCCTGGCCCCGAATCTTTGAAATCATCACTGAAACCCCTTTAGCAGAAATGGCTACTAAAACTGAATCTCTTCGTCAACTCTTCCTGTGTTTAGGGTCAGGTGTCGTTGACTATCGGCAGTTCCATTCTCTTGCTTTCCAAGTTTTCATGGCCCGTGAGGAAGTTGTCACTAATGAATGCAAGATTTCTCACTTCGATGCACTCATTATGGGGCCCAAACCTTGGAGGAAACCATAACAAAGCTCCATCAACTGATAACACGGGAGGCGATCTCTCGAGATCAGGCGGCCATCCTATCCTTTGAGTTGCATGAATGTGAAGAATGGGCCGCGATGCTGAGGGATCAGTTATTGGCTATGACTGGTCGTCTTGAAGCCACTAGAAAAGGGATCAACAACCTCCAAACCGTAGTGGAGCGTATCCATCCGGTGGCTGAGGTTGAATCCAGGGAGAAGGCAGTGTTGAAACAGTCCGGCAACGACCTTCGCCGCACGGTCACTGATCTGGTGGAGAGAGCGATTCAGGCTCCTTTGTAACTATCAGAGACACTTTTGTATCCGCTATTTTACTTACCCCTCTTCCCACCTTTTTTTTGTGTGAGGGAGAGACCCCATCTTGTGGACGTCCTCCCTTTTTTTGTTCGAACGAAACACAGTCTCTGTCAATCACTTATTGCTGTGAAATTTTATTGTTACTTAGAACAATTGTTGTGAAAATAACAATTCATTGAATTATAATTAATCATAAATCAAGAAAACAAGATCTAACTTTTTCCTAGACCATGGGGTCCAACGAGCATAGTTTTACTATTGTTAGGGGTTTGTAGAAAATCCCTAAAAACTTTTTTTGTCTCTTCTTTTTCTTTTAATGTCCTGATTTTTCCTGGGCCCATTTAGTGTGGACCCAGTGGGTATAACCCGGATTTTTCTTAGGTCGCCCTTTCCCGGTTTTCGGTCTAACAGGCTTTGTGCCTCTTTCTTTTGTGAGCGGTTTAAAGTCCCGCCATCAAGACTATCACTACTGATGTTTTAGGTCGAATAGATTTGACCAAATATGGTGGGGAGAGGGCCCCAATGGGGTTCAACTGATTAAAATATGTCTCAATACTCCTCTGACACACGTGAGGGGAAACATGTTTAAATTTGAATAGCATGCAGGGCATGTCTCAAGATATAGGAGTCATGTCGGCGTACAGAGGTAGGAAGAGTGTTGCCTAAGGAAAACGTGCATTTGGTAGATGGGCTAGGGGTGATCAATATGCAGAGACGCTGAGGTCATGGTATGCATAGTCATACAAAGGTGTCCTTAAGTCAATGACTTATCCATTTCTGATGTCCAGGGGACTTCATGGAATCCCAGCTCATGGAAACCACGATGGGTGGTTTGAAAAAAAAATGAAAACCACCGGGGGTGGCTCGGAAAGGGTATGTGATGTCTGAAAGGTTTTGATAACATCTATATCAATCAGGAGTGTGGAATCAAGGTTCCCGTCCTACGCATTTATCTAGCGTAAAGGACAGTTGGGGCTCAGCGCAGTTTAAAGTCATGCAGCTAGGACATCATCTGAAATGGAACGAATTCTCCTGGTTCTCCGTAATCTCGTCAAAGACATTCCACCGCATTCAGGTAGGATTGTGGAAAAGGTTGGTAAACTGTATCTCAGAGGGTTTCCGAATCCCAGGATAGAAATGGGGGCTTAGAGTCCAAGAGTCGTACGGAGAGAAGCGTTGCCTAAGGGAATCTTGCCTTTGGTAGACGGGCCAGGGGTGATCAATATGCAGAGTCGCTGAGGGCATGGTATGCATAGTCATACAAAGGTGTCCTTGATTCAAAGACTATCCAATTCCTATTGTCGAGAAACTTCAGGGAAGTTGAGATTTGGGACCACCAGTGGTGGCTTATGAGAGTTTGGCTTTTTCTGAGTACAGAGTATGGATTATGATGAGAGGGTACCTGAATATGGGGGAAATATCTAGACTAAACTTCCTGAGAATGGGTGAAGTAATTATTTCTCATGCTGGTGTGAGGTGGTGGTTCGTACAGGTCTAACCCATGCACTGAAGGATGGAGAAAAGCCTCTATTTCTCACTGAACCCATGACGAGTATGACCGTGTAATTTATCATCATGTGTTCGGAACATATTCTGTGCAGTTTAGCGTCATGCGGCAAGGACGAGAGGCATTTTTAAAGGTTGTTGTGCAGTTTAACGTCATGCAGCGAGGACGGGGGGAATTTTTTTTTGAGCCAGTGAAAATTCTTGCGGTTGGAGGCATTTCCCTAAATGGTTAATGCTTGGCCTTTTCAGTTTCGTTCAAAGCGGCCAAGATATCCCGTGCAATTTAACGTCATGCAGCGAGGACGTACTTTCAAAGGCTTCTCTTCATCAGAATGTAACTAGTCTTGAATATCTCAATATTCCCCAGATGTGGGGGGTTGATTGGTTTAAATCATGGTTCTGGGGCTTCTTGGATCAGGAGAGGTGATACGGGGGCTCTGAGGCCGGTAAGTGTACGGAGCAAGGAAGAGCATTGCCTGTGGAAATCTTGCCTTTGGTAGATGGTCCAGGGGCTATCAATATGCAGAGCCGCTGAGGTCATGGTATGCATAGTCATGCAAAGGTGTCCACGGGTTGATAACTTTACACTTCCGATGGCCATGAATGGTTGTGAGGATCCGCAATTATTCGGGCCACGAAGTTTGTCATTTGGTAAGAGAATGTCTAGACACGTTGGGGATATCCGTCCCTAGTTTCTTGTTGAGTTTCAAAGAGCCCCCTACACTGATCTTTTCTTTTTTCTTGTTTTTTTGTGCACGGGAGTGTGCCTTCATTCCATGTAGTTTAACGTCATGCGGTAAGGACGAAGTACTCCTAGTTTATCGGTCATAGAGCTCAGACCATTGGGTGACTATTGCTGCAGTCACTCGAAGGATAACTGAGTCAACATGTTCTGATATACTTGGAACAAGGTGGGGGATGAAGGTTGTAAACTTCAACTTTGAGTTTTCCCAGATCAAGAGGTGTGGTGTGGGGGCTCTGAGGCCAGTAGGCGTACGGAGCTAGGAAGAGTACCGCTCGAGGAAATTTTTCCTTTGATGGACGAGCCAGGGGCTATCATTATGCAGAGCTGCTGAGGGCATGGTATGCATAGTCATACAAAGGTGTCCCTAGGTCGATAACTTTCAACTTATGATGGCCATGAATGATTATGAAAATCTGTGATTGCTCACAGTGCAGAGTTCGGCACGTGGGGATAATGGTGTCCGGGTATACAAGAAACATCTTAACTGCAATTTTCCGTTGAGTCAAAGTATCCTAGTCCTGGCTTGATGTTTGTTGATGCAAGTCACTATGTGAACCACTGACAGACCCATAGGCTAGCCAGATAGGGATACCCTGGCAACACCTGGATGTGAAAAGGGGAATGAACTTGTAAACCACTTCGCCATAAACTTCTGGATCAGGAGGTATGGTATGGGGGCTCTGAGGCCAGTAAGTGTACGGAGCTAGGAAGAGTGTTTCCTGGGGAAATATTTCCTTTGGTAGACGAGCCAGGGGATATCATTATGCAGAGTCGCTGAGGGCATGGTATTCATAGTCATGCAAAGGTGTCCACGGGTTGATGACTTTCCACTTCCGATGTCCATGAGTGGTTATGAAGATCCATAATTATCCGGGTCGTGGAGTCTGATGTATGGAGAGGATGCATCCAAATGTGCAAGAAGTATCTCCATATTGTATCTCCATGTGTCTTGGGTGGGTCACAATGAAGTCCGTGCAGTTTAACGTCATGCGGTGAGGACAAAGTCTATACAGTTTAACGTCATGCGGTAAGGACGGATTATACACCCCGTGCAGGTCTGGTCCGTACACGGGGGAAGGGGCATTTTTAACATTATTGTCCGTGTAATTTAACATCGTGTGGAAAGGACGGAGACATACACCCCGTGTAGGTCTAGTCTATACACAGGGAAAAGGAAGATTTTTTTTTAAATCTTGCTATCCGTGCAGTTTTACGTCTTGCGGTAAGGATGAGAAGTACACCCCATGCCGGTCTGGTTCGCACACGGGGGAAAGGGCATTTTTTTTCTCTTTTATTCAGGGGGATGGGCCAGGACTGGGGATCCTGGCGTCTCTACGTATCCTGCGAGGGCAGGAATCAAGCCGTACGTAGTTCTCTGGAAGAAGTACACCCCGTGCAGGTCTGGTCCATACACGGGGGAAAGGGTCCTTTTTTAATTTTTTTTATTCAGGGGGTGGTCCAGAACTAGGGATCCTGGCGTCGCTACATATCATGTGAGGGCAGGAATCAAGCCGTACGTAGTTCTCTGAAATCCGTGCAGTTTAACGTCATGTGGTGAGGACAGAGTCCATACAGTTTAACGTCATGTGGTTAGGATGAGGGGTATTATTAGATTCTGTGCAGTTTAACGTCATGCGGTGAGGACGTGATACTCCTAGTTTAAGGTCATAGAGTTTGGACCATTGGGTGCTTGGAAGTTTAATGTCATGAAATTCGGACAATGAATACACCTCGTGCAAGTCTGGTCTGTACACGGGGGAATGGGCATTTTTGTTTTTGTTTTTTGAGGTGGTTGGGCCAGGGTGTCGAATTCTGGCATCACTACGTATCCTATGAGGGCAAGAATCAAGTCTCACATAGTTCTCTGAAAGACGATACACCCCGTGCAGGTCTGGTCCGTACATAGGGGAAGAGGGCATTTTTAAATCATCTTGTCTGTGCAGTTTAATGTCATGAAGTGAGGACGAAATACTCTTAGTTTAAGGTCATAGAGTTTGGACTGTTGGGTGCTTGGTAGTTTAACGTCATGCATCTCGGACGAGGGATACATCTCTTTTTTTTTCTTCGTCCGTGCAGTTTATCATCGTGCGGTAAGGATGAAATACTTCTTGGTCTCTATGTGAAATACTTCTTCAAGAATCTCGCATTGGTAGAAGTCGTGGTGAATTTCTCATCCATGGAGATCAGGGCATATGCTCTGTTAGAGTATACCTTGTGTACAACATATGGTCCCTCCCACTTGGACTCTAGCTTTGGAGGCTTCTTGCCAGGTATCATTGGGGTCCAGAGGACCAACACTAATTCTCCTTCCAAGAAAGACCGGAGGCATGCCTTTTTGTTGAAGGCTCATGCAATCCAGTTCTGATATACCTCTAGATGGTGCAGAGTGTGCAGCCACTTCTCATCTAGCTATTCCAATTCTCCTAACCGCTTTTCTGACTGCTCATCATCGGATAATTGATCACAGATGGAAACACGGAGTGAGGAAAGTTGGAGTTCAATGGGCAGAACCGCATCTGTGTTGTACACCAATGAGTACGGGGTAGACTGATTAGCGGTGAGGATTCTGTTTCTATAAGCCCACAATACATGGAGAAGTTTATCCGGCCATGACTTTTTGTCTTTGTCCACCATTTTCTGGAGGATTTTGGACAGGGTCTTGTTGAAATTCTCTATCTGTCCATTGGCCGCTGCATAGTAGTGGGATGAGTGGTTAGCCTTGATACCATACTCGTGGTATAGCTTTTCCAATTCAGTAGAGTAGAAGTTGGTGCCTTTGTCCGTCAGTACAGTATGAGGGACACCAAATCTGGTAATTATATTGGTCTTCACGAAGCTGGCAATATTTCTTGCCCTGAATTCCTTGAGGGGTATGGCTTATGCCCATTTGGAAAAGAAGTCGGTTTTCGTGAGGATATACTTCAGCTGTTTGGCCGTGGCGGGGGGGTATGGTCCCACGACGTCTATCCCCCAGACAGAAAATGTCCAGGAGTACTTAGCTTGATGAAGTAACTCTAGGGGTTGGTGTATGAAGTTGGCATGAATCTGGCATGAGTGGAATTTCGCGGTAAAACGCTCGTAGTCTCGTGCCACTGTGGGCCAGTAGTACCCAAGCCTTTGAACCTGATGGGAAAGCTTGGTCCCTGGTTGATGTTCTCCACACGCTCTTCCATGTACTTCAGTCATGACGGCATCGGTTTCTTCTCCGTCAATGCATCTGAGGAGTACTCCATTGAGGCCTCGTTTGTAGAGGACCTCTTACTGACCCATGTCGTTGTATAGGAAAAAATTGATTACCCTTCTCCGTATTTGCTCTCGTTCAGCCCTGTCTGATGGAAGCTCTCCCCGTTGAAGGTAGCTCACGATGGGGATCATCCAGATGGTGGCAGGAGCATATGGCTCGGGGACAGGACTGACTTCGTGGATTTCTTTCGTCTTATCTTGAACAAATGGCGATACCATTCGATGGTGAGAAATACTGATGACCGTTTCATCCCGGTTTGGGTTGGCTAGGGCTGTGGCCACGTTGGCTAATGAATCAGCCTGAGCGTTCTGGGACCGGGGAATATAAGTCAATGTTGGTTCCATGGAGAACTCGGCCATTAGCCCTCGGACATGGTCAAATAGGGGGATTAGCTCCTCCTTTTTAATAGCATAATCACCATTGACTTGCTTGATGACCAGCTCTGAGTCACCTTTTACCTTAAGGTGTTGTACTTGTGCCTGGAGTGCGAGCTCCAGACCTGCAATAAGAGCTTGATATTCCGCTTCATTGTTTTTACATCCCTCTGACAAGAGGAATGAATACAGAAAAACTTCCTTTTCTGGGGACACGAGTATTATCCCCAGACCCACTTTGTTGAATCTGGGATCCTCCATTCTCTTCCCGGTGGGGCTTCGGGACGTGCCGTCAAAGTACATTTCACATGCTGGGAACTCCTCTTGAACTGAGAAGATATCTTCATCAGGTAGTTCAGCGTCCGGTGCATTGGTCCCTATTGAAGGGTGCTCTTCCAGAAAGTATGCTAATGTCTGGCCCTTGATGGCTTTTTGAGGCACGAACCAGATGTCGAACTGTTGCAGGATGACCGCCCATCGGGATAGGAATCCGGTTAGCATCGGGCGACTGAGGATGTACTTGAGTGGGTTACTCCACGAGATCAAATGGACTTCATGATGCTATAGATAATATCGCAGCTTTTGAACCGCGAAGACCAAGGCCAGACATCTCTTCTCGATATTTGAGTATCGAGTCTCAGTGTCAATCATGGTTCGACTGAGGTAATAGAGACTGTTTTCACTGTCGGCATTGTTCTTTTGTGCGAGGAAGGCTCCCAGTGACCATTCTAGGGTCTTCACATATAGAAGGAGAGGTCTACCTTCAACCAGGGGCATGAGCACTAGTGGTATTAAGAGGTACTTCTTCAAGTTTTCAAACGCCTCTTGGCAGTCGTTCATCCATTGGTACGTGACCCCCTTCTTCATTAACCTGGTGAAGGGAAAACATTTTCCTGTCAGGTTGGCTATGAACCGCCTAATATAGGCTAGGTGTCCTTATAATCCCCTCAGCTCAGTGACATTTCAGGTAGGTGGCAGGCCAAGGATTGCCTTTGTCTTCTTAGGGTCGACTTTGATGCCACGATGGCGTACGATGAAACCAATGAATTTCTCCGAGGTAACCCCAAAGGTGCATTTCAAGGGGTTCATCTTCAAGTTATGCTATCGGAGCTTGTTGAAGATGGTCTTAAGGTCCGACAGGTGATCCGAGTGCTATCTGGACTTGACCACTAGGTCATCCACATAACATTCAACGAATTTCCCTAGGAACAGCTTAAAGATCTGATGCATGGCACGCTGATATGTGGAGCCATCATTCTTCAGACCAAAGGGCATGACCCTGTAATAGAATACCCCTTGAGGGGCCCTGAAGGTAGTGGATTCTTCGTCTTCTCATGCCATCCTAATTTGATTATATCCAGAATAGTCATCCATGAAGGATAGAGCCTCATAACCAGCCATTGCATCAATTAAAAACTTGGTGATTAGAACCGGGAAGTCATCTTTCGGGCAATGCCGATTGAGATCTCTGAAGTCAATGCAGACGTGGATTTGTCCGTTCTTTTTCTTTACGGGGACGATATTGGCCAACCAAACGGGGTATTGGACCTCCCTGATGAAGCATGCCTTAATGATCTTATCAACTTCAGCCTCTATCTTGGAATCATGTGAGGGATGCGTCCTTCTGGCGGCCTGTTTATAGCCTCGGTGGTCTTATGGAAGACCCAGGTGATGCGTCTCCACTTCGAGATCGAGTCCTGGAATTTCTGTGTAATTCTAGGTGAAGACATCCTAGTGTTGCCTTAGGAAGGAGGTATATACTTCGTGTTCCTTGGGGGAAATTACCGCACTAATGAGGGTGGGCCTCGGGTCTTCCTCAGTACCCAGGTTTATTTCCCTGAGTTCATCCACAGTGGTGGAGATACCTTCCTCAAATGTGGGAGGTGCATCCCTAAGATCTTACTCCTCTTCTTCTCCCAAGTCTTCATCTTCTTGATCCGACGAGGAGATAGATCCTGTCATGAGTTCTTGGAAGTTCGGAGGTGAGGTTTCGTGGGTGTCCTTGCTCGATCTTTCACCCCCCGATTGAGGGTCAACGGACGTTCCCACATTGTCACACTCGGTCATTATGGCTGAATTCATGAGGACATCTGAGTGCGTGTCCGGACATGAACTCCTACCTTCCACGTGGTTTATGGGCAGGACATAATCTATGCCAAGTCGCCTGAGGGGGTCGTCAGGAACCATTTCCAAGCCATTTGGAGTGGGGATCCAGTCAACACCATCGACTAAAGGCTTCTTTTTCTTTTGCTCGTAGAACCCAGTGTCAATGTAATGTGACTCGGAGAGCTTAAAAGGGGCCTTGTTAGCATGCAATGTCCCACTTTTTCTATTGACGCAGTACTTGATACACTGGTGATAGGATGAAGGAATGACCATGTGCTTATGGAGCCATGGCCTTCCCAGCAGGGCATTGAATGTTGTGCTCTGCCGGACCACCAGGAATTCTGTGTAGGCTACTAGGTCACAAAAATGGGTCTTTAGATTAATCTATCACATTGGTTTCTGCTCACTCTTGTCATAACCCAACAGAGTTGTGTCTGAGGAAATTAGATCATCCTCACTATAGCCCAACTTACAGAGTGTCCGTAGGGGAATGAGGTTAACTCCAGAGCCATTGTCTATAAAGACTTTCTAGATCTCAATACCATTCAGTGTGTCGGACACATATAGCGGTCTGATGTGTCCTTGCATGATGTAATATTCGTCCTGATTGGTGAAGGAAATCACCGCATTGCATTCAGACGGGCCAGTCTCCATCCGGTAAACCTTGGAGGAAACTACCTCAGCTTGAAATTCTTGGGGCTTGATCAAAGCTTTGATAAGTGCCTCCCTAAGGTCGGCTGACAAACCCAGGGCATCCAGGATTAACAACTTGGCTGGTACTGACACCAGCTGCTTAAGGATGTCGTATTTTTTCTCCAGCGGTCGACGCTTCTCCGTTGGCGGGAGAGTCTTAGTGGTTGCTTTGGGAGCTTGAGAATTTGACGATGAGGGATCATCCATGGGGATAGATGTCGATGGTGTTCCCACGTTTTGAGGACTTGGCCTGGCTGGTCTATTTGTGCGCACTAGGCGATCATACACTTGTTCCTCCTCTGGTGGGTATCACAGAAAAACAGGGCCAGAGTGGCCGCTTGTGGAGGTGGAGGGGAATTCCTTCTCCTACTGAGTCTGTTGAAGGGCCCTCCCACGGGTTTCTACGATATTAACGGTTTGGGCCGGGGTCCAGCCGTAGGGTTAGTTTCAGCCGCGGCTGCGCCTCCCCGGGTATCCTCTGCCTCTGCGATTCCTTCGTTCGGCTCCTCATGCAGGGAACTCGGGTTCGTAACCATACCCTTCGTAAGGGAATCATTTCATGATATGGATGACGTTGATAGAACAAAATATTTACTCTTCATCCTCTGACAAGTCAACCTAGTCGGTTGTCTCTGATGGTGTTGTTTGGCGGGTCGGTGCCCGTGGCGCCAAGTTCGAGGGCATGAAATCTTCCTGGGTCGGGACTAACTTTGGCCTCATCGCGGACTGCTCCTCTTGTGATTGTTTCCTCCTTCGATTAGGCTCAGATGACCGGATCGTGGAGGGTTGTGAGGCTAATGTTGTCGGCTCTGCGGCTTCAAGGGCTGTTGGTGGCAACATCGGCTTCTGTAGTTGAGCTCGGAGTATGCCCTGGGCTCGGTTGATAGTCTTCCAAGTCATCCAGTTGTCAAATTTCTACCCTTGTTTGCTGGTGAATTTCTGTCATCCCTCCTCTTTGTCGGAGTTGGTGGTAGAGATACATGCCACATATGTTGGGGGTGGTCCCAGCTCGACTTGTCCGGAATCTACCATCCTCTGTAGGAGGTCTTTAAAGACGAAGCATTCTCGGATACTGTGCCCCAACATCCGATGGTAGGGGTAGTAATCTGGCCTGTTATCGCGGCCGACTTCTTCAGGTTTCCTTGGTTCCGGGAGGCGCAGCAAGTTGCAGTTCATGGAGGAAATGAAGTAGCCACAGACTTTATCGTCTTGGAACAAGTATAATTTTTGTCTTTGTTCCTCAAACTGGTTCCGCTTCGTTCCTCTCAGATTGTTCCATTTAGGCGGGGGCGGCCACTGATATGCAAGGGGGCCTTGACGATCTGGTGGAGGCATGAGCGGTGGAGCGGGCACAGGGTCCAGCTTGAGTGTGACAGCAGATGCTTCAGCTCTAGGATCTCTTTTCACCGGAGCCTGCGAGGCTATTCGAGACTTTGAATTAGTCCGCTGCTAGGAGTCTTCAATTCTCTGGTCAATGGCCGAGATATGGTGGAATCCAGTGGTTCACTCCACCGGTATGAGCGGTATTCTTAGCTCATCTCAAAGATTATCGATGCATATGTCTAGCATCTCATCTTGAGGCATTGGTCTGTTCAGAGAATAGGTCAGACCTTTCCATCTGGAAATGAAATCTGAGACCCTCTCGTTCTCCCTCTTCTTGCAGTTCATGAGATCGCTGACCGTTGTTTTAGGCAGCGTTGAGCTGAAGTGGAATAGGAACTGCTGTCGGAGGTCCTCCCAGCTCTTTATCGACTAGGTTGGCAGACTCGTATACCAGACAAAGGCGGATCCTTGCAAGGTCTGTACGAAGCATCTGAGTTTCATTGCTTCTTGTTGTTCCGGAGTCCCCATAATAGGGTCTCAATAGGATGCGTAGTGCATCAAATGCTGCTCTGGATCGCCTGATCCACTGAAGATGGGGAATACAGGGCTCCCAAAATTGGGTGGAGGTGGTGTTTTGGTCACCCAATCTAGATAGGGTTTCCATTCTAGCTGTATTGGAGCACGTTGACCTTCCATTTCTTCTAATCGAGCTGTTAGTGCCTTGATGGTGTTGGTGAGTCCCTGGTTTACATCCTGTTGGGCCTGGTCCTGGGCAGGCGTAGCCCGAGGCATTGCCTGAGGATCCAGATTGGCTGGCACCAAGGGTATATTTTCCATTCGGGGTACCCTCAGAGGGTTCGGTCTTGCTTGCTCCGGTTTCCTCCTAAGTGGGGGGAAATCCTGGTATTCATCATCCACGTTTAGGTAGCTGGACGAACCAGGCGCCTCATTGGGCAGGAGCCCTGATCGTGCTTCATTTTTCGGGGTAAGACTTAGCCTTTGAGGTGCACTTGCTAGGAGTGCATTATGTGGCTCTTCTTGGGATGCACTTTCAATAAGGTGGTTCCTCTAGAGAAGCTCGGCGTTAAGCTGCCTCAATTCTTTCATCTCTTCTTCCTGTCGAGCAAACCTCTCTTCGAGCATGAGTGGCTCGTTTTTATCGAGAGAAGGGGACGGGTTAAGGGTAACTGTTCATTTATTATTATCCTTGTTGGAAGATCGCAGGGTAAGCATAGGGAGGTTAGCTGAAGGGGCAGATATATTTAAAGCGGCCCTCTGGTTCCGAGTGTGCATACCTGGGGGTTCGTTGTGAGTCACAGCTTGACCGGAACAGTCATCTCCCAATCTGTCCAGATTTTCATTTTCCCCGGTGTCACCCGCGGGGTTAGCCTCTATGGCGTTGATGAATTCATATTGCGGGGTGGAGGGGACATCATCTTCCAAATAGGAATAGGATCTCCCGCGTCTTCGGCTGGCCTTCCCTTTCATGACCTGGGATTGCCTTCTAACTTCTTGACGAAGGGTGACGTGGAGAGTTCTTTGATACAACCTTACGGTGCACCTTCATCTCGGAGGGGATGATGATTCAAATGACAGGATAGGACAGGAACCTCCTCTTCTGACTGTCCTCCCTAGATTAGAGAATACCAACTCTCGTGGGGTAGGTTGTTGTTGAGGGGGTAATAATGCCCCCAGCACTGAGGTCTGGGGGTGGCCCCGTTCCTTGGACATTGAGTCTCTTCCCGGTTTTATTGGTCTTACAGGGGAATTTGTTATTAAAAATGACCCCAGTCCTGTAGGTTGGGGTTGACCCTGGATGGCAGTAGTGGCTACTGTTATTGCGACCTGCTTGATCTCGCGTGCCCCCATCCGGGGGTGAACCGGATTTGGTGTTGAATTCACCTGTGGATCAGTCCCTTATGGGGAGGTAGGCAAAGATTGCTTATTGGACTCTCTTAGGAGAGAGGCCTTCTATATGCTCTCGGTGGCCTGATTCAGGAGTTTTTTAATGTCTTGTTCCTGTCGGGCCTGACGCTTCTGGGACTTACTCAAGGCCCAACTCTGTTGGGTGTGTTGCCTTTCCTGAACAGGGGTTCCACTCAATTTCCGTCTCAATGTGACGACATTGCAAGATACCATGTCGAATGGGTTTTTCTGGGTGGGGAGTAGAGTGAAATGCAGAGCTCCGTGTTCCCCCCATCCCCTAATATAGACTCCCATTGGAGTATCACTGATGAGGCGGCGCAGTTGGTGCAGTGCACGGAGGCAGGCTATCTCCATGTTTCCTTTACGCCTCTCAGGTCACTGTTGTCGTGCTATAGGAAGGGCCTCCAGGTTGAGGTGACGCAGGAGGTCTCCTATCATCTTGACATGATCTACATACCCTTCATAGGGCAGGAAGCTTGATTTCAGCCGGCGGAGTTTCGTCCATATATTATGGCGGATGTCGTGCACGCATTCTTCCGACAATTCTCTAGGTATGTTGAACTGATAGGTGGTCGTAGGCCAAAATATAACCGGTATATCATCCCTAGCCAATCTTTTCCTTAGGTGCAGCATATCGGCATACTCCTCCGCTAGTGACTCCTCTACCTAGTCAGCCTAACTGAGATGCTCACTGCCAATGTGGTCAGAGGCAGTGGGACCGGTAGGTGCTGAGTCATTATGTGGCGATTCCGAGGTGGTTCAGAGGATGAACGCGGCCCTAGACCATATCCTGATTGCAGAAGGATGTCGTCAGCGACTAACTGGGAATCTGACATGCTTGATCCCATCCTTCTGAGTGCCTCGGAATACGAGGGCCTTTCAGTGCTTGATTCGGCAGGAGGAGGACCTTCCTGTCGATATGATATGTCATTGCGGGGAGGACCTCTGCAATGGCGGCCGTAATGGAGAGGAATACCATTATTGCTTGATGCTTCACTTCATAGAGTACTTTTTCAGTGCACACCCTAGGGAGGACCTCCAAGGCGTGTCGCAGTAAGGGGAGGACCTTCTGGCTGTGTAGCGTTGTTACGGGGAGGACCTTTGCAACAACTGCCATCATGGTGAGGATGACCATCATGGTTTGATGTTCTTCGTGCATCCTAGGGAGGACCTTCAGGACACACCGCAACAAGGGTAGGACCTTCTTGTTTCTTGGGGACAATGCGGGGAGGACCTTCACAATGGCGGTTGTGGTGGAGAGGGCTACCATCACAGCTGCGGCAATGGCGATGACTACCATTACTGCTGCCGCAGGGAAAATATCTGCGGGATACATCCTAGGGAGGGCCTCCATAATGTACTGCAATGAGAGGAGGGACTTCTCATTGCTTGACGTCTCTACGGGGAGGACCTCCGTTATCAGGGTGGCGAGGACTACCACCGTGATCTGATGCCTGGACGCGTGGATTTCCATTGTAGCGTAACCCCTGGGGAGGACCTTCAAGGCAGTCCACGACAAGGGGAGGGCCTTCTTGTCATGATGAGATGTCACTATGGGGAGGGCCTCCATAGTTGCGACTATGATAGCGAGGACTACCATCACAATCTGTGGTCCCGTTGCATGGAGAGTGATTGCAGTGTATACCCCGGGGAGGACCTTTAGGGTGGACCATAGAAAGTGGATGACCTTCTTATTGCTCGATCTTCTGGTCACGTGGAGGGTTTCTATGACTCGCATCAAGAGAGAAGCTCTCATGACCGATCGTTATATTCCCACGAGGGAGGCCCCTACGGGTGCTCTGGGGAGGACCTTCAGAGTTGCGGGTAGCGACATTGCGGGGAGGAACTTCGTAACTTCTACTGCCACTCCCATAATATGGTAATGGGTGGGTAGGGTTCTGATCCTTTGATGTATGCTTAGCGGTGTTGGGAACCCCAGCTTCCAGCAGAGCGGAGTCATGAACTCCCTCTTTATTTTCCAGCTGCCTTCGGCGCGTTCGGGGCGCTCTTTTGTAGGCAGCGGGGACCGTCTACTGTTGACGATGACCTTCACCTTTTTTGGGTCCCTGTCTAATTGGGTCCCGTGATGCTGTCGGGATACGCCGATGAACATCTTGACTTTTAGCAGGGATATATGCCTGCTCTAGAGCATCCACCGTGATGGACGGGTGTCCCCCAGTCGGAACGAGTGAAGATGCTCGATCCGGTTGCCCTTGCGTCACATAATATGGCTGGCGACCCTCCTGGGTAGAAGCAGGGATGCAGATCTGCTTCAAGGCAGCTATCTCGTCTCTTAGATTAGTCGCCTCAATTAGGGAGATGGGCTCACGGGCCCGAGTCCTTGCTGTTTTCGCCGATGCAATTACATTCTGGAAAGTCTGCAAGATATGATCTGGGATCGATACCTGCTCCTCCATCATTGTCAGTATATGTAAAGAGACATCTTTGGTTAGAACGGGTATGAAGGCCCATTCCAGTATCAGAGTAGGAATATCATGTTCCAGTCCTCCAGTGGTCAGTGGGTACTGAAAATTCTCCTGTGTCGGGGCAGGCGAACGAATATGCCCCTGTACCGGGATACGCCGGTTTATCTCTATGTTTTCCGCCACATCGGGGTGGCGAACTTTACTTGCATCCATAAGGATCTGGCCCTGCATATATTGGTTTCCCACCATATCGAGTTGGTGGCCTTTGTTGGAAGGGAGACGTGCCCGCCTATGATTTACCGCCACATCTGGGTGGTGGGCTTTGTTGATCGCCACCATATCAGTATGGAGGGCGTCAAAAGCAACTGCCAGGAGCTGGTCCTGCAGGTGTCGGGTCGCCACCATGTCAGGTTAGTGGGCTTCACGAACCTGGGAAGGGAGAGGTGCCTACCTGGTAAGTGTCTTCCTGTGTGAGCGACGGGCTTGATGGATCTCGGCGGGGATGCGTGCCGGCTCGTGTGATGCCGCCATGTCTAGATGGAGAGCCCGGGAGGAGCGAACAGGTGTAGGTGCCTGTTCGTGGTACGCCTCTGTGGCTGGGCAGCGGAGCTCCTCCTCAGGGACCAGGGTGATGACCGGTCTCCGATTGTACATATGCCACCCTCGTCGGGCGGTCCGAGGGGCCGGAGCTCGGGGAGCATGGGCCTGAATCCTCGGGGAGACATCATCCTTGGAATTAGGATGTTGGGTCGCGGCGTGACCACGATGACGTCTGTCAGCGGGGGCCTTAGAGCGGAACCCCCGTTCGGTGGGGATGAAGTCCTCAACGTCGACCTCATCTGCCTCCCTAAGATAAGGGAGGTACGCATTGTCCCGTTCCGGGGATAGACTCGTGAAACGGTTGGAGACAGCGATAGGGGCTGTCTGGATCTACCTTTGCGGCCGCTGCTGGGCAGGCGACCGGCGAGTTCTGGCGGATTGGAGGGCGTGCATGGCCGCCTCCACCGTTGGGAGAGTACCGTTCACGTGGTACTCTCGGATCAGCGCGTCCAAAACCCAGCTTTGAAGACGTTGGGTGGGTGACAGGGTCCTACATTGTTGAGGAAGTCCTATCCTTGCGTTGTTGGAAACATGTACTTGTGAGTTCCTCGGCGATGCCATTGGATCGAAGGGAGTTCTGAAAGTGGTACCTGCAAAACATTTTAGCAAATACAAGCAGAAAACCCATTAAAGAAGCATCTCATAATCCCATGTGTAATTAATGACCTTTCTTGGCCCTCCTTTAGAGCATGAGGGGGCACAGGGTGGGATTAGGTTAAACTCGTCATGTTTGGTTAAATATTCACGTCGGGTTCACCATTTTTTGTTTCGTTGGTTTTGGATTTCGGGCCTCGAAACACCCAACGGCTCCGTATCCGATGATGGACGGACCTGCTTTCCAATGGCAGGCGTTCACCGGATGGTCTGGCCAGCGACACTTAAGAACTCACATTGGTCGATAGGATGGGAATTCGGGCTCATTGCACCCTTTTTGGGGGGAATTATTGCCTGTTACGATACTCTCTTATAGATTTAATACATATTCATATGTTTGAGAATCTTTGGTTTATACCCAAACATAGTATCCACGGATTCAACCCTGGTGGGCAATGGTCAACTGGATGCAGGGGTCTGGAATCATTTATACCTGAGGTTTACCATCCCTTGTTGGATTAATGACCCCATAGAGTCGGAACTCGCTTGAGGTGGTACTAGGAGTGGCGCGGTGAACTGACGAGAAGAATAGTCGGATCGACCGGTTGTTGGGCATGAACATCTTGGAGGCTTCCTACGTACCCTGTCTAGGAGACAAGGATCAAAGTCCACGTAGTTCGGATTGGTGTCGGGGAACCGACGTGAAGATAGACCAGGTGGTCCGATGGGTGATGGGTTTGAACCTCATGGAGGCTTCCTACATACCCTTCCTAGGAGGCAAGGATCAAAGTCCGCGTAGTTCACATTGGTTGGGACTTACACTCTGAGGCAATCCAAAATTATGGATTGGGGCTTACACTCTAAGGAGTCCCATAATGATGGATTGGGGCTTACACTCTAAGGAGGACCATAATGATGGATTGGGACTTACACTCTGAGGAGGCCCATGGTGATGTCATGGTCGATGCTTACTCTAAGCCCACGTGAGTCATGCTCGGTGTGAGAAACAAGAGGCAGCAGGGACCAGAGGATCACGTCACGAAAGGTGCACCTGTGAGAAGTGGAGTGGGGCTTACACATGAGGTGGCCCATAAGGTCGGGTCTTACTTCTAGATGGATGCCCATGGCGATGGATTGGGGCTTACACTCTGACGAGGCCCAGAAGGTCGGGGCTTACTCCGAGATGGACGCCTGTGGTGTCTTCCTCATGTATGGCCATGAGGGAATCCCAACTCATTGGTGGGATGAGGAATATAATGAGGGCCAAAACCTATGCACAAGTGCACAAGAGGGATAATGCCAAGGGCATTGGAATCAGTCCAAACAAAGGGAGATGGAAAGTGTGAATTACATGCCCGACATTCGAAACGCAATAAGGGTGGCATGGTGATGGAGGATAACTGTTGACCATGTTCGAAACACAGCATCCATATCGCATTAGCTTAGAATGGGGACAAACAAATGAGGGCCGACTGCTGACCATGTTCGAAACACCGGACCTGACTTGAAGTGTTGTCAAATGTCTTCCTGGGCATTGGCCCAGGACGGTAGGTGAGCCGATGCGGCATGGGACCAGGCCGTTAGGGGGTCCCTTCAGACATGGAAGAGAATGAAGATCCGAATGAAGGACGTGCAAAGCGTGAGGCGGAGTGATGGAATTTTTGAATGGATTCTAGTGCTCTTGAAATTATGCCACTGTAAACATGGCTTGAGGCATCTTATGCTTGGAGCATAAGGCATCTCTTGCATGGAGAAGGAGAAATCCAATTATTGAATGATGGGGAATGCTACAGTTTATAGTCATGTAGAGAGGACTATTTCCGTATAGTTTAACGTCATATGGATAGGACGAGGGCCATATAGTTTAACGTCATGTGGTCAGGATGAAATGGTTGGTATGGGACTTACGCAAGGGCGTCCCTTTCTGGATGAACCTAGCAAAAGGAGCTAGGCAATGGGGTTATAGGAGAGTCATGAGGAATAGATCGACTAATGGAATGTATAGGATGGATGCTGGGGCGGCGCAAGGGTGCAATGTGAAATACTGTTGACCCGTCCCAAAAATTCCACGGTGCAACTCTTCATTTTTCATGGGGGTCAGTGACGGTAGCGAAGGGACCGGCTCGGAGGGCCGGGACTGCTGCCTGGCACTGAACTCGAGCAGGGTACGGGGGTGCATCCCCCGCGGTATAGACCAGCGAGTGCATGGGGTTTTCCGCATGGGGCTGGCCACGAAGGAGTTGGCCACGAGGTGTCGACCGCGAGATGCCGCATGTGGTTCGCGGTTTAGTTATCCGGGAAGGGTGTTCGTGGAGAAGCTGGCCACAGAGGAGATGAATGTCCGTGAAGGAGGTTGTCCGCGAATGAGGTTGTCCGCAGATGAGGCTCTCCGTGAAGGATGATTTCTGTGGAGGAGGCTGTCCATGAAGGAGGTTGTCCGCGGATGAGATGGTCGTCCATGAAGGTTGTCTGCAAAGGGGCTGGCGCTCGTCCAACTTCGCGCCCGCGGAGGGGTTCCGCCTTCATTTAGCGAACGACACTGGTCCGCGGAAGGGGTGGCCACAAAGGGACTATCCGCAAAGTAAATGGCCGCTATGGGCTGGCCACGGAGGAGCTGGCTGCATGTGGTTTGCGGACTGGTTTCTCCTCTCTGTGGAAGAGTTCATCTGCGGATGATATGGGGTCCGTGGATGGCCACGGAACATCGCTGGGAGTGATTCCTCCAGTGTCTCCCCACGGGTTTTCACCCGTCCTTCCTCCCTTCTATTTTTGGTGCCCCTTAGTGAATATTTATAGAGTCGCGAGGAGGCAATATTGATGGGATCATGACATGTTTTACATAATCCCATGAATTAATTCCCACCCGCAGATGACTCGGTCAACTGGGATATTTGATGAGTCGCGGTGGGGTTTCTTCGCGGCGGAACACCAATCCGCCTCTATTCCGCGGACGACAGTGGTTCGCGGCCGCATAGGTGCTCCGCCTCTATTTCCAAAATGACAGCGCGCGCGGAGTGGGTCGGTTGGCGTGGTTCGCAGTGGTGGACCGGCCAGGATTCATCGGCGGTCTTCCTGGTTTGCGCCCGTGGAGGCACCCCGCCCTCATTTCACGAACGACAGTGTCTGCGAAAGGGCGGTCCACCGAACCGGCCACGTACTGTTGCTGGGAGCCGGTGCGTGGACCAGTTCGGTCCTTTAACAAGTTTTGGGGTAATTGGATTTCCCCCTTATGGAATTTTCAGGACCATACAGTGCAATATTAAGGAGGAAACTCGAAGAAGATGTAGAATTCATCAACACACATTTTTGTTTTAACTTCTTTTTACACATCATTAAATTGTTATAATAACATTATGATATAATAACCAAATTATATTCAATATAATATTATTTTTTATGTTAAATTCATTACCTACAAACATCTACAATTCCATCAAATGGGTTTCAAAAGGATCATTCTTATGTCTGGAAGACTACTGCCACACGAACCGATGTTATTAATTATTCCATTACCACCTTTAATGATTAAAAATAATTATGGTTTTATTTTATATATATGATATTTATGGTATTATAATACTTTTTTGACTATTATATCACATATACCTTCATACTTTCCATTTGGTGGGAATACGAAAACGTCGCTTGTGTGTATGGCGCTCTAACACCTTGCAAAGCTATGTGATTCATTAACTATTTACATGGAATCTAATAAGGATGGTTTTAATAAACACATGATATATATATATTAAAAAATTATTATTCTTTAATGATAAAATATCATTTACCTTTATTTTTATCAATCTAATAATAATATGGAAGCAGTGTTCATGTGTATGTACGACCTACCATCTCCATGAACGTTATTTTTTATTTTCTATCACTAAATTTTATATACTAATATAAATACATATATATGTGGAAATTTTATCATGGTTAAGAATATGGAGATGATAAAATCATTTTCAATGTAATAGTACCAAGAAATAAAAAATCAAAAGATATATGAAAACAAAAGCGGTTATTGCCTAAAATGTAACTTCAACATGGAATTCTTAATAAACAGGTAAGAAAAGTTCATAAGAAAATAATATATGATATTTTGTATTTAAATATTGTTCTATAATATATTTATAATAAACATATATTTATTAAATATGAGGTTTTACTATGTACGATGGAATTCAAGACAAATGATAAGATATTTATAATCTCTCTTTTATTTCGTGGAGATATATGAAAATTCACCATTACTTTCCTTTATCTGGTGTACATAATTCACATTAACTTATTTTATTATTTTTTTAAAATTTATTTTTATTTACATATATATTTTAGGATCTCCCTTTTAAAGGGTTCAGGTTTCAAAAGGTACCTAGTCAGTAATGGATTTTTTGTCTCAATTTTACTTCTTTGAGACGTACTTTATGTTACTCACCTACATTATTTCATGAGGTGTATATACATCCCCTTCGGAATGTAATATAATGAATTTATTTATCCTCATGATATTTTATTTTCTATATTTTTATTCTTTCATTAGTTTTACAATTCAATGTTATGAAAGTGATAATTATTTTATGTTACAATCTCATAGTTTTTATGTATTTTTTATGATTATGTTTATGATGATAAAATCATAGGATTAAAATCTCCTAAAACTCATGAATTAAATTAAAATATGGTAATACATGATATTTTGAATTAATAATACCATTTAAACTCTTTTTTAATTAAGATAATTAAGAATTTATTTAAATAAAACCCACCCTTATTTATATCTTCGGTCATAAATCCATTTTCTTTCTAAACCATTTTTTCTAAAAAAAATTTAAAAATTGTTTTACTATTATCGTATGACTTTTAAAATAAAATTTCATCCATGTTTAAAATTTTAATTTTTTTAAGGAATATTCATTTCATTTTCTAAACAAAGCATGTTTGGATTTTACCAAAACTATGGGAAGAATTATTATTTTCATGACATGCATGGTATGAATAGTATTTCCCAGTATCATGACTACTCAATGGTTTTAAGATTCCCCTACATGTTTTAAATTTTATTTTCAAAGAAACATTTTTTCCTTAATATATTAGAAATATTTATATTTTTAAAAAAATATTTTTGAAGTATAAAGGGATTTTTAAAGTTTTTAAAAAGTTTTATTAAAATATGGAAGGATTTTTTCCTCAATAAATGTTATCAATTATTTTTAAATCATACTTTATAAGTTTTCAAGGTTATTTTCTAAGAAAACTATTTTTAAAAACTATTAGGTTTTAAAAAAATTGATTCTTAGAGAAATTTTATCTTTCTCAAGAAATATTCTAAGTGATTTATCATTAAAAATAATTTTCAATCTATGATGACAGAATGTGATTTAACATATGATTTAATTGTGATATAAACCAAGGATACCATTCTTATTCATTCTATGAATGGATTCTAATGAAATTTTGTTTATGAACCCCATTTCACTTCCATAGGTTATACCCTAAAAAAATCTTATAGAATATTATTCTTTTTCCATGGATTATGCTATGATGAAATGATGAAATGATTATGAAATATGTATATTTTTCATAGGTTATGATATGATGAAATTTTTATGAAACCCATTTCATTTAATGTGTTGTGATATAATGAATATTTTATGATATTGTGGGACACATGCATATGGTTTTAATTATGTGACTAGTGGGACCTATATCTCCTCTAATTCATTAGTTAATGATAGATGTTCTACAATCTCATCAGTTACATAGGTGGTTTTCCCATGCATGAAAAATAGGGTACAATGGTGGTCATCCAAAGCTTGAAAAATAGGTTACATGGGTGGTTAACTCAGGCTCAATGTAGGTACATAGGTGGCCAGCCCAAACATAAAATGTTATGAATTTCTTGGTGGGTGAACTTGACATAAAAATTTCTATTATCATGTATATGACACAAATCTATGTCTTTTTCCAATTTAATTCCCTCATGGATCGTTTTCTTTGATTCCCTTATGATTCATTTCTTATGAACTGCCAATCATTATTCAATGACTGAGGATTATGATCTTTGATATGTGGGGTTTGGTTTTCAAATTTTATACTCATGTTCTCAATCCCTTACATTCATGTTATTCTTACGTATATCCCATTATTACCCATACTGAGCACATGAGATAACCCACTCTTATGTTTCCTTTACCCAGGTTATAAAGAAATGTATTACATATGATATATCTAAGAAGGGTGATAATTTTGAGGATTATAGTGGGAGATGAAGTAGTTTAACTATGGACTAGTTTTTTATGTTTCCATGTTTACAAAGACACTAAAATATTATGGTTTTCATACATGAATTTATGTAATTTAATGACTATTCATCTAAAAATACATAATATCCTTGTTTGAAAATTTTGGTTTTGAATAGTTGGTTTTAGATGAAAGGTTAATTTACACTTTAGAATCTAGGATGATAAAACATTAGTGGGATTTCTAGGGATATTTCTAAGGACATGTCTAGGTATTTATCTTATGAAAAGTGTAAGGATGAGTCAGAGTATAGGAAAATGTATTCAAATTTTGGCAAAGGATATAGAATGTTTTTTCCAAGAAATTAATTCATTGTCTGGATAAAACATATTGATAGGGATCTAGAAAAGAGGAACTCAATGTTAATAACTCTGAAAATGGTGCATTTTTTTAGACTTTATCATAGCCTGGTGCATGAAAATGGGCCTTACTGCACACCTGTTTTGACAGTCCCAGGGGATGTGACTTGGAAATTCACAAACTCTTTATGAACAATCATAAAATATTTAAATAGATGATGACTATTAATAGATTAGTATAAACATAAGGTGTAATAGATTTAAAATAAGGTTTCATGATTTAGACATCCTATAAGTGATTTCTCAGGATTATGTGGTTTTCCTCTAGGATTAGTGTTGCTCGGATTTTTTTTTAGATTTAGTCTTTGTAGGTAGATATAAGGAAATGTTTTAACATTGAATGTGATAGAAAATTTGATTATAATAATAAAAATGGGATGATGATAGGAGGGAAGGATGTTGTTATTATTCATAATTAGTTGTCACAAAACATAACTAACAATTTGAAGCTTAACCAACTCTCAGAATCACCAAAGAAGAGAAGAATAAAGTTCACTAAGTGTTCAGGTAATATAAACTATTAAGGAATGAGGATTAAATTTACTATATGTAGAGAATGTTGTAATTATTACTCATGTGAATGTCTCAGATGGATAGAAAGATGTTTAGAATGAGCAAAAGAGGGACACAAACTAGTAATTATAAGGGGAAATTAAAATTTGGGTTAACATAAAGGATTATAATAATGTTCTCCCTAAGGTCCCCATGACCGTTGAATGTTTTAAATGTGGAAAGTATGGTAATTATGATAATATATTTCCTAATCAAAAATCTCATGAAGTGAATCAGAAAGGTTGAACGATTAATGGTTTATTTTTTGATGAAAAATATGTTATATATGACATATGGAAGGAAAGAGGTATTAAGGAGTAAGATGATGAATTATAGTTCATGTATTATAAATTAGTTTTAATTATCAAAGTATTAATGTATTTTATTTAAATAATTATGTTATATAAATTTTAAAATATATAAGGATCTTTCAGTATAAGTTTTTCATTAAGGATTTAAAAGAATATGTTAATAAATACTGATGACCTAGAAGATAGATTTAATAGTAAGGTGATATTCATAGATAACACATGATTAAGGGAAATATGAACCTTAATAATTTCCTAATATTGAGATAATAATGTCAGGTTAAGTAGATGACTGATTCAGATAATGTAACTTTGATAGTATTATTGACCTTGGAACTGATTAATTATTTTTGGACGAAGTGGTTTATTCTAATATAGATAGAGTTTTCAAAATAATTGGATATATAAAATATATTCAATAATATATGGTTTTATTCAAGTAATGAGTAATAATTCATGTTTTCATTAGGTTTATAAGGTAATTCAAGTCATTACAATATTTCAAGAGAAAAAATGATTAAGGTTTTCACATGTTTAGTATGTGACAATCAATAGCTATATTATGATATATGGGGGATTAATGTTAGGTTTATTTTGAGAAATTTTTGACAATATTTATAAATTTTGAATTTTGGATGGGTTATAAGGTTAACCAATTATAGAATTATTTATAATGAACTTTGGATGAGGTTTTATAAATTAACATATTACTTCACTACATGAATATCTTTCTATATTAGACAATCAATGTTAACTTTTTTAACTAGATATTGAAGGAACAACTTATCAATATTTTATAGATTTTATTCAGTGCTTCAATCATGAAAAAAAAATCTCTTAGAGTAAGATATAAAGTGTAAATTAATCAAGGAAAAACCAAAGGATGAAATTTATCCTATGAAATAAAAACATATTAAGTAAGTATATTTTCATATGTTCTCGGTCTAGATGAAAAAATAAATTCCCTAATATTAGGAAAATGATCTTGAAATAAAAAAATTTCATTCTATCATAATTTCTTGATGATATTTATGACCACTTTCACACCTCTTTGGTTTATTGATTTGTGGTTTCTAACCTTCTCTCAATCGCCCACTTTCTTATTATTAATTTTCTCTATCACTCTTCATCATTATTTGGTTTTTAGTTTTCTATTCTAGGTCAATTATTTCAATTCCCAACTATGTTCTCCTATTTATAAACCTAAAATGTGAAAGTTTCTCACGTAAATTTCTCTTTTATAGGGGATTTTATATTAACCCGTTTTATGATGCTTGTTTTTATAAATGTATTTTTAAATGTTAAACTATGGTTGACTGAGATGATTTTCAAGGGAAAAATTCATTTTAATGGGGGTAGAATGTAAAATTCCAAGATTTTGAGAATTATTATTATTTTTTAAATTAATTTAATATTTTATATAATTTTTATTACATGAAACACTAATTATATCTTTCATTATAGACAAAAATGAGTTTAACTTAAATTTCACATAACAAATAGTTTTTTCAGAAGTGTGCATGACATGAGACAACGAGATTTTGTGAACCATGAAATATTATTATTTTAAATATTTATGTTATAACATAGCCATTAAAAATGTGGGTATGAATTGAATAGACAAATTTAGAGAATATAAATATAAATTCCTTATTTAATATAAATTTATTATTAAATTATTATAAATTAATCCATCAATTTTTAGTAAAGTAATTATATTCATAAAAATATGTTTTCTTCAAAAGTTATTGTTTTATTTTTATGAGAAAATATAATGATTAATATATTTGGATTTTAGAAAATTTATTTGACAAAATTAACTACATTTTTTAAATCATAACATCAAAATTAAATTATGGTTAAATTTTTGGATTTTTCAAAAAATATTTATTTTTTAGTGAATATTGAAAAGTACCAATTTTTGTAAAAATATCATTTAATTTAAATAAATTAATAAATTTAAATTCATAATTATGTTTCAAATTAACATAATTTTTATTTATTAATATTTTACCCACTTAATTGGTTTTTAATCAACATTATATTTTATTTTGGTATATATTTATTTTTAGGTTTAAAAAATGTTTTTTCTGAAAACAATTTCATTGTGCACAATATTTCTCCATATTAATTAATTAAAATAATAAATGATGAAAAATGTTTTAAATGAAAATTATAGATTAAATATAAATAAATTTAAATTTAAATTTAAATTCATACAATTAATATTATTAGACATATAATTAATATAAAATCATCTTTTTCTTGAAAAATACAATTTTTGAATACATAATTTTTCATCGCATCTGTTGGTTTAGTTTTAAATTTAATTTTCAAAGTTTTAGAGAATTTATTGGAAACAATAAAAAAAATTCTGAAATTAAAATTTAAACATTATATTAGGGTGAATTTTTTATAATTTTAAGGAAAGTTTATTTTTTGATGAATAGTGAAAAATAGTGGATTTTAATTGTAAACTTATATTTAATTTAATTTATTTATAAAGTTAAATCACATTGTAAATTTTTTTTAAAGTAAAATAAGTTCAATTACACACAAATTAATCCAATTAATGTCATTAGGATCAATTTTATAATAAAATTTGTTATATAAACTGTCTAATTTTTTTAAAATTTTCTCTTTAAAAACCTGTGCTCTCATCGTGTCTGTGATATTTATTTTAAATTAAAATTATCCACTTAATTAGATTTTATTTGTAAAGTTGTATTAAATGTTTCAAATTATAATATTTATAATATATAATAAGGTAAAAATAATTTTGATCAAAAATTAATTGTAAAAATAGTATGAAATATTTACCGCGGTTAGTTTATAATGGGTTTACCAGGGGAGGGGGTTAAATTTAAAATTTAAGTGAAACAAATAACCCAAAACCTTTAAAACCCCTATTTTATGGAAATATTTAGAATTTATCCATTATATTATCTATAATAATCTATTTTGGAGCCTTTTGGTATGAGGAATTTTTGGTACACCTTTTACTTTTATAAAAATTACAAGAGTTTCACTCACCTCACAAATAAAATGCCTCCACTTCTCCTCCCCTATTCACACATTCATAATATTTTAGTTCATAAAATAACTAAAAAATCACTTCCCAATATACCTCCCCTCATCCTAGAATCGTTATTTTAGAAATAAATCCAACCTATGAATTATTTTGGTGAAAACATGAGTAAGATACCTGAAGAAGAGACAACATACATCAACGAGATTTTTTGTTTTATTTCCTCCTCCTACTTGAGTTATTATTATAACATTTTAATATAACAATATCAGTATTTTAATTATAATTATATTTTTTTATGTTATGGTAATTATAACACCCTGATATTTTTTAATCTTTTTTTCAAAATAATTTATTCTTTTTGATATTTTTCATTTCACGTAACACTAAAAATAGTTAATTTTATATTAAAGTGATATGTTTGGTTTACATGAACTAAAAGAAATATAAATTTTATATTTCTATATAATTAACACCAAGTTTATCTTCCATTACATGTAACCATTACTTTCCTTGATTTCTTTCATAACATGCATGACCAAGGTTTAGTGATCAATAATATATTATTAAAATATGACTATTTAATATAATAAGATGTAACCCAGCTGTTAAATTAGATTTTATGGATATTATAAACTAACTTATGTAAATATATATATTTCATAAAATATAAAATTAATTAATTATTTAGAAATAAATATAATAACCAATTGAATATAAAGGGAGTATTTTTTATAGAAAACTATTATTATTCTCAGAAAGTTTTTTTAATCCTAATAAATTAAATTAATTAAAATTAGTAAGTAATTTTAATGTAATATATATTTTATATTTTCAGGTAAATATTTTTTATAAACTAATAGATTTTATAAGCATAAGATAAGAATAAAACCAAATTACCGCATAAAACCCAATATTTTTATTAAGGTAGTTTTACCACCATTTAATGGAGAACCCATTTTAAATCCAATTTTTGGAACTTTTATAGATTTAATATATCAAAATAAAATTAATATTTGGAATAGAAACATAAAAATTAGGTTAGGATAAATCTTTGGTATTTTTATGTAAGGTTTCATTTTTTAATGAATTGTCAAAAAGATGGGATTTTAATTCGAAACTTCTTTTTAATCTAATTTATTTATAAAGTAGAATTATATTTTTAAGTGGTTTAAAAGTTTAATTAGATGATATTTTTATAAATTATTCTAATTTAGGTAATCTAAAAAAATAACATTGAAATTGGATATAAAAACATATCAAACATTCGAAAGTTTTTTCATTAGAAACCTACAATGTCGATATGACTACAGTATTAAATTTAAATTAATTTCTTCCACTTATGTGATTGAAATTTGGATAAATGGATTCCATATTTTTAATCAGAATAATTTCTAATTTCTAATAAGTTAAAATTAGTTTTTGACCAAAAAAATTAGTGAAGTAATTAAAATTAAGTACAATGATTAGGGTTAAATTAAGCATAATAAGGGACTAAACCATAACATTAAGGCCCAAAAAGACCTATAAACTTGTTCTAAATCCATTGGATGGCCATATTTCTACCCTATCCTACCTTGAATCAATATTTAACCATTATTTAACCACTTTAAATAAAAAAATGTGGGTGGTGTTCCTTTCCTTTAAAATAATACAGGAGATTACACCCCTCCTCCATTATAAAAGGCCTCCTTCACTTCCAATTACTCACACCTCTCAATCCCCTTAGGTTCGACCAAAATCTGAAAAAATAGATCCCAAATTCTATCCCTTAAACCTTTAAGGCTTCCATTGGGAATAAACCCATCCAAGGAATCCTTTTGGCTCAAACCAAAAGGAGTTACCTAATTAAGAGGTAACACCATCCCTTAAGGTCCTTTCTTTTATTTTCTTTCTCCACTCCATCAAATATTCTTATTCCATGCTTGTATAAGAACACCAATATACTCAATATAATAGTATTTTTTATGATAATTATCTAAACTAAACTTACACACACTTTTATCTAATATGTAATGAACATAATGTTTATGTGTAGGTGGACTACTATCTCGCTAAACTATGATTGTTCAATTTTCCTTTACCACCTCACATGATGGCCATTATGATGGAAACATTGTTTATATATGCTATATATAATATTTATTATGTATTTTAGAATATTTAATTATTTTAAAACACATATATTTGTACTTTTCATTTTTTGTTAATATGATAATTTCATTTGAGGAATTGTAGACAACTTCCCACTCAAAGCGATGTGATACATTCATACACTATATGGAATGTATTATGGATGGGTTTAGTGAATATATATGATATATATGATATAATAATTCTAATTTAATAATGATATATATATATATATATATATGTCTTTTACTTTCTTTTACAATGATAATTAAACGGAAATAGCGTTCATGTGTACGTACGGATTACCGTCTCCATGAATGATGTATTTTGTTAGATACTTATATATTGTAAGGATAATTATAATAAAAATATAAAGTTTATACATAAAATTTATATCATTATTTACATTCTGTAATCATTATATAAGTATAAGGACCAATGATATAATAAATTAAGACATAAGAAAAAAACAAAGCGAATATTATCCGAAGTGAAACTTTAACATAGGATGGTTAAAAAGTGGGTAATATAAGGTCATAATCAAAGAATATATGGTATTATATATAATAATATGGCTCTGTAAAATATTTATAATAATAAATTTATATTTATTATACAGGTGGTTTGAACAAGTATGATGAGATTCAAGACTCAATGTAAGGGGTTTTCATCTCACTTTTTATTTTCATGAGAGACATGCTATGTTCTCCACTCTTTACTTTTGTGTGGTGTATGTACTAACCATGATTTTATTATATTTATCCTATAATTAAATTTATAGTTATTCACATGTCCACTTTATGATCCTTCCTTCATGGGGTTTTAGGTTTCAAAAGTTACCAGATCGGTAAAATAGTTTTGTCTCAATTTGAATTCTTTGAGACTCATGTTTTGTTATGCACCTAAATTCTTTTTATAAGTGTATATACATCCATGTTTCATGTTATATCATGAATATATTTCTTTTAATGATATTTTAATATTCAATTAATTCCATTCTGTTACATGTATATTATCATCCCAAGTTACCAAGTAATAAGAATTTATTGAAACAATCTCATCACTTTTCAAGATTATTTATTCTGATGCATATTTTGATGAAATATTATGATCCAGCACTAAATAAATTAATTAAATTTATTCCCATATGGTTATTAATTATATATTTATGTATTTGTATCATATTTATACACTTTGGTACATAATATTGTTAAGAAAGTGTTTTTTAGGAAGCCTGACTTTATCATCTCTTTGGTCGGAAATATCTGTTTTCTAAAAAGGGTTCCATGAATATTATAACATTCTCCTGTAATCATTAAAATAAATTTTTACCATTTTTGTATTTTATAAAGATTTTAAGAGTAATATTATTATCGCTTTTATAACAAGGGTTTATTCTAACATTTTTAATGTGAAAAAGGAATGTTCTTTTTACCTTGTGTAACATATACGGATTTACCCATAGTCATTTCCTTGAAGCTTCCTTTGCATTTATAAAAGGTTAAACTTTATGAAAATTTTTATAAAAGTAATTTTCATGTAAATTTGTTTAAAAAATATTTTCAAGTTTCTTTTATAATTTTGCAAGGAAATTTTTTTTTCAAAATTTTTTCAAGCCATATTTACAAGTTTTCAAAATATTTTTAAATAAATTATTTTTAAAACATTTTCAAGGTTCTTTCATAAATTTTCAAGTAAAAAGGTTTTTAAAACATTTTCAATATTTATTTAAAAGTATTCAAAGTATTTTCAATTAAATGGTTTTGAAAACATTCTCAATATTTCTTCCAAAGTTTTGACAGTGTTTTCAAATAAAATGGTTTTTAAAATGTTTTAAAGATTATTTTATAAGTATTCAGGGGAAAAGGTTTTCATAATTATTTCATGACTTATTTATAAATTTTCAAGGTATTTTTTAAGAAAATGATTTTTAAATGCATTTATGTATTAAAAATTTTCAATGAAGAAAGGATATTTTCCTCAGGAAATATTTTTGAAAGTGATTTCAAAATTATTTTCCATCTAAGATGAAATCCATTGAGGTTACTCATTCCCTTATAGGAAGTGATATACAATATTAAATCCATATCCTTTATATTAATGGGTTATTATTAATTTCAGGGCCATCATGAAACATGTTTCTCTCCCATAGGTTATATGTTTATAAAACTTGTTTCTCTTTTATGGGTTAAATTCTTTTGAAACTCGCTTATTTTCACGGGTTATGTTTATCATGAAATTATTATAAACCTATATCTTTTTACATAGGTTGTGATATTATTACATGTTTATAATACCCATTTAATTTAATGGGTTACGATATGATTATATATGATCTTGTGGAATATGAATGTATGATTTCATTTTTTACGGGTGGGACTTATATCTCCCTCAAATGCATTGGGTAAAGATTTATATCTCAGTAGATAGACTAAGATGGTCTTGGGAGTGAACCTCTATTACTAATATGGTCATGGGAGTGAAACATGACTATCAAGATGTTATTAGGAGTGGACTCATTCTACTAATATGGACATAGTAGTGAACCATGACTACCAAGATGATATGGGGAGTGAACCCATACTACTAAGATGGTCTTGGAAGTTATTTTTAGGTACTATAGAAATAATTATATACTTATGTGTTTTCCATAATTCTATATTTTATTCCTAAGTTATGCTTTTATGGATTATGTCATTTATTTCCTTATTATTCTTATCTTATAAACATACAATAATTATGAAATGATTCATGATTATGATATTTTACATGTAGGGTATGATATCCTATTTTCATGATAATGTTATTATACACTATACTCATGTTTATTCTTACATGTCTCCCTTATTTACCCTTATTGAGCATTTGAGATAACCCCTTTTCATGTTTACTTCCCCGGGTTATGAAGAAAGTTTTTTAGGTATAATTACTAAAAGTGAATATATTTAGGGGAGAAGTTGAAAATATTTCACTAGTATAGAAGATTTTTTCCATGTTTCCAAATATGCTAAACTATTAAGATCCTCAAGTATGTTTTTTTTAATTTACTAAATATTCATCTAAAATGATGTAATATCAATTTATGTTAAGAATATGTCACTATAGTGGTTGTAAAATGAAAGTTTTAGTCACCCTTTATAAACTTGGATGAGATAACTTAAGTGATATCACTAGGTATATTTCTAAGTATATGTCTAGGTATGTCTCTAAGGATATATATAAGGATGAGTTAACGTTTAGGAAAATGTCCTGGGACATTGGTAATGTATAGAGTGAGTGGTTTCTAGAAATAAATCCTCGGCTGGATACTATAAGTGGATGTGGATCTGGTACAGATGTACCTTATAGTAACAACTGCAACAAGATGTTTTGAGCCTAACTCGGGGTAATTTGGTACATGAAAACAGGCCTTACTACATGCCTCATTTGACACTCTCGGGGGATATGATTTGGGAATTCACAAACTCTTCATGAAACATCATGAAATATTTAAATATAAGTTGTCGATGAATAACATTGGATGAACCTAGGGTGTTGTAGATTAAGGAAGGTGTCATGATTTAGATAGACTTTAAGTAACTTTCCATGATTATGTGATTCCTCGCTATGATAATTTTTTCTTACTCAATTATTATTAGTTTTAGAAAACGGAGGGAACTAGAATGAACTAGGTTAACATTGAGTCTGATAGAAAATATAGTGATTATGAGAAATGAAATTGGATAATAACCAGATAGAAAAATATTGTGATTATGTCGAATCAGCTACCGCAATATATGATTAACACTGTGAACTTTGGTGATATTAATAACACATCACATAAGAGGAAGATGGAATTTTATAAATGTTCAATTTCTAAGGATCATAGAGGAAAGAAGATTTGGATTCCTACATGTCATGAATAGGGAAGAAGAACCCTGACGAATACCTCAAATAGAGGGGAAGATGTTATCTCTATGGGAAAAAGGGTCATATGGTGACAAATTGTCATGGAGTACAATGTCTCATCTGTGGAGAAGATGGGAATTACCTAACTCAATGCCCATACATAATAATGTACTTCTAAACCAAGGAATAACTTATTACATGCCAACCATTAAATATTAAGGATATAAGTATTTATATATTTGTATCCAAGAATTATGAATGGTGAATTATATAAGGATTATTCAGTTTATGTTTTTCACTAAGTATTTTCAAGAATATGTTGAATAGTTATAATGGATAAGAGAAATGATTCAATGAAAAGGTGATATTCACAAGAAGAAAAAGATTAAGAAAATGATAACCCTCAATGTGTTCTTAATGATAAGATAATGATTTTTAGATAAGAGACATGTTTGATATAAATAAGTGAATTTGACAGTACTGATTACCCTAGATCTGATTATTTATTGGTTGAAAAGTTTTCTATGTCGTCATGGATGAAGTTTTAAACTAGTTAGATTCAATGAATATATCTAGTAACCTTTTGAATATGTAAGTATGAATTTTTTCCAAATGTATTTATGGTAATTCAGGTTATTACCATGTTTCAAGAGAATTTACAGTGAGGGTATTCACATGTTTGGGATGTGAAAACCAATAGCTATTTTGTGATACATAGTGGATCAATGCTAAGCTAATTTTGCGAGTTTCTTTCTAATGATTTGTATTTCCATATTTTATAAGGGTTATATGGTTAACCATTTATGGACTGATTAATTTAAACCTCATATGAAGTAAATAAGATTAAGGTGTTATTTCTCCGTATGAGGATTTATGAGTATTGGATAGCCTGTTCAAACTACTTTTTGTTGATGATAACTAATGACAAATGGGATAGCTTATCATGGACCTCATGATCTATTAGTACTTTAGGAATGAAAAAATCACCTTCCTTTTTTGGGAAAGAGGTGAAATGGATCAATGAACAAAAAATGGGGTAATTTTGTCCTAAAATAATTAATGTATATATTTTCATAAAAAAATGAACTTTAGGGAAAAAATATATCAAAACCAAAAATGTTTTCCTATACCTACATTTCCGATGAATCGGAAATTCCCTTAGGTCATTATAGATTTATGGATTTTTGATTTTTAACTTTCTCTTGACATTGTTCTCTATCACTCTCCATCAGATGTTGATGGTAAGATTTATCTTCCATGTCCATGTTTTCACTTACCACCTATGCTCTCTTATATGGGAATCTCATTAAGAGTTACTTTGGGTAAGTGTTATATTTCCAACATTCTTTTCTAAAAGGAAGTTTTAGAATTTATTTTTATAAAGTGGGTTTCTATGAATGGAAATATAAAGTATTAAATATTTGATAACACAGATGACTTTTGAGGGAGAAATTCATTTTACGGGGGGTTGGATGTAACACCCTGAGATTTTGTGAATCATTTTTTTTTGAATTAATTTATTCTTTTTGATATTTTTCTTTTCATCCAACACTAAAAATAGTTAATTTTACATTAAATATCTATGTTTGTCTTACCTTCACTACACACAACATAAATTTTAGCTTTCTCTACACATAACACCGAGGTTAGCTTGCGTTACATGTAATAATGACTTTCCTCGATGTCTTGAATAACACGCATGACCAAGGTTTAGTGAATAATAATATATTTTGAAATATGATTATTTAACATAATAAGATGTAACATAGCCATTAAATTAGATTTTAGGAATATTATTAACTAACTTATGTGAATATATGGTATTCACAAAATAGAAATTTAATTAATTATTTAGAAATAAATATAAGAACTAATTGAACATAAAGGGAGTATTTTTTATAGAAAACTATTATTATACTCAAAATTTTGTTTTAATGATAATAAATTAAATTAATTACAATTATTATGTAATATTAATGTAATATATATGTTATATGTCCACGTAAATATTTTTCATAATCTTCCAATAGATTTTATAAGCATAAGATAAAAATAAAAACAATTTAACACATAAAACCCAATATTTTTTATTAAGTTAGTTTTACCACCTTTTAATGGAGAAACCATTTTAAATCCAATTTTGGTACATTTATAGATTTAAGATGTCAAAATAAACTTAATATTTGGAATAGAAACATAAAAATTAGGTTAGGATAAATTTTTGGTATTTTTCTATAAGGTTTCATTTTTTAATGAATTATCAAAAATACTGGATTTTAATTCAAAACTGATTTTTCATCTAATTTATTTATAAGTTTTAATCCTTCCCTTGGGTATAAATCCATCCAAGGAATCCTTTTAGCTCAAACCAAAATGATTTACCCGAGTAAGACGTAACACCCTCCCTCAAAGTCCTTTATTTTATTTCCTTTCCCCACTCCCTCAAATCTTATTATTCCATGATTGTATAAAAATAATAAAATCCTAAATAAAATAGTGTGTATAAATGATAAGTATTCTAAAAACACTTATACACACCTCCATCTAATGGGTAATGAACATAATGTTTACGTGTAGGTAGACTACCGACTCGCTAAATGATGATTGTTCAATTTTCCTTTACCGCCTCTCATAGTGGTCATTATGATGGAATCATTGTTTATATATGTTATATATAATATTTATTGTGACTTTATTCTTATTTAATTATTTTACAACATATATCTTTATACTTTTCATTTGGCGTTAATATGATAGTTTTGTTTGAGGAAGTGTGGACTATCGCCCCCCTCAAAGCGATGTGATTCATTCATACACTACGTGGAATGTATTAAGGATGGGTTTAGTGAATATATATGATATATATGATATAATAATTCTAATTTAATAATGATATTTGTGTGTGTGTGTGTCTTTTTCTTTCTTTCAGCATGACAATTAAATGTAAATAGCGTTCATGTGTACGTAAGGCTTACTGTATCCATGAACGGTGTATTCCATTTAATAATTATATATTATGAGGATTATTATAATAAATATATAATGTATATACATTATATTTATATAATTTTTTAAATTATATAATTATGATATAAGTTTAAGGACCAATGATATAATAAATTATGACAAATGCAAAAAAACAAAGCGAATATTATCCGAAGTGAAACCTTAACATAGTATAGTTAACACATGGGTAATATAAGGTCATAATCAAACCATATATGGTATTAGATATAAGAATATGGTTCTGTAAAAGATTTATAATAAATTTATATTTATTATAAAGGTAGTTTGAATGAGTACAACGAGATTCATGACTCAAGGTATGGGGTTTTCATCTCACTTATTATTCCCATGAGATTCATGCTATGTTCACCACTCTTTCCTTTTCGTGGTATATGTACTACCCATTATTTTATTATATGTATCTTATACTTAAATTTATAGGTATTCACATTTCCATTTTATGATCCATCTTTCATGGGTTTTTATGTTTCAAAAGTTACCAAACTAGTAAAATAGTTTTGTCTCAATTTTCCTTCTTTAAGACTCATGTTTTGTTATGCACCTAAATTATTTTTTTGAGGTGTATATACTTCTATTTTACATGTTATATCATGAATATATTTATTTTCATGATATTTTAATATTCATATAATTCTATTTTCTTACATGGATATTTCGATCCTAAGTTACCAAGTGATAAGAGTTTATTGAAACAATCTCATTATTTTTCAAGATTGTTTATGCTTATTCATCCTTTGACAAAATATTATGATCCATATCTCAATAAATTAATGTATTTTCTTACCCTATGGTTATTAACACTATATTAATGTATTGTACTTTATTTCTACACTTTGGTACATAATATAGTTAAGAAGGTGTTTTTTTTAGAAAGCCCAACTTTACCCTCTCCTTGGTCAGAAATATGTGTTTTCTAAAAAGTTTCCAAGAATATTATACCATTTTATTATAATCAATAAAAGACATTTTTACCTGTTTTTTCTTTTAACAGTATCTTCAAAGGAATATTCTTGTCACTTTTTGAATAAGAAATTTTTCTAAACTTTTTACCATGAAAATTTAATGTTTTTTTTACCTCATATGACATGCACGGATCTACTCGCTATAATTTCTTTGAAGCTTACTTTTAATTTTTAAAAGGTTGATCTTTGTGAAAATTTTTATAAAAGTAATTTTCAAGGATTTTTTTTCAAAATTATTTCAAGATTATTTTATAAGTTTTCTAGGAAAAAAATGTCAGAATGTTTTCATGATTTATTTACAAGTTTTCAAAATATTTTCAAAGAAATGATTTTTAAAACATTTTCAAGCTTCTTTCATATGTTTTCAAGTAAAACGTTTTTAAAAAAAAAATCAATATTTATTTACAATTTTTCAAGTTATTTTCAATGAAACTATTTTCAAAATGTTTTCAATATTTCTTTCAAAGTTTTCAAAGTGTTTTCAAATAAAAATGTTATTAAAATCCCTTGAATCTTATTTTATAAGTTTTCAAGGAAAAATGTTTTTTGAATGATATCAAGACTTCTTTATAAATTTTCTAGTTATTTTCTAAGAAAATGATTTTTAAATAGTTTTATATATTAAAAAAATTCAAATAAGAAAGGGTATTTTCCTCTAAAAATGTTTTTTAAATTAATTTCAAAAATTATTTTCCATCTAATATGACATCTGTTGAGGTTACTCATGCTCTTCTAGGAAATGATCTAAAGATTACATTCATATCCTTTGTATGAATGGGTTATGCTTAATGTCATGGTCTTTATGAAAACTATTTCTATTCCATGGGTTATATATTTATGAAACCTATTTCTCTTTCATGGGTTAAATGTTTTTTAAACCCACTTATTTTCATGGGTTATGTTTATAATTAAATGATTATGAAACTTATACTTTTTCCATATGTTATAATATGATTACCTGTTTATGACACCCATTTCATTTCATGGTTTATGATATGATTATTTATTATCTTATGGCACATGTGTGTATGATTTCATTATGTAATGGAAGGGACCTATATCTCCCTTCAATGCATGGGGTAAATATTTATATCTCATGTGATAGACTAAGACGGTCTTGGGAGTGATCCTTGACTACTAAGATAGTTATAGGAGTGAACCATTATGACCAAGATGGTATGAGGAGTGAACTCATGCTACTAATATAAACATGGGAGTGAAACATTAATACCAAGATGGTATGGGGAGCGAACCCATACTACTATGATGGTCTTGGAAGTTATGCCTTGGGTACTATGGAAATCATTATATGCTTATGTGTTTTCCACAATTCCATGTTTTATTCCCACGTTATGATTTTAGGGATTATGTAATTTATTTCCTTATTATTCATGTCTTATAAACTTCCAATCTTTATTCCATGATTCATGATTATGATCTTTGACAATCAAGGTATGATCTCTTATTTTCATGATCATGTTATTATACCTTATGATCATATTTATGCTTATATGTCTCCATTATATACCCTTATTGAGCATTTGAGCTCACCCCTTTTCATGTTTTCTTCTCCAGGTTATAAAGAAAGGTTTTAGGTATAATTATTAAAGGTGGAGATCTTTATGGGAGATTTTAAAGATCTTTCATCGGGATAGATGATTTTTCTTCATGTTTGCAAACACACTAGACTATTACAGTCCTCGGGCATTTATTTTAGTAATATATTTAATATTCATATAAAATGATGCAATATCCATGAATTTTAAGCTTGTATTTCTATAGTAATTACCTACAACCATCTCCACTTCCATTGAATGGGTAAGGAAATCGTCATTTGTTTGGATGTCAGACTATCGCCTCGCGAATCGATGTCATTCATTTTTTTAGAACCATCTATGAGGGTTGTACATAATGATGTTTTTATTATCTATATATTATATTTATGATATTATTATGCTTCAGGAATTTTTTTACAAAACGTACCTTAATCATTTTCATTTTTTGAGAATATGATAACATCGCTCTTGTGTACGATAGACTACCCTCTTATGAAGCGATGTGATTCATTCACACTTTAAATAGAAGGTAGTAATGATGGTTTTAATGAAAATATTTGATATATATGAAATATTATTGATTATGTAATGATAATATATCAATTACATTTCATTCATGCAATTTGAAAAGAAAATTTAAGCAATGTTCATGTGTATGTACGACCTACCATCTCCATGAATGGTGTATTTTCGTTTCAATAACTAAATTTTATGGATTTTTATAAATAAATATATTATGAATATATATCATGGTTAAAATTATGTAAATTATGAAATAATTATCAATCTATGAGGACCAATAAATAACAAATCAAAATATATATGAAAAACAGAGCGGTTATTACCCAAAAAGTAACTTGAACATGGAATTTTTAATGAACTTGTAATAAAAGGTCATAAGAAAATCATGTATGGTATTTAATATAGAAATATTTTTTAGTAATATATTTATAATTAAATTATATTTAACATATAGGACTTTTGAATGTGTAATGTGAAATTGAATACATTTGGTAAGAGATTTCTATTATCTCTTTTATTTCTGGGAGACATATACAAATTCACCACTTGTTTCTTTTATATGGTTCATATAATTCCCATGAATACATATCATAATTAATATACATAAAATTATTGGTATTTACTTATACATTTTATTATATATATTTTATGGGGTTTATGGTTCAAAATTTACCAAATGGGTAAGGGATTTTTGTCTCAATTTTCCTTCTTTGAGATGTATGTTATTTTATGCACCTATATACTTTCAGGAGGTTTATATACAAAAAACTTGAAATATAATATCATGAATTAATTTATCCTCATGATATTTTAAGTTCCATTTTATGTTATTCCTTCATGAGTCTTATGATTCAATGTTACCAAATTGGTTATGATTTAACATTACAATCTCATCGTGTATCAGGATTTTTTATGAGTATGTTTATGATGATAAAATATTATGATCAATCACTAAATATACTAATTAAATTTCATCTCCCATGGTTATTCATGATATTTTAAAGTAATATTACAATTTTCCACCCATTGGTACTTAAGATAATTGAGAATTTATATTTAAAAAAACTCAAATTTATTTCTTTCTTCAGCCTGAATTGTGTTTTCTTCAAAAACCATGTTTATTAAAAATTATTTCAAAAATATTTCTTTTATTATCCTATAATTTTGATAAGAAATTTTTACGAATTATTTAATTTTTACAAAAAAAAAATAAATGAATCTTTATGTCTTTTACCAAACAATTCCCTTTTGGATTTTACTAAAAATAAGAAAATAATATTTATTTTATTAATGTGAAAAGGTTGAACAATATTTCCCACTGTCAATAATTCTCATTAGTTTCAAGATTCCCAAACAATTATTCAAATTTCCATTCAGTGAAAAAAAATTCCATAATATTTAATAAATGTTTATATTTTAAATAAATGATTTCATTGCAAAAAGGTATTTTGAAAGGGTTTTCAAAAGTGTTATGAATAGAGGAAAGGATATTTTCCTTAATAAATGTTTTCAAATAATTTTTAAATATTCCATTATATGTTTCCAATATTATTTTCAAATAAAATGATTTTAAAAATGATTTAAATTTATAAAAAGTGATTTTCAAGGAAACGTTATCATCCTTATGAAACGTTCCATGTGGTTTATCCTTGAAAGTCATTTTCCATATAAAATGAAATCTTTTTATGTAAATTGTGATTTACAGGGGATATAAATCAAGTATACCATTAATTTTATTAATATTAATGGTTTATGATGACATGATGTTTTTGAAACCTATTTCTCTTCCATGGTTTATACCCTGATAAAGTTATTATGAAACATGTTTATGTTTCCATGGGTTATTTTATGATGAAATGATGAAATTATTATGAAACCTGTCTCTTTTCAACAGGTTTTGATATGTCGAAATTTTTATGAAACAAATTTCATTTCATATGTTATGATATGAGGAATGTTTTATGATATTGTGGCACACATACGTATGATTTTAATTATGTGATGGGTGGGCCCTATATCTCCATTGCAGTACCCCTGGTTTCTGGTATGTAACCCTTACTTAATTCTTTTAATGGTTATAAAGTTAAGGGTGATGAATGTGAGAGTCGGTAGAACTTGTAATGAAGTTTTGAGGCAAAGGGAAAGTCGCACGGGCGGTGCACGTTTTGTCTAACCGTGAGTAGTTGACACTTTTGAGGTAGTGGCTCCTACATGGTTCGGGAGACCATGCGAGGAGGTTGTGTGAGGGTCTACCAAGGCATTGGATAACACATGGTTATCACACGTTTTGTCAAACCGTGCGAACTAACCGTGCGGGCACTTAAATGAGATCCTAAAAAATTGGATCTCACACATTTTTGCCTCTAAATGGCTCATTTTTTCTCCTTAGTGGTAATAACTAGGGATCACTCTCCCTTGAAGGTAGGAGAACCTCTCCCAATCACTTTGGAGGCAATCCAAAGGCTTTCCTTGGTGAATCAAAGCCAGATTCTTGAGGTATGTGATCGTTCGTCGTCGTTCTTGATCGGTTTCTTAGATCTACTTCTCCTTTTCTCTTGGTTTCTTAGATCTACCCCCGTTATGGGTAGATCTAAATGTGTGGATGCCAAATATGATGATATTTTGTCTTGTTCTTTCTAGGAAAAGATATCTAAGGTGGGTTCTTGAATAATCAACCCGGTTTTCTTATGTGTTCTTCATTCGTTGTGGTTTTCGTCAAAACCTTTGAGGTAGGAGGCTTCTTTCTCGACTCCACTTAGTAGAACTGATTGGCATGCTTTCAAATTGAATGTGTGGCATTTAATTTATTGTGATTTTGTTGTTGAACACTTGTTGGAAACCTTCTTGAGTGATGGTTGTGAAATCTGGAAAATTGGGGATTTTGAATGAATTCTTTGGTTCTTAATTTTTTTAAAATAGAGATTTTAAAATGGGGATTTTCTGGAGTTGTGACACATGGTTTGGATTAGATGTTTTCAATAAAAGTGAATGTTTTATTGAAGTGAAGTGGCTATTTTAAAATTGGTTTATTCTTTGGTTTTCAATAAAAGTATAATTTTATTGAAATGGTTTGAATTGGTTGAACACACTTGGTTTTTGACATGATGGTTGTGTGTGTTCATGGGAATGTGGGACGGATAAGGGTTAGGGGTCTCCCCCATCATTAACGGGGTGGATAAGGGTTAGGGATCTCCCCCAAAAAAGGGTGCATGTGGGACGGATAAGGGTTAGGGGTCTCCCCCATCATTAATGGGATGGATAAGGGTTAGGGCTCTCCCCCGTCAATTGGTTCACTAAGGACGACTTAGTGAAAGGATGACTCACCACTCGCGAGTATAGGGAGATCCAGGTTACATGAAGGGTGGGTTGTGTGGATGTATGAAATGAATTGGTTATGTCAAAGGAATATTGAGAAATGGTTTTAAATCTTGTTTAGTTATTTTTCTGGAAAAATAACTTGTTGGAAAAATTGGTTTCAATTACACTTGTATGCTTTTAGTTTTAAATGGTTTTGGAAACTTGTTTATATTTGGTTATAAACTATTTTGGTAAATTGTTTTATATAAACTATCTTATATAAATGTGACTAACTTTTATATCCTAGTGGCATGAGTAGGGAAGTCATTGGGGAAAACCTACTGAGTTTTATACTCACCCCTGCTTTGGCACTTTGGTGCTTTTGTAGATGTTATCTTTTGGGACAGGGGCAATGGTAATGTTTCACACGTATTTAGCACCACCTCATGATGTTTGGGTTGTTCGGTGATTGTGGAGCTTGGAGCTTGTAGAGCATGGAGTCTTGTGGTCTTTTGAGAGTCTTGTATCATTTATCCACTGTGTACTTTGATACTTGGTTATTCTTCCGTTGTTGCATACTTTGATATGGTTTTGAGATACATGAAGATTTTGGGTTGTCTTTCATTCATTCATGCATCATATAGTGAATGTTTGGTTATGGTTGGTTGGTTTATTGATTTATTTCTTAAAGGGTAAATCATCCCCCACTTTTAATGAAACCCTTCGGCATTTATTGCTAGCCTTTGGTGTCTTGGGGATGTTGTTTAAGGCCTAGTAACGACTTGTTGTACTCTCAAGCCAATGAGAATTGGCGGGTCATTACAAATGGTGTCATCTTGTTCGGTCCCTGCCTAACAAGTAGTCATCGATGTTCCTAGTTTTGGAGATGAAATATCTTCTTGTCTATTACTTGGGTGGGAATCTTAGAAATGAGTAGGATTGTCATAACTTGAAATATATAGCATAAAAGGATGTAGTTAACCCTTTTATGTTGAACTTCAAGTTACCAGGGAGTTGGGTAAATAAGTGTTTGGAGACACTTCTAGGATTTTGAAATCTCATTGTCATGAGTTTAGCCAATGAGACGAGCATGACATGCATTATAGAGGAATGGATTCCCACTAGGATTGCATACATCATTTCAAGAAATGATCATTTTTAAAAAGTATGGAATTGGTTTTCAAATGAAAGATTTTGAAAAGGCGAATGATTATCGTATTTTGAAAATGGTTTAATTTTTAAAAGCATGTGAAGTGGTTTCAAAAATAGTTGAACATGGGAAAAGGGATGTTTTGGAAAACAATGTTGTGATAGTTGATGTGATATAATTTGAAATGCTAATCCATCAATTTCTAGAGAGTGAGATTGACGGAGTTTGTTGTTGGTTTAGAAAATGGCACCCAGTAGGCGTCATCGAAACCAACCCGAAGAAGCTGCGAAGAATGTGGTTGCACCTGAACCACAGGTGAACCAAGAGCTGGTTCAGAGTATTTTCTAGGCTTTTCATGTTGTGGATACAGGGAACCAGAGGAATGAACCAAGGCATGTGGATCATGCCATCCAGTTCATGAAGCAGAATCCTCGAACTTTCGGGGTGATGCTGAACCCGAGAAGGTGGAGGTGTGGCTAAGTAGGATGAATCGTATCTTCAATTTCATCGGCACACCATCAGAGCTCAAGGTCAAGTTGGCGACGTATATGCTTGAGGATCTTGCATGTCAGTGGTGGGATCTAGCGATGCAGGCTAAATTGGATGAAGGCCTTACATGGGAGGATTTTGAAGAATTGTTCAACAATCAATTCTATCCTCACATGTTCAAAATCTAGAAAGTGACGGACTTCTTCAGCCTGAAATAGGAGATCCTCTTTGTCATAGAGTATGTGGATAAGTTCATGAATTTAGACCATTTTGCACCAGAGGTTGCAGAAAGTGCGTCTTTGAGGGCACGCATCATCGAATCGGGGCTAAGGTAGGAGATTCAATCGAAGATCGCGGTGCTCTGTATTACGAATTATACAAAGATGGTGAATAGAGTGACTGTTGTTGAACGTGATATCTCGGGATCGATAGAAGGAGGAATGATGATACTTACAGGAAACAGTGGTAACTCAATCACTGGGAACAAGAGGAAAACTGACACCTATTTCCACGGTGCAAGTGGAAATTAGAACCAGACGGTTGGATCAGTAAACCTTCCTCCACGACCACAGAGCAAAGAAGGTTGTTTTCAATGTAGTTCATTTGACCACATAAAGCGAGATTGTACGGCACAACCTAGATCATGTCATAATTGTAACAATATGGGACATCTTCAGCGTTATTGTCAAAGTGCTCCAAGGTCAAGTGCTCAGGACACTTCTCAACTATCGCAAGCATCATATGATTTGACTGGACGAGGACAGCAGAATCAGTCTCGTCAGCAGAGAAGAGCTAGCAATGGTGATTCTAGAAATATCATGACTCCTCAACTAGGGAAACCTCAGCAAGGAAACAAGGAGAAAAGTATAGTGAAGAAGCAATTGTATGGAGCTGAGGAGATGATTGTCGATGATCAGGATGGACTATCTATAGTAAGAGGTATGATTCTTTTGAATTATATCTTTGTGCAAGTGTTGTTTGATACTGGTGCATCACATTCCTTCATTGCTTCTCGTGTTGTTGACTTGCTATGTTTAAAACTGGAAATGAGGCCTTTTGTTTTGAAACTGCAAACTCCTCTTGGTGAAAGAGAATGTCAAGACTTTGTGTGTAGATCATGTGCTATAACTGTTGATGGAGCTGAGTTAAAATAGGAATTCTAGATGTTGGATATGGATGTCTATGATGTAATCCTGGGTATGGATTGGATGACAATGTTCAAGGCTCAAATCGATTGTTATAGGAGAATAGTTAGTTTCATGACTGAGGACGGTATCAATCATCTCTTTAGAGGAGAGAGGACTGTAAAGAATGGTGCAAAGAGCTTGTTGGAACCAATGGTGGGAACAATATCTTACCAATTGGCAGCGTTGACTTTGGAATCAATAGAAGAGATCGAGGAAAATAGTTTTCCAACTGTTGTGGATCAATTTCCATATTTCTTTCCCAAGAACTTCTCATGGTTACCACCTCTAAGGGAAGTAGAGTTTACGATTGATCTCCTTCTGAGGACCAATCTTATTTCCCTTCCATCTTATAGGATGGCACCAGTAGAGTTACGGGAATTGAAAGTGTAGCTAGAGGAGCTGGAAAGTAAGGGTTTCATTCGACCAAGTATGTCTCCATGGGCAGCACCAGTTTTGTTCGTGAAGAAGGAATATGGAACTCTTCGGCTATGCATTGATTATCGTAAGCTTAACCAAGTTACAATAAAGAATAAATATCCACTTCCATGCATTGATGATCTATTCGATCAATTAAGGGGAGGTCAGTGGTTCTCCAAGATTAACTTGCGATCAGGATATCACCAATTGAGAGTTCGGAAAGAGGATATTCCAAAGACAGCTTTTAGAAGTAGATATGGCCACTATGAATATGTAGTCATGCCTTTTGGTATAACAAATGCACCAGCAGTATTCATGGCATTGATGAATCGGATATTTCAACAATATCTGGATTCTTTTGTTGTGGTGTTTGTGGATGACATTTTGGTCTATTCAAAGACAAGGGTTGATCATGCGATGTACCTAGAAATAGTGTTACAAATCTTGAGAGATCATCGTTTGTATGCCAAATTATCAAAGTGTGATTTTTGGATATAGGAAGTATATTTCCTTGGCCATGTCATTTCTGAGAAAGGTGTTTATGTTGATCCTGAAAAGATAGAAGCCATTATCTCTTGGAAACCACTGAAGAATGTGTTCGAGATGCGAAGTTTTCTTGGTCTATTTGGTTACTAATGACACTTTGTGCATGATTTCTCACGACTAGCTTCAACAATGACAACTATGAAAAAGAATAATGCTCCATTCCAATGAACAGAATAATGTCAGAATTCTTTCCAGGAACTGAAAGTTCGTCTTACATCAGCACCTATCTTGACCTTGCTAGAATCAGGACAGGGGTATGTGGTGTATTGTGATGATTTAGGATCAGGGTTGGGTTGTGTTCTCATGCAAATATATCATGTGGTTGATTATGGTTCAAGGTAGTTGAGGGTGCATGAGAATAATTACCCAACACATGATTTGGAGTTAGTTGTAGTCATCCATGATTTGAAAACATGGAGACATTATCTCTTTGGTGAGAAATTTACTGTGTTTACGGATCATAAAATCTTGAAACACATTTTCTCACAGAAATATTTGAATATAAGGCAAAGGAGGTGGATGGAGTATCTCCAAATGTTTGACTTTGACTTGATGTACACATTGGGGAAAGGAAATTTGGTGGCGGATGCATTGAGTGGAAATTCATATGCTCAGTTGGTGAAAGAAGCTTTAGATGAATGGCAGTTGATGTCGGTCTTAGCCGACATACATGTGTAATGTGAAGATCGAGGTGATGTTGAAATTTTCTTTTCATCTACGCTTGTTCCTGATTTAGTAAAAATGATCAAAGAAGCACAAACATATAATGCAGAATGTCTAGTTGTAAGTTCAAAACTCAATGGTGGGGAGACAACTGATGGCTAGAAACTTGATGGGGGTTCAATTTTGTGTTTCAGAGATTGGATGGTTGTACCTATGGTTTTTCAGGAACAACTCCTTCATGCTTACCACCATTCAAGATGGGATGTACATCCAGGTACACAGAAGATGTATAAGGCGTTGAAGGGGTAGTTTTGGTGGAGCAACATGAAAAGGAAGGTGGCTAAGTTCGTCTCACAGTGCTTAACTTGTTAGCAGGTTAAAGTAGAGCATCAGAGACCAGCCGGTATGTTACAATCTTTGTCCATCCCAGTGTAGAAATGGGATCAAATAGCAATGGATTTTGTTACCGGACTTCCAAGAACGGTCTGGAAACACTATGTCATTTTGGTGATAGTGGATCGTCTAACCAAGTCGGACCATTTCATCCCTATTCGTGAAACTCATACAGTGGAGGATATTTCAAAAATCTATATCTGAGAAGTGGTAAAGAGGAATGATGTACCAGTGTCTATAGTCTCATATAGAGATCTGAGCTTCACATCTCGTTTCTGGAAATCATTATAGCAAGTCCTTGGAACTCAGTTGACTATGAGCACTGTGTATCATCCTCAAATGGATGGGCAATCCAAGCGGACGATAAAAACATTGGAAGACATGTTACGGGCTTGTGTAATGGATTTTGGTGGCTCATGGGAGGAGCATATACCCTTAGTGGAGTTCTCATACAAAAATAGCTATTAAGCCTCAATACGCATGGCTACGTTTGAAGCATTTTATGGGCGTCCTTGTCGTTCTCCACTATGCTGGGTGGAAACGGGTGAAACTTCACTAGTCGGGCCAAGCCTTGTCCAAGAAACAACAGAGATGATCCAGTTGATTAGAAAGAGGATGGAGACAACTCAGAGTCATTAGAAATCTTATGCAGATCACCGTCGAAGACCGTTGTCGTTCGTTGTGGGTGATCATGTCTTCTTGAGGATCTCTCCGAGGCTTGGACATCGTCGTTTTGGGAAGCAGGTCAAGTTATCTCCAAGATACATTATGCCTTTTGAGATACTAGAACGGGTTGGAGAGGTGGACCACCATCCCATGAGAATATAGAAGGATGTTTCTACTGGAACTTGAGAGTCAGATCAGCCATCGTAGGTGAAACTCATGGATTTCCATTCATGGATTGCATCAATCATAGGAATATATCATGAACTTGAGAATCAGTGCCTAGATCAGGTACAGTAGGTGGTGCCTCAAGTGGCACTCTTAGAGGTAAGAGTGGAATCTTAGGGCCCACCATGTCAGAAGCATGATTGGCACCACCTTCCTAGAATACAATACAAGGACATCATGGTGGCATTAGTCTATAATTTCCAAGAACACGCCGCGGAACAAGCTTTAATAAGTTCAATAGAAACACTTACGGAAGCTAAACAAGGAAAAACTCACTACCCAAGGTATACTACCCCAACTACCATCTTAGAAGGCTAAGTATCAATAAGTTCTCAAGTATAAGTTTCATTTCATTTGACATTTAATTACTAGGTTCTCTTCTTTACCTTTCATAAACATGATAAGGTGGGATAAGTACATGAAAACATTTTATTTTAGATGTCATGTTTCACTTTATAATGGATAGTCATTCCCATTGAATCAGTTCCCCTACTCCTTATCAATGAAAAAGAAACCCATTTATTTATATCATAATGACTCGACTCGGTAAATTACTCATCCCAACCCATGAGGGTCCATACACCTCATGGAATGAGATAGGTAATCACTAAATCACAACCAAGAGTAATATAAGAATAAGCTAACTATCACAACATCACTCAACAATCACAGGCATACCAAGTAATGAAAATCGGTGAAATGAACCTACATGGCATGATGATATGCATGACATGAGAATTCTATGTGCATATATGATGCATGTGATAATGCTCATTGCCCTCATATCATCAAGCCAATGATGGAATAAATCCTCAATCAAAGTGATAATCAACAATACCACACAACATGTACGTCATCCAACGGTGAAATAATGTAAACTATAATAGGAAAAACAGAACAACAATTATATTTTGGGCAACTTGGATTTTACCACAAACATGGGTTCGTGATGCCCAAGCACGACTTATGAACAAGTCCTAAGTGTTCCTAAACTCATGATTATTATCTCTAAATAGTAAATAAAGAAAGGAGAACCCCTATGATATCACTTTGTGACGTCCTAGACCCGAATTCTGCTTAATATGTTCCTCAAGCCTGGTGGGCCACATGGTCTCAAGAACATCACCCCAAACGCCAGAGGCTGCAGACTAGTAGTGAGGGACTTATGTGTGTCCATGAGGAGGTTATTACATCATTACTATAGTGTATCACATCAGATAGATAATAAAAAAGGTAAATAAAGAAATTATATTAATTAAATAGAAGGCATAACAGAAAATAGAAACAATAATAATAATAACTAAAATAACTAGAATAATATATAAGAATTCAAAATTGATGATGATATGTCATGTCACTATAAAACTAGGAAACCTGGATACAAGACAGCATGCATAACATGTTTCATAAAAGTATAAGGGAAATCAAAGACTATTCATAGCATCCTGAGCTCTGACTCGGTCATCTGTTATCAAGCTCCATCCTAAGAAGTAAGCAATCAAGTATTTGAAGTTGTATGATTATTTTTATCAACATTTTCATTCATGTAATCTTACATGGGTACCAAAAGATTCTTGAATATGGTGGGAGATAAATCTCAATGGGCCACCACCAACGGTGTCTATAACTTTCATCTAGTGTAAATGAAATGTAACGGTGTACAAACATGCATATAAAAAGTAAATCAGTACAATGTAACTAAATACCCAAATACCTGCTTCGGCCCTTGGATGATGTCTGAACATGTAACCAATTCAGTATTTGAGTGTTACTAGTTTATAAATGATTCACACGTCAGCAATAGTGAAGGTTCCATGATGTAACAAGAAAACCTGTAATGATGTTTCATGATGAAGTTCCAAGGTAGTAACCAAGGTAACGTAGACCTCAAGGGTCACCAACTCAGTAATGATTGTACCTAGGCTAAGGGTAAGAGTGTAATCCAAGGAGCATAATCCAAGGAATTCCACAATAAGACTCCTATAGAGTCCAATGACTTTATCCAAGGTAAAATGGGGCTAAGTAATGATTGGGCCTAATGGGATTTAACCATGGAACCTACTTGTCAATATTGGATCCAAGGAGTGTATCCAATGCATCTTGTAATAATACATGAGGGATCCTACGGTGTCATACCTGGCATCCAATGTTAAACAAGGATTGGGTTCTAGGTGGGTCTCAAACAAAGAAAGTTGTATCCTTGAATCGGAATGGGGTTCCTGAGTGCTCAAGGAATACCCTATAGAATCCAAGGGGATCTCGAGTCAGGCCACTCCTATCTGATAAATATGCCATATAAAATTTCATATGGTTCAATCAATTACCTTTCATTAGTGTGACAAGGCTAATTAGGTGTGAAACCATTTAATAAAGTCTTAATTAATCAATATTTCCATTAGGTTTAAGACTTGCCTTTCATTACTGTGACAAGGCCAAGTAGCATGTAACCATTCATTTAATCCATTTAATCCATTTTCAATAATAAAGGTTCACTCATATACATTTCATTAACATGGTAAGTGAAACTTATTATTCAATTATATTTTATAAGGCCAAGTAATATACCATATACTTAGTATACTTGCCAATTTCTATTTCACATTTATTTATCAATTTTAAGTGCTTACCTTAGGCAGGTCAAGTGGTGAGCATACATGGTAATTTTCATTATGTTATTCAAAAATTAAATCAATCCATTTAATATAGAAAAGCTTACCCTTAGAAGGGTCAAACCAAGGAACACCCGAATTGAAGTATTGAGAATTACAATCACATTACCTAGATATGATTTTATAATACAAATATGTTTATAAATAGGGACGGTTGGTTTATGAGAACACTAGAAGAAAGGTGGAAATGTTTTCCTTGTACTTGAGTGTTATAATACGTTTATTTTGATATGTGTAGGCTATAAAATTGTCTTTTTAACTCGTGTTAATTGTGTTGTTTCATCTCCTAAAATATTCCCTTGTTATGGGTATCACATGCATGGAATCTATAGATAACATTAATGTCTTGGTAGAGTCTCTTGTTCTCTATACCAGACTAGCCCATGTAGACATAGAGTTAACTAACTAATTACTCAATTCTAATTTAATTTTTATTTCATTCATTTCTCAATATGGTGGACCATATTATTATTCCAAGCTCAAACTTGGATAATTGGTTGTTTTTGAATAATTATTCTACAATTGAGTGAGATATTATCCCTAAATGAACCTTTTTTTATTTTTAGTAAGGGGGAAAAGAAATTTTCTAAAATAGAAGACAATATTGATTTTGAATGATAAAAGAGGTATTGATAAAAAATCCAAAGAGGGAGATTTATGTTTCCAAATAAATTTGTTGTGTTTATTGTAAACAAGGAAGTGAATAAGTCAATGTACAATTTGTGATACCGATTAGAGGATTGTTGTGGATTCATTAGTTATCATGCATGGTAAGGAAATATTCCAATTACATGTGAAAATTGTTCAACTATTGTTACTACTCAAGAAAAAAAGCTAATTATGTTTTAAAAATAAATAATATAGTTTAAATTTTGATTTCTAATGATATAATGGTGATTGAAATGATCATGAAATAAATGTATAGTTTTTAATTAAATATGGTTGAGAGAGATCATGAAATATTTTATCACTATAAGAGTTGAGAATTTTCAAATATAAGTATTTGAGTTTGTTAAAATATATTTTTTATAGTGGATATAATTTAAGGATATTTTCTGGTGTTCCTTTTAGTTTATGTTTAATTTAAAAAATATTCTAACCATATCTAGATATGGGAACCATCTCATTTTTATGAATAATCCCATTCAATCACAGCTAGTTATCCATGGAAGAGTACTGCGGACTGAGAATGTGAACACATAGAGGTCAAGTGAAGGAATATTGGCATCCGATGATGAAATGATTGTAATATACTGGTAGTTATTTTCATTTATAAAGGGTGAAACAAATGATAGTATGCAACCACCAATACCCTTCTAATTTTACTAAGCCATTAAGGGAATGAGTCAGGTAATTAAGAACATCACTTCCATTGGAAGAATAGATATGTGAGAGCCCATTTACATGTACTGATCATCTATTACTTGATATGGAAAAATCACATGGATCGTGACATTTTTAAATGAAACAATTTCACTGATGTCATCTTCAACCTCCATTTGTTGTAGGTTTTTTTTGTTTGGTGTTAAAATTAACCACAAATATTTCACCTAATGGTTCAATCGCATAAAATATAAGGACTTAAATCAACCATGAAATGGGAAACCCAACAATTGTATCTTCCATGAAATGTTTTCATGTCACGAGACCATGAATAATGTGATCCACCGTGAGTAATACTATGGATGAAATGAGATAAATCAATAAAAGGAGAAAGTTCAAATACTAGTTGTGCTGCATATGGATTAATAAGATTTCGTACAAATGTGGCTAGATCACAAAGAGATAACCACTCGGTGAAGATATATTTACATGGATAGTACACAAATTGATATTCACTCACTAGGAGTGCATATGAAAATATAGAGTGAGAATAATAAGAACCATTATTTTCGATGTCATGAGAATCTAAATGGACTATGTTTGGGGATTTCATGATAATATTGATACTTTCATGTATTAGAACATGTATACATGTAAATCAATTGATAAAATTTATGTCACAAAAGAATAATGTGGCCATACGAATTTAACCACTACCGCACTGCATGATATGACATATTCTATGATGATTCTTGATCATGGTAAGAATAATTCAAATAGAATATGATATATGTAGGAGTTGATGTTTAGGTAATTGGGATATTATGTTAAAATATTAATCCTAGGTCTATTAGATTTAAATGGAGATTAAATTCAGGTTTCCAGATGAGTTTAAATGTGGAGTTGTTATCAGAGTCTTTAAAGGTGATCTTAATTATAAACATCATGGAGATTTGATGGATGGTGATGAAGATGGAGAAGCTACCAAGATTATTAAAATATTAAATTTGAAATAATATCCATAAATTAATTAGAAAAATATTGAAATTATTATTATGTGAATATAATAAGAGTTTTGATGTGATAAAGAATTAATTTTTTTTTTATTGAGAAGAATATACATTTTTTAGAGAATCTGACACTCTATTGAGGTTATCATGTGCATCATGGAAGCCTGAAAGAAATGACCAGTTATTCACCCATGATCACGGTTTATGTGTTTAATGCAAAGGAGGGTTAGTGAAGACCTACACCTGGTTTGAGAAAGAATCCATTTTAGAGACTATTTGAAGTATTTATAATCTAGTATGAAGGTCCATAATGTGAGTGACAGAAATAAGAAACCGTGGGAGGCTGATTATTGTGTGCAATTACACAATATTATGGCTATTAATGGATAAAGATAGATCATTTAACTAATATGGTTTTCATTTATGAACTATAACATATGCTCTAGTTAGTTCATAATTGGAAACAACTTATATGTGGGTTAATTATAATGTGATTAATTAATTGAATGAAATATATAAGTGTCTCTAGCGTAAATGTTTATAAAACAATGGGAAATAAAATATCTACCACTAAGTAAACAAACCTTTTTTTCTATTACAGAATCCAATTTTCCATGAACATGCATCATAAGAAACCACCTATAAGGAAATAATGGTATAAGAGGTGAGATATGAGGTATTCTTAATATATATTTGATCGGTGCATCAATTGGAATCCAGAGAAGTTTTTTATTTCTACTAAGTAATGCTATAAATTTTTATGCTAGATTTGGTTTGTGAATTGTTAAAATATTTGATTTGTTGAACATTTTTTGTATTGAATTATCCAAATATTTTCAATTTTTTAATGTATTATTAGTATTATTTGTATTTACTGTAATCTATATTGATTGTAATCTATACTCTGAGATATTCTCAAAGAACATTAAAATGTATAATTTTTTGGAATTAGGAATACTTATCTTTTATCTATATCAATGAAAAACATACACTAATGGTGTGTATTAATTCAAATGACTAAATATATACTAATGATCTCTATGAAGTTATATGACAGAATATTCTGAAGTAAAAAAAATATTAGTAGGAATTTGTGAGATGTGTAGAAGACACATGGCTTCTGGAAAACCCAATTTATATATATAGTAGATAGAGAGATTGATGTCATATGAAGAGACATGGCATCGACATAATAACCATGGGGATGATTTTTATTTTTTCATCATCAATATAGAAGTTGATTTGTCTAGTAAATTGAATCAAATAATAATCCTCAAGAATTCTATCCTAAAAGAAAATTTTAGGGTGAAATAGTTAAAGGATGGAAATATGAATTATTCTTGCTTCAATAAACTCTATAGGACTAGGAAGGCCAATAAAACCACCACATACCAAAAAAATGGTAATGAAATAATCTTTGGGAGGCAAGAGCTAAGGGAGAACACAGTAAGACACTTCACAATGATTTCAAAAAGTATCTCAAATTTGAATTTTAAGGATATGTTGGATTTCATCCTAGTGACAGTTGATGAATTGGAAAATATCATGCTTACTATGATGTGTGACCTGGAGGAGGTTAAGTCTACAATATTTTATCTCAACCCTTCATATGCTCAGGGGATAGATTGTGTAAAACCCCATGGTTTTAAAAATAAAATGAAATTCATAAAACATTGTATCTCAACATAATGAAACTTTTTTTAAGGAGATAGTTATAAACTAGTCATTAAACATAATTTTGTCACTTCTATGTTTTGAATTTCGAAAAATAGACATCTACGGTTGTGATAAGTTATTTTGAGTCCGATAGAACCAACTTGATTTTTTGTGAATAGTAACATACCCTTATGAATAGTAATATGACCCTTATGAATATTAAATCTTATTATTATTTTATTTTCTCAAGGTTATAAGATAATGAGATCTTGATTAATTTTTCAAGGTGATATAAAATCAGTTATAGTTTTAAAATTGTTATTTTTGGAATAAAATATGATTTTATTTAAAAATTAAATTAATCTTATGTAGAAAATTATTTTCAAAAAATGGAGTTCATTTTTGAATTCTACACATTGAAAAATGGTAAGGGTGTTTTTTTGGGATTTTTCTGAAATACTTGAATTTTTTATGAATAGTAAAATATGATATTATACCATATATATACATTATCAGTTAAATACACTATTCCTAACATCATGGTTGATGTAAGAACCCTTGGTTTGAACTCACATGCTCTCTTTACTGTTTAGGGTCACATGAATCAAGACTATTTATAGTCTTGAGGAAAAAAATATTAAACTTGTGGTTAAAATAATGGAAAACCCCTCCTCTCCTCTATTATAAATACCACCCTCGCCCATCTCTTCCTCTCACACCTCTCAAGATTTAAGCATTGTCTAAATTTTATCAAATACCCTTCCCAAGGCCCTTCCCATGTCCAAGACCTGCTGGTCTTACCAAAAGGACAAAACCAAAGGCCTTAAGGAGGATCTCAAGGATAAGAGATCAAGAGGTAAGAATCCTCTTTCATTTTCTTGTGTTTTCTTTTCATTTCCTTTTCTTTTCATACACTCCCTTCCCCTCCTCTTATCTAAGAGACATGAAAGATTCATAATCTTATATATTCTGAATGTTATCATGTTTATAGAAAAAAATCATCATCATTATGCCTCTCCTCTTACTCTTATTTTAAAAATAAAAACATTGTCTATGATGTGTCGATTTAACAAAATCATGGATGATGTGTTTTCAATTTCCATTACTTCCTTCAAAACTAGTTATAAACCCATTTTAATGGTTGAAAAATATTGTAAATTGTATGATATATTCTCATTCATGTTCTGGAGTTAACATATATATATATATATATAATATTATGTTATATAATGAAACCAGTTTGTGATTATTAAAGAACCACCAAAATGATCTAAATAGATATCACTAATGATTTATCTAATGATTCATCCTCATACCATATAACCAAAATGATTTATGGATTCATTTAATATTCTGTAAACATATTAATACCACTTCATTCCACTTCTGGAGTTTCACTTCCATTTGACAAGGAAATCCTTTACAAAATGACCATGGAAATCATGTAAAGAACGCACTCAAAATAATCGAAAGAACAAAATATTATTAATTAATTGGTGGAATGATGTAATAAAATGATCATATAAGGTGTTATAAATATCAATATGTTTCTGTAAAATATTAATAACACTCTTTAACCATTATACAGGAGGTTTAAAAAAATTTCAAGTGAGACAAACCCGAGTTAAGGGAATTCGTAACCCAATTTCCATTCTTTGGGTTATCCTTCCACTTCATTGATTATATGGTACTAATAATTTTTGTGTAATGAATTTTTGTTTATATTATGTTGTATTATGTGGATTTACATTGTATACACATAATCCTTTAATTCTATTAATTATCACTTCAATTATATGATATTTGTAAGGGGACTTCCTTTAAAAATCCTCTTAAAATTCTTTTTTACAAAATTCAAAAGCAATGTTTTTATGCAATTATTCATGTATTGTGATTATGTTCTGGATCTTGGGAATTATTTATGATGAAGGGTGGGACCTGTATCTTCCTCCAATGGATTGGGTATGTGTAAGTTGGAGGTCGGTTGTATGGTTACTCCAGGTGTAACTATGATGGTTACACCATAAGATAGTTGTGAGGGTTACATTGTAAGGTAGCCGTGAGGGTTGCAAATCATAAGATAGCCATGAGGGTTAAAAAAATTAAGTAATGCACTAAGATACCATTATGCTCTATTTATATTTTCTATGATTTATGGAAATCTCATGTTTCATAAAGTAAGTATATGATTCTTTATGGGCGAGAAGTATGTGTTTGTGAAAATGATTTCATATATTTATAAGTATTCATGGGCTAATGGTTTCTTTCCTACTTTTTATATCTCTTACTGAGCTTTTTATGCTCATATCATGTCTTTAAATGATTTTCATAGGTTATAAGGATGCGTAAGATAAAGAAGGAAGTCGAGTTAAATGTTATGATGGGTTTTCAAAGAAATCATGTTGTTGTTTTGTGTTTAAAATTTTATGTTTTGGAAGAAATGGATATTATTTTAATGGTACCCACTTTGTATGCTTGTGGGTTGATATGTATGAGTTATGTCCTAACTTTCTAAAACTCTAAACCGAAGATCTTTGGGAATGTAAATAAATTAAATATAGCTGAAATAACTAGAATATGTAATGTTTAAGGTTGGGGCCTTATAGTTGGTATTAGATCATAGTTTAGATAAATTCATGGTTAGGATGATGTTAATAGAATACCATCAATGATTATTACCTTATTTTGATGCTGAAATGATATACCATTTAAAGATTACCATGTTCCTTCATCTAAGATATGTCTATTCAGAATGGTTTTTCGTAGAAGAAATAGGGATGTTGAAGTTAGAAGGAACCGAGAGGCTGATATCTTTTTGAATCCACAGCCGGGAATGGTGGGAATTGGAACCGAGCAGTTTGTGATAGTAATGGTCCAGTTGACACAGGCAATAAATGGAAGTGGCATCCATGCAAGAGAACAAACAGAGCTGTGTTAAAGGAACATGACGATAGTGGAACATTTTATGAGGCAACACCCTCATTCTTTCAGTGGATCTTCTGACCCAGTAGCAGCTGAAGGATGGATTAAATACCTTGAAATGATATTAGATATAAGGCCCTGGCCTTAAACCTTACTTAATATTGAATTAAATGAATAATTCACATTGAGGATCTTTTCAGGTTTAGAGTTTTAGAGAATTAGGACATAACTATTACATCTCAAAAGATTACAAAGTAGACACTTCTACTAAGTTTCCATAAAATAAAAGCTCTTAAAAAGAAACATGTCTAGTTCCATGTTTTAGATAGCATGACTATTCCTTGATCCCATCCTTGGCCCTATTCCACATTAAGTCCTGTGAAAAACATTTCAAAAACTTGGGGTGAGCATAAAAAGCTCAGTAAGGGATACACAAAGAATGAAAACTGTTAGTTTTTCAAAACAACAAGTAAACCATGTATACTTTATCAAAGTAATACTTTTCACCTTTATGAAGTAGTAAAAACTCTTCACTGAATAAAATATCATTACTTACCCTTTTTGTAACCAAAAGATTACCATAAAACCCATATAAAGAACACATAACATATAAAGGCAACTTGGGACATAAACATACTTAAGTGGAATAACCATCCGGTCGACTTCCACACATATCACTTAATGGAATAGTCATACGGCTAACTTCCATACCCAATGCATTGGAGGTTATAACGTAACCACTCGTCCTGGTATTCATGGCACCACCCGTCATATGGTTTATCACGTAACCACCCGTCAAATGTCCAAGTACCATTATAAAATCATAAGACATAAAACAAATATAATGGAAATAAAACATTTCCACACTTTGATCACAATATATCACTTAAATATATTGACATAACAAATCCATTATAAAAACCATTTTCAATGCCAAAATACATAAAAGAGTATATGGTATTTATTTCATTTTAAAAAACATTACGGCTTGTTGAGGAAGCCAAAGACCAAATAATACTCACGGCGGCGGAAAAGGTCGTTGTCACCGCATACGTTAAAAGAAACATTCCTTTTTGTCGTTTAGTAAAACGCTTCGTATAAAAAGATTCCTTTTGAAGAAAATTCAAATTCAAATGGGTTTATACACCGTATAAAAGAAAGTTGTGTATAAAACAAAATATGCCTCAATGAAAGGAGATTGAGACGAAGTCCCTTACCTCGGGTCCGACTTGACTCGATCGTTCGTTAACGTCCTGAATAATAAACTTGAGTTAATTTCTACTTGTTTAAGAACCTTTTTCAAGTTCATTATTCCTTTTATATCACTTATTACCATGTTATGAACACTATGTAATTATTTAAGTTAATAATGGCCGTTTTGTCGATCATTGGTACTTGAGTCAAAAATAAACTCTTTATAATTACAAGTTGTTCATGTGGTAAAATATCCATTGTATCAAGAATTATATCCATGATGTAGATATCATATATATCATATATATCCAGTATATACATGTATTTATAATATTACATAATCATTTAGAGGTAAGAAATGAAATGCACCGTTCATGGAGATGGTAAGTCGTACGTACGCATGAACACTACTTTCATTTCTATGTCATATTAATGGAATTAAAACTAAATGAGAGATATGTGTATTTTAATTCAAGAATTATATTCATCATTTAGATGTAACATACATCATATATATCTATTATATATATGTACTTATAATAGTACATTACATTTGGGGATAAGAAATGAAATGCACTACTCATGGAGACGGTAAGCCGTACGTACGCATGAATGCTACTTTCATTTCTATCTCATACTTTAATGGAAATAAATAATAATGATATAAAGGTATATTATAATTCCAGTATAACATCATATATAATAACTTTAACTCCATCCTTTATACGTCCCACATATGGCATTAACGAATCAAATCACTTTGAGGGGGCGGTAGTCCGCACTTCCTAAAATGAAGATATCGCGTTTACCCATAATGGAAACCATAAAAGTATGTCATAAATGAAAAATACAGAAGCTTAAGTAAAACATAAACATATTATATATCATATATAAATATACTGACATCTTAATGGCCACCTTTGAAGGTGTTATATGAGTGTTGAACAATCATCGTTTCGTGAGGCAGAAATTCACCATCCATAGAAACAGTATGTTCATCAACCATTAGATGTAGGTGTGTGTAAGTGTAGCTCGAATCCTTCACATAACAACATCCTAGTATATTGAAGATACCGGTGTTTCAAAATAAAGGAATAAAAAGAGTTTAGGGGGTTGGAGAAGCAAAATAAAACATAAGAACACAAGAGAAAACACTACCATTAAAACAGGTAACTCTTTTTGATTTGAGCTCAAAGGCTTCCTTGGGAAGACTTCTGCCCAAAGTGAGGCTTCAAGGATGAGGAGAGGAATGTGGAGACATAAGATGGGCAGGGGTTGGCCGAGCCAAAGGCTTGAGAGGTGTGGGTAAGGTGGTAGAGGTGGGGGCCTTTTATAAGAGGAGAGGAGGGGCACTCTTGGAAAGTTATAACAGGTTACTTTATTATAAAATTCTTTTCGGATTTTAAAGGTCCCAAAATTATATATTTCGACGATAAGGTGATAAGAGTTCGAAATCCACTCATCCAATAGGTTTTTGACAAGTGTAGGTCTTAGATTTTACATTATCTTTTCATTTTATTTAAATCGTTAAATAATGAGGTAATCGTTGCATCATCATAGTGTCATAAATAATTTAATTTATTTAATGTCTAAAAATTATAAAAAAATATCATGATGTAGGAAATCTTTTTAGCTTTCTAATGAATATTTATAGTCAAAAATATGACGTGTATAACCCCATTTAAAAATTGTTTTAGTAAAACAACACATGTTTGTGACATTTTTATTTTAACATTAAATAAAAAGTTATTAATGTCATTTTCCTACCAAAGTGGCTCCATGGGGTCCCCAAGTTGACCCATGGATTTTCTTGGTCGGCCATGACACATCCAATAAGGGTAGGACATGTGTCAAGGTCATTTCATATTATTAAAACATTATTTTTACCTTAAACTACACTAATTACCTCTAATCGTGATTAAAAACATAAATGTTACTATTCAACAAAAAATTATTTTAATCCCATTGAACCACATTTTACTTCCTAATGACAACCATGTATGTCGGATTTTTAAAATTCAAAACACAGAGGTGGTAAAATTTCATTTAAACGAAAAATCAGTTTTTTTAAGTACCACTTAGTGGTTTCACTATTCATCAAAAATTGAAGTTTTTTAAAAAATACCAAAACTTCACCCTAAGCTATATTTGATATTCCGAATTCAAAAATGATGTCTATTTTAAAAAATTCAAAACATATAAGTTACATTAATTAATTTAATAATTAATTCCCGTTGTCAGGACAAATAGCGTGTTTTTATGAAACAATATATATCAAAAGATTGACACTAGTTTAAGTCCAATTTCAAAGTGAAATTAATTTCAACGACCACTATTGGATTAAATGGTAAAAAATATATTCTAATTTCACTCTAAAACCAATTCAAAAGATAATCTAATCATATAAATAAATTAGATTAAAACAAGTTTTTGAATTAAAATACAACATTTTTCACTATTCATTAAAAAATGAACTTTATCGGAAAAATACCAAAAATTTACACAAAGTAAATTTTGATGTCCTGATTCTAAAGAAGAGTTTTATTTGGTCCAATAGAATGTATAAGAGTGACCAAAACTATATTTAAAGAAGGTTCGTCATGGAAAGGCGATAAGTCGACCTTTAGTGAATATTAGAGTATCTATGCCTAAAATTGAATTCTTTTCTTATTTTAAAGCTTTATCTTTTATTGGATAAATGTAAAAATATTTAAAAAACATATATAATCATATTCTAGTTATTTCTATTCATTCCTGCCAATACAACGACTACGTGTTAACTACCATTTAAAATAATATTATTATATTACTGGTGTGCAACGTAAGTTTTCAAAGAAACTCATTGTTGCGTATCGAGTACGTTATCGAACATAGCAACCCATTTAAAGTAAAATTAATATTTAATTCGAAAATATTAATAAATATGAAAATGTATTATTCTTTATTTACCTGGGATGTTACATTAGATGTTATGGGATGTTCAGATAATCAAAAGGTAAGCCTTTCCATTTATCATTTTGAAGGTGAAGCTGATCAGTGGTGGTCAGTAGTCAAGAATATCATGGATAGAGATGAGATTGATGACTTAGAGTGGGATGAATTTAAAAGTCTTTTCCTTGAAAAGTATTTTCCAAAGGTGGTTCAACTTAGGATGGAAAAGCAATTCCTTGAATTGAAGCAAAAGGAGGAAGATTCAGTGGTTGCGTATGAAGCAAACTTCACCTGAATGGTGAGGTATGCTCAAAATCTTATTTTGGGTCTTAATAGAAAAATCAACTGTTTTTACTTAAGATTGAAGCCAAGATATCGAAGGTCATTGGCTTCTCGTGAGTTCAAAAGTTAAGAGAAACTTGTCAGATGTGCGGAGAGGGTAGAAATGGAGTTTTCTGATGACCACATGTACCTTGGAAACAAACAGAAGAAGAGGTCTATATGGGAAGCGGTGGATAAGAATCAATCAAAGAAATCTGATGGTAAGAAAGTTTAGTTTCCAGTTTGTGAAAAGTATGGTAAAAATCACCTTGGGGAATGTCTTACCAAAACCGAGAAGTGTTTTCAATGTGGTAAGTTTGGACATATGGCCTGAGATTGTAATGAAAATGATTCTAAGACTAATCCTGATAAGAAAACTATAAAGTGTTTTAAATGTGGTGAGATGGGTCATTATGAAAATGCATGTCCAAAGAGAGAACCAAATGATGCAAAGAAGTCATACTATAAGTAGAAAGGTGTAGTGAGATCTTTTGTGACTACGTCAACAGACGTCGGGTCATCCAATGAAGTTGTATCAGGTACCTTGTTTATTTACTCAGATTTCGCTAAAGTTTTGTTTGATACGGGGTCTACACATTCCTTTATTTATGAGAAAATTTCAGGTAAATTGGAAATATCACCTCAACAAATGAGACTGAGACTTATTGTTAAAACATAAGGGGGAAATATTACAACAAAGAGGAATTATAAGAATATTTCTATTGTGGTCTGTGGAAATAATTTACCTGCAAACCTTTTTGTTTTTCCCTTGATAGAGTTTGATTTCATTCTGTGTATGGATTGGTTTTCTGTTTATGATGTTAAGATTGATTGTAGAGCTAAAGAAGTTGTTTTTCAGAAAGAGTTTCATATTTCATACAAGAATGAACCCATACAATTGATAACATATCAGGAAGTTGAGAAACTGTTGAAATATGGAAATGAAAGTTATCTTGCCCATATTGTTGAAAATAAGGGAACTGTTTAGATTAATGATGTTTCAGTGGTAAATGAATATATTAATTTTTTCTTAATGAGTTAACCGATGTTATACCTGACCGGAAAGTTAAATTCACAATTGAATTAATTCCTGATGCTAATCCAATTTCAAAACCCCCATATCGAATGGTTCAAATAGAGCTTCTTGAATTGAAAAATTAGTTTCAGGAGTTGCTTGATAAAGGCTTTATTCATCCTAGCATTTCACCATGGGGAGCTCTGGTTTTGTTCGTTAAAAAGAAAGATGGTTCAATGAGACTTTGCATTGATTATAGAGCCTTGAATAACATCATTGTTAAAAACAAGTATCATTTGCCTCATATCGATGATTTGTTTGATCAGCTCCAGAGAGCATAGTATTTTTCAAAGGTTAACCTGAGGTCAGGGTACCATTAGTTGAAAGTAAAGGAAGCAGACATCCCGAAGACTGCATTCTGCACTAGATATGGACATTATAAATTTGTTGTCATGTTGTTTGTATTAACTAATGCACCTATTGTATTCATGGATCTTATGAATAGAATATTTCATGAGTTCTAGGATAAGTTTGTGGTTGTGTTTATTGATGACATTCTTGTATATTCTAAAAGTAAGGAGGAGCATGAAAAAAAATCTAAAAGTTGTTTTGAAAACCTTAAAAGAAAAGAAATTGTATGGAAAATTATGCAAATATGACTTTTTGTTGCAGCAGAATTCTTTTCTTGAGTATATTATAAATAAGGATGGAATAACAATTGATCCTGCAAAAAAAGTGGTTGATGAATGGACAATACCTATAAATGTCACCGAGATTTGTAGTTTTCTTGGACTAGCAGGTTATTACCGATGGTTTGTTAAAAACTTTGCACAGTTATCTAGCCCGTTAACTAAGCTAACATGAAAAGGGGTTAGATTTGTTTGGACAGAAGAATGTGATGTTTTTTTAGGAACTGAAGAAGAGATTAGTGAATGCTCCAGTTTTGACCCTGTCTTCTAGAAATTATAAGTTTGTCATCTACAACGATGCTTCATTAAAGGCACTTTGTTGCGTTCTGATGCAGAATGATCAGGTAATTGCTTATTCTTCAAGACAACTAAAACCTCATGACTTAAATTATCCCACACATGATTTGGAATTACCAATTGTGGTTTTTGCTTTGAAAATATGGAAGCATCATTTATACAGAGCCAAATATGAAATATATATCAACCATAAAATTCTAAAGTATATATTCACTTAGAAGGAACTAAACATGAGGTAGAGAAGATGGCTTGAATTGATTAAGGATTATGATTGTATGATCAATTACCATCCAGGAAAAACAAATAAAGTGGTGGATGTCTTGAGTTGAAAACATCATGCATCATTAACCATGTTATGATTGGAACATGATCCATTGATTAATGATTTGATGAATTTTGGCTTGGAAGTTGTTGGTGCAGGAAATTCCTCTATTTTGTTTCAAGTTTCAGTGCAGTCATCTTTGTCAGACAGAATTAAGAAAGCGCAGAATGCAGATGAGGAGCTACAGAAAAAAATAGAATTGGTTAAAATGGGTAAATTTCCAGAATTTAACATTGATAAAGATTGTGTTTTGAGATTTGGAAAAAGATTGGGTGTGTCTTGCGCTTTTCAGCTGAAGAAAGATTATGTGAAGCTCATAGTTCTCCATTTTCAGTTCATCCCAACAGCACAAAGATGTACATAGACCTTCAGAAGTATTACTGGTGGGATGGAATGAAAAGAGATATTGCAGATTTTACTGTGAAATGTTTGACATGTAAACAGGTTAAAGCAGAGCAGCACTTACCGAAGGGGATGCTTCAGCCTTTACCAGTGTCAGATTAGAAATGGAAAAATATATCCATGGACTTCATTGTGGGGCTATGAAAGACTTCTCGAGGTAACAATACAATCTGAGTTATTGTTGACTGACTGGCTAAATCTACTCATTTTCTTCCTATTCGAGATACTATGTCTTTCGACCAGTTTTCTCGATTGTACCTCAAATAGATTGTTTGGTTACATGGATTTCCTCTTTCCATTGTATCTGATCGTGATCTCAGGTTCACTTCTAACTTTTGGAAAAGCCTTTAGAAGTCATTGGGAACAGAATTAAATTTTAGTACATCTTTTTTTCCTCAATCAGATGGCAGTCAGAACGGACGATTTAGAATTTGGAGGATATTGTAACATCCCATTACTATTTTTGGGTATTCCTAAACCCTATTGTTTTAAATTATTAATATCTTAAGTGGAAAAAAATTATCAGCGAAATTTTGACAAATGTGTTAAGGGCCTTAAATGCCAGTTAACATCTTGGAATATTTAATTAAATATTTTTGGAGTTCGACACTAAGTTATTGTGATGTTTCAAGGCTCTCAAAGCCTCAACGAAGACTAAATAAAAATATTAATTATATTATATCAAGTGTGCACTTTTTGTTCAAAATAATTGAATAACTTCAAAACGGCGTGTCGTATAAAATTTTTGATACCATGGTTATGTCCAAAATATGGTGTTTAACCTAGGAGGGGTATAGCATTCAAAATTGCCAGATATTTGGATGTCTCGCTCGTGAGATAAAGTTATTAAATAATATTTAATATATTATTTTTTAGAAATAATTAAATATCTTCCAAATGGTGTATCGTAAGGGAAATCTGAGACCATCGATGGGTCCGAAATGAGGGGTTTACCCTAGATGGGATATAACATTTGTAAGCAACGGATGTTTGGATGCCTCACCTGCAAAAATAACCATTTTTATTTTAATTATTTATTTATTTCATTTTTTTAATAAAAAAATTATTAATATCTCTCAAACGATGCATCCTATGAGAAATCTGAGACCACCGTTGGGTCCAAAACAAGGTGTTTACCCTAGAGGAAGTATAACTTTCATACATAATGGACGTTTGGTATTATTTAATTTTTATGCTAAATAATTAATTTTAATTTAATATATATATATATATATATATATATATATATTAACGCTTCATTTTCTTCTAACTCTCGCCAAACACCATTGTTGGCCGATCCATGTTTTTAAAACCTTCATTTTCCAACTTTTTCTACTGTTTCAGTCACCACCTCATTGAATGAGTGGAATTAATGACTCCATTATTAATTTTATGTGGAATGGGTGTTTAAAATAGGGTTTTGGTTTGAGTCGGACCTATATGTGATTGAGGGTTTTAAAGTCGAGTGACTCCTACCTTTTGGTTGATCTGATTGAGTCAAGTGATCTGAGGCACCTTGGGTGATTGGCGAACCTCTATTGATCCAATATCGGTCTCTTATTCGGTTTCATCCATTACAGCGACCTCTTTCGTTTTGCTTCCTCCTGTGCGCAACGCCTTCTACCCAGGTTTGTTCTTCTTCCGTTTTTCTTATTTATTTAATTTATTTAATTTATTTCCTTTTTTTATTATTAATTTCCAAATCTTCTAAATTCAATAACTTCTTCGTTATTGGTCGGAATTACGCGTTGTCAGTGCCATTGAATTTGTCTCGACGAGCAGAAGCTTAATAATATTTTTGTTTCAAAGGCAGAAAGGTATTCCTTGATCCATTTTTTCACATTTTAAATGGTTCTTTTTAAATAATTGTATCAAAAGATAATTGGTGATGAGCCTCCTTTGGTCAGTGTCATAGAGACGTGTATATACACATTTTTCTGAGTTCACTTAGAGAGTGTGGAATCCTATAGTTGGTTAATACTATCGTACCTTTTGGCAGATGACTATGTTGCTCGCTTGTTTATTTATATTTGAGATATAAATGTATTCCAATATTTGTGTGAACTAATTTACATGCCTGCTAAATTTATATAAACTGTTTTATATAAATGTTTTACATAAGCCATTTTTTTAGAAATGTTCCATCTCTTATAAAGTAAAGTCTATGCTTTGAATGTAATTTCCATCATTTTGAAAATGTATAGCATGTTTTGTTTAAAAATGATTTTGAATTGTCAAACCTGTTTATCTTTAAAAATTGAAAACATTACTTTGGATAATCTATATTTGGTATCTATTATGGAATCTTTGGTGGTATCCTACTGGGATTAGGCTCACACCCTACTTTTTCCTTCGGGTGTTTGTAGACTTTCTTCATCTAGGTTCGAGCAAAGGGAAGGGATCTTTTGGCGGTGGATCCAGCTATTGAGCTTTGGTCTTAGTGAGTTGTTTCCTTAGGGACCTTGGGACTATTTTTCCCATTTTAGTACTTTGATTGTAGTGGTTTGGGTTGGTTTATGCCTTGTTGACTTCTGGTACATTACTGTTATTGGAGTTTCTTTTGTTTATGCATATTGTCTTATTTCTTTTCTTCCACATTGTTAGTGGCCAAATCGTTCCCACATCCAATTTGTATGATGCCAGGTGCTAGTCACCGACCCGTGGGGATCGGGAACACCCTTCGGGCTATGTCAGGGCCAGTTTGGTTATCGGGTTACCAGGGTACCAGGGCTAGTTGGTGGCAAAATGGTATCAAAGGTAGGTTGAGCCTTTGTCTTGAAGATAGTATGCTTTTGTGAAATCTTGTCGGGACTTCAGAGGTAGTTGTGATTGACTGTCTGGCCAGCTCTCACTGCAATGAACTTTAAGTCGTCATGGGTGGTTAGGGAAAGACGTCTTATGGATTAGTTCTAATCTTTTCCTTGTTTTGATTTGGATATAGTGGAATCCAAATCTTGTTTATTCATTTTTTTGGGAATAGTTTCCCTGTTACTCAGTTTGAGTGTTGTTCTAATATCTTTCTTTATCTGCTGATGTTGTGTGGCATCATGCTTCCGAGAAGACGTGTGAATCGGATCCAGGAAGCGGTTATTGCTGAACCTTAGCAAGTGAAACCTGCTATGGATCCGAGTCTAGTTGAGGTGATCGTGCGTACTGTCCAAGATTTGGGACAAGCACCACCATCGATTTCCGCTCAGGCTCCAGCTGTGGATCCTCAATGGGACGTCCTTCGAAATCATTCTCAATAGTTCCTTTGCAAGAAGCCGCCAGTTTTCAAAGGCTCCACTAACCCTCAACATGCTGAGGAATGGTTGAGCAAGATAGAACGTCTATTGAGGTTTTTGGAAACACCGGACGTGATCAAGGTGAAGTGTGCCACCTTCATACTAGAAGGATCGAGTAGAAGATGGTGGGACATGATAGTGACGGCAAGGAAACATTAGGGATTAGAGTGGAATGACTTCAAATTTATTTTCACCAACCAGTTCGATCCAGAGTCAATGGTGTTAGCCAAGGCTGTTGAATTTTTCAAGATTGAGAAGGCTGACAGAACCATGACCGAGTATTCAAATCGCTTTGCTGAGTTGGTGCAGTTTTCTCCTGAGATAGTATCTAATGAGAAGATGAAGGCTTGATGGTTCGAGTTGGGACTTCAATCAGCTATTTGTTCTCAGGTTTTCTTGTTGAAGTTGTCCACTTATGCTGATGTGTTGGATAGGGCGATGATGGTTGAGATGGATCTGGCTGGCAAGTCAGGGTTATCGAGAGTTCCTTCTTCTCCCAATGGCAGCATGAGTTCCTTCAGGGGAAAATAGAAGCGTGGTGATTCTTGTACTAGTTCTCAACAACAGGGTTATTCCAGACCTCCTACAGCACCAAGAGAGAGTTCTTTGATTTGATATTAGTGTGTAAAATCGGGAAAATCCAAGAGGGTTTGCACTAAGGCACCCAATAATTGTCGCTCTTGCGGACATTTAAGGAACTTGCAAAAGTTCTACCACAACTTTTCCACTTCACGCAGTAGAACAAGATCATCAACACCTCCAAAAACTGTGGGGCAATCAAATGCTTCATGTAAAAAATAGTTTCATCCATAGGAATCCGGAACGAAGCTTCTTCATACAGTGGAAGAGTCTCTAGAGGAAGCAGATACGGGTCCAGTGACCGTGAGAGGTACCATTACTATAGATTCGTCTTTAGTGGCTACCCTATTTGATACAGGTGCATCTCACTCGTTTATTTCAACTCGTACCGTTAATCTTCTTAATCTTCCTATGGAGTTTTTATATTGTGCAATGGATATTACTACACCCCTTGGTACAAAGAGAGAGTAGGGTCTTTGTAGTCCCACTTGTGTCTTCTCTCTATCGGATGTCGAGCTTGCTTAGAGTTTTTTTTTTGTACTCAACATGGAATCTCTTGACGTCATATTCAGGATGGATTGGCTAATTGCTAATAAAGACCGGATTGATTGTTATCTTCGACGGGTCTACCTTAATACACCTAGTGTGCCTCTTGTCTTTCAAGGAGAATGAGACCCAAGGTCGAGTTGAGCCGAACCTTCTTATTCAGAGTTGGGGAAAGTGATATTAGTGTTTTCTTTTGATCAAGAGTGAAATTCAATAAGTGGTGATTTCCCTACAGTTGTCGTCGACTTTCCCATTGTGATTCTTTCTGACTTTTCAGGTTTACCACGTGGTAAGAGATTTCGAGTTTTCTTATAAACAACAGTTACCAGTCTGCGGTTAGAATGGCTCCTTTTGAGGCCGTGTATGGTTGTCCTTGTAAATATCCATTATGTTGGTCAGAGATTTTAAAAGCTCCTTGGTTGGACCAAGTTTAGTGCAAGAGATGACAATAAAGATTTAGTTGATTCATCAGTGAATGTTAACAACCCAGAGCCAATATAAGTCTTATGTTGATCGTTGTTATAGACCTTTGGAGTTCTAAGTTAGTGACCAGGTGTTCTTGAAAGTTTCACCCAGTTGGGTCATCGACGACTTGGAAAGCAAGGGAAGTTTACTTCTCGTTTTGTGGGACCTTTCGATATTGTTGATCAGGTGGGGAAAGTTGCTTACCGTCAAACACTACCACTATAGCTGGCGTCGATACATAACGTGTTTCATGTATCGCAGCTGTGAAAGTCTCTCTGATCCATCTCACATTTTGAGCTGAAGTGATTTTGAGATTGAACCTGATTTATCTATGACTGAACGACCGGTCAGGGTTGTTGATTTTGAGATCAAGATACTTCATGGGAGGACGATACCTCTGGCTCGTGTGTTATGGTAGCATGGTTCTGATTCTCATGAGACATGGGAGAGGGAGGCATGATAAGAGAGCAGTGACAACATATTTTTGACATGGAGGCTTCTTCATAGGATTTCTGGGGACAGAAAGTTCCTATGGTGGGGAGGTTGTAACATCCCGTTACTGTTTTCGGGTATTCCTAAACCTTTTTGTATTAAATTATTAATATCTTAAGTAAAAAAAAAGTTATCAGCAAAATTTTGATAAATGTGTTAAGAACCTTAAAGGTCAGTTAACATCTTAGAATGTTCAATTAAATATTTTTGGAGTTCGACACTAAGTTATTGTGATGTTTCGAGGCCCACAAATCCTCAACGAAGACTAAATAAAAATATTAATTATATTATATCAAGTGTGCAATTTTTGTTCAAAATAATTGAATAACTCCAAAATGGTGCATCGTATAAGAATTTTGATACAACGATTATGTCTGAAATATGATGTTTACCCTAGGAGGGGTATAACATTCGAAGACGTCAGACATTTGGATGCTTCACTCGTAAGATAAAGTTATAAAATAATATTTAATATATTATTTTTTAGAAATAATTAAATATCTCTCAAACGGTGCGTCGTAAGGTAAATACGAGACCATCGATGGGTCTGGAATGAGGGGTTTACCCTAGACGGTGTATAACATTTGTAAGCAACGGACGTTTGGATGCCTCGCCATCAAAAATAACCATTTTTATTTTAATTATTTATTTATTTTGTTTTTTAAATAATAAATCATTAATATCTCTCAATCGGTGTGTCTTATGAGAAATCTGAAACCACCGTTGGGTCCAAAACGATGTGTTTATCCTAAACGAAAACTTTCATTTGTAATGGGTGTTTGGTATTATTTAATTTTTATACTAAATAATTAATTTTAATTTAATATATATATATATATCAGCACTTCATCTTCTTGTAACTCTCGCCAAACGCCATTGTTGGCCGATCCATGTTTTTAAAAACTTCATTTTTCAATTGTTTTCTACCATTTCAGTCACCACCTCATTGAATGAGTGAAATTAATGACTTTGTTTTTAATTTTATGTAGAATGGGTGTTTAAAATAGGGTTTTAGTTTGAGTCAGACCTATATACGGTTGAGGGTTTTAAAGTCGAGCAACTCCTACCTTTTGGTTGATCCGATTGAGTCAAGTGATCTAAGACACCTTGGGTGATTGGCGAACCTCAGTTAATCCTATACTGGTCTCTTGTCCAGTTTCATCCATCGCAACGACCTCTTTCGTTTTGCTTCCTCCTGCGCGCAATGCCTTCTACCCGGGTTTGTTCTTCTTTCGTTTTTCTTATTTATTTTATTTATTTTATTTATTTCTTTTTTATTATTATTTTCCAAATCTTCTAAACTCAATAATTTCTTCGTTATTGGTCGGAATTACGCGCCGACGGTACCTTTGAATCTGTCTCGACGAGCAGAAGCTTAATAATATTTTTGTTTCAAAGGCAGCAAGGTATTCCTTGATCCGATTTTTCACATTTTAAATGGTTCTTTTTAAATAATTTTATCAAAATATAATTGTTAAGAATTATTGAATGATAATTGAAACTACTTATCAAAGATTAAATGTTCATGATTATTGGAAGGTAAGTATAAAGAAAAATCATCAAATGGTAATTTCATCAAATTATCAAAAGATAACCACAAAGAATTATCAAAACATAATTTCATGCAATTATCGAGATAATTCTTAAAAATGATTGTAAAGGATAATTGCTTGAAATTATCAAAAGGATAGTTATTGAAGAATTTATCACTAAATAAATGCAAGGTCTTATTAAACGATAATTGCATTATCAATGGATAATTTGATATATATATATATATATACACATACATACATACATACATTTTTATATAAAAAAAGAATAATTATGTGAAATACCACTTATGTTCACAAATTAATTGAGGGATATAAATTATAGAAAGTGGTTTATAATTATTCTTGGGGATAATTCTTGTAATTGCATGCATTGACCTAAACGATTTGGGAAATTATTCATGGTGATGTCTTCCCCTTTTCGTTTTTGGTACGGATAATGATTGTAGCATCCATTTATAACTTTTCATCTCATCCTTGACATACTGACATACTAATCATCAAGATAAATACTAAGCATTATATCTATTTATTTTTTCCCACTAGAAATAATATTTCATGTAGCCAAGTGGTAGGTTTTATACCATTTTCTCTATTCGGTTGTGAGTTCAAGAGCCGTCGCCTTGCCGTATGAAACAGGTTGATGGGTGGCTTGCGTGTTATCCTTTTTCCAAAATAATATTAATAAAAAAGTTCTGAAATCAATATAACCCACAATTATCATAACATGAAAAGTAAGATAAACCCTAATTGTTACCCATACCTTTAATCATATACCCACAAAATGTAATGAATTTCGTAAATAATATTTTCCCACTAAAACATTTACAAAAATGACTAAAAAGTGCCTTTTTATTAAAAGTTCAAACAAAAAGCATACAATAAAAGACAATACTGCTCACAGGGGCTGAAAATGATGCAGACCAAGAGAATCTCCTTTGAAAAATCTTTTACAATCATCAGGTGGAGAACCCACACCATCATAGATAATAAAATTTTCAATTGGAATCCCTTTGATGGAAATCATATCTGCCGCAAAATTTCCTTCTCACTAAATGTGTCTGAGCTGGATACCCTTATTGACAATCATGAAACACTTCCTAATAAAATAGGCCAAATTCCAAGGATAGCCATTTTTCCCCTGAATAAAGCCAACTAACAAAGCAGAATCTGATTCCACTTCCATGATATGAATATCATACAGCCACAAATCATCAACCTGGTGAGAAAAGCTCTTGTATCCGCTTCACTGGAGCTGCCAGTCCTGAAAAAAGTACTGAAACACACAATAACAGAGCCCATGTTGTCTCTCACAAGACCACCACCTCCCATCTGGCCAGACAGGAAAGGTCCATCCACATTCAGTTTGAGCCCGATTGAAGGAGCTTTCCACTACACCCACCTTCCTGGTTGATAGCTTCTGTTGTCCAAAAGATAACCAAGCCGAGTTAAAAACCTTTTAAAAGCCGGGGTTGAGAGGCCACCATGAATGAGACCACCCAACTCCGCAACAACCACCTCCACTCGAACCTGTAAGAGAAGAATAGGCTATTTTATCCCTTCCCTGCCTTTGTTCTAGGCCTCCCATATAGACCAGCACGCAACAGAAAATATGATGGCTCAGGCCTTAACATGCACTCCCTGAGAGCTTGCATTGAGAAACCATGACTCAATATTCTCTTGCACAGAGCCTCCACCCATCTGGACATTCAAACTATCACCCGCGAATCTCCAAATGGCCCGCACCCACTCGATCTGAAATGACAGGTGTTCCACGTATTCCTATTGAGAAGCAGTACAACAAAAATATTTGGATGCCTGTGTAATTCCTCTTTTCTTCATGTTCTCACCCGTGGGTATAGAATTATATCTCTGTCTCCACACAAGGAAGTTAGACTTACTCAGAATCTCTTTACGCCACATATTCGCTGCCCAGCTATCTGTTATGATGTTCACATGCAGCATTTCTCTATATAACTTTCTATTGAAGCTCCCAGAGGTAGAAGTAGTGAAGATGCAGCGACCTGCCTCATCCACCAGTCATATATTGTTGTAACAGATTTTTTCATCATTTAAAACAACCTCGGAAAACTCTGGATACCTGGAGGCTCCCCGGAAGGAAAGATTCGGAGCATGACAGCCCGGAAAGTATAATTTTACTCCCATCTAGTGGGATGACCAGAAGTTACTGTCTCCATGACCAATGATCCATTTATTCTTGTTATCCAACACCTCCAAATGGAGAAGCATACAACATGCAAGACTTGTGATTTTACCCGGCCTACAATCCCAGTCTTCCCAAGCATCACCAAACTTGTTTCTCATAAAATTCACCCATGAGGAATCACCAGTCAGAATATTCCATGCAGATTTTCATTGTAAAGCATTCATGGATTCCTCAACATTGCGAAGATCAATCCTTCCTTCTGATGGGCCTCTCTTACCACTTCTAGGAGGACCAATGACATTTTCCAGCCTGGTTTTCATCCCACAAAAAAGATTTTATGAGACGCTCAATTCTCTCAATAGTCCCCTTTGGTGGTTTAATGATAGACATAATATGCATGGGCACTGAAGAAAGTACACTATTGATAAGGGTAATACGACCTCCAAAAGAGAGTAACTTTTTCATCCAGTTACAGATTCTCCTCGTTATCTGGTATATAATGTCTTCAAAAAAAACTTTTTTAATTTTCCCATTAGAAATCAGGGCTCCAAGATGTTCCATAGGAAGTGTCCACCTCTGAATTCCCAACTTGTCTTGAATCATGTTGCTTCTTCTTCTTGTGCACTTTTTATAAATAAAGACACTACTCTTCCTTTGGTTTATACATTGTCCACTCAAACATCCATACATTCCCATGATGATTAAATCTGATGATTGATTTTTTCCTTCCATTTATAAAAAACAGCATGTCATCAGCGTACATTAAATTAGATATCATTTCGCTCCCAAACCTGTTGGAAAAAAGGCATGATTATCCTCTCATTCATCCCCTGCTTGATGCTTCTTGTGAGGGCTTCCTGAGAGAGAATAAAGAGGCTGGGAGACAGTGGGTCTCCTTGTCGTACCCCACAAACATATTTAAAGAACCCAAAACCCCTTCCCATCAGTGAGATCGTAAGCCATGGCGAGGCATAACATCTGAAGCATAAGTCCCAAAACCAGTCATTAAAACCATACTTCTTTATGACCCTCAGAATAAATCTCCACTCCAGTCTGTCATAAACTTTATCCATAACAATCTTAATCGTGACATTTGAGCCAGTTGATCTTTTATTCAAGTCATCCACCATCTCCTTTTCAATACCAATGGCTCCATGAATGCTCCTCCCTTTCATCAAACCGTGTTGTTCACCCGAAATAAATCTCAGAATGACATTACTAATTATTCTGTTGATCAGATTGGCCAAAATTTTATAGCTGAAATTACCTAAACAGATTGGCCTGTATTGATTCGGAGAGGTAGGATCTTTCACCTTAGGAATTAGCACCACCCTAGAGGCACATGAAGCCCTAGGAGGTGCTCCACCTCTGATGTAATCTTGAACTGCCTCCCTAATTTGGAACTTAATGATGTCCCATGCTGCCACATAAAAAGCCCCTGCAAACCCATCAGGACCCGGTGCACTTTCTTGATTCATACTAAAAAGAGTGCTTTTAATTTCTTCATCCTCTGACACGGCCTTTAACATTTCATTCTCATTATCTGAAATCATCCTCAATAAGTGTTGTACCTCTCGAACCCCTCGAGGTTTGATTTTCATGATCACAATCACCCTCTTTTTTTGTGTAACCTTGTTTTTAAGTGTTTTGGATGATAGGAATCATTTCAGGTGGCCAAGGAATTAGGCCAAGAAAGCAAGAAGCAAAACTGGACTGAAATTCAGTCCACCGGCCAACCGGTGGCTTCACCACCGGTCGACCGATGGACCCTGGGCAGAAGGCAGAGTCACTGCCTCACCACCGGCCAACCGGTGGCCGCAGCACCGGTCAGCCGGTGGCACCTGCACAGAATGGCAAGCTCCTGTCTTGCCACCGGCCAGCCGGTGGCTCTGGCACCGGCCAGCCGGTGGAGCTTGAGCCCGAAGACCTCTCCATTTTGCACACACCGGCCAACCGGTGGGACTATACCGGCCAGCCGGTGGAGCCAGTCAAACTAGCCGTTGCAGTTTGACCAGGCTGGCCCACTTGGCTCCCAACGGCTCTTTTAGCCTCTCCAACGGCTCCGAAGCCTCCCCAAGGGTTCCATGCCTATAAATAAAGGCCAAGGAAGCCCTGGACACGTACCGGAACCATACGGAAGCCCACGGACACCTTGTTGATCATTTGGCGTACCTCCGGTGCATTCCTCCAAGGGAACCCCAAGTGCTCCATCCAATTCCACATCCAAGAGCACCATCAAAGAAGCTTGGAAGCGGCCTTCAACATCTCCAATCAATCAAAGGCGCCCAAGACTTCCTCAAATACGGTTTTTATTGTTTTATTTATTTTGAGCTTTAAATTTGGGTTTGTGCCTACAAACCCCAAACCCTTTTCTCATCCCCCTTTCTTTTGGGTTTCACATCACCACTAAGGTGTGAAGAGGTTTCTTCAAGCCTTTCCTTTTAAAAGGCTTGTGTCATAGGTGAGCTATCCTTCACCTGTAAGAAGGATAGTGGGTTGTTGCTAAACCATCAAAAGCAAGTGGGTTCTTGCTAAACCAATAAAAGCAAGCTGTAATAGGTCCTAGTGCTACCTCAAAGCCTAGTGGGTTTCTTGCTAAAACCATTGAAAAGCAAGCGGTAGGAATCTCTCAACGGTTGAGTTGGGAGCGGAGACGTAGGCCGGGTTTTTGGCCGAACTCCGTTATCAATTGCGTGTCTTGCCTCTTTTATTTCCGCTGCATTCTTTACTTTGATTTTAATTTGTTTATTTTTTTTAAAAGGCAATTCACCCCCCCTCTTGTCATCCTTCCCGTTTTGTTCCGACCCAACAATTGGTATCAGAGGGGTAATTTGAATAATTCTCTAACCGGTTTCAAATTAAAGATCCTTTTTGATGGCTTCTACCGCTTCAACCTCTTACGCCCCCGAAGGACATTCTTTGGATCGTGCTCCATTCTTTGATGAAGCCGATTATAGTTTTTGGAAAACCCGCATGACCACATTTCTTAAAAGTATTGGCTATCCTATTTTTAGAATTGTTATGCATGGTTTTACCCTCACTTCTTCCGATGAGTCTAAATGGACCGCCGCCGACATTGCAAATTTCGAGCTTGATGGCAAAGCCATGAATGCTCTTCATTGTGGCTTAGACCGAAATGTTTTTGATCATATTTCTTCTTGCTCTACTTCACATGATATTTGGAAATATTTAGAGCTAACCCATGAAGGTACTAGCATGGCTCAAAAGCAAGAACCCGCTCAAAAGCAAGAACCCATTCAAAAGCTAGAACCCGATGCAAAATCCGTACCCGCTTGCCCACTTCACAAGAAAAGAGCCAAGAAGAAGAAAAAGAAGAAGGCTTCAAAGGCATCTTGGAGTGATAGCTCCTCCTTCTCCTCCTTCTCCTCGAGCGACCAAGGTAAAAAATGCCTAATGGCAAAACATGAGGTATCTTCCTCCTCTTCCTCCTCTTCATCCTCTAGTTCTTCAAATTCTTTTAATCATTTATCATATGAAGAACTCCAACATGCTAGAGACCAACTTGAAAATGGTTTTCATGAACTCTCGTCAAAATTTGTTGCTTTAAAAAAGTCTTTCAAAAAACTCTCCTCCGAAAAAGAACAACTTCTCAAAGAGAAGGAGGAGATGTCCCTCAAAATCCAAAATTTCCCAAATGTTGATTCCATGGAATCAACCATCAAAGACCTAAGGGAGACCCTAGCCAAGTTCACCCAAGGTGAACAAAATTTGTCCAAACTCTTAGGTTCTCAACGAGTATCTAGAACCACCAATGGACTTGGCTACACCAATATAGCTTCCTCCTCCCATGCACCCACTGTTTTTGTAAGGGGGAGCTCTAGTTTTAAATTTTGTAACTATTGTAAAAAACCCGGGCACATGATATATGAATGTAATTGCAAAAACGCCCGGTATGGTAGGCCCAAATCGATTTTTTATTCGGATGAATTCTATAGGAGAAGACCCGCTACAAGGCAAGTGTGGATTGAAAAATCCCTCTTAGCGAGTCTCTCCGGGCCTAAAATTGTATCTTTTCAAAATCCCTCTCCCCGGTGACTTTTTGTTTTTATTTAGGGGGAGTTAGGTTTGTTTAAGCTTTTTGTTTCAATTCAAACTTTCAATTTCAAATTAAGCCCTTTTGATTTCAATTTCAAAATTTTCGATTCCAACTTTCAATTTCAACACTTGGTATCAAAATTTTCATTCCAAAATATTCAATTCGAATTTTTCATTCAAAACTTTCAGTTCAAACTTTTGATTCAAAACTTTCAATTCAAATTTCAAATTTCAATTGGTTTTTGATTCAAAACTTTCAATTCAAACTGTTATTCATATTTTTCAATTCAATTTTCAAAAATTCCAATAAATCTTGATTTTCAATTTTCCCTCAATCAAGTTTTATGCCCCATTCTATTTTGATAATCACAAAGGGGGAGAAATTTCTTGATTGATTGGGGGAGAATCCTTTTCATCATGCTTAAGCATTTCCTTTCATTTGACTTTTTACATTGTTTGTTTTGGTGATTGTGATCATCAAAATAGGGGGAGATTGTTGTACCTCTCGAACCCCTCGAGGTTTGATTTTCATGATCACAATCACCCTCTTTTTTTGTCTAACCTTGTTTTTAAGTGTTTTGGATGATAGGAATCATTTCAGGTGGCCAAGGAATTAGGCCAAGAAAGCAAGAAGCAAAACTAGACTGAAATTCAGTCCACCGGCCAACCGGTGGCTTCACCACCGGTCGACCGATGGACCCTGGGCAGAAGGCAGAGCCACTGCCTCACCACCGGCCAACCGGTGGCCGCAGCACCGGTCAGCCGGTGGCACCTGCACAGAATGACAAGCTACTGTCTTGCCACCGGCCAGCCGGTGGAGCTTGAGCCCGAAGACCTCTCCATTTTGCACACACCGGCCAACCGGTGGGACTGTACCGGCCAGCCGGTGGAGCCAGTCAAACTAGCCGTTGCAGTTTGACCAGGCTGGCCCACTTGGCTCCCAACGGCTCTTTTAGCCTCTCCAACGGCTCCGAAGCCTCCCCAAGGGTTCCATGCCTATAAATAAAGGCCAAGGAAGCCCTGGACACGTACCGGAACCATACGGAAGCCCACGGACACCTTGTTGATCATTTGGCGTACCTCCGGTGCATTCCTCCAAGGGAACCCCAAGTGCTCCATCCAATTCCACATCCAAGAGCACCATCAAAGAAGCTTGGAAGCGGCCTTCAACATCTCCAATCAATCAAAGGCGCCCAAGACTTCCTCAAATACGGTTTTTATTGTTTTATTTATTTTGAGCTTTAAATTTGGGTTTGTGCCTACAAACCCCAAACCCTTTTCTCATCCCCCTTTCTTTTGGGTTTCACATCACCACTAAGGTGTGAAGAGGTTTCTTCAAGCCTTTCCTTTTAAAAGGCTTGTGTCATAGGTGAGCTAACCTTCACCTGTAAGAAGGATAGTGGGTTCTTGCTAAACCATCAAAAGCAAGTGGGTTCTTGCTAAACCAATAAAAGCAAGTTGTAATAGGTCCTAGTGCTACCTCAAAGTCTAGTGGGTTTCTTGCTAAAACCATTGAAAAGCAAGCGGTAGGAATCTCTCAACGATTGAGTTGAGAGCGGAGACGTAGGCCGGGTTTTTGGCCGAACTCCGTTATCAATTGCGTGTCTTGCCTCTTTTATTTCCGCTGCATTCTTTACTTTGATTTTAATTTGTTTATTTTTTTTAAAAGGCAATTCACCCCCCCTCTTGCCATCCTTCCCGTTTTGTTCCGACCCAACAATAAGCAGTTCATGAACTATTCTTCATCTTCAGGTCTGCATGAAGCAGTTTCATTGCTCATGTTTGAACCGACCAGCAGGTTTTCAAAATGTTCCAAACCTTTCTACCCTGGTAAGAGCACATCAGATGTAAAAGAACCTACCTCAAGCTGTAAGGTAATGTTTTTTAGAACCTTACGTTCCTTGAAACAAGCATGAAAATAAGTTGTGTTACGATCTCCCTCTCTAAGCCAAACCGCTCTTGACTTGTCCCTACAAATTCTCTCAATCTCCAGAAGTTTTTCAGCCATCACCTGTTTCTTCTCCATAAACGTGACAAATAGATCCTCATACCATCTGGTATAAAGGTTCTCTTCCAATCTTTCAATGTCCTCTTGAAGATGGTCTAGACTCACATCTCCTTCATTTCTACTATTAAGCCAAATTCGAATATCATGTTTCAAACACTGCAGCCTTTTAATAAGATAAGGCCATGGGGAACTCTTCACCAAATGATTCTAGAACTGCTAGATCATCTGCAAGAAACCCTCTGAGCGGTGACAGGTATTAGAATACTGGAAATTCTTATTTCCTTCGGTTCTCTTTCTTTAGACTCACCAATAAGGGGGGGATGATCGGACAATGACTTTGTTAGATGCATAACCGAAGCCAATGCGAATGAATCCAACCCTTGTAGATTCGATAGAAACTGGTCCAGTCTACACCAGACTCTTCCGTTTCATATCTTGTTATTACACCACTTGTACATTCTCCCGGAGAACACCATATCAATGAGGCCTTTGAGTCCATGAATTTTTTGAAGTCCTGCATCGATTTATTTGGAAACCCCATTCCACCTATTTTTTCAAAAGCCATAGAGATTGTACTGAAACCACCCCCAATAAACCATGGAAGACAGCTCGGCTGAAACGCTGCTAATCATTTCCATAATTCCATCCTTTCTGTAGCATCACATTTTGTATAAAAAAATGAGAAGAAAAAAGACTTGTTTCCCCTCTCCGAAATTCTGGAATTGATATGTTGAGAAGAAGATTCAATTATCTCTCCATTGTGATATCCTGTCTCAAAAAAATCCAAATGTGGTAATTCTCAATACATACATGAAGAAAATCCTGGAAACCAATTCTTCTGGAAAAATACTGAATACGATCAAACGGTTGATTGGGTTCTAAAACCACAACCACAGAGGCCCGATGATGTTGAGATTCGTTATCGAGGTAGGCAGTCTTCACCCTCGCTCACAAACCCCTCACGTTCCATATAATAAGGGAGATCATTATGTGAGGGAAGAGAAGATCCTGCGACCTGCTAAACTAGCCTTTGAAGTTGGGTTGAGAGAAGATGTTTTTGACATGGATCTCGTTATACTCCAGCTGGACACTGAGGATGCCAAAAAAAATTACCTCTGTTCTTAACTCTTGCCAAACCTTTATCCATCACTATAGAATCATTCTCTTGAATCTATGAAAAATGGTCAGAATTGTGAAACATCTGAACCTGCAGAAATAGTGGCCTCACCTCCGGAAATAACAAAAGATACAAGGTCCTTTGTAGAGAGTTTTGGGAGAACTGGATCTCCATTAGAACCCCCTATGGCTTGATTTTGCTGCAAAAGAGATCTACAGGACCCGACCACAAAGGCAGGCGGGGTTGAATAAAATTAAATAACAGATGTTTCGAAGATGACTAACCTGGAATAATGGATAAAGCTTGTTCGGATGAATAATGAACACCGGGAGCTAATTTATCCACGCAGAGCAGCTCATCTGAAAAAACAGTAGTCCTAGACGGAAAAAAGTTTAGTTCGACATACGGACTGATAGGCACGGTAGACCCCTTTTCAGACCATGGATCTCCCTATTGAAAATGGAATTCTTTAACGTTAACTGAAGAGCCTCTTGCCGAAGGAGCCACTTCCAATACCGGAGAAAAAGTGTGAACAGAAGCCTATTGCCCAGGACGATCAGCCCTAGCACAAATTACATTGGAGATCAAAGCCTCTTCAAAATACTGAGCCTTTAACTTCCTCATGTTTCTCCTGAAAATGTCCAAGGAGTGGCCCTGAATGGAAATTCTTGATACACCACCCATTTCCACCACAAAAAGGTCTCACCTGCTCTCATCACCACTTTCGATGGAAGACTGGAGGCTAAATCTAGCTTTAAAAAAAAGGCACGGGCTCGCCATTGTTTGTAAGGACTAGGTGTCTTCATCCAACAGAAAAAATCCCAACACATTACCCACGGATTTAAGAATGGTCGGATTGTGAAACGGGAGAGAAAACCAGGAAGCTTAACCCAAACAGAGGACATGTCACGACCCGTCCCACTAGGGCCCGAGTCGTGACAGAGTGGTATCAGAGCGAGGTTCGGTTCTACCTTAGGACCGAGAGTCTGTAAGTTGGTTTGGGGCAACAGTGTTAAGCGTTTCGAGTTCAGCTCTCAGACCAGGGACTCAGTGTTGGTGCAGCGGCCGACGTATTCATACATCAGGACTCTGATAACTTGCTTTTCGACTCGGAACATGAAAACACTAGTTGCATGGGGAGAAATAATGGTACATGCATCATATAGGAATGAGTTGTGGTTTTCATGTTCTTCTTGGGTCGGCTCTCCAGATATACTCACTGACTGTGATACATCTTGTTTCTTGAACAGGATGTCTCCGCGACGCGCACCCGCTAGGATCCAACAGTCCGATCACGAGGATGACCCCCTCAGTGATGAAGCTTCGATACATGGACCAGATCCCCCAGTTCTACCACCAGGTGGCGTGCCAGCTATCCCGCCCCCTGTGGAGCAGTGTTTAGCGCTTGTTGTACCAGTGGATGAGGAGCGCAGGCTGAGCGCACTCCACGAGTTTCAGAGGCAGAGACCCCTCAGGTTTTGAGGCGAGCCTGACCCTCAGGCAGCAGAGGACTGGCTTGAGCCAGTGATCAGAGTCTTCCGTTTGGTCAGGACACCAGCAGACCAGATGGTGATCCTGGCAGCGAGCCTTCTGTAGGGCTCGGCAGGGCGATGGTGGAGTTTGGTCATCCAGACTCACGACGAGGCGACTCTTGCATGGTCGGAGTTTGAGCGTCTTTTAAGAGAGGAGTTTCCCCCAATTACCCTGAGAGCAGTACGTATACAGGAGCTTCTTCAGCTCCAGCAGGGAACCATGACGGTGGCTGACTATTCATCGAGATTTACCGACCTCTCGCGGTACTCGATGGATATGGTCAGAGATCAGTACTTCAGAGCTCAGACTTTTGAGCGGGGCTTGCGCAGAAATATCTGAGCTAGCATCATCCCTATGAGCATTCCGACTTATGTTGGGGTGCTCGAATGGGCTTTGGTAGTCGAGAGCTTCCTGACGGAGCAGGGACAGCCGACAGTTATCAGTAGTGGGCGAGCTAGAGGAGAGACCTCAGCGGCAGGGGGGTGACGTCAGGGACCCAGGCGTGGGAGACGTTTCCAGAGGAGATCCCAGGACAGGGGATCAGCCGTGCATGGTTCACAGGGTGCTTCCAGCCAGCCTCGAGAGAGATGATGTTACTCATGTGACGACAGAGGATATCTCACTCGAGATTGTCCGACCCGTCGTACTACTGACTCGGGAGCAGTGGATGGACCACCGAGACAGAGGCAACGTGTGGAGCAGGCAGATCCGCGAGGTGGCGGACGTGGCAGAGGAGTTGGGAGAGCAGCTGGAGGTGGTCGGCGTTTTGACCCTTTACCACCACCACCCCCAGGAGGTCCACCCCAGGCTTAGGGAGCTGGTGGACAGAGGCTGGGACAGCTGCAGGCAGCAGAGGCTTATGACCCAGGTACTCCCAGAATGATTAGAGGTACAATCTGTGTCTTTTCTACTTTGGCTGCCGTATTGATAGACACAGGTGCTAGTCATTCCTTTCTGACTGCTTATCTTGTTCGAGACCTTGAGATTCCAGTTGAGCCGTTGACTCAACCCTTACGCTTAAAAACACCGACTGGAGAAGATTCAGAGATCACACACCTTTGCAGGCAGTGTGACCTGACCCTTGGAGGCGAGAGTTTCGGTTGGAACCTCTTGGTGGTAGCGTTGAGGCCTTACGATGTCATTCTTGGCATGGATTGGTTATCCACAGTTCATGCCCAGATTGATTGTTTTAGGCGAAGGGTGTAGTGTGTCCGCAGTGATGGAACGAGGTTCTCTTTTGTCGGTGAAAGAGAGACCCAGACAGCGTAGGATAGACTCGTGCATAGGAGGGCACAACCGATTTCACACCAATTGGCTAGCCTGGCCTTTGACGCGACAGATGTTACGAGTTTCCAGTTTCTAGCAGTGGTGGCTGAGTACGAGGACGTCTTTCCGGAGGATGTCCCCGGGCTATCTCCCTGTCGGGAGATAGATTTCTGCATTGAGTTGCAACCCGGGACGACCCTGATATCAGCATCAGCTTATCGGATGGCTCCTGCAGAGCTTCGTGAGCTGAGGGTGTAGTTGGAAGACCTGCAGAAGAAGGGCTTTGTGAGACCCAGTGTTTCACCCTGGGCGGGCCCAGTGCTGTTTTCCAAGAAGGCGAATGGGAGCTTGAGGCTGTGTGTGGATTACCGGTGCTTAAATCAGGTGACCGTGAAGAACCGGTATCCACTAACGAGGATCGATGACCTCTTCGACCAGTTGAGAGGGGCACGATGGTTCTCGAATGTTGATCTACGATCAGGCTATCACCAATTGCGAGTACAGGAAGAAGATATACCGAAGACGGCTTTCAGATGTCGCTATGGTCACTATGAGTACTTGGTGATGCCCTTCGGTGTGACGAACGCCCCGGAAGTGTTCATGGGACTCATGAACTGGATCTTTCAGCCTTATCTAGACCAGTTTGTGGTGGTCTTCATCGATGATATCCTTGTGTACTCTGCGTCCGAGGAGGAGCACGCGAGACACCTAAGGATGGTTCTAGACACACTCCGAGAGCACCAGTTGTATGGGAAAATCTTGAAGTGTCAGTTCTGGTTACAGGATGTCCACTTTCTGGGACACGTTATCTCAACAGATGGTGTAGCAGTGGACCCAGCAAAGGTGGAGGCAGTGCTAGCATGGGAGCCACCCAGAGCGTGACGGAGGTGCGGAGTTTCCTTGGGTTGGCGAGCTACTATTGGAGATTCATCCATGATTTCTCCAGGATCACAGCACCCATGATATCTTTGACCCGAAAGAGACAGCCTTTCGTATGGACCGAGAAATGCCAGCAGACTTTCCAGCAGTTGAGACAGAGTCTGACGAGTGCCCTGATCTTGAGATTACCGGAGGAGGGTGTCGAGTACATAGTGTCCTGTGACGCATCAGGAACCGGGCTTGGTTGTGTCCTGATGTAGAGGAAAGCGGTGATTGCCTATGGCTCACGTCAGTTGAGGCCACACGAGCAGAACTACGCGACCCATGATCTCGAGTTGGCAGCGGTAGTCTTCGTATTGAAGATGTGGCGACACTACCTAATGGGCGAGCAGTTTACCGTCTACTCTGATCACAAGAGTCTCAGATATATCTTTTCTCAGAAGGATCTGAATTTGAGACAGAGGTGATGGCTTGAGTTCCTCTAGGATTACGACTTTGAGATCGTTTATACTCTTGGGAAGGGGAACGTGGTGGCAGATGCTCTCAGTAGGAAATCCAGTTCGCAGTTACTGGATGAGGCGACAAGGAAGTTGGCCTCTTTGCAGTTGTCCTTCGTGGATGGAGATGAGGGATCTTACCTTCAGTCGATGGTGGTTACCCCTCCACTCTTACAACGAGTCAGGGAAGCACAGCATGAGGATGCTAGCTGTGAGACTCTATGTGCTCAGATATCAGCAGGTGATGTTGCTGATGGATATTCAGAAGGAGGGGAGCACGTTGTCCTTTTCAGAGGGAGCACGGTAGTACCAGTGACGTTGCGAGAGGAGGTTCTGATGGAGTTCCATACATCCCCTTTGGCGGTGCATCCAGGCGTGGCAAAGATGTACCAGGACCTCCAACGTCAGTTCTGGTGGTCAAGAATGAAGAAGAGTGTGACAAAGTTTGTATCTCGGTGTCTTACTTGTCAGCAAGTAAAGGCTGAGCACCAGGTTCCAGCAGGTTTGACTCAGCCCCTTAAGGTTCCAGAGTGGAAGTGGGATGAAATATCCATGGACTTCGTGACGGGTTTACCACGTACGTCCAGGGGACACGATGCCATCTGGGTGATCGTTGATCGACTCACCAAGTCGGACCACTTCCTAGCCATACGAGAGCAGAGTTCAGTAGAGATCTTGGGACGCCTCTACGTGCAGGAGATAGTTCGGCTTCATGGAGTACCATCCACGATCGTCTTAGATCGTGATGCTCGTTTCACATCCCGTTTGTGGAAGGGATTGAAGGGAGCTTTTGGGACTCAGTTACGCTTGAGCACAACGTTTCATCCCCAGACTGATGGTCAGACAGAGCGGACCATCCAGGTCCTGGAGGATATGCTACAAGCTTGCATACTTGACTTCGGTCGTAGCTGAGAGGATCACCTACCACTGGTGGAATTTTCTTATAACAACAGTTATCATTCCACTATTGATATGACACCATTAGAGGCTCTATACAGGCGACCATGCAGGTCGCCACTTTGCTGGACCGACCTGGGAGAGTCATCACCCATGGGCCCCGAGATGGTGAGAGATACTACAGAGAAGGTGCAGTTCATCCAGGAGTGTATGAAAACTTCACAGAGTCGGAAAAAGTCTTATGCCGACCGGAGACGGAGGCCCTTGGATTTCGAGGAAGGAGACCATGTGTTTCTTCGGGTCTCACCTCGACGGGGATTGTGGAGATTTGGTCGAGGCGGCAGGCTATCTCCGAGGTTCATTGGCCCTTTTTAGATTTTGAGTAGAGTTGGCGAGGTGGCGTATCGCTTGGCTCTACCTCCTCAGATGGACCGAGTACACAACGTCTTCCATGTGTTACAGCTATGGAGGTACGTGCATGATCCCTCGCATGTCATCGACTAGGGCAAGCTGGACATCGACGATGGAGAGACCTTTGCTGAGTACCCAGTGGAGATCGAGGATCAGCAGGAGAAGATCCTTCGTAGATGAGCTATTCCCTTAGCGCGTGTCTGGTGAAAGCACGGGAATCTTCAGGAGAGAACGTGGGAGCGGGAGGCTCAGATTTGCGTGCAGTACCCATATCTTTTTGAGTAACCCTTGTTTTGGTTTTTCGGGGACGTAAAAGCCCTAAGGTGGGTGTGATGTAATGTCCCGGATTTCTACATGTATTATTTTAATATTATATGGGAATTATTTCGAGACCAGGCTCTGAGACGACATGCAGTTCCAAGGCCCAGTGAGCCCGAAACAAATGTTTGAATTTAATTTAATAATTAAATTATGCGCACGTGCAGTTTTCCTGAAAAAGTGGAATAACTCCCAAATGGGTGCTCGGATCAGAAATCTGAGGGCACCGTTGCATTCAGAACATCGATTTTACCTTAGGCGGGGCCTAACTTCGGCCGGCGCAGGTTGGTGGTGAAATCTGGTTTTTGGACGCAACAATAATAAAATATTAAATAAAAATATTTTATTCCTGCAATAAGATCTTTTAAAATCTTATATCTTTATCCTCTTTAAAAAGAGGCTTGCTCCAGGGTCCAGGGTTACAACCCCATAACCCTGAAAACCCTTGGCGGCCCTGGAGGTTCTGGAGAAAACCCCTAATGCGGCGGCGACGACGTTCTTGACGGATTTTGACGGTGACGATGACGCAGCGAGCGGATCTTCACCGGAAAATGCATCGAATCCAGGCAGGATATTGTTTTTGATTTATCCTTCCCCCGTTTTTGATTTCCACGACGAACGCGGACTAATCCACGAACAGATTAGCCTGCGGATCGATCATTCTTGCGGGATGGGATTTTGCGGGGATTTGTGGGGAATTGATTCTTGAATTTTGTTTGGTTTCGTTCAACCTTCTAACGATGACGAACCAAGATCGACACGAACATCGATCGAGGTTCATCCCTCTCGATTTGTTGTGTGTTCTTCCCCAAATTCTCGCGTTCTTTGTGAGCATTCTTTGTGTTCTTCGCGGGGCAATGAACAATGGATCGTTGCGCATCCGTTCTACGACGCAACGATCCCAAACTGAAGGATCAATACTGCAGCGGTCTTGCGGAGGTGCGACGATGGTTTCGGGGGACGGATCGAAGTGGATCGGAAGAAATCGTTCTTCAGACGATTTCCGCTCAGATGGCTGGAATCAGATTTTGGAGCCGATTGAAGGGCCGAAACCCATGGATTCGACTTCACGGAGATGAGGCGACCCGGTATCTAGAGTTTCGGGATGAACAGACAAGAAAACGAATATCCGGAGGATCAGTCGAGGCGCGCGGAGGAAGAACAACGATTCTGGAAATTTCCCGACTACACGCCATGTAGTATGGGCTACACGGCGTGTGTTCGTCGGAAGGGTTACCCGGCGTGTACTTCGGGAGTACACGGACACGGGAATGATACATGGCCACAGACACACCGTGTATACCCTCCCCAGCCAGACCCGGCCAGATACACGGGGTACACTGTGTACTGGTACACGGGTAGGCGACACGGACACGGGTAGAGACCGTGTACGGGCACATGGCCAACATACACGGAGCGAGCCCAGACGCTCGAACACGGCGTGTGATTCCTTATACACGCCATGTAGTTGTTTTCTATCCAGCAAAGCCGAAGGACACGGGCCGTTTACACGGGCATCACCCGGAGTCAAGGAACACGACGTGTACTTTTCTACACGCCGTGTAGTTTGGTTTTGCACGGCTTGAACGAAGGACACGAGCCGTTTACACGGGCAGTACCCGGGGTCAAGGAACACGGCGTGTAACCATACTACATGCCGTGTAACTTTTTATTCATGGCTTGAGCCACTTGCCTTCTGTGACTTGGACCAGTTCTTAGGGTTCGTACCCTTGGTAATCCCCTGAAGGTTCTGGTATCAACTCATTCATGCAGTATGATCCCTTCAGCAAAACTTCCCGAATAGAGTTGTTGGAATCCCCTCTATGAGACTTAGAGCCGGATCCTCTATTCATTCTTGATACCCTAGGTAGAGTTCTTGGTATCGACGTGACCTACCTTACCCGGACGCCGATCCTCTGCCTAGCGGATTAGCTCAGACTGAGTTGTCGGAATCACCCCATGACTTGGATGTGATCCTAATCTGAGCGTCTTCTTCTCAAGGTACTTGTGGAGTGTGTTATACCAGAACGATTACTTTGTATCTCTCTCTCCAGACCTAGGAGTGTGTTCTCCCGATGGTAAGCTTAGTGGAATCTTCAAGCTGGATCTTAGAGATGACTGTACCTTTCTTTGTGGTATTTTTCCTTTGTTGTATTTCCTTTGTGGTTTTCGGGGTGTCCTACTGGGTATTGTTAAAATCACCCCTGCACGGGATTTGCCCGCATGTGCCGTGTCTTGTGCAGACGAGCGAGCCTGTGACAGGATTCTAGGCAGACCAGGACCGGACGGTGTTTAGTGAGATCAGACAGGCCGAGGTGTGTTCCTTCGACAATGGGTTGTAGTCTCAGTACCTTTTTCTACAGGTTGGACTTTGTTGCAGACTTCCTTTTTAGTGGGCTTGTACTTTTGGCCCAGGGTTTTACTTTACTGTACTTTACTTCCCTGTTGTACTCTGTGGTTGGGTTTTTAGTGTATGCATGCATCTTTTCTTTTTGTAGTTTTTACTTTTCAGTGTAGTATGGGATTGGAGATGTGTGTGCGTGTGTACAGGTTTATAGGAAATTCCTCCCATGTTAGTAGCATGCTTACTCAGTGCTAGTCACTAGCCCCTGACCTATTGGAGGCGGGCTTGGGGAGTTGTGGCTCGGGCCCCACTGGGACGGGTCGTGACAGAGAAATGTGGAAGAATTATAATCACAACAACATCCTAGGGGGGACGAACCTCGATCGATGTTCGTGTCGATCTTGGTTCGTCACCGTTAGAAGGTTGAACGAAACCAAACAAAATTCAAGAATCAATTTCCCACAAATCCCCACAAAATCCCATCCCACAAGAATGATCGATCCGCGGGCTAATATGTTCGTGGATTAGTCCGCGTTCATCGTGGAAATCAAAAACGGGGGAAGGAGAAATAAAAAACAATATCCTACCTAGATTCACTGCGTTTGCTGGCAAAGATCCGCTCGCTGCGTCGTCGTCGTCGTCAAAATCTATCAAGAACATCTCCGCCGCCGCGTTGGGGGTTTCCTCCAGAACCTCCAGGGCCTCCAAGGGTTTTCAGGGTTATGGGGTTGTAACCTTGGACCCTGGCGCAAGCCTCTTTTTAAAGAGGATAAAGATATAAGATTTTAAAATATCTTATTGCAGGAATAAAATATTTTTATTAAATATTTTATTACTTTTGCGTCCAAAAACCATATTTCACCACCAACCTACGCCGACCGAAGTTAGGCCTCGCCTAAGGTAAAATTGATGTTCTGAACTCAACGGTGCCCTCAGATTTTTGATCCGAGCACCCATTCGGGAGTTATTCCACTTTTTCAGGAAAATTACATACGCGCATAATTTAATTATTAAATTAAATTCAAACATTTGTTCCGGGCTCACTGGGCCTCAGAACTGCACACAGTCTCAGAGCCTGGTCTCAAAATAATTTCCATATAATATTAAAATAAGACATGGAAAAATCTGGGACATTACAGGACAGTCGCGATTCCCTTCCAAAATGATCATTCGAGGACCACCTCGAAAGGGAGAAGCACCATTCGCTGCATCTCCGAACCAGCCTGGACCACGCCATCACGAAATCCTCAATAGAAAATAAATGCACACAGAAAGCAGATCTAGAGAGAACCGACACAGGCGCCGGTTTTTTGAGGCCTCAAGAGCCCAAAAACGATCTGAGAAACCGAAGAGAAGGCATTGCACATCCGAATCTTGCCACTAGAGAGAGCTTTTGATAATCCACAACATAATTGAGCTCTTCCACTGATAAATCTACTGTGGGGAAGACATTAACTCTAGCGGAACATCTGGGCATGATATTTATCATCTGGATGAGGGGTAAACCTCCCCCAGGAGATAAAGCCAACACACCCATTAGCACACCTTTTTAAGACGGGCCTCCCATGACCTTCACGGATGAACCACCCAAAGGCAGCGAGAGAGAAATTCTTTCCTTGGTTGAGGCTGATGGAGATCTTGCTGATGGGGGATAAACTCCAATCACAGGCTTCGAAGGAACGCCGAACTCAACTTGTAAAGAAGCCATTTGATTACAAAACCAAAAGTTTTTATTGCCCTAAATTCATCATATTAATATTGATAAACTCCCATCAAATAATATCTTAAAATATGTTTCAAATTCATTGAACTTGTGATCAAGCTTACGCTCATAAACACATGATGGTATCCATAACTGTTAAGTATCATACATGGAGACATATATTCTTTCTTGACACAATCTTTATATGTTTAATGATCCATACAACCCAAATACAATTTGTAAAAATACTTCTACAACATAATCCTTGATATAAATACATAAATACATCATTACTTCAACATTAGTGATTGGAATACAAGAGGACCTTCCTTAGTCTAGATCTTAACTCTTGGATCCAGACATTGACATGGGTAATTCTCATGTTCTTCACACATAAGACATTGAACTCTTTTAAAATTATTCACTCTATGGTCATCTTTTCCACACAAAAAAATATCTTCCCCTATAATTGAGGAATTCTTTTAGGTTCTTCTTTTCACCTTCTTGACATGTCAGAATAAAAACCTTATTTCCTCTATATTCATTAATGCATGAACATTCATAAAATTTAATGTTCCTTTTATTGGATCATTTAGGAACCACACTATAGTTTACATTATTAATCTTATATTGTGATAGATGGTTAGGCATAATCAGAATATCTTTCTATCCAGTCATTATCAAACTTGGGTTATCATAATCATAGAATTGTCCATCACATTTAATTTTAAAATGATTTATTCTAGTTACAACCACTGATTGAAACCAAAAAACATAGTGTGAGAAACACTAATCATAGTGGAATACCACATAGTCATGGAAAATAACAGATATTATATAAAACCCAAACTTTTCATACATAAATATTATATCTTAGTAGATGTATATTCATTAAAAAATATAATGATCTATAAAATAATTGTTTAGTTTTGGTGCCTTAGGAAAACTGGATACATAAACAAATGTCCTATAAGTGAGCTACATCATCCCCCCCTATGTTCTTCATAACTAACACCCTTCTTAGACATATCATAAAAAATACCTTTTATCATAACATGGGGAAAGGAAAAATAATAAAGGGTCATATAGGATTATCAATAAAGGTAAACAATAGAGATATAAATATATCATGAGAATAAGGGTATGGGAAAATGAGAATAACATTTGAAAACCCTACCCCACATATCATAGATCATAAACTTGAGTCATGAAATAGATCTTGTAATTTTATAAGACATGAATCATAATAGAATAAAATAAAATAAACCATGAGAACATAACATTGGAATAAGGTATAGATCTTTTGAAAAAAAAATCATTGAAAATCATTTCGTTAGTAGTTCAAGTCTCATTTCCAAGACTATTATAGTGGAATGAATTCACTACCCAAACTGTTAGAGTGGTCATGGTTCACTCCCAAGAATATCATAGTGGACGTAATCCCTTGCTTAATTTGGTTTAATCTCTATTATAGTTCAGTTTATCTCATAAGATATCAATCTATATCCAATGTATTGGAGGAAGATACAAGTCACAACCATCTTGGTTATAACCTAACCACCATTCTTGGTTACAACGTAACCACCATACTTAGTTATAATTTAACCACCATATATCATAATAAAAATCATAAATATGAATGAAACAAGATCATACAATCTTAATCATATCATAACCCATGAAAATAAATGGTTTTCATAAAATTTTCCACATAAAAAACCTTTGGAAAAAATAGGTTTCATAATCATTTAATCATTTCCTCAAAGCATAACCCATGGAAAAAGAAGTAGGTTTTGTAAGCATTTTTTCACCATATAACTCGTGGAAGAGATGTGGGTTTTATAATAATCTTATCATTATTAACATAAACTATCCATAGATATAATAAAAATGGTATCCTTGGAACACATCTCCAATAAATCATATGTAACATAAAAAAAGATGTAATAATAGGTGGAAAATTATTTTGAAAGATCACATGGAATTTTTTTAATAAAATATAATTTCCAATTTGAAAAGCACGTTTTAAAAAATAAAATATTTTCAAAATAATTTTCATTCAAAATATACTTGGAAAATTATAAAGGATGCATTAAAAACCATTTAAACCTTTTATTGAAGAAAATATTCTTTTCTTTTTGAAAATCAAATTTTAAAACAAAAATTCATAAAAAATTTTGGAAATGCATTTTATTTGAAAATAAACTTTGAATATTATAGATGAATCTTTAAATTTTTTTTTTATGATGGTGTAAAATACCATTCATTTCATACATGTTAAAATAAAGAATCCATTATCATTTTTGGCAAAATTGAAAACAGGCTTTGTTCTAAAACTGACATGAAGATTCATTTAAAAAAATTAAAAATTAAAACATGGGTAAAAACATGATCAATAAATACATTGGATAATTTTAACTCATTTTTTAAAACATTTTTTTTGAAAACATGGATATGTAAGAAAAAGGGATTTTGACCGATGAGAGAAATGGGGTTTGTTTTCTTTAAAAAAAATCTTTCAGAATATTGTGTAAATAAAGAGTGAAAATTGAAGGTAAAAAATTATTCTAAATAAATATCCCGAGGATAATAAAGTTAATGAATTTATTGAGAGATAAAACACAATATTTCATCATTGGAATCATAAAAATAAACAATCCCGATAAATGATGAGAATCTATCATAAATCCATTACCACTTTGGTAACATATAATAATAATCCCCATGAAAGAATAAAATTATATGAAACAAATAATATCATGGTAATAAAGAAATTAATGATATTAAATTTTAGAGGGTTTATATATATAACTTATAATATAATATAGTATAATAATATAATGTATGCTCCATTGAAGATAAATGGAGACAACAATACCTTATCGCTTTAGTAATCTTTTGAATCCAAAGAACCAATAAAAAATTAAATAAAATGATACCCTAAATATCATGAAGATAAGTATATTAATTATATAACATTTCAAAGGGTGAATATTATACACCACAAAAATGAATCAAGTGGTGTTTATGGCATACATCTCTTAGAAATAAAAGAGAGACCAGAAACCCCTTACCTTAACTCTCTACTCCAATCATACCTAGTAGAACCTCCTATATAATAAATATAAGTCTATTAAAAATATATTAAATAACCACATATATATATATATATATATATCATACAATATATTATTTACTTATGACAATTTATTACTAGTTTATTACCAATTATTTGTTAATACCATGTTTCCGGTAATAAATGCTCTGTCTTTCATGTATATTTTGATTTTTTATTTATAATAGTAAGAAATTGATCATGTTTAAATAATATAAATAATTTTAAACATGATATAAATATATTTTATTTATTTATTTATTCTTACCTTATTACAATCCAAGTAAAATAGAATTGAAGAACGCCTCACATCGGTTCATGAGGAAGTAGTACTTCGTACACAAGGGAGACATTGTTATTTTCCAACAGGTTTGGAGGTATAAATTTATATGTGGTATTATAATTAAATAAGTATAATAAGTATAAATAATATCATATATATAAACATTAAACCCATCATTATGTCCATCCATGAGAGGTGGGGATGGAAAAAGAATGGCATTGGTTCACGAGGCGATAGTCCTCCATACACAACTGTGATGATTTTGTATCCCATTTGATGGAATATGAGATGGAATTAGGTTATTACTTTAACATAATAATATCTCATATTATGGATGACTCTATAGTTTTTTATATAATTTTTTTAATAAAAATTGATGGTGCTGGAAGAAGAAATAAAATAAAAAGATCAGTTTGGGATATTACCTCTTTTTCGAACAACATCATTTAGTCTGAACCAAAGGCTTCATTGGATGAATTTATGAGAAAAATAAGTCTTATTGGATTATATAAGGGATTTAATTAAGTTATTTGTGCAGGTTTTGGATGAACCAATGGGGTTTTGAAGTGTGTAGTTGAGAGGAGAGGGTGCAACCTTTTATAAGTGAGGTGAGTGGCACAATTTCAATTCTTGAAAAAAGGTGTACCCACATTTTTCACAATCTAAAAGTCTTAAAAATGATACATTATCGAACCATAGAGCTTATAGAGGCTAAATTTGGCCATACAATAGGTGTTGGACATGTTTTTAGGTCATTTTAAACCTTACCATTTTAGTGTAACCCCCCTGGTTGACCCATTTTCACCATAACCTATGTAATTAATTTTTACTTATTTAAATATTCATAAGGGAAAAAAATTAATTTTATGTCATTAAAAATTAAAAATTATGATTATTCAAAAAATTAAATAATTTTTTTCCAAATTTCAATCACATAAGTGGAAAAATTTAATTTAAAATCAATCCCTCAGATACGCTGAAAAAGTGGTTTTTTCTAATAGAAAATCATCAAATGTTTAAAAATATTTTATATCAAAATTAAATATTAAATTTATTCTAATGACCATAATTGTACTAATAGATATATAATGGAAATAATTTTCTTTTAAATCCTTCTTTAAACAATTTAGTTGTTTTTAAAATCATTAAAAGAAATGAAAATTCTTTATAAAACCCAATATTTGTCACTATACATAAATTTTTTTATCATTTCAGAAACCTAAAAATAATAAAATCCAAGATAATTTTGACATGATGATTTCAATAAAACAATGTTTATAAAATTTTCAAAAATTAATTTTAAAATAATTGTGCAAAATGCATCAAAAGTGTTTTTTAGAAAAATACAATTTTAAGCATAAAATTTGTTTTATTCTTATATCTTCTCTAGAAAACACCTATTATGAATTTTATATAATATATAAATATCATTAAAATAATTCAAAAAATTTATTTATTTAATTTATTGAGACAAAACATGCTTATGCACATTAAAATAGTTCTTCAAAAAAATATTTCCTTTATTTTCATTTTTTTATTTACATTTCTAATTAATTGGTCGTCAAGGAATTCTATTTATATATAGGTGTAAATCATTTTTTTTTCAAAATTTAGTTAATCATATTCATACAATAATTCCAATGACTTGGAGATAACTATCATATTAAATAATAATATTTTAACTATATGTCATGTTTTGTTAAAACATGGTGTTGCTTGTAACACATGCTCAACTCAGTGTTATGCATAAAAAAATATACACCTAGTGTTGTGTGAAACAAAAAATATCAAAAATATTATATTAAATTTTAAAGAACATTTCAAAAAAATCTCAGGTCGTTACATTATGCCCTCATGAAAACGAATGTGTCCCTCGAAATTCGTCACTTTGGTTCCAATAATTGAGGATACTTCTACTTCATTATAACCTCAGGTTACCATGTAACTTCATTAATCTAGAGGTTTCACTAAAAAAATGGAAAAAACGAGTGTTCATGTTTCATTGAACATTCTCTATATGATCAAGAAACTCTGGTGGTTGTTCCTTATAAGAAAGATTTTTCTCTAGTGGTACGACCTCTGAGTTCAGTATATATGATGGATCAGGTATATACATCCTTAAGAGAGATATAGGGGACACATTACTAAACAGAGAGAGGTTCGGTGGAATTGATAAATGATAATCTAATTTCTCAATATGATCATGTATTTCAAAGGCACCGATCTACCTGGGGTGTATTTTTCCCTTCATTCTTCCCCAGATAAATTCGGAGAAACACCTTCTCAAAAACTTCAAATTCTAAATAACATCCATGATTATCTGTAAGACCTTTCTATTTAATTTGTGTTTCCTTTTGGTGATGATAAATGGCTCTAATATTCTCTTCCATTTCAATAGCTATTTCAGGTCCCAATATATATATTTCAGCAACTTCATTCCACTACATTGGATTTCTATAATACTTTCCGTAAAGGTTCTCATAGGGAGCCATATTAATTCTTGAGTACAAGCTATTTATGTAGGAAAACTCAACTAAAGTAAGGTGTTGATCCCAACCACCTTTTAAATCTATTGAAAAAGATATTATAATTATACTCTAGGGTTTGAATTTTTTTCTTATACTATCAATAATTCTGAGGATGATATGTAGTGAAAAAATATAACTAAGTATCCCGAAATTCGAGGTAAACCTCGGATCCCAACCAGATAAAATATAATTTTGTACTCCATGAAATCTATAACAATTCCACAAAGTATATCATAGAAATATTATTGAACATGATTTTTTATTTTATTGGGATAGTGTGTGAAAATTTTATAAAGGGATCAACTAAAACCCAAATAGCATTTTTACCTTTAGATGTTTTGGGGAGTATGATGAAAAAATCGACGGTGATGTCTTCCCATTTCATGAATGGCATTGATAATGGTCTTAGTATCATTTTAGACATTTTTTTATCATCCATGACATGCAGACATACTATTAATCAATATACATAGTCAACAATGTCTCTCTTTATATTTTACCACAAAAAAATAATCCTTCAGGTGGGCTATTGGTATGTGTTATAACCTTTTCTCCATTTAGTTGTGGGTTTATGCCTCACGACCTTACAAGATAAAATCGGTTGACACCCAGCTTGTATGTTATCCTTTTTCCACACTATATTAATAAAAACGATTTGAAATTGAAATAACCCACAATTACCATAATTTTAAAGATAAGATAAACCATATATGACACAAATACCTTTAAACATATGTCCCTAAAATAATTCTTTCTCAAAACCAAAGGGCTTTATTTATGTATATGTCTCTAAAAATATCATTAATAATGATAATCTCCCATCGCAAAAAATATCAAAAGGGTTTTCTAAGAAATTGAACTTATGATCAATCTTAAACTCATAAACCCATGATGGTATCCGTAACTCTTAATTTAATCTGACATGAAGAGATATATGCTTCTATAATTATCAAAATCCTTAGATGTTCCCTGATTTTTATAACCAATATAAAATTACTAAATTAATTCCACAACATAATTCATAAATCCAAATAAATATACACTTCAATCCTTTCAATTTATTAGTTGGAATATCATATGTATTTCCATGGTCTAGGGGATAACCCTTACTTTAGTGCATTGAACCTAATAATTCCCATGTTCCCCACATATATGGCACTGCATCCCTTGGTAAATCATTGCACTACAACCTTAATTCCCATATAGAAAGCATCTACCCCTCCATTTTAAATATTCTTATAGGGTTTCCTTCCCACCTTCTTGAAATATTGAAAGATGAATCTTCTTTCATCTATGTTCGTTACCACATAAACTTTTGTGAAAGTCCATTTTCCTCTCATTTGATGCATTAAATATATAAATATAGATCACGCTGTTAATAATATATAATGATATATGATTATGCCTAATCACAATATCTACTTCTCCAGTCTTTATCCAATTTGGTTTCTCATTTTCACAGAATTTTCCAACAGATTCAGTGTTAACATGATTCCTTCTTATTCTAGTAATTGACTAAAACCAAAAATCATAGTGTGAGAAACTATTTTCATAGTAGTAAAACCACACAATCATGAAAAATAACTTATAGGATGTCTAAATTGTGGAAACTTATTTTCAATATATTACACATAGGCTTAACCTTAGTAATTCATGGTCATTATTCAAATCCTTCACGATGGATCATAAAAGGGTTTGTAAACATCCAAAGAATATCCCCCAGGTGTGGAATACCAGTTTTTAAGTAAGTCCCATTTTCATGCACCATGTGGGGATCAATTCCATCTCAATGAGACCTTTTCAAAGTTATTGCCCCTAGGTACCTCTGTGTCAGAGCTACATTGAGTTATTGTATCCATACATGGATGTAATTTCACAGAAACCACTTGCTCTATACTTTACCAAAATTCAAGGATATTTTCTTATACTTTGAATCATAATTAGACTTAACCTTAGATGTATCCATAGAAATATATTTATATATATCCCTAGTAATCTCGCTAATTTTTTACCATCCTAGTTTCCAAAGGTTGACTAATCATTTCTCTTATACCAAATGTAAAGAATCAAACTAAATGTATATAAATATGACATCTTAATAGGATAACATTCAATATATAACATAACTATCCCTGAAAGAATCATTTAGGTATAGTTCCTTTGAAAACTTTGGAACATACACAACTTGTCCATAAGTGAGCTACGTCATCTCTAAATGCGTTTTTCATAACTAGAACACTTCTTAAATAATCTTACATAACATTGTTCATCATAACATAGGAAAGGAAACATAAGAAAGGGTGAGATCAAATTCTTAGTAAGGGTAAACAAGAGAGATAACAATAATTCATGATCATAAGGGTATGAAACATGAGAATGAAAATTGAAAACAATGTCCTATATATCATAGATTATAAACAATAGTCATTGTCCAAATCATGGAAGTTCATAAGACATGAATCATAATGCAATCAAATAATATGAACCATGAGAACATAACATTTTCATAAGGAATAAAATTTTGGAATATACATCAAAATATAAAATTACTTCCTTCACAGTTCAGGAATAATTCACTAGACTATCATAGTGGAATGAGTTTACTCCCCAAACCATCGTTGTAGTCAAGGTTTATTCCCAGGAATTTCATAGTTGATATACTGCCTTAATAAACTGGATCCACTATCCATTATTGTCATGTTTTTAATATGATATATCAATATTTACTCAATCAATTGGGGGGGTGATATAGATCCCACTCACCTTGGTTATAATATTACCATAGTCCTTAGTTATAATGAAAACTTCATCCATGGTTATAACATAACCACCATATCATAACGAAAATCATAAATATGTATGCCATAGTATCATAAAAAATTTAACATACCATAACCCATTAAAATAAATGAGTTTAATAAAAGTTTCATCATAACATAAATTAGGGAAAAGAAACATTTTTCACAGTAATTTTATCGTTTCATCAAAGAACATTTCATTAAAAAAGAAGCAGTTTTCTTAATCATTTTATCATGGTATATACCATGGAAGAGAAGTGGGTTTCATAAAAACCTTTTCATTAAAAACATAAACCATACAAATAAAGAATAAGAATGGTATCTTTGGACTATATCCCCAAAAAATCCTAAGTAACCTAAAAGGATGTCATCTTATATCGAAAATGTTTTTAAATGATTTATTGGAACATTTCATGTGAAAAATAACCTTTAAAAATTGGAAAAATACTTTTAAAAACATAAAAAATTATCAATATCATTTTCATTAAAAAAATCCTTAGAAACATATAATGGAGTCATTAAAAATCATTGAAAAATTTTCTTCAAGAAAACTTCCCTTTCATATTGAAAATAATATTTTAAGTCTAAAAATTCATAAAAAATTTATAAATAATTTTTATTTGAAACTAAACTTTGAGAATTATAAATTAAGAATTAAAAAATTATTTAGTCATGATGACAAAAAATTTTGTTCATGCCATACATGTTAAAAAATGATTCTTTTAACATATTTATAAAAAAGATCAACGAGCATTGTTTTGAAAATGATATGAATATTACTTTTAATTTTTTTTTAAAAATAAAAAATATGTTTAAAAATGTATTTAATAATTATTTTGGAGAATCTTAAAAAATTTATGATTTTTTTAGAAAACATGGATTTTGAATAAAAATTTTTTTCAATAGAAGATAGAAATAAGGCTTGTTATTATTAAAAACATTCTTTTAGAATATTGAGTACATAAAGGTAGGAAAATGAATGTAAATTTTTTATTCTTATAAAATAAACATATTATAATAAAACTAATGATTTCCATTAGAGAAAAATCGTAATATTTAATCATCGGAAACATACACATAAACAATCCTGATAAATAATGAGATTATGTTATAAAACCATTACCACTTTGGTAATAATGAATCTTAAGCCCCATGAAAGAATAAAATTATATGAAACTTATCATATCATGAGAATAAATAAATTCATGATATTAAAAGTCACAAGGACTGTATATATACCTCATAAATGAAGATAGGTGCATGCCATAATGTATGTAACACAAAAAAATGATAAACCAATCACTTACCACTTTAGAAATATTTTGAATCATATTCCCTAATTAATAATATAAAATAAATCATTAAATATAATTAAAATAATTATATTCATGATATAACATTTCAAAGGGGTAGTATATACACCACAAAAAAGTGGTGAGTATGAAATTCATCTCCCATAAATAAAAGAGAGATAAGAAATCCATTACATTAAGTCTCGACTCATTTTTTTCATGGTAAAAACTAAGGAATAATAAATTATATTATATTATAAATATATTAATGAAACATATATATATCATACCATATATGATTTACTTATGACGTTTTATTACCCATTTATTAACAATTCCTTGTTAAAATCACGTTCATTCTAATAACTGTTTTATTTTTACTATATGTTTTGATTTTTTATTATAATTTGATCATGATTCCATCATCACAATAATTTTAAACATTATAAAAATATTGTACACATTAATTTAATCTAACCTTGTTACTATCAGATAAAAATAGGAATGAAAAACACATCACATTAGTTCACTAGGAGGCAGTCCTCTATACACACGAGTGAAGTTGTTATTTTCCAATAGGTTTGGAGGTAAGATTGTATAAGTGGAATTATAATTAAATAGATATAATAATATAATTAATATTATATATAAACATTACATCCAAAATTATATCCATTCATGATAGGTGGTGAGAGAAGACGATTAACATTGGTTAGCGAGACAGTAGTCCGCCGTACACTCAAGCGATGATTTCATATCCAATTTGATGGAAGATGATAATGATTTAGGTTATAAAATTACCATAATAAAATAAAATTATATTTAAGTTACTGAGGATATTATATAATCATGTATTAATAATAATTTAAGTGTTTAGAGGATGAAATAATATAAAATGATCAGTTAGGGACGTCACCTCTTCTTTTGAAAAATTCTTTTGGATTACACCAAAGGGATTCATAGAATTCCTTTATTACTAAAATGAGGCTTATAGGATAATAGGGTATAATTATGGATGTTATTTGGGTAGTTATTGGCCAATATAATGGGTTTTTAATCCTTAATAGGATATTATAGGGGGGGGGGGTGGTATATTATGAGTGACGTGAGTGGCATAATTATAATTTTTGAAAAGAAAATGGCGTAACCATGATTTTCACGTGAGAAAAGAATTCTAGATGGAAAAAACACAAACATTATAGGTTATAAGGTCGATATATGTACACTAATTATGTATTATACATGTTTTAAGTCATTTTACCCCTTATCTTTTATGTTTAACACCCTATAAACCCATTTTGACCGTAACTGCAATAATTAATTGTTACTTATTTTACTATTCATAATTGTGAAAAATTAAGTTGAACTTGTAAGATAATTTAAATTATAACTATTATAAATATGGAATAAATTTTTCTAAAGTCCATTCACATATGTCTTAATTTTTAATTTAAAATCAACCTTGATTAGGTGATGAAAAAGTGGTTTTCCCATAGAGAAAATATTCAAAAGCTTATAATATTTCTATATAAAAATTAAATATGAAATTTATTCCAATTAACTAAATTGTATTAATAGATATATAATTCTACTAATTTTTCTTTTAAAACCATCTAATTTTTTATGTATTTTATAATATTTAAAGTAAAAAAATTATTAATTAAAACCAATATTTTTTCCTATTCATCAAAAAAATAATTTCTTCATAAAATTATAAAAAAAATCATCCCAAGATAATTTTTACATTATAATTTAAAAATAAAGTTAAATTTTTAAAATTATTTTTATTAATATGAAAAAAAAATTAATTTTAAAATCATTACACAAAAGGAGACAAAACTTTTTTAAAAAAAATTATTTTTTTACCATGAAATTGGTATCATTATTTTCAATTGTCTATAGAAAAAATAAGATGAATGTAATATATAGAAAAATTTCATTAAAATCATTAACACAAAGTGAATTATTTATTTGTTGAGATAAATCATGTTTGTGCACATAAAAACAATTTTTCATAAAAAGATATCCTTTATTATCAATTTGTTTTTATTTTAATTTATAAATAATTGGTCACCAAGGAATTAATTTTATATAAATTTTAAAAAAATATATTTTCCTAATTTAGTTAATCATATTCATACACATTGTTCCAATGGTTAGGTGATAAAAATCAAATTAAATAATAAAATTTTAATAGTATGTTGTGTTTTGTAAAAACTATGTTTTTTATGTAACATAAGATAAACACAGTGGTGTATGTAACTCAACCTAAACTCATGGTTTTCTATTCAAAAAATATTGAAGTGATTTTATTTGTTTGAAAAAATATATTTCACCCAAATCTCAGGGTGTTACATAAGATATCTAAATCACGAGACCTTCTTTTCAATCTATGACACATTTGGCTAAACTTAAGACATCAATGGTCATTACTCAAATACTTCATGATGGATCATAAAGAGTTTATGAATTTAAAAATCATATCCCCTAGAGTGTCAAACATGGTGTGCATAAATTCATATTTTCATGCACTTGGTGATGATAAATTCTAGCTCAATGTTCTATTTTCTAAGTTATTACCCCTACGTACCTCTGTGCTAGAGCCGCTTACAATTATTTTATCCAAATAGAGATGTAATTTGTTGGAAAAAACTCACTATATCCTTCTCTAATATCCTATATATTTTCTTATACTTATAATTATTCATATAATTATCCTTAGATGTATCCCTAGATACATCCTTACACTTATCCCTAGGGGTATCACTAAAGTTTTCTCATCCTTATTTACAATGGTTAATTTATCCTATTCTATGATACTAACTCTAGATACCTAGGAATTTCATACATATATATATTACATGTTTTTATAAGAATAATAATTACATTACAAAAACACAAACATAAGAATCATAAATTTATAACGACATTGGATTCTTGGAAACCTATGAAACTCATTCATAAGAGTTCTACATCATCTCCCACTTTGTTAATCAATGTTAGAAGACTTATTAGACATATCACACATAATAACTATCACCATAACCTAGGGAAAATAAACATATGAATGGGAAATCTTATATTCATAGTAAGGTTAAAAAATATAAATATGTATAAATAATGTAAGAATAAGGGTATTAGAACATGATCAAAATATTTGAAAACCACAACCTGTATATCATTGATCATAATCTTATGTCATGACACAAATATGGTAAGTTTATTAGATATGAATCATAATGGAATTAATAGACACGAGACATAAGAGTTCAACATTAGAATAAGGCATGAAATTGTGGCATACACATAAGTATGTAATGTAATTTCCACAGTAGTCAAGTATCACTACTATATCCATCATAGTGGAATGATTTCACTCCCCAAAACATAATAGTAGTCAAGGTTTATTCCCAAGATAATCATAATGGAAAAAGTTCTTCATTGAACTAGGTTCACTTCCCAATTTAGTATTGTTTAATTAATGAGATATCATTCTTTAACCAATGCATTGGAAGGAGATATAGGCCCCACCCACCACAAAATTAAACCCATACATCCATGTTTCATAAGATCATAAAAAAATCATCATCTCAAAACCCATTTAAAAAATGGGTTTTGTAAAAATTTCATCCTTACATAACCTATGAAAATTAAATAGGTTTCATAATCATTTCATAATATCATCAAAGCATAACTAGTGGAAAAATATGCAAGCTTCATAATAATTTTATCATGGTATAAACTAGGGAAGAGAAATAAGTTTCATACATATTGTGGAATGATTAATATAAACAATTTATATAAAAGTATAAGAATGATATCCTTGGATCATATCTCAGTATAGAAGAACTAACATCAAAGGATGTCATCTTATATGTAAAATGGTTTTAAAATATCACATGGTCATTTTCATGAGGAAAGTATCCTTCCCACTTTTGGAATGAACTTTTTATGACATATTTTTTTTAAAATAATTTTCCATGAAAATAACCTTGTAAGCTTATAAAAGAAGTTTTAAATATCATTTAAAACATTTCATTTGTAAAATATCCTTTATACATTGAAAAAAAAAACTTTATCTAAAACATAAAACATTTTCAAAATTATTTTCCTTGAAAATAAACTTTTAAATTTATGAATGAATCATTTAAACATTTAGTGGTCATAGTGGTTGGAAAGGTCATACATGTTAAAAAAGTCTACTTTCACATGTTTAGTAAAAGTTTAAGAAGACTTGTTTTAAAAATGACATGAATATTCCTATAAAAACATTATTTAAAAATTAAAAAAATGGAAAAATGACTTTAACCAATTCCAGAGGACCATTAAAAAATTTTTGAATGATTTTTTTGAAATCATGGATATGGAAGAAAAAATGGCTTTTGGTTGAGGAGATTAATAAAGTCAGTTTTCCAAATTTTTTTTTTATTGAATAAATAAATAAATTAAATTAAAGGAAAAAAATGAATTATAAAGATATACCCATAAGATATTAAAATTAAAGTATTTCTCATGAAATATATCATATTATTTCATCATCCAAATCATATTAAAAAACAACACCATTAAACAATGAGATTGTAACATCAAACCCTTACCTCTTTAGTAACTTTTGAATCATAAGATTCATTAAATAATAACATGAAATGAAAATTTTAATATATTGAATATACATATATCCAATATATAACTTGTCTAATTGGTATTATATATAACTTATAAAATAATATAGGGGCATAACATATCATATGTCTTAAAGAATGAGAATTAAGACAAAAATACATTACCTCTTTGAAAACATTTAAACCATAAAATCCATGAAATAGATATACTAAAATAGATATGTGAATAAAAATAATTATTAGTATAATATTAATATAATAAATTTATGATAAGTATATACACCACATAAAAGAAATAGGTGGTGAATATGGCATGTGTCCCACAAGAGAAAAAAGGTGAGATGAAAATCCGTTACCTTCTATATCGACTTCCTTCATTCAATTTCTAACATTTGGTATAATAAATATAATCATATTATAAATATATTAATGAAACATGATTATATATATCTATATCAAACCATATATTATTTACTTATGAAATTTTATTACCTGTTTATCAATAATTCATTATTAAAATCATGTTTTGGGTAATAACTGCTTTGTTTTTCATGTATGGTTTGATTTTTTATTTTCAATACTCTTAATTTTATCATGGTTACATAATATAAAGAATTTTATACATGATATATTTATCATATATATTCATTTTATATGTATTTAGAGTAATCAATTAATGTTAGGGATAAATAATGAAATACACTATTCGTGGAGACGGTAGGCTGTACGTACGTACAAGCATTGTTTACATTTTATAGATGGATGAAATGAAAGAAAATTAAATGATATATTTACCTTAAATAATAATATTTTTTACATAAATATCACATATATTCAATAATTTTACCCATATTAACTTAAATTCAAAGAGTTAGTTAAAAATGAATCACATTGCTTTGTGAGACAATACTTCATCATACACAGAAATAGCATTATCATATCCCCCATGGAATGGAATATAGAAATGAATATGTGATATAATAATTAAATAATTATATATATGTTACAAATATAAAATATATTAATTTAATATATCCTTATGACCATCCATGTAAATCAAAAATGAAAAACCCATCATATAGGTTTGTGTGGCGGTAAACTTCTGTACACTGGAACAACATTATTATTTTCCAATGAGTTGGGATGTAAGAAGATATATGTGGTGTTATAATTATTGAATTATAATGATATAATAAATACAATATATACAAATTAAATACATAATTATATACATTTGTGATATGTCGTGATTGAAAACAAAGTACATCGGTTTGCGAGGCGGCAATCCCTTGTACACACAAATGATGATTTCATATCTCATTTGATATAAGAGGAGATATATTTAGGTTATTAAATTTAAATAAGATAATATATGTATATTTTATATACTGGTGTTATTATATCATCATAATTGAATAATATTTTTAGGAGGTAGAAGATGAAATAAAATAAAGATTCTCGGTTAAGCACAATACCTCTTTTTCATAAAATATTCTTAGGTAAGATCCAAATTCCTTTATAGGATATCTTTAAGATCATAATAAGGGTTCATGGTCCTGGTTAGTGATGTAAGAAATTTATTTGGTCTTTCATTGGCTAATAAAAATGGATTTTACATTGTGAAGAGGAGAGGATAGGGGTGACCTTTTAAAAGTGAGGTTAGTGGATCACTTTAATTTTTCAAAAGAAAAAGGTGTACACCTGATTTTAAGATAAAATAAAGAACTAAAATGGAAAATTATTGAATATTATAGGTTAAAAGTTTTACATATAGTCAGGAAATGTTTGTTGTAAAAGGTTCTAGGTGATTTTACCCCTTAAATTTTTAGTTTAACCCCAATGTAAACCTATTTTAACCTTAACTACAGTAAATACGGTTCACTATTTTTACTATTAATTTTGACCAAAAATTATTTTGACCATATAATATAATATAAATTATCCATAATAAAAATATGGAATCCATTTTTCCAATTTCCATTTAAAAAAGAATCAAAATTTAATTTAAATTTAAACACATTGACGCGATGAGAAAGTAGTTTTCCAAAGAGAAATTGGTCAAAAGATTAAAAAAATTTCATTTAAAAATAAAAAATAAAATTGATTCAAATGACCTAAATTTGAATAATACTTTTTTATTGAACAAATATTACTTTTAAAAAAATCTTAAAAAAATCTTTAAATTTTTAAAGGCTTTAAAATAGATGAAAATATTTAATAAAAACAAGATTTTTTCCTGATTTATCAAAACATTAATCATATAATAAAATTACAAAAAAATAACCCTGAGATAATTTTTACATGAATAATTAAAAATTGTTTTCAAATAAATTTTCTAAAATTTCCAAAAAAATTAATTTTAAAATAAGTGCATAGAATGTGACCAAACTACTTTTTAGGAAAATACATTTTAAGCGTAAAATTTGATTTATTCTTATTAAATTCCTATAAAACACATAATATGAATGATGAATTTTTTATTGAATATATAATATATGTATTTCCCCAAAATAATTCACCATAACTTATTTATTTAATTTATTGAGATAAAACATATTTGTGCTCATAAAAATAATTTTCCATAAAATGATTTCTTAAATTTTCAAATGGTTCTTATTTTCTTTTCTAATTAATTGTTTACAAATGAATTTATTTTATATAGATGTGTAAACCATATATTTTCATAATTTAGTTACTCATATTCATAACATCTATTCCAATAGTTTGGAAATAAAAATTATATTAAAGAACAATCTAATAATAGTACTTTCTGTTTCATTAAAACTCAGTGTTGTATATAACGTAATCTATTGAATTTTTTTTATAAAATATCAGGGTGTGATAGTGAAGGAGTGATATGAGTATTAGGGATCCAACATCAAGGAGGCAAGACTTAGTAGATGACATGCGTTTATCGAAGTAAGTTCAAGGTACTCTGAATATAATCCCACAGTCTTTAACATTCACTCTAAAAGGAAAACCAATGGAAGATAAAAAATGGGGGGGATAAATATAGTTTGAGGATGTCACGACCCACCTTCTTCAAGATGAGGGAAGGGATAACGAAGTGTCACAACCTTCCTTCTTCAATACTAAGGAGAGATAATGACCCTTGATTCCCGCCTTCAATAGGCCTCAGAGTGGGGACTAGAACCAAGGGTATAAAATATCACACAAAATGGAAGACATTACTCTTTTTAATGAAAAAAATATCGGGAGATAAGACGGTAAAAATCCCAAATAACACCAAAAGTTTATATAAAGGAAACCAAAATACAACCCATGCATGATTTAACCATAAAATTCTACAAAAGTATAACCAAAACTTCAAAGCAAAGTATCAAAAGGAAAGACTAAGCAACATCAGAGCAACTATCCCAATGCCTGAGTTAGTAAAGTCCAACACTATCCTCAAGGTCCTCATGGAAACCTAAAAATAGTTTTATAACGTAGGGTGATCATACAAGTATACTCAGTAGGGAAACCAAGGTCACTTATGCACAAGTGGGAGAAGTATAATAATGCCCCTATGAAAATAGCAGAAACCAATGGCACCCAACAAGGAAAGCTAACCAGCCCAGCCTCACCAAGGCCCGAATGGCCCGAAGGCCTTCATTTTTATTGATTTTTGATAACCCCCTTTCAAGGGATGAGGGAGAACCCTTACAATGCCCATAGGATTAGAGAGATTACATGGCCCATAGTCTTTGGAGATTACATGACCTGAAGGTCTTAGGGAATTCAACCAGACTATCTACAAGGAACTACCCCTCCCCAGAATCTGCATCATGATAGTAGCTCTCCATCTTCGCATGGCTGTATGGCTAGGCTTCCCATGCAAGCACATGCTGGTCCCGATGGCATAGCCATACCCTCTCATTATAACAAATCCATTTGGTTCTGATCTAGTGAGTGCACCTGCTCTGAATCCTCTTCTGGGGCTGCTCCTTCTTTGTAGTGTGTCTGGGGCAACTACATGTGTCCCGAAGGCCTTGAGGTAGCCTGAAGGCCTTAAAAGTGACCCGAAATCCCTACTGACCCGAAGGCCTGAGTGGCTCGAAAGCCTTAAGGACTCCAAACCCAAACCAGTGGCCTAAGGTGAATAGTTCCAGCTACTACAATACCAAACAGTACCTGCTACAGTAACTGCTACAGTTCTTGCTACAATACCACACAATGTACAGTCTGCTACAGTACCCACATAGTATACAGTCTACTACAGTACCTGCTACAATACTGCTACAGTACCAGAAATATGCCTCTACCTGGTTTTGAACCTGGGTCTTGTGGATGAACTTAAGAATACCTCACTAATTGGGATGAGGCTCATGTGCCTCACCAAGGCACAATCCCCAATTAACACAAGACAAGTAAGGTAATAATATAAGCACATCGATGATTTGTGTACCCACACCACTTTTCCCACTGGTTAACTGATCATTCCTAATGACTAACATCTTGATGCTACCACCCTACCCCAAATGCAGTCCCATTGCCATAACTTTCTGTATACACCTTGGCTAAAAACCACACATATCCTGTAACGTTCCGGACCTGGCCAGCCACCTGAACAGTGCCGAGTGGGTCGGGTGTCACTACCTTAGGTGCACCTCCCCTGAACGCCAAATGCTACCGACTAGCATCGAGGGTTTGAATAGGAATAGTGGGGAGGCTATACCCTCTCAGAGGATCATAGTAAGGGTACTGTTCCCAGTATAACAGTAAAGATGCAGTGGAAAGAAAGACTCAGCAGACTCGAACCAGACCCGCAGAGCGGAAGCATATCCAATATCAACAAACAACAGAAACAATAATTATAACAACAGTAGTGGAAAGTAAACAGAACAACATGCTAACAATCAACTACAATAACTACTGTAAACAACCAAGCATACATCAAAGCAGGTCATACACAACTGAATATAAAAAGGGCATTAAAGGCTAACCAGCAGTAGCTACAACAAGTAAGCATGATGATGCAGAAAAGTTAACAGAACAAAGTAAACCCCAGCTAGGCATGACCTCAAGGTCCGTACCATCTCCATGCAACAACTAACGTAACTAGCTCTTCAAGCTGACCCCTTTTCTGCACGTAAATCCATGAAGTCTGCACGTGTCCCGAAGGGACCGTGCAGGGTGTGAGACAAATATCAGTAGGATACCACCCAACGGTGCGTACCAAATATATGTGTTTAAGTAGTCATGCATTAACCAGGAAAGTAGTAATCAGTACAATGCAAAAGTAAATACAAACTCCACTGGAGCTCAACAGCCACCATGGAGTGTCACCTGCTTCGGGCAATGCTGGAATCTCTGTCGTGTAACCTGGCACCGTGTGCCACCTGACACATCGTGTCTCAAGTACCGACGTCCCAAAGGCACTCCCTAAATAGTAACCTGGCACCAAGTGCCTCTTGACACCTCGTGTATCAAGTACCGACTTCCTGAAGGCATGCCCACAAATAGTAACCCGACACCATGTGCCTCCTGACACCTTGTGTCTCAAGTATCGACGTCCCGATGGCACGCCCATTTCCTGAAGGATCCTCACCTCCCATGTGGCTTTCTACGACAAGCACCCCCAACCAAAAATACCTAACCGCAACTATGGGGGCCTCTACCCACATGAGTGGTCAAACCACCTCATCAAAGAGTATCTCTGTGTGCACACTACTCAAGTCCTGGTGAGCGGTAATCACCCAAAATAGTCCTAATCCACCAAAACATCTAACACCTCGTGTCCCTGTGACCATGTCGCTCAAGTCTGATGGCATCGCCACCCTATTATCCCAGGCCATTCCCAACCTGAAAGTCGTACTGCCTCAAACCGACGTCCATGACGCCCAATCCCGTGGTCAAAACCACCCAAAGTAACTCGGGAAAAGCCCCAAATTGTGATCAACATCACTCAAACGTAACCAGGCCAAGCCCAACACAACCCAAAGGGTCCAGCAGATGCAATTCAGCAATTGCATATATAACACATTTAATCAGAAAACATAACCAGGAAAAACCAACTAAATAGTCGAATTGCACTATACCAAGTGTTGTCCCATACCAGCACTGAGGTCTTAAATGCCTCCAACAATTATTACAGGCTTAAATAATTTAAACTAACAATTTAACACAATAATATTGCAATTAAAACCATTTTGGCATTCCTCGGCCAAAATTCCCCGATGAGCCACGACCCCTCACCCGGCCCCGCTCACGCAAACTGGTAACCGGGCATACCCAAAGACATCCCAAAGGTCCCATAAACAATACAGTATGAAAAAGCAGATAAAAAGGGTCCCACTCAAAATACCCGAAAAAGCGCCGAAGCCGCATCACCCAAACAACCACGAAAACACAAAATGAGGTATGCACCACCTACCTGAGACTCGCACGATGCTACTCCTCCGATAACACCCGCCAATTCGGTCTAAAATGTGGTAAATCTACAAAAGATTCAAAACCGCTCAAAAGGATATAACTGATTCTATAATGAAAATCAGACAAAACAGCCAAAGAGGAATCGAGGCCTTACCGAGGGGGTTCCAACGCACTAATCAGCGATCGAAACGGGTCTCGGACGGACGATCGGAAGGGGAAGAGAGGTTCGGCCGGCCTGGTTCGCGTATCCGGGCGGAGGAGGGGTGTTCTGCCTAAAAAAAGAGGCTACTGCCTGTTTTAAGTGAAAAAAAAGAAAATACACGGTGTCTACTTTGGGACTACACACCGTGTATGGTTCATTTAACTGTTCATAATACGGAAAGATTCCGCTGACTTACTTTCCGAACTTGTCGACATGGGTACACGGTGTGTACCTCCGGGTACACGACATGTATTGGGTTCCTCCTCTCCTCCTCGCCGACATACCCACACGCTATGTATATCCCTCATACACAGCTAGACTATACGGCGTGTCCAAAGGGAACATGGCGTGTCCCTGGTTCTTACCCGGCCAATGGCCTACACGCCATGTATGGCTTCACACGGTCAGGGGTCTACACGGCGTGTTCAAAACTACACGTCGTGTAGTAAGAAAATTCTACACGATCACCCACACGGCATGTACTCGGCGAGTACACGGCCAACCACTCGCCTACACATACACGGCGTGTACTTAATGTACACGGCGTGTAGTCTGGATATTTCTAGAAACTCCGCATTTTCTCCATTTTCCTCAGAAACCAGTCAAAATTCAAACAGGGTCGGGATTTTGACCCGTTCTGAAAACCCAGGTTCTTACAAACTCCCCACCTTAACGTAGCTCGTCCCCGAGCTACCAAATGAAACCAGAATATGGCACCGAACATGCCCATCCCAGTTAAACAACCCAGACTACCCCGGTCTCAAAGGTTCCTACTAAATTCCTCAAGGGGGCTCCCCACCTTAGGAATTGCCTTACCCAGTATCAACCCAACAAAACGTAAAACAAACAGGGTTTACTAACCTTTTTTCCGGAAGCAAAATCCTACCGTGACGCATCGTCACCCCTTCACCTCATTGGTGATCCTGTGTCGCTTCCGACACCCAAAGTATCCCGCACCGCATCGATGTCCGCCTCTACGAGGTCCTGGTGCCTAGAACCTCAAGTAACCTGCATCCACGATGCCACGATGCCCACGACACCTCAAGTAACCCGCATCCACGATGCCCTGATGCCCACGACACCTCATGTAACCCGCATCCACGATGCCACGCATCTCATACATATATATATATATATATATATATATATATATATATATATATATATCACACACCCGAGATGGTGCCAACCCACTGATTAGCATCTAGTCAGTCCACAAGATCCTGTGCACCTCGTGCACTCAAAACAAACATATGTATACAGGTCATGCCAAGAAGGAAACATGGAGATCACGGTCACACCGTGGTGTACCTCTAACTGTCATCGGCTCATCGGCCTGCTCAGCCTCTGGCAGCTCCACAGCGTGCACCTGGCCTGAAACATGGCTGCCTGACGCCTGACTTCCCTACGGTGCTGTTCCAGTCACCAGCCACTGACCCCTGATATGGGTCCCACTGTCTCTGTCACGACCTCCGCGCACAGCTGAACCTCGACTACCCTCTCTGGGTACCGAACCTGAACCAACTCCAGTCGCTACAGTCTGTCCTGGTCCCTGCCTTCTGGTCATCTGAGAAGGCTGCCTACAAAACCTCTCCAGATGCCCGTCCTGTCCACATGCCTGACACTCCTTCAGAGGCCTATCGCACTGCGCCCGAACATGTCCCGACTGTCCACACTGGAAGCAAATCATCAAAGAACTCCCACGTGGTGGTCTAGCTGAATCCCTGGCCTAACTGCCCTATTGGAACTCATCTCGTCCTCGCTTCCTGCTGTCCGAACCGTCAGCTGAAGCTGCCGTCCTACCCAAGTGAGATTTCTACCTCTTGTTTACCTCGGCTATGAGTGCCTGATTCACTGCCTCGGATAAAGAACCCAGCCCGAATATGTTCACCTGGACCCGAATGGCGTGTCGTAATCCATCCTCGAAGCACCTCACCCTAACTGCATCATCGCTCACCATACCAAGTGCAAAGCGAGACAACTCTGTGAAAGTAGCTGCGTAGTCCATGACGGACATGTCCCCCTGTTGAAGACTCAAGAACTCCCGAGCTCTCTCTGCCCTCAGTGTCTCAGGGTAGAAGTGTTCAAAGAACCTACCCTCGAAGTCCTACCATGCCAGTCCCTCGTGTCTACGAGCCTGAACCTGTACGTCCCGCCAACTCTTCACCGGTCCTCTCAACATGTACGTTTCCATCTTGAACCTCCACCCTGGAGGCATCTCGAGCTGCTCGAATATCATCTGCATACTCTCTATCTAGTTCTCAGCCACCTGCGGACCACCCTCTCCCTGAAAAAGCGGCGGGTGCTGCGACTGGAACTCCCATGTCAGATATGCCATAGAAGGCTCTGCACATTGAACGCCACTGTCCATCCCCTGCAAGACGCATACTAGGCTCGCCTGGAGCTGCTCGTCAAGCCACGACCCGAACGATGCCAAACCCGGCTGCTGTCCTGCCTGCACTGGATCCTGAACCTGATCCTGTACTTGCGGCTCGTGCTCTGCCTGTACCAAATTCTGAACCTGATCCTGCGGCACTGTACCATCTCCTGCCTGAGGCTCCATCGAGCCATGAAGGAGTAACCCGCTGAATACCATAAATGGTCAGACAGACCATACATATATATAACAATATATTCTATGCAGATAAGGAAAGCACTAAAAGGCAGTGCATAACAACTACCCTTACTCCCCCTCACCACAACCCATGCCCCATGGCATCCTGGCCTCATGGACTCCTTACCCGCTCAACAGAGCCAAGTATCGATAGTACCTCGGGCCATGCCCATCCTGACAACTCACGTTGCCTCAAACCGATGACCGAGTCGCCCAATCCTGACAGTTACACTGCCTCAGTCATAATACCTGCCTGCTCTCATAAGAGTCAGACCCAAAACCCTACCACATGCAATTCTAAAAAAAAATAAAGTATGGCATACACATTGCAACAACTAGAAATTCCATCAGGAATTTCACCATTTTACATTTGAAAGTAGATAAAGCATAGAAATTGATTTATTTTATTCACATGGTATTATCACTTCACAAAGCATACGTGCAATTATGAAATTGAAATACCCTAAAAATGTGCCTATCAAAAGCCAAGAAACAAGCCTTTCCATACCGGGCCAAGGTCCAATTCTCTCTTACCACACCGGGTCAAGGGTCACATATCACAATGCAGAACATCACACACCAAGTCAGCCACCGAGGTGGAAATTGTATAAACTGTAATCTGAGCAAAAGCAAACAACAATTCCCACCCATGGCAACTAGGTCCATCCCTCATACCTGGGGCTGCAGGCACCCAAGCACAATCTAAAAAACCCAGTCCCAGTAACCACAAATTATCTCCAATCTACCATATCCCAAATAGTAAAACCAATAGAAATAAAAAGAGAAGTCTCAATCTCATTAGTATCCAGAAAAACACTGCTACTAAATCCTTGTCAAGAACTCCTCTGATACCACTTTGTAACGTCCCGGACCCGGCCAACCACCCGAACAGTGCCGAGCGGGTCGGGTGTCACTACCTTAGGCGCACCTCCCCTGGACGCCAAAGTCTTCCGACTAGCAGCGAGGGTCTGAATAGGAATAGTGGGGAGGCTATACCCTCTCGGAGGATCATAGTAAGGGTACTGGTCCAAGTATAACAGTAAAGATGCAGCGGAAGGAAAGACTCAGCAGACTCGAACCAGACCCGCAGAGTGGAAGCATATCCAATATCAACAAATAGAGGAAGCAATAATTATAACAACAGTAGCGGAAAGTAAACATAACAACATGCCAACAATCAACTTCAACAACTACTGTAAACAACCAAGCATGTACAAAGCAGGTCATACACAACTGAATATAAAAAGGGCGCCAAAGGCTAACCAACAGTAGCTACAACAAGTAAGCATGCTGATGTAGAAAAGTAAACAGAACAAATTAAACCCTAGCTAGGAATGACCTCAAGGTCCGTACCATCTCCATGCAAAAAATAACGTAACCCAGCTCCTGAAGCTGGCCCTTTTCCTGCACGTAAATCCATGAAGTCTGCAAGCGTCCCGAAGGGCCCGTGCAGGGTGTGAGACAAATCTCAGTAGGATACCACCCAACGGTGCATACCAAATATATGTGTTTAAGCAGTCATGCATTTACCAGGAAAGCAGTAATCAGTACAATGCAAACGTAAATACAAACTCCACTGGTGCTCAACAGCCACCATGGAGTGTCACCTACTTCAGCCAACGCCGAAATCTCTGTCGTGTAACCCGGCACCGTGTGCCACCTGACACCTCGTGTCTCAAGTACCGACGTCCCGAAGGCACGCCCCAAATAGTAACCCGGCACCAAGTGCCTCCTGACACCAAGTGTCTCAAGTACCGACGTCCCGAAGGCACGCCCAAAAATAGTAACCTGGCACCATGTGCCTCCTGGAACCTCGTGTCTCAAGTACCGACGTCCCGAAGGCACACCCATTACCCGAAGGCTCCTCACCTCCCACGTGGCTTTCTACGGCAAGCACCCCCAACCAAAAATACCTAACCGCAACTACAGGGGCCTCTACCCACACGAGTGGTCAAACCAACTCATCATGGAGTATCTATGTGTGCACACTACTCAAGTCCCGGTGAGCGGTAATCACCCAAAATAGTCCTAAGACACCAAAACATCTGACACCTCGTGTCCCTGTGACCATGTCGCTCAAGTCCGATGGCATCGCCACACTAGTATCCCGGGCCATGCCCAACCTGACAGTCGTACTGCCTCAAACCGATGTCCATGACACCCAATCCCGTGGTCAAAACCACCCAAAGTAACCCAGGAAAATCCTCAACCTGTGATCAGCATCACTCAAATGTAACCGGGCCAAGCCCAACACAACCCAAAGGGTCCAGCAGATGCAATTCAACAATTGCATATATAACACATTTAATCAGAAAACATAACCAGGCAAAACCAACTAAACAGTCGAATTGCACTATACCAAGTGATGTCTCATACCAACACTGAGGTCTTAAATGCCTCCAACAATTATAACAGGCTTAAATAATTTAAACTAACAGTTTAACACAATAATATTGCAATTAAAACCATTTTGGCGTTCCCCGGCCAAAATGCCCCGATGAACCACGACCCCTCACCCGGCCCCACTCACGCAAACTGGTAACCGGGCATACCCAAAGGCATCCCAGAGGTTCCATAAACAATACAGTATGAAAAAGCAGATACAACGGGCCCCGCTCAAAATACCCGAAAACGCACCGAAGCTGCATCACCCAAACAACCACGAAAATACAAAATGAGGTATGCACCACCTACCTGAGACTCACACGATGCTACTCCTCCGGTAACACCCGCCAATTTGGTCTAAAACGTGGTAAATCTACAAAATATTCAAAACCGATCAAAGGGCTATAACTCATTCTATAACGAAAATCAGACAAAACGGCCAAAGTGGAATCGAGGCCTTACCGAGGGGGTTCCAATGCACTAATCAACGATTGAAACGGGTCTCAGATGGACGATCGGAAGGGGAAGAGAGGTTCGGCCGACCTGGTTCGCGTATCCGGGCGGAGGAGGGCTGTTCTGCCTCAAAAACGAGGCTACTGCCTATTTTAAGCAAAAAAATAAAATACACGGCATGTACTTTGGGACTACACGCCGTGTATGGTTCATTTAACTGTTCATAAGACGGAAAGATTCTGCCGACTAACTTTCCGAACCTGCTGACATGAGTACACGGCGTGTACCACTGGGTACACGACGTGTACTGGGTTCCTCCTCTCCTCCTCTCCTCATCGCCGACATAACCACATGCCATGTATATACCTCATACACGGCTAGACTACATGGCGTGTCCAAAGGGAACACAACGTGTCCCTGGTTCTTACCCGGACAACGACCTACACGCCATGTATGGCTTCACACGGTCGGGGGTCTACACGGCGTGTTCAAAACTACACGCCTTGTAGTAAGAAAATTCTACACGGTCACCCACATGGCATGTACTCGGTGAGTACATGGCTGGCCACTCGCCTACACATACACGGCGTGTACTTAATGTACACGGCGTGTAGTCTGGAAATTTCCAGAAACTCTGCATTTTCTCCAGTTTCCTCAGAAACCAGTCAAAATTAAAACAGGGTCAGGATTTTGACCCGTTCTAAAAACCCGGGTTCTTACATATCCTTTCCATAGACACCTGGGTCACAAAAAACACACATCTTGCCGGAAAACACTTGGGCCTCATCCCGAAGACACTTGGGAAACAAACCTAGCCCGTAGAAACCTGGTCCCCTCCCCCACAACACAACCTGCCCAAAGGATCTTGGGCTATAGTAAACCTCAAGCCATTATAGCCTGCCTGGATACACTCGAGCGGTAAGAACCTAGAAGGGGGTGTGAGGAAGAAAGTTAGTAACCATCCATCCATCCTCCCACCTAGATGTTGGGAAAGACACCCTCCCCCATGAAATGGGGGTGTTCATCACATAGTGCTCAACAAGGGTGGTGTGCATATTTAAAATCACAAGGAACTAAAAGTTTATACATATAGGTAACAAACAATCAGCCCATCCTATGGGATTCCAAACATACAACCAACCCACACATAAAAACTTCCCTTGTTGCTAACCCTAAATGCATGTATCACCACGAATGATAGTCACTTATGTAAGTCAAAGTATACCCCTGACCAATTCATTTAACAAATTTTCATTATGCATTTATCAATTTACTCATTTATTTATTTATTTCCAACCCTACCCAGGCAACTAACGACTGCAATACCATCAACTGTTCTTAGAAGGCAAAGATCCTGATTAACTAAAGCAGGTTCATGATTATTCTATGACTACACCCATTCATAAAAACAAATAGAAAACAACCCGATTGCATTCCCTCCACACACCAACACCACACCCAACACACCCATAAACATGAAATCGTGACGGCCCAGTACTGTAGCCCCACTGCCAAAACACTGCCCAGATGCAGTCCCACTACATAACAAGTACATTCATTCCACAATCAATCAATCTCTTAAACTGAGATACCAACATACCACCAGTTCCACCCCATACACATATCCCAAATCAACCGCCACTAAACCACAACCCTACTACACACACATACCCTTCCCCATACATAGGACCAACCCCTCTGTCCACTCCCAGGTATCCACAACCGTGCCTCCCAAAATAACACCACACAACCCATACAAGGATCAAAACCATTAAAACACAGTTCACAACCAAACCATCAAACCAACCATATTTAGATTAATCCAAAAAGGTTTCTTTAATTTCACTTTAAATAACAGGGATGATCACAAAATAGGTTTGATCATAGAGCATCCATTTATTCAACCAAGTGTATGTGATTAAGCAGTTTTTTATGTTACGACCATTCAACTGAGTATCAACAACAAATAAAGAGCATCACTAATGCACAAACAAGGATGACCAATGACCATGATTTTCATAAGTCCTTACATCCCAAAAATTCATAATATAAAAACAAGGATAAAAATTAAAACAAAAGATCAATATCAAAGCATCTTTAGTTTCCTTCCCCTTATCATAACAGTCCAATTATCTTTTGATCATCATCTTCCCTGCCCCTTATTTATTACTTATTAAAGAAAAGGATTCATACATCCTCAAGAAACATTATTACACCCACCCCGCATGATACAAAATTAAAGAGAGACAAAGGGAATCCCTACCTGGAACAACAGGCGACCAAAACTCTTCCTTTTGTTGAATAAGGAATCACATGAGTAGAAGAAAATTACAAGAAAAACTGGACATGAGAGGGCTCTAGAACAGGCGCACGACTCTTATAGAGAGGAGTTCTCTTGGCACAACAATAGAAAAGAGAGGATATGACCTTATATTTAGAAAAATAAATCCAGATCCTATAACAAAGGAATGATAAACAGTTTTAAAAGTCATTAACGTGGGATTACTATCAAGATTATGTGGTTCCTCTATTTCAAAGTCCCTAGAGCATTAGGATATTAAATATGTAATTAATATCCTTTAAAAAATCTTTATAAATTCCCAAACAAGGCTTTAAACTCTATTTACATCAAATAAAACGTAAGAGGGGAAAAACTAAAAAAACTAGGAAAAACTGGAATGAGTTATAAATGGGTGAGTCACCGATACAGAGCCCCCGACGCTGAGCCACCGACATGCCCTGACTCACCAACACCGATGTCCTGACTCACCGACACTGATGTCCTGAGTCACTAACACCGATCCCCTGACTCACCGACACTGATGTCCTGAGTCACTGATACTGACACCCTGACTCACCAACACCAACAGTTCAAAAATGACTCACCGACACTGACACTTCAAAAATGACTCGCCGACACCAACAATTCAAAAATGACTCACTGACACCGACAGTTCAAAAATGACTCGTCGACACCGACAATTCAAAAATGACTCATTGACACTAATAATACAAAAATGATTCACTGACACCGACAATTGAAAAATGACTCACCGACACCGATAATACAAAAAATACTCACTGACACCGACAGTATAAAAATGACTCACCGACATAGACAATTCAAAATGAATTGCTGACACCAACAATAAAAAAATGACTCGCCCACACTGACAGTTCAAAAATGACTCGCCGACACCGACAATTTAAAAATGACTCACTGACATAATAACTAGACTTTTGGGTAAACTTCTCGGAATGAGTCATCGATAGCCTCTAAGAACACCCCAAACAATGGACTTTTACAAAGGAATGGACCAGAGAGGTCTAGGTCAATACATCATATACCTCTCAAACCATTCTCATCCTTGATAATTTAAAACCAAACCCAGACAGAAGAGTGGTCCGAACAACCACCTGGTACGATACCTCTCAAGGATAAACCACCTGTGTTGTTCGAAAGATGGAGGAAAAAACTCAACATACAAGAACACCTCCCAAATATCTACCACCCCAAACAACCACACAAACCTCAAAGATCAAACTTTCCTGACACATGGATTATATAGATCCTTCCTCCATGTTAAGATACTATCTTCTTTGGGTGGAACTGACTTACCCACACAAGTTTAATTACATATGCATTAATGTGTCTTGATTAGGAATTAGGTCCTTAACTTCCCACATGTTAGGACTTCTCACACACCAGAGAAAAAAACAATTCATTTCATAACAATAAGGTTAAGAATTAAAACATAAGCAAGGAATAAAGAAAGACACAAGATCAAAACTCAGAACAACTCTGGGTACTGGGCACACACCTGTGACTCCTGCTCCCAAGTACTCTCCTTGAGACCACTATGCCTCTAAAACACAAGAACCAAAGGAATGGTCCATCCACGAAGAACCTTCCCCTGATGGTCTTGGATCTCCACCAGATTCTCCATGAACGTTGCATCATCCTCGCTATCCAACTCTCCCCAGTTAATGAAATGGGAGTCATCGTGTGAAAAATGACGAAGCTGAGAGACATGAAAGAAATTGTGAACCCTATTCAACTGTGGTGGAAACGCCAAATGATATTCCACCTCACCAACTCCTTCCAACACTTTGACGGTCCTGATGAACCTGGGAGAAATATTTTACCGAACCACCACTACCCACGTCGAGGGGAAACCTTCAAGAAAATGTGGTCCCTAACCTTAAACTCCAAGGGCCTCCTCCTGTGATCGACATATGACTTCTAAAGGACCTGATCCACCTTCATCCTCTCACGCAGAAGATGAAACTTCTCCATTGTGATATGCATTACCTCTAGTCCAAGAAGGGATACATCTCCAACCTCTATCTAGCACAAGAGTGAATGACACAACCTTTTGTACAAATCATAGAATGGTGCCATGACAATGGTAGAGTGATAACTATTATTGTAGGAAAACTCTACTAGAGGAAAGTGTCACACCCACAATCCACTGAAGTCTATAACACATGCCCTAAGCATATCCTCTAACGTTTGGTTGGTCCTCTATGTCTGCCCATCCGTTTGAGGGTGGGAAGTAGTGCTAAGGCATATCTGGGTGCTGAAAGCATGCTGTAATACCCTCCAGACTCATGAGGTAAACCAAGAATCATAATTTGAGATTATGGATCTCAGAACCACATGTAGCTACACCACCTCATCCACATACCTCCTTGATAAGGCATACACTACACATGACTCCTTGATCACCAGGAAGTGAGCTGATTTCGTTAGCCAATCCACCAAAACCCAGATAACATTGTAGATTTCCTGAGCCCTGGGTAGACCTATGACAAAATCCATGGAGATTTAATCCCACTAACACTCAGGGATATCTAAAGGCTACAATAGAATTTCAGGAACACGGTGCTCAGCCTTAACCTTTTGACACACCAAGCACCTTACCACAAACTCTGCCACTACCCACTTCACCCTGGGCCACCAAAACTATTCACTCAGGCCTCAGTACATCTTAGAAACACCTAGGTGTACTACCAAGGGTGAGATATGGAACCCATATAGAACTACCACATGCATCTCCACTAGGAAAAACACCTTCCCATGGAAGAGAATCTGATTCTAACCATCCTCTGATCATCCTTCCAGAGCATCTCCCTGGTTAATGCAATCACACATCACTTTAGTCTCCGAGTCTCCCCACGGAGACTCATCCACCTAACACATAAAGGAAGACTATACTATCATCTGAAATAGATAGCCTCTTCCACTATCCATCCTAGCATCCAGGCGTAAAGTGGCCAACTCCTCCATTTCCTTCCAATCATTTGAAGATTCTCGAACCACTTCCCTTTGCGACTTCATTCTCAAGGCATATTCCACAACGTTTCCCTTAACTTTGGTGTAAGAGATCTCGAAGTCGTAGTCCCAGAGAAACTCCATCCACCTCCGCTTCCACAAATTCGAGTACCGCTGGGAAAAGATGTACCTCATGCTCTTGTGATCTGTGAAGACCACAAAGCACTCCCTTATGAGGTAATGCCACCACAGATTTAGTGAAAACATGAACATTTCAACATCCAAATCATGGGTGGTATAGTTACATTTGTGGGGACATAACTGCCTATACCCATAAGAGACCATCCCTCACTGCTGTATCAACACACAACCTAATCCCAAATGGGAAGCATCGCAGAACACCTCAAACATCACCCCTTCCTCTGAAAACCTAAGCACTGGGTCACTGAATAATTTCCATTTAGATAGGTGAAAGTTTCTCCACAATGCTCACTCCACACAAAGGCTTGGCCTTTTCTGGTTAGAGCCATCAATGGGGCTACTGCCCAAGAGAAATTAGGTACGAATCCTTGATAGTAGCTAGCCAGACTGAGAAAATTACGAACCTCTGACACATTCTTGGGTGCTACCCAAGAAACAACTACTTCGAACTTTTAAGGGTCCACTACCATCCCCTGCCGAGACATCACATGTCTAAGGAAGTGCACCTCTCGTGTCTAGAAATTTCACTTTGAAAACTTCTCATAGAGCTGGTGCTGTCGGAGGACCTCCAAGATAGGACTAATATTCTCAGCGTGCTCCTCCTCTGACCTTGAGTATATCAATATGTCGTCGATGAGTGAGATGAAAAAATGGTTCAGGAATTCACAGAAAACATATTTCACGAGCCCCATGAAACTGGTTGGTGCATTCATAACACTGAACGACTTGACCATGAACTCGAAGTGCCCATACCTGCACCTAAAAGAAGTCTTTAATATTTCATACTTATTCACCCTCAAATGGTGATATCTAGACCGTATATCAATCTTGGAGAACCAAACTGATCCCCTTAACTAGTCGAAAAGATCATCTATCCTCAGAAGGGGGTAACGGTTCTTGATCGTTACCTGATTCAGTCTACGGTAGTCTATACATAGCCTCAGACCACCATCTGTCTTCTTTTTAAACAAAGACGGAGTACCCCATGGAAATACACTGGGAAGAATGAAGCTCTTCCTCATCAGATCATCGATCTGAATCCACAAATCCTGCAACTTAGAAGGCACCATCTGATAGGGAGCCATCGAAACTGGATGGTCACCAGGTAATAATTCTATCTCAAACTCAATGTCACATCGAGGGTGTAGAGTCACAAAATCCTCTAGGAAGAAATCTAGGAACTTTTTGACAACCACAAAAACCTACACCATCTCTGCATCTATCAATCCCACTGACAGCTCGATCAATAAAGAGAGAAGAGGATCCACACACTGACTTCCCCACCTGACAGCTCTGCTCGCCAACAAAAACTACATGTTGTTCATCCATACCTAAAAACAAAAATCTTATCTAGAAGCAGTCAATAACAATGTGCACATAAAATAACTAGTTGATTACTAGGATGACATTGTACAACTTCATCTATAGCAGAAGAAGATCCCCTCTGGACTGATGCGACCCTAACATCAGTCAACATCCCCGACAAACATCATACAAACTGGTCTGACCTCCAACTAGCGTGCTCAACAATAGGGGAATGGGAAGTCTCTCTATATGTAGACCCAGATAATGGGATAGAATAGGGGAAAAAGGAGTGTGAAGCTTCTAAATCAAACAAATCACAATAAATAGTACTAAACAGACCGATCGTACCTCGAACAACCCCTGACCCTACTGGAACTGCTGCCTCAATGGCGTGAAAATACCCACACCCAGCTCCTATACCCTTCTTTTGTCAAACGACTCGCCCAAAATGCCCCGATCAAGGTCCCTAAAAAGCACACTGAGGTCAACCTCCTCCTGCACCATCTACCCTCAGTGGAACGGGAGCATACTGTCCCTACTGTTGAAAAGGCCTGGCCAACAACCGTTGCTGCGGTGGGTGCTGAACCTGCCCACCTCTGCCATACTGAGTTTGAACTAGGCACTAGCTCTGAAGATGTCCACGTCCTCCACAAACAAATCACCATAGTCTTGGGCCCATGGGTAAAGGGAAAAGACCAGGAGATCAGAACTGGAACTACTAATGCCTAATTCCCGCTGGCCAAAACTTGGAAGGTCTTGACGCTGGAGACCTACTGCTGAATGCCTTCCCCTTCAACAAACTTAGATGGATCCACTCTCATGGTACACCTCCTCATGAGTGCATCCTTTCCACTACCTCATCCTTCTTATGAACTTATAAGTATTTGGTAAGGTGAAGGGAGTAACTGCATACTGAAGAGAAGGTCATAGTGCCTCCTCTAAGCGCTTTTCCTAAGACTTCTTATCTGGAAAGAGATTTAGAGAAAAGTATAGGTGATCCTTGAACTTGATCCCTAATTCCCTCACTAAAATAATCCCCTGATGAAGGGAGATCAGCTCCTACCTCTTCTTGGCCTTCATCATCAAGGAAAGAAACTCCTCCAAAAACTCCTTCTCAAAGTTAGCCTAGGAGACATCGGTCTCCTTCCTCTCCCTGAGGTAAATCATCCACCACTAACTGACCAATCCTCACATCTGGATCACCACCAGAGGAACCCAGTACTCCATAGGAGTATGAATCAAGTTAAAGGTGATCACTAGCTCCTCAAGCAATCATTCCATCTCTAAGTCTGAAATGCTGCATTCGTACTTCCCTAGGGTCTGCCGTTGGAAAGAATGAAGGGTATTTTTCCACATGTCATCTTCCTCCTCTCGATTAACCCTCCGCTGATCAACTAGGTTAGCCTGTTGAACCTCAAAATCATGTACCACACATGGGAGACGTCCGGGTGCCATAGCTGAAAAGGGTAAACAAGGAACCCCTAAGCCCAGGTAGTATGAAAATTTTCTTTTTAAATTCATTTTAACTCTTCATTTATTTTAAAATCCCAAAACAACCAAGACACACAAGAATGAAATTCATTATGATGCTTGTACCTTTCCTAGGCTTTCTACCCTACAATCAGTTCAGCCTCACTTGGTCATTAAGTCGGTTCAAAGTCCTTGCATCAGATCACAGGGCCCCCTAAAATCCCATGTCATAGCTGGTATTCCCTATCCTATCTCACAAACAAATATTTCCTAACACGATTTCCCTAAAATCCCATTAAATATTCACTGTGCCTAACTCTGAACACCATCCTATCTCTCAACCATCACCTATGATACTATTCTGTCATGACCCACCTTTTTCAAGATGAGGGAAGGGACAAAAAAGTGTCATGCCCTTCCTTATTCAAGCGGAAGGAGAGATAATGACTCCTGAGACCCACCTTCAATAGGCCTGAGAGTGGTGTGTCATGACCCGCCTTCTCCAAGATGAGGGAAGGAAAAAAACATCCAGACCCTTCCTTATTCAAGATAAAGGAGAGATAATGACCCTTGAGTCCCGCCTTCAATAGCCCACAAAGTGGTGACTAACACCAAGGGTATAGAATATCACATAGAAATGGAAGGCATTACCATTTTTATAGAACAAGATTAGGAGACAAGATGGTAAATCCCAAATAAATCCAAGTATTAAAAGTAAAATTAAATCCAAAATCCATTCCCATATGCATGTTAAAAAGTGAATATGATACAAGGTACAATGAAAAATCTAGAGTAAAGTACCAAAATAAAAGATTCTAAGCAGCAATAGAAACAAATCCAAATGCCTGAGCTAGTAAGGTTCAACACGGTCCTCAAAGTCCTCTCAGAAACTTGAAAATAGTTTTATATATGTAGGGTGGGAATACAAGTATACTCAGTAGAGGAACTAAATATACCCATGCACAGGTGGGGGAAACATACTAAAGACCCTATGAGAAAATAACAGAACCTCAAAACACCTACCAAGGAATACTAACCATCCTAACCTCACCAATTCACACTCGCCAAATAACACATGTTAAGTAAATTAATAGTATCTGCACATCAATATCTGGGTAACCTGCACCACTTTCCCACTGGTTGACTATTTGTCCCTAATGGATAATTTCTTGATGCTACCACTCTTCCCATATGCAGTCCCACTACCACAACACACCTGCACACTCCTTATCCTCAACAACCACACCACTCACCTGAAGACACCTGGGCCTCATCCCGAAAGCACTTGGGAAAACAAACTCGTCCTGCAACCACCTAGTCCCCTCATCCAAAACAAACCTTTCCAAAAAGAATCTTGGAATATGGTAAGCCTCAATCTATTACATCCTGACCAGATATGCCCGAGTGACAATATTCTAAAGAGGGTGCGAGGAAGAAATTCAGTAACCATCCATCCATACTCCCACTGGGATATTTAAAAAACACCCTCCCCCATGAAATAGAGGTGTTCATCACATAGTGATCAACAAGGGTGGGGTGTATATAGAAATAAAAAGAAAATAAAATGTGTATATATATAGGTAAGAAAACACTCATTCCAACCTATGAGTTTCCAAACAACAACCAACCCACACAAACCACATTTGCTGCTAGTCCTAAATGCACAAGTAGCCACAACAAAACACGATCCTGACCCCTTTTTATTTAACCACTTTCCATTTATTATGTAATGGGTTCACTATAATCTATTACAGAACTATCGGGAAACTACCAACCATAACTATATCAAAACAACAATAAAAACTAGACCTGCAGTCCCATTTCATAAACCCCCTAATCTTTCTAGACACATGTTCATCCTTTTTCCAATAATAATTATTCAAAATTATACCACACAATCCTCCTGTCACAATCCATCCCCACAAATATGCTTCCCAAACAATTCTCCAATGCAATCCCACTACATAATGAGTCTATAACCACACCGCAGTCCCACTACCCGACGTCTCTTTGTGACCATAACACAAAAAAGGTAGTTCATATGCCTATCATCCATTCCACAATCAATCAATCACTTGGACTGAGATTCCATCACACCTCTCCTATACAACCCCACATGAAAATCCCACTGTAACTATCATTTTAACCACATCCCTGCTACAGACACATACCACTCCCTTCTCAAAAAACTAACTCCTCTACCCAACCTTTTACCCACAACCATGCTCCTAACAGCAACTCCACACAATTCACGCAAGGTTACAAAACTCTACAGAACAAAACACTCAGACACACCTATCAATGGGATGTGTATACATTCAGATTTAATCAAGAGAGGTTATTTAATCCCACTGTATTATAATTGGGGTAATCAAAGAATATTCTTGATCCTGGGGCATTCGTTTATTTAACCAAATATACGTGATTAAATAGATTTAATGTTGCAATCATTATTCAAGCATCTCAAAAAATAGAACATCACTTGTGTGCAAACAAAGACCACCAATGACCATGATTTTTAGAAGCAATATAGCCACAATAACCATAAAATAATCAAATATAACAAATAAAACTGGTAATCAACATCAAACCACTCTCTACCTGTTATATTATTTACCGGTGTTATATTTTAATCAAATCCAATTCTTATCTATTTTTTTGTTTTTAGAAAAGTTATTAATAATTACTCATAAGGGTTCATTAGAATACCCACCCTACATGATGCACAATTAAAGATAAGAAAAAGAAATCCCTACCTGGATGATCATGGGATCGAAGTTCCTCCATATGCCAAGAACAGGGGATCGTACGAGTGGAAGGAAATATCTTCAAGAAAACCAAGAAGGAGGGATTTAGCATAGGTGCACGACTCGCCCGAGGAAGAAGGCTCTAGGCACACCATAAGACACGAAAAGGAAGAAGGAAATAAGATATCTTGGTTTATGAAAGGGTGAGATCCTAAAAATCAAGGAGACGACTTCAAAGTACTTGAAAATCAGATCATGGTTTGACCACGTGGATTGGTAGTTAATGGCTGGTGGGATGTTAAAAGATATATGAAAATTAATAATTCCATTCAGAAATAGTGGATACAGACTACCGCACTACTATGAGTTGATAAGTTACCATTTCACGAAGATAAACATGCAACATGGGAAAAACATAAAAAAAACTGGAAAAAAATAGAAAACTAGAAATGAGTCACCGATGGGTGAGTCACCAACACTGAGCCACTGAAGAGTGAGATACCAACACGATGGGCTACTGACACTAACACACTTGAATCATTGAAGCCTCAACCTACCAACACCCTGACCTACCGATGCTGAAACCCCTTGACTCACCGATTTCAACGCCCCTTGAATCACCGATGCCGACACACTGACACGCCGATGCAATGAGATGCTGATGTATTGAGATGCCAACGCACTGAGATGCTGACACACTGACATGCCGACCCAAAAACTAGAAATTTGGAAAACTCTTGAAATGAGCCACCATTGCCTCCCAGAACACCCTAAACACCGAGTTTTCACAAAAGAAAGGGCCTGAGGAAATCTAGTTTATTACATCAAATACCACTCAAACTATTCTTTTCCCCAAGAATTTAAAACTAACCAAGAAGAAAAGAGGTCTAAAAAACCATCCCTTAAGATACCTATTAGGATTAAACCACTTTGGGTTTTTCTAAAGATGGATCGAAAACCTCGGCATCCAAGGACACATCCTTGACATATATCTCCTAAACAACTATGCAACACTAAGACCCCACTCTACCCCAAAAAACCAAACATACACCAAATTTCACAGTGTCCAAACATATGGATTAGGGATCTACTTCCTCCATGTTAAGATATTATCCACTTTGGACAGCACTGACTCACCCACACGAGTTTAATCGCATCCATATTAATGTGTCTTGATTAGGGATCAGGTTCTACCCTTCCCATAGTCAGAACATTTCACACAAAATTAGAGAACATGGAAATGACCTATCGTACAACAACCAGGGTCAAACATTTCATCATAAGCAAGGCACAAATCAAACACAAGATCAAAAATTAGAATAGTTCTGGGTACTGGGCATGCATCTATGCTTCTCATTCCCAAGTATTCTCCTTGAGGCCACCATGCCTTCAGAGAACACAAACCAATGGGATGGTCCATCCACATAGAACCTTCTCCTCATGATCCCCGATTCTTACCGATCACTCTATGAACATTACATCATCCTCGATATCTAACTCTCCCTAGTCTAGGATGTAGGAGTCATCATGTAGATATCGATGGAGTTGAGAGACATGAAAGACGTCATGGATCTTCTCCAACCATGGTGGCAATGCCAGCTGATATGCCACATTTCAAACTCATCCCAACACTTCGAAAGGTCTGATGAACCTAGGATAAAGATTGATCCCTCTTCCAAACCTCTGTTGTCCACACCGAGGGGATACCTTTAAGAACACATAGTCCCCAACCTTGAACTCCAAAGGCCTCATCCTATGATTGTAATATGACTTATGTTGGTCCTAAGACGCCTTTATCTTCTCACACACAAGTTGAACCTTGTCCATTATGCTCTGCACTACCTCTGATCCAAGAAGAGATGTTTCCCCTACCTCTGTCCAATGCATGGATGAATGATGCAATCTTCCGTACAAGGATTCAAACAGATCCATGCTAATCGTAGAGTGATAGCTATTGTTGTAAGAAAACTCTACTAGGGGAAAGTGTCATACCCATGATCCTCTAAAGTCCAAGACACATGCCTGCAATATGTCCTCCAATGTTTGGATGGTTCTCTCTATTTGCCCATCTGTCTGAGGGTGGAAAGCAGTGCTAATGCATAATTGGGTGCCAAAAGCATGCTGTAATCCCTTCCAGACTCATGAGGTAAATAGTACATCTTGATCTGAGATGATGGATCCTGGAACTCCATAGAGCCTCACTACCTCATCCACATACCTCCTTTCCAATTCATCCACTACACTTGACTCCTTGATTTACAAAAATTGAGCTAATTTCATCAATCAATACAAAAATAACCAAAGAGAATCACATCCTCCTCGAGTTTTGGATAAACCTGTGACAAAATCCAATGATATGTCATCCCACTTACACTCAGAAATGTCTAAGGGCTGTAACAGACCACCGGGAACATGATGCTCAACCTTCACCAAATGACACACTAGGAATCTTGCCACAAACACCGCCATTTCTCACTTCACCCCAGGCCACCAAAACTGTTCTCTCAAGACTAGGTACATTTTATAAACTCTTGGATACACTATCAAGGGTGATCCATGGAACTCACCGAGAACTCCCTTGTGTATTACCACTGGGACAAAAAACTTCCCACAAAAAAATATTCGATTCTGGATAAACTTCAACTATCCCTTCAGAGCATCACCCTGGAAAACATGATAATTCATCACCTCAACCTCTAAGTCTCCCCACTGAGACTCCTCTACCCACCAAACCAAGTAATAATGAATTATCAATTTAAATAGATAGCCTCTAAGACTGTCCTCCCCAACATCCAGGTGCAAAGCAGTCCACTCCTCCATTGCCTTCCAAGCATTCATGGATTCCTGAACCACCTCCTTTTGTGAATTCCTTCTCAATACATTGGCCACCACATTCCCCTTCTCTGGGGGGTAGGAGATATCAAAGTCATAATCTTGGAGGAATTCCATCCACATTCATTGCCTCAAGTTCAGGTCCTTCTGGGAAAAGATATACCTCAAGCTCTTGTGATCTGTGAAGACCACAAAGATCTCTCCAATGAGGTAATTCCACCACAAATTCAGTGAAAACACGACTTCTGTAAGCTCTAGGTCATGGGTGGAATAATTATGTTCATGAGGATGTAATTTTATAGACCCATAAGAGATTAATCTCCACTAATGCATTATCACACATCCCAATCCTAGGTTAGAAGCGTCACAGAACACCTCAAACATCACCCCTTCCTCTAGCAACCTAAGCACTGGGGAACTAACCAGATTCCCCTTCATATAGCTGAAAGATACCTGAAACTATTTACTCCATATAAAGGCTTGGTCTTTTCAGGTCAAGGCTGTCAAAGGAGATGCTACTCAAGAGAAGTCGGGTACAAACCTCCGGTAATATCCTTCTAGACCCAGAAAACTACAAACCTCTACCACATCCTTGGGTGCTACCCAAGAAACAACTACTTAGACATTTGATGGGTCCACTGCTATCCCTAGATGAGACACTATGTGTCTAAGGAAGTGCACCTCTCACGTCCAGAACTTTCACTTGGACAAATTTCTGTAGAGATGGTGGTGTCAGAGGACCACCAAGACAGTCCTCAAGTGCCCGACGTGTTCCTCCTATGACCTTGAGTAGATTAGGATGTCATAAATGAACACGATGATGAGATGGTTCAGGTACTCATGAAAAATAGAGTCCATGATCCCCATCAACACGACTGATGCATTCGTGACACCGAAGGGCATGGCCATGAACTCGAAGTGCCCATACTTGCACCTAAAAACAGTCTTTGGGATTTCACCCTCCTTTACCCTCAACAAGTGACACCCAGACTATAGATCGATCTTAGAGAACCAACCTTACCCCTTTAACTGGTTAAAAAGATCGTCGATCCTCTGAAGGGGGTAACAGTTCTTGACCATCACCCGATTCTGTCTCTGGTAGTCTATACAAAGTCTCAGACCACCGTTTTCTTTCTTTACAAACAATACTGGAGCACCCCATGTTGACACACTTGGACAGATAAAACCCTTATCCATTAGGTCGTCAACCTGAATCCACAACTCCTGCAATTCAAAAGACTCCATTTTATAGGGAAGCATCAAAATAAGATGGGTACTGGGTTGCAAATCTATCCCAAACTCAACATCACATCGAGGGGGTAGAGTCACAACCTCATTAGGGCAGACATACATGAATGCACTAACAACCCCCAGAACTTACACCATCTCTGTATCTATTGATCCCACTAACAGCTCGGTTAATAAGGAAAGAAGTGGCTCTGCACGCTGACTTCCCTCCTAACAACTCTGATCTCCAATGAAAACTGTGTGATGGCCACCCATATATGAGAATGTGAATCTCCTCCAGAAGTAGTTGATAATAGTGTGCACATAAGATAACCATTTTATTCATAGGATGACATCATATAGATTCATATGTAGCAAAAGAATATTCCCACTGGACTGATGTGGCCCCAACATCAGTCTACACCCTCGAAAAAAATCAAACAGACAGATGTGACCTCCAATTGGCGTACTCAACACCAGGGGCATGAGAAGTCTCTCTACATATAGTCCCAGATCATGGGATAGACCAGGTGAAACAAAGGAGTGAGAGGTTCCTGAATCAAAAAAAGAACACACAATAGTACTAAACAGACTAATAGTACCTTGAACAACCTCTGGCCCCGCTGGAACTGCTACCTCTGTAGTGTGAAACTGCCCACACCCAACTCCTCTACCTCTCTTATGTCTACCAACTCCCTGAACATTCCCTGGTCGAGGTCCTTGAGGAGCACCTTGGGGTCGACCTCCCCTAGCATCATCTACCCTCGGTGGAGCAGGAGATCACTGCCCCTACTATTGGAAGGGCATGACCGACAACTGCTACTACTGGTGTGGGTGATGGGTATGTCCACCCCCACTGTACGGTGCTCGAATTGGGAACTAATTTCAAAGATGTCCATGACCTCCACAAATAAATCACCTTGGTACCAGGACCATAAAGAAAGGTTGAGGACCTGGAGATAGAAACTGGAACTATTAAGGCATACTCCCTGCTGGCTAAAACCTAGAAGGCCCTAACATTAGAGATCTGCTGCTGATGGATTTCCATTTTTATGAACTCGGAAGGCTCCCCTCTCATGAAACATCTCCCAGCGTGTGTATCCTCTCCAATACTTTAGCCTTCTTCTAAACCTCTAAGAACATTGGTAGAGTGAAAGGAGTAACAACATACTAAAGAGAAGGTCAGAGTGCCTCCTCTAAGCATCTTGCTCAGGACTCCTCATCCGGGAAGAGATCTAGTGTGAAGCATATGAGATCCTTGAACTTGATCCCTAGTTCCCTCACTAACATACTCCTCTGCTATAGGGAGAGTAGTTCCCACCTCTTCTAATCCTTCATCATGGAAGAAAGTAATTCTTCCCAAAACTCCCTCTCAAAGTCAGCCCAAAAAATCTCAGTTTCATTCCTCTCCCTGAGGTAGAGCGTCCACCACTGATGCGCTAATCCTCGTATCTAGATCATTTCCAAAGGAACCCAACACTCTTTCAGATATTAGATCAAGATAAAAGTGATCACCAGCTCCTAGATCCAACTCTCTGTCTCTATGGATGATATGTTATCCTTGTACTTTCTCAGAGTTTGCTACTGGAAGGCACGAAGAATCTTATGCCAGTGGTCATCCTCTTCCTCTTGATCGGCCTTCCACTGATCAACTAGGTGAACCTGTTAGGCCTAGACTACTTGTATCACATGGGGGTGATGTCTGTGTTCCATAACTGAAAAGTAAACAAGGAACTCCTAAGCCTGAGTAGTGTGGAAAATTTCTTTTAAATTTTGTTTTAATTATTTATTTATTTTAAATTCCCAAAACAGTAAAGACACACAATAAAATAAGTCATTATAATACATGTACCTTTCCTAGGGTCTCTACCCTACAATCATTTTAGCCTCTATTGGTCATTTGGTAGGACCATATTCCTTTCATTGGATCACGGGGTCCCTAAAATCCTGTTTCCTAGGTGGTCTTCCCTAGACTATCTCACACATTATGGTTGCCTAACACTGTTTCCCTACCATACCATGAAATCCTCATTGTGCCTATCTCTGAACTCCATCCTATCTCTCAAACTCCCAAAACAAACCCCCGCTCTGATACCATTTTTCCATGACCCGCCTTCTCCAAGATGAGGGAAGGAACAACAAAATGCTAGACCCTTCCTTCCTCAAGATGAAGGAGAGTTAATGAACCCCCGAATACCACCTTTAATAGGCCTCAGAGTGGTGAATAGCACCAAGGGTGTAGAATCTCAAATAGAAATGGAAGGAATTACCCTTTTTATAGAATAATATTGGGATATAAGATGGTAAATCCCAGACAACTCCAAGTACTAAAAGTAAAAGTAAATCCAAAATCCATTCCCACGTGCATGTTCAAAAGTGAAGCTAATACAAGGTACAATGAAAAATCTAAAGTAAAGTACTAAAAGAAAAGAGTATAAGTAGCAACAACAACAAATCCTGATGCCCAAGCTAGTAAGGTTTAGTACGGTCCTCAAATTCCTCCTGGAAACCTAAAAATAGTTTTATATACATAGGGTGATCATACAAGTATACTCACTAGAGGAACTAAAGCTACTCATGTAAAAGTGGGGGAAACATACTAATGACCATGTGAGAAAATAATAGAACCTCAAAGAACCTACCAAGGAATACTAACCAGCCCAACCTCACCAAGGCACACTCTCCAAATAACGCAAGTCAAGTAAAGTAATAGTATATGCACATCGATATTTGGGTACCCCGCACCACTTTACCAGTGGTTGACTGCTTGTACCTAATGGCTAACTCCTTGACGCTACCACTGTTACTATACACAGTCCCACTCCCACAACCCACCCCCACACACCTGGGCCTCAACCACACAAAATCCCACCTGCACACACCTGGGCCTCAACAACCACACCACTCACCCAAAGACACCTGAGCCACATCCCCAAGGCACTTGGTAAAACAAACCCGACCCAAAACCACCTAGGTCCCTCATACAAAACAAACCTTTACCTGAATAATCTTGGAATATGGTAAGCCTCAAGGCATTATAGCCTACCCATATACGCTTGAGCGACAAGATCCGAAAGAGGGTGAAAGGAAGAAAGCCAGTAACTATCCATCCATCCTCCCATTGAGATGTTGGTAAAAACACCCTCCCCCATGAAATGGAGGTGTTCGACACATAGTTCTCAACAAGGGTGGGGTGCATATAGAAATCACAAGAAACTAAAATGTGTATATATATAGGTAAGCAAACACTCATACCAACCTATGGGTTTCTGAACAACAACCAAACCACAAAAAACAACTTTACTTCCAAACCTAAATGTACAACCATCCACAACAAAACATGAGACTGACTCCTTTTTATTCAACAAATTTCCATTTGTTAAGTAAGGGGTTTACTGTAATCTATTCCAGCACTACTGGGAAACCACCAACCATAACCATATCAAAACAATAATCAAAACCAGACCTGTAGTCCCACTGCATGAACCCCCCAATATTTTTGGACACCTTTTCATCCATTTTCCAAAAATCATTATTAAAAATTATACCAAAAAATCCTCCTCTCACAACCCAACCCCACTGCCCCATTGCCCAAACAATTACCCAATACAGTCCCACTGCATAATGAGTCCATAACCACACCGCAATCCCACTACATAATGTCGCTTTGCGACCATAACACAAAAAGGCAGTTTGGCATCCTACAAGTTCATCCATTACACAATCAATCAATCTCTTAGATTGAGATTCCATCACAACTCTCTTGTACCACCCCACATGAAAATCCCACTATAACTATCATTTTAACCACAACCCCACTACACACCATACAACCCCATTCTCACAAAACCAAATCCTCTATCCAACCTTGTACACACAATTGTGATCCCAATAGAAGAACCACACAACTCACACATGGTTACAAAACTCAACAGAATATGAAAATCATCCACACCTATCAACAGGATGTGTATACATTCAGATTTAATCAGCAAAGGTTCTTTAATTCCACTAGATTATAACCAGATTGATCACAGAACATGATTGATCCTAGGAAATTCTTTTATTTAACCAAATACATGTGATTCAACAGATTTAATGTTGTAGTCATTGTTCAAACATTTCAACAAAATAGAATATCACTTGTGCGCAAACAAATATCACCTAAGACCATGATTTTTAGAAGGGATATAATGATGAAAACCATAACAGAATCAAAGATAACAAATAAAATAGGTGATCAATATCAAACCACTCTTTTCCGGTTATATTGTTTACTCGTGTTATCTTTTAATAAAATCCAATTCTTATCTATTTCTTATTTTTAATAAAGTTATCAACCATTCCTCACAAGGGTTCATTAGAATACCTACCCTTCATTATGCACAATTAAATAGAAGATAAAGAAATCCCTACTTGGATGATCAAGGGATCGAATTTCCTCCTTGCGCCAAGAACAGGGGATCGTGCGAGTCACAAGAAATATCTTCAAGAAAACCAAGCAGGAGGGGCTCTAGAACAAGAACACAAATCGCCTAAGGAGGAAGGCTCTAGGAGCACCACAAGAAACATAAAGGAATAATTAAATAAGAGATCTAGGTTTATGAAAGGGAGAGATCCTAAAAATCAGGGAGATGATTTCAAAGTACTTGAAAATCAGATCATGGTTTGACCATGTGGCTCAGTGGTTACAAGGCTGGTGGGATGTTACAAGATACTAGAAAATTAATAATTCCCTTTAGAAATGGTGGATACAGACCAATGCATGACTGTGAGTTGATAAGTTACCATTTCATAGAGATAAACACGTAATAAAGGAGAAACTGAAAAAAAAACTGGAAAACTGGAAATGAGTCACCGATGGGTGAGTCACCAACATTGATCCACCGACAGGTGAGCTACCGACGTGATGACCTACCAACACAGACGCCCCTAACTCACCGACATCTCTACCTACCGAAAACCTGACCTACCGATGCTGACGCCCCTTGACTCACCAATGCCGACAACCCTTGACTCACCGATGCTGATGCACTGACATGCCGACACACTGACATGCCGACACACTGACATGCCGACCCAAAAAATGGAAATTTGGAAAACTCTTGAAATGATCCACCGTTTCCTCATAGAACACCATAAACACTGGGTTTTCACAAAGGGCCTAGGGAAATCTAGGTTATTACATGGTGACTAGCACCAAGGTATATAATCTCACACAAAATGGAAGGCATTTCCATTTTTAATGAAAACAGGACCTGGAGATAAGATGGTAAAAATCCCAAAAAACAACAAAAATTTATATAAAAGAAACCAAAATCCAACCCATGTGTGATATAAACATAAATTGCTACAAAATTAAAACCAAAAATCTAAAGAAAATACCAAAAGGAAAGACTAATAAGCAGAAGAACAACTATCCTGACGCCCGAGCTAGTAAAGTCTAGCACGGTACTCAAGGTCCTCCTGGAAACCCGAAAATAGTTTTGTAATGTAGGGTGAGTATACAAGTATACTCAGTAGGGAAACCAAGGTCACTCGTGAAAAAGTTAGAGAAGCATACTAATTCCCCTGTGAAAACACTAGAAACCAACAACACCTAACAAGGAAAGATAACCATCCCAACCTCACCAAGGAACACTCCCCAAATAATGGAAGACAAGTAAGGTAATAATATATGCACATCCATGATTTGGGTACCCCACACCACTTTTCCCATTAGTTAACTGCTCATTCCTAACGGCTAATGTCTTGACGCTACCGCCCTTCCCCAAATTCAGTCATACTACCACAACTGCTCTCACACACCTTGGCCACAAACCACACATATCATACCAGCATCCAACCAAGTCACAAAAACCACACCTATTGCCCCAAAACACCTGGGCCTCACCCCGCAGACACTTGGGAAACAAACCTAGACTGTATAAACTTGGGACGCTCATCCACAAAAAAACCTACCCGAAGGATCTTAGGCTATAGTAAACCTAAATACATTGCAGCCTACACAAATATGCTCGAGTGGTAAGAACCTAAAAGGGGGTGTGAGGAATAAATTCAGTAACCAGCCATCCATCCTCCCACTGGGATGTTAGGAAAGACACCCCCCATGAAATGGGGGTTTTCGGCATGTAGTTATCAATAAGGGTGGGGTGCATATTGAAAATCATAAGGAACTACAAGTTTATAGATATAGGTAACAAACACTCAACCCATCCTATGGGATTATAAACATACAACCATCCCACACATAAAAACTGCCCTTGATGCTAACCCTAAATGCATGTATCACCATGAACGAAAATCACTTCTGTAATTCAAAGTATACCCCCATCCAATTGATTTAACCAATTTTCATTCTATATTTATCAATTTATTCATTTATTTATTTATTTCTAACCCTACCTAGGAAACTAACGACTACAATACCAGTAACCCTTCTTAGAAGGTGAAGATCCTGATTAACTAAAAAAGGTTTATGCTTATTCCATGATTACACCCATTTATAAAAAACCCTCTTGTAGTCCTATCGCACACCAACACCACACCCAACACACCCATAAACATGAAATCATGACAGCCCAGTCCTGAAGCCCCATTTCCCAAACACTACCTAAATGCAGTCCCACTACATAACAATTTCATCCATTCCACAATCAATCAATATCTCTAACTGAGATACCAACACACCATCTGTGAAACCCCATACACAAATCCCACATCAACCACCACTAAACCATAACCACACTGCACAGACATACCCTTCCCATTCATAGGACCAACCCCTCTGTCCACCTCTGGTACCCACAACCGTGCCTCCCACAATATCACCACACAACCCACACAAGTCTCAAACCTAATAAAACACAACTCACAACCACACCATCAAGCCAATAATATTCAGATTTATCCAATAGGGGTTATTTAATTTCACTTTAAATAACAGGTATGATCACAAAATAGGTTTGACCTCGGGGCATCCATTTATTTAACCAAGTGTATGTGATTAAGAGAGTTTTTATGTTATGAACATTCAACAAAGTATCAACAAAAAATAAAGAGAATTACTAGTGCGCAAACAAGGACCACTAATGGCCATTATTTTTAGAATGCCATACAAACCAATAATTTATAATAGGAAAAAAGGATAATAATTAAAACAAATGATCAACATTAAACCATCTCCAGTTTCCTTCCCATTATCATAACAGTCCGATTATCTTTTGATCACCATCTTCCCCACCCCTTATTTATTAGTTGTTAAATAAAAGGATTCATCCGTACTCAAGAAACATTACTACACCCACCCCACATGATACAAAATTAGAGAGAGATGATGGAAATCCCTACCTAGAATAGCAGGCGGCCGAAAATATTCCTTAAGTTAAATAGGGAATTGCGTGAGCAACAGGAAATTCCAAGAAAAACTGGACAGGAGAGGGATCTAGAACAGGAACATGACTCGTCTAGAGAGGAGGGATCTAGGTGTACCAAGAGAAAATAGAGGAGAATACCTCAAATTTATAAAAATAAATCTAGATTCTATAACAATGGAATGAGAAACGGGTTCAAAAGTCATTAATGTGGGATCGTGGTAAAGATTACATAGTTCGACTATTTAAAAGTACCTGGGGAATTAGGATATTAAATATATAATTAATATCCTTTTAAAATCCTTTAGAAATTCTCAAATAAGGATTTAAACTAGATTTATGTCAAATAAAATGTAAGAGGGGAAAAACTGAAAAAACTGGAAAAAACTTGAATGAGTCACCGATGGGTGAGTCACCAATGCTGATACCCCAATACTAAGACAACAACACGCCCTGACTTGCTAACACTGATGACCTAACTCACCAACATTGATGTCCTGATTCAGCAACACCAACACCTTGAATCACTGACATTGACATCTTAAGTCACTGATACCGATGCCCTAACTCACCAACACCAACAGTTAAAAAATGACTCGACGACACCGACAGTTCAAAAATGACTCATCGACACCGACAGTTCAAAAATGACTCACCGACACTGACAATTCAAAAATGACTCATAGATATTGACATTTCAAAAATGAATCACCGACATCGACAATACAAAAATGACTCACCGACATTGATAGTTAAAAAATGACTCACCGACACTGACAATACAAAAATTACTCACTGATACCGATAGTAAAAAAATTACTTGCCGAAACTAATAGTTCAAAATAAATCACCAACACTGACATTAAAAAAATGACTCACAAACACTAACATTTTGAAAATTACTCGCTGACACCGACAGTTCAAAAATGACTCGCCGACAGAAAAACTAGAATTTTTGGGTAAACTTCTCGAAATAAGTCACTGATAGCCCCCAAGAACACCCCAAAAACTAGATTTTCACAAAGGAATGGTCTAGATAGGTTTGGGTCATTACAAATGAAATGAAATAATATATAAAATAAAATCTAAAACATTCTTCCTATAAAATTACAAGTTGTTGACAACAAACACCATCACCAAGAAATTGAGAAACATCTGCAACAAAGTCATTCCTATCTAAAAGTTCCATTTAAGGGGGGATGAATGATAACAAAATATTCATAAAATAGTATCCAATAGTGAGATAATGTTATGGAAGGGGAAATTTGGAATCATAGACCAAATAAGAAGAGAATTCATGAGAAAAATAGCACACCACAAACCAATGTGGGCCATGCTGAGATACTAATTTTATAGGACCACTAATTGAGGATGATATGGGAACATGGAACTAAGATTCTAGATAACCTAAATATTATGGTCCAAAAGAGTAATTGAAAGAGGAAGGGGTGTACTAAGGGACCAATGAGAAAGATGGAACCATGACTAGAAGAGCATCAAGTGAAAAAATCCTCTTCACCAGAGAGAGAGATCCCTTATAGAGAACTATCAAAACCATGGAAAAATATTAACATTATCATATTCCCCTTTATTATATATGATGTAAAAACCATATAATTCTTATATATATTTAACCATTTTTACCTTAATAATAATTTTATTTCACTGGATGAATTTTATACAACATATATATTATTTGAAACCTATTTCTTCATGGGTTAAATGTGCATTTATTATAATGGACAATGATTGTTTCTATGTGGATCATATATGTATGGACATGAAATTATATGAAAACTATAACTATAATTATATATACCTACAACGTATTGGGAAACTCATTATATCTCATGTGGTCACTATGTTAAGCATGGAAATTATGCGGTTCTATTTTCTCATAATGCTATGCATATACATGATATGGTCATATTTTTCCATTATGTTATACATGGATATGATACCATATATTTATACAATATTTTATTATTGTTTTAGTTGATGGAAATCAATTACTCCATAATTTTCTAGGGCTATACATGTACAAAATCTCATTTTTACATCACCATTATATATGATTTTGGTCTTATAATTTAACAACCTTATTCTATGGTATATATTATTATTTTAGGTTGATCCTTTTATAGATTTTAAACCATAATTTATTATTACTATATCCTACCTCAAGAACACTTAGAATGATTTCATGGCCTTATTCCCTTAATCGTGTTATTTCACTATTAATAATGTATCCCACATGTTTATGATATATTGATAAATCCGCTATGTGTCATTGGTAATTTTTTACCCCTTAGTATTTGATCTCATTATTTTATTATATTTTATCATTACCTAGGAATATATTTTCATCAAAATTCATATAAGTGATTCTTATTCGGAGATGTTATGTACACTAAATTTATACTTTGTTTTTAATTAAGATGGATATGTAGATAATATCTAATGGAACTAAACCTAAAGGTAATGGGATAATATTTTGATTATTGAGATGATAGGTATAAAAAAGTCTAATGATGTATATTATTTTATTCCATCTCTGTTGGTATCATAGTATGTATATAAGGTATATATTTATAAAAGTAGATAAAAAAGTATGTATTTGGTGTCACTTTATGTTTTAAACATTAAATTTATCATTTCATGGTCAAACATCTCATTTTTTTGGTTCATGTTATTTATAGTGAGGGTATCAAGAAAAATAAGTCTAAAATTGATGTCTTTTATTCACTAACCTACATAAAATGTATTCCTAATGTGTGTTCCTTCTCAGGTAATACTATTTTTTACTACTTATTCATTAAAAAATTAAAAATAGAGTACTTCCAATATCTCCACTATTATGAAATGATATTGAATTTCTATTTTATGATCATTTAATGGATTCTTTTAATTCAGGAAAAGTATTTTCACATACCTTCCCATCATTCAACCACATAAGTAGGATATCCCCAATGAGATCTTGTGTGATGCATCTAACTATATCATTGATGATGTAATATCATATAAGGTTGAGAGGTATCTATATTTCATTACATATTCTTTACAAACCTTAGATAATACCCATGAAAAATACATTACCACTAAAAAAAATATTTACATTCTATTTAAGTTATAAAAATTTCATTCCAATCATCATAGTTTAAGGATCATTATCTTTCATGATCATATTTAATTTTAGTTTCTCATTCAGAAACCCAAGGCTAAGGCCTGCCTCATATGGTGGTTTATTATTCTTCTCAAACAAAACCTGGAGATTCAAATAATATGGGAGTAGAAAATATTTAATATAAAAACATTATTAGTATTTACCAACCATTTTATGAATAATCATAAATAATTAATCTTGAATTATTATGGTATATTTAGAATAACTCATACTTATGTCTTATTTTTGTGACTATGTTATTCGATGGTGTGTACATGACTATGAGTTCACATATGTTTTGAGTTTTTTCTACTCTAACATATGGGGGATACATTGGATACTAAGAAATTATATAAAATTTCCTTAACTCTATAATTTTTTACATATATAATATATGGATTCTTATCATTTTTCCATATATATAACAATAATTTTTGGGGGATATAAATAGAATAAATGAAATTCTTCAATAACTATTTTTATTTAATGAGATACTTTATGCATGAGCCATTGAATTCAAGGATCCTTTTATAAATTCAATTTTCCTTAAATAATAAATCTAATTGGATATTGATTATGTTATTAAATGTGTTGAAACAAAGGATCCAAATACTGATGAATCTCAACTTGTTGTTGAATTTGTGTTGTAACAACCTATGTAATTTTGGGTTTTTAATTTATTTGGAAATTTATATTTAAATATATTAAGATTATGAAGAGATTTAAATTTTTGTTTTGGATTGAGGTTTTGGGGATTGAGTATCAAACTGAGGTTGTTTCAGAAAGGATTCATGTGTTTTTGGTGTTGTAGGTTGAGTAGTGGAGGGTCAGGGTGTCATTATTACTGAATATTATTAAAAATAAGCCATTGGGTTACTAGTGTTTGAAAAAGGGTTCAAAATTATTTCTCTCACCAAAGTACCCTTGGATACCCACCAACTAGATGATAGGTCTGTATTGGGTGGATTTTGGGTGAAAATTACCTAGTACATACTATCCAGGTTCCTATTCGATACATTTGGGGTATTTTTCTAGTTGGGGAACACTCATAATTTTATGTTTAATTATTTTTTACTCTAGATCCAGTCAGAAGATGGATTTTGGCTGACCCCTCCCCCTTATTTCCCCCTTTATAACATCTTGACTTACCCTATAAATAATGGTAGATTAGTGATTTTTTTCCACATTAGATCAAATTAATCCCATATTTTATTTCACTTTTCTATGACTTATCCTTTTTCTTATGATTTTAGGTGGATCCAATTACATTTTAAAGGAAAATTCCTCAGAGAATTGTAGAATCATCTAAAAAACATGGATCTTTATAGTGAAATTTCTTGAGGACATCCAAAGAGAAATACAACAATATATTTCTCCTTATTTTTCTAATGATAATTCACCCATTTAGTTTTTCTATGTTATCTTACTAATGGTTTTTTATTTAATGACCGATTTTTTATTTATTCATGAAACTTTTATTAGTAGGAGTGTTAGAGGCACAATATAGTCCTCAAACATACCATTGGTCATGTTTTCACTATCAAGATAGTGCTCAGTGAGTCTTTTTATGATTATGAATCTTTGGAATAAATTTATTTTTTAATTAAAAAATTATAAATAATACTTTTTATGAGACAGAGTCATTAAGGAATGATGAAAATTTTCATCAAAGCCAAATGAGAAGCAACACTAATATCAAGGTTGGTGGCCCTTATAACATTTAACTATATTCTTGTGTATGTGAAATAAAATGTGCTTCCATGGGGATTATATTTGGGTGACTTAATTTTTGAATAAGGGGTTTAAAAATTATCTACTTAGATTTGATGGGTCTTAATTGAATAAACTTGCACGCCGACCTTTCCCTGTGATTTATTGATTGAGTTGTGACTTTTTCTCCAAGGGGCATGGTGTTTGGCCCTGAGTGTTGGATATTGAAAAGGTATTTTGAGTATGAATGGATTTTGAATATGATAGTATGTGTTTCTTTATATTATTTTGATAAATTTAGAGGGTATTTTTTAAAGCATTATTATGTAAATTTACTAGACTAGTGATATAAGGAAAACAATATTCAAGGGTATGAGTGGAAGGTTATGTTTTGTACATCGTTTTTGGTATTCATATAGAAAATTTCTATTGGCTTGGGATAATGAGCTATAACATTACTCATGTATTTTTCAGAGAGTTAGGTGAACACCAACATAAGTGTTTAGTAAAGGACTATAGAGTCATAGGGTTTTCCAATGTCCTCTTTGTTTTAGGTAGTGCAGAGATGGCCCTGTAATGTTACCAAAACTATAAAGTTGGTTAAGATATGTTATAATTTATAATATGTGTTAAATATGTAACTTTATATAGGTTTAAAATATAAATTATTCTTAGAAAAATCCTTATGGGTTTAGATAATGGGTCGATCCTCTCGGTAAGACCCAGAGTCCGATTAATGATATAGGTGTGACATGGTGAGCTGGTTTATACTGATTAGTGGTAAAGGTGAAAATGTATGAATATGTGGTCTATTCCTAGTGATGAAAAGAGAAAATAATTGAGAGTAAGGATAAAAAGAATGTGGGATGTGAGAGAATATTACTTAGATATTGAGCTTATCTTTTGTTTGATATGATATATTTATTATTTTCTTGAATTTGATGTGGTGTAGTGAGCTTTGAGATGATGTTTAGAACCAATAGTTGGTGGTATGTGAGAGGAATATAAGGGTATTCATGTATGTTTTGGTGCTATTTTTCTATTACTATTATGCTATATCCCATGGCTAGATCGGTAGAGAGATTGAGACTCTATAAAAAATCATTGGTACCCATGGTCATACCATAAATGAGTATGTGACACCATATGAAATTCAATAATACTAGTGTTCATAAGAGTGGTGAGTTAAGGATTCCATATTATATTCTTTAGCATCAATGGTAAAACCGGTAGAGAGTTTCAGACACCCTATATAATTCTTCAAAACCCATGGTTAGAGAAGCTAAGAGACTATGTTGCGATCTGAAATTATTTTGTGACCATGGTTAGATTGATTGAGGGTAAAGGATTCTATCTGGATTTCCATAAAATCTATAAACAATATAATAGCTAGTCATGAATTCCATCAAGAATTATTTTTAATTTCCATGAAATTAATTACTCTAGAATTCCATTTAACACCTCTTTGGTATTTAGAGGTATGATTGATGTGGTTCACAAGATATGATCAATCTAAGAATAGTTTGGTGTTGTGGTGGCCTGGTTTGCATAAGATAAAATTACATGTTTTCTTTCTTGTTGTGAAATCCTATTTATTTATTTATCTTATACATAAATTGGTAAATTATCATATATCTTGGGGGACTCTCTTGAGGCACCCTTTACCTATCACACCATTCATGTACACCCTAGTGGATGTGTATACCTTATGTCTCATATGCCGTTTTGAGTACAGATTGTTTAGTGCATCAGGTTAGAGTTTATTAATAGGGTTGGAGATAGGATAAAGATGTTGTAGTGACTCCTTTACACATTGAGTATTTAATATTTTGATAATTATAAGGTACAATTTTTTGTAATTCTTCTATTTATTTAGTTATTTATTATTTCTTATATTTTATTATTACTTTGATTTTTAAGAATAATAATGTTTTTAATTATAATAATATTTTTTGATGACTTTAATTTTTTGATGAGATCATCATTTATTCTTATTTTACTACTTATTATATATATTTATTTTTAATAATTTTTTGGTGTAAAATCAATTTTATAAAGTTTATTTTTACCCTTACATAACCTTGGTTTTTACCCTTTTGAAATTTGATAAAATATGTTTTTACTAGTATGTGAACTTTCTTGTACTCTTATGAAAATTGTTTTAATTATTATTTACATCTACCGAACTCTATAGTACCCTTATAAAAAATTATGTTTACACCTATGTTAACTATTTAAAATGCATCTTACCTTTACATAAGTCTATCTTAACCTTATGCAGCATGATGAAATGAGTTTTTACCTTTGCGTAAGTGTTATTATACCTTTATGAAGTGTGTAGTTTTAAATTTACCCTTATGCAATTATTTAAAAAATTCAATTACCCATAAAAAACTATTCGAAGTCACCCTTATATCAGAATCTATACACTTATGTATCAAATAAAAATTCATTTTTTATCCGTAAGCCACATGTGATATGTTTGAGTTAAATTTATACTAGTTATGAAAATTATGTTTTAACTTTATGTAAGTGATTTAATTTAGGAGTTACCACTAAGAAACATTGAAAATGGACATTATGTGAATATGAGAATCTATAGTTTACTATGATTTTTAATATTATTGATATGTTGATGTGAAGCATGTTTATAAAAAATGTTTATTTTTTTTAATAATTTTTTAATTTCAAATTAATGATTTCAATCCTATGAAAAGTATTTAGACAAGTTTTTGAAGAAATATTTAAGAATATTAATTAATATATTTCTTCATTCATATTTTTATAACATAAAACTAAAATATTTTATGCTTATTATTTTGAGTTATTTTAATTAATTTTAATGTATATAAAATCATGTGTTTTTATAACAATCTCATTCAAACATGTTTTATTATTTAAAATGAAATATCTATAAAGATTAATTTTATTACTTGTATAAATGTGTAAAGTTGTTTAAAATTCAAATTTTTAATTATATAAAATAACACTATATGATATTTTTTGAGTTATCTTTTACCATTATTTTTTTTAAATTTTTTAAACATTCTAAAAAGTGTTTTTATGCTATTTTGAATTTCTAAAATAGTTTTTTATTTTAAAATATATATTTTGTATATTTTATCTATCCCCAAAAAATATAGAAATATTAATGTTATTTTATATTTCGAATACCTTAAAATTTAATTGTCTTTGTGAGGTTAATTATTTTTAAAGGGATCCAATGGGATTAAAATAATGATGGTTAAGTTTCATAAAACTTTGACATCTTTAGATTTATGACTTGTGAAAAATTTCAGAACATTACTAAAGGATGAGAAGTCTGTAAATAAAAACCTTCAGAGGCCCTAAAAATCTACACATGTCATCAATATTACTTGAGACTCATTATGTAATTGACAACGTGCTCAATTTCTCTCAATGTGATATCATTTATAAATATTACTTATCCTTAGAGATTACAAACTAAATTATAATATATAAATCATTCTCTTAATTTATTCTCATTCTCCCCTTATGTTTGTCATATTATTTGGGAGAATTGTGACTACAATTAAAATATCATCTTCCTCTGATGTCTTATATTTTGGTACTTAAAACCATAAATGTAAGAGTCTAAGGTTCACTTTCATCATTCCATTACAAAATATGAGGGACTCTTCTTATAGAGGTTTCTATATTTACCGTTATAGTGATAATTTCTCTATATATGGTTTCTTAATATAAAGTAAAAATCAAGTAATTGGTTTGGTATCTTAGATACCAATAAAAAGGGACTATTACATTAAATAATAATGATATTTAGGTGGTAAACATAGGGGTTACAAAAAGAATTGTTTTTGAATTTCCATAGAAAATATTTTGTCACATTTACATTCCATAATTTTAATTATTTTTCACTCTCAACCTCTCTTTTCATAATTTTTTTAATCAATCAAACATGTTTAATAAATTTATTATCGAATCTACCTTATTTTATTCTTCTAATATTATTCTTATAAATTATTATATTCCATATCTTTCTATACTTTTATTCTTTTGTTCTTTAAAATATAATTTTTTAAACTCAGATTGTTTTGTTTTAAAATTTTTATGGGAATATCACTCACTCTTTCTATTTTACCAATCTTTGATCCAAATTTGGTATTAATGGGTATCTTTGTAATTTTTTTAGAAAATATTTTTGGAAATATATTTTATCTTTATAAAATAATTATTAATTAAAGGAAAAATTCATTTTTTCTTATTTTTTTTAAAATTATAACTGATTTTATAGAACAATTTTAAAATGGAATATAATTCATATAGACATGATCATTTCTTTGATGGTTTAAATTATTCTTGTTGGAAAAATAACTTGTATTTTTTCCTTATAAGCATTGGTTATATAGTATATAAAATGATTGGGCAACATTATATCCCTACCTCTAAAGAAGATGATAAATGGAATCCAGATGATATTTCTAATTTTGAACATGATGTAAAATCTATGAATCCCTTTTTTTTGTTTTATATAAAAATGAATTCAATATAATGTATTCTTACAAAATGGATAAGGAGATATATATTTTTTTAGAATTCACTCATGAAGGCACAAAAAATGTTAATGTAACCAAAATAAATATTCCTAGACAATATTTTGAATGTTTCTCCATGGATGAAAATGAGATTATTAATAGAATGTTTACTAATTTAACTGATATTTTTAATGGATGAAAAGATCTTGGAGACTCAATTTCAAAATAACCTTTTTGAGAAGTTATTTTTTGTTTTTACAAGTTCATGTGCATGCTAAGTGACAATGATCTAATAGGAGAAGTAAAATTGAAGTTACAATTCTTGAAGAACTCATTGGATCTCTCATTAATTATGAATTAACATTTCCACACTAAACAATTAAATAATCTTTTAAATATGATAAAACTAAGATAAAAATAGCCATTAATGATATTAACGATTACAATTCTTCTGAAAGAGACTTTGATAATGAATGTGAGATTTAATGTTTGACTATAGGATTTCACAAATTTAAAAATTTGAACACAAATAAATTTTCCACTTGAAAATTCAAAAATAAATATTAATAATTCAAGGTAAATTTTTTTGGATGAAAAATAATGGGCCACATAAAAACCCAATTCTCCATTGAATAATAAAATTTTGAAAGAAAATAATAAAGGTAAGAAAGATTTAATGTTTTTTAATTAGAGTAATAAAGATCAATATATTTATATATACAGATTAAGAGAATAAATTCCCAAGTGTCTAATGACACGTGTCAAGGATAGAAGTGAGTTTATGTTTAAGATTTTCAATGTCATTCTAGAACCTATTGTTATTCTTCTATATCTTATTCCTCTTCATTATCTTATGAAGATCTTCTCATTGTGAAAATTTAACTTCAAAATGATTTAATGATCTTATTTATAAATTTAAATATATTAAAAGTGTATACAACAATTCTTTTTATAAAAAAGGAAAAAAATTTAAAGAAAATAAAATTTTATTTTAAAATTAAATGATGAAGAAAATTGTAAGAATTTATAATTTAAAAATAAATATCACAAAGATATTTTTTCTTATTTTAACCAAGGGGAAGAAATTTTAAATAATATTTTGGGTCCTTAGAAACCTATTAAAAATTACTATGATTATGGTTTTTCAAATAAATCCAGTATTCCAACAATTCTATGAAGACTATTTTTTGTATTGGTAATTTCAAAAAATAAATTTTATAATTATTTCAAGAAATTTGGAAATAAATTTATGAATTCAATTATAAAAATAATTGATATGGAAGACCAAAAATCAATAATATTTCTTCTCAAATTTATAAATTAATTTCTTATACAAAAAAATAGGTTCCAAAGTCATTACTCACCAATATTTTGTGAAGAAGAATTGCTTATCTAGCTCAATTATTATTTTCTCAGATTTTCAAAACCAAAAACTAAGTACCAAAAGATCTCTCTTTTTGTTTCTTATAGGGTGTTTCCACTAGACCTCATTGATCTATAAAATTATGTATTCTATTAAAAAATGTTGTTTTATCCACTTGATGTGATTGATAAACTCTATCACACCTTGAGCTTAATTTTTATTCTCCATGTGAGGGGTATCCATGTTATTTTCTTCATGGAGAAATTTTAGACATCAACCTTGATCATCATGGGAATTTTTTTCATTATTTTTATTTTATGTTATCTCTTGTATATTTTCCCAAATTATCATTTTAATTTTCAATTAATATTTTAAAATTATTTATTTAATTTTATAATTATATTTCCAAATCATCTTTTTAATATTCTATATCTTTTAAAAATACATTTTTATTTTCTAACTGTTTAAAAATTCTATTTAATTTAATTTTTCGATTTCCTTTTATAATTATTTTTAATTTTTTTAGATTTTACTTAATTTATCATATTTTTAAATTTTATTTTATTTTTTTTAGATTTCCTTTCAAATTTATTTTTTTAGTTTTCCTTTTAAATTTATTATTTTTTTATAAATAACTGTTTAGATTTTCCTTAAAATAATTTAGTTTAATTTTTAATTTTTATATTTTAATTTCATTTAATTTTTTTAATTTCACTTTAAAATTATATTATCTTTTATGTTTTCAAATTTGTTGTTCAAATTATCTAAATATAATTATAATCTTGATAAAATTTTAATTTTTATGTTTTCTATTATCATAATTGATTTCCAAAATGGATTTCAAATTTAATTTTATTAATAATTTATTTATAAACATTTAATTATTTTTGAAGAATAAATTGAATATGTTCATCTAAGAAAAATAGTAATGTTTAGATATAAATAAATCTATGTGGTTCTAGCACCGATGCTATTATGTATTCTTTCGACAAGTATTTGATTTTTTTTCAACCCTTTATCCAACCCAAATACCATTAGTGGATCTTATTAGAAAACTGGTTGAAACTTTTCATGGGATTTTCTATGGATTATTAACAAAATATTTACTAATCCTTATTGACAAAATTATATTTTCAAAATATATATTTTCAAAATATATATTTTCAAATATATTTCTTTACCATAGTCCAATATAATGGCTTCTAGTCATTAATTTTTGTATCATTTACAATTACATCAACATCATGTTATTTTTTTGGATCCCTTAATATTGAGGGTTATATATATTTTTTATATATTTATTTAATTTAATTAGAGATATAACGTTGGTATTATTTAATTATTTAATTTAGTGAGAGTTTATATATATTTCAAAAATTAAAATTTTATTTTTTGGTAGATGTTTTTTTAAATCTTATATTAAATCTTGTTTATTTATTTACCAAGGAAAGTGTTTTCAAATTTTATTCTTTTTGTTCAATTATAAATATTTGGAGTAATTTTTTAATTGATATTTTGGCCTTTTTAATTATCAAAAAGGGAGTGATTTTTGGAGTTAATCCTTACCACTTTTACAATTTTATGTTTTGATAATTACAACATTTTACATAATGTATATATTTCATTTTTTATTTACTATTTTATTTAATTATTTATCATTTTGATAATTACAAATATTATTGTTTTTAGTTATAATAATATATATTATTGAATATAGATTTTTACTAATTATTTCACATTTTTTTATTATTATTAGTCATTATATTTATCTTCAATCATTTTATTAAAAAATATTCTCTATAGTTTATTATTACCCTTACACAACATTGGTTTTTTCCCATATGCAAGTTTTAGAAAGATGCTTTTACCCTAATTTGAACTCTCTTTTAACCTTACATAACCTTCTTTACTTTTCTTTACCTATAAAAGATTTTTTTTACCATTACTAAATATCATGTTTACCCTTACATGAGATGTGTATATTATATATTACAATTACATATGTCTAGCCCACCCTTAAGAATCTTGTTGAACTTATTTTTTATTCTTATGAAAGTGTTATTATACCTCTATAAAGAACTTATTTTTCAATTTAACATTACACAATATTGTTGACACATACCAAATGATCATCAGAAAATACCCAATTGTATAAATAGAAGAATATGGGTACTATTTCATCCATAAAGAAAATGAAGAAAAAGGAGGACAAATGCATGAGGATCGTGTGAACCCCTAGAAAGAGCATGATTACACGACATTTTAGATGTAATGAAAATATTATCTCATAGCACATGAATTGAATGAGATATTGGGGATCCCCTTTTACAAGTCTTTCTACTCTAAAAAAGGCACATGGGACACTTGCTAATCATGTGGCAGCACCCAGATAGGCTCCACCAAGTCATGCGGCCTATCTATCAACAAGAAATTGACAACCATCTTAATTTTTTTAAATAAGAAAAAAAATATCTGAAATGAGGGAGCCTCTTTTTGTTGTAAAATTCATACAATACACCCCATGTGGTTTGTAGGGCATCGTAAAAGCTCAGGTGACATGACCTCCTCACCGTGCGAGAGACCGCTGACCTATCACTCTCATCACATGAAAGGACCCAGACATGTCCATCAATTCTTGCACTTACCCTTTGGATACAAATAAAAGTAGGAGGGTTTTTCCATGATTACTATCGTACATCACCATAGGATCCTCTGTTGGTCATGTGATGCATCAACAATGATGAGAGTGATTTTCTTCAACACTTAAGAAAACTCATGAGACCCCATACCCTTGTAAAATAAACAAGGAAATTAAAAATATGGAAAGTAAGGAGCCTCTTGTGGTCGTAAAATTCATGTGATGCACTTATGTTCTCCACAAGACCTCAGAAAATACCTTTGACATGATGACCTAATTTCATGAAGCCACCCTAAAAATATATCTTTGTCTCTCCAAAAATCTTGGACAAGTCACCCAAGGTTATGAAAAATCCTTTCAATAGGAATCATGATCTCACAAAGTCCCTTGGACATGTTTTCATTAAAATGTGAATGCCCCTCATAATTTCCATATGATTAGGAAAGACCCCATTAATCAGCTATAATCCAATAAATGGGGCATTGAAGGGATGGTCTCGTAGTCACTAAAAATTAGGTGATGATCCCGAAAGTACCTACAGAAAGATATTGAGAAATTCATAACATAAAATCCCTCCACTGACTCCAGCCTAAATTTGTACAATATTTTCCATGTAATGTAGAGAATAATCAGGGTGGAAAGGCTAATAAATCTAGCACCCCAGTATAAAAAACAATGCTTCCTTAGATCCTCACATTAGAGAACCTAGGAATTAGATCATATTTCTCAGAGATTATGATCTTACAATTGTTAAGGTTTTATATTAGGTAATGTTTGTGGAACAACCATATAGGTCAAGGGAAATGAATTGGAAATTCATGTGATCACCCATAGATCACGTGAAGGACTTTGGGTGGGTTATGGGAAGGACATCCTGAATACCTGATCAGTCACACATGACCTGAACAATCTAACAATGAACAAATCTATGGAATATGTAATAAAAGTCTAGAAGAAAGAATAAAAATATTATAGACATATGAAAAAAACATATATGTTGTTCCTCATGAGCTTCAAATGAACCACCCAGGTTATGCGACAATACCAGGGCATGTCAGCTAAATCACACGTCTCTTATTTGGTATACTATTTGGATCATGCAAAGTCTTTGGGATGTGTTAGTGAAAGTCACATGGATCCCCCTAAGAATACCCCCATGTCTCATGAAACCCTCTAGGCTCACCATATAGACCACACAATATCATCTAGACATGTATCCCATGTCATATGGTGGCACTAGTACATGTTAGATAACTCTCACGATATAATTAGGACATGTAAACTTTATATTACTATGTACTCTAGACAAGATAGCTAGATATTATGATGTACTCTAAATATGTCAGCCAACTTTTGCAATGAAACCTGGAAAATTCATCCAGGATATGAATCAACCTCCAGACATGTCACACTGACTCTTGTAAAACCCTTTAAATGTGTCCAATTTTTTTTGATGACACTAGGGAAATTTAGCTAGACCATGTGATTCCCTCCAAGAATGTCATATGAGATCATGTGATGGCCTCTAGGATCAACCAACCAGGACTTGTGATGTCCTCCAAAAAATTAAGCCATGTTCATGATCCATCCTTCAGACATGACATCCCGATTATAAAATGTACCCCATACAAGCCAACTAAATCATGAGATTGTCTTTGGACATTTTAGGAAGATAGCATCTAAAATGTCAAGTAGAATATGAAGGCATGTTAGGCATACAATAAACTCTTGTGAGGAAGACAAGAATGCCAATTTAAGCGGCCATCCCAAGACTTGGTAACCTTGTCTAATCATATATATCAAGAAATCCTTATTTTGTAAGCCTCTATCACCTAAAATTTGAGATCTTGAATTCCTTCTATAACTAGGATAGGTAGGATGTATTCCAAAGGACTAAGCTTAATATTGAACCTATGAATGGATTTCACAGTACAAAATTCCCACATCCACAATATTGAGATTGATTATTTTACATCCCTTGTTTCCTACACTAAGAATATATCATGTCAGATTATAGAGTTGCAATAATCAAACCATTCATAGAGAAAAAACTTAGTGTGTAATCCCCGATCAACAACATAATACATTATTTCTACTAGCTCTATATATTGGGAACCTCAGTGTGTAAGCACCAATCGACTGAAATATAAGAACTCTGATTCCTACAATAATTAAAAAATATAGGAAGCCTTCCAAAGGATCAAGTTTTATATTAATCATCTAAAGGGAAGTCCCAAAAAATAAGTCATGCATCCATATGTATTGAGAATGACTACTTTCTATACCTTGTTTCCCATACCGAGTATGGTTCATGTGGGCTTAGGGAGTCACAATGGTTATATAACCCGCATCATGAATATCCATAATCTATAGAAACCTTCGTTTGTAATCCCCAATGAGTGGGATGATATGACTACCTCTATGTAAGGATATCCACCTTAGGGCCAAAATCAAGGGTGTGATCGAACTATGATAACTCTGATTCCTACTATAACTAGGATATGTTGGATGTATCCTCTAGACTTGAGCTCAAATACCTAGTTCCAAAGATCCCACACATATTTCTTTTCAGCATGACATTAAACCATATGGTTTCAATGCACTACATGGTATTTTATTCCTTTTATAAACTGTATTTGTAGGATGCCTCAAAGAGGATATATCCCATCCTTAACATATCAAATGCCTCCCTACATTTCTAAAAATTTCGAATCACCCAACTATATGGATTCAAAATATATGAAACTACCCATTAGAGGAAATATATGAAGAACCACAAATACATAAAAATATAGTCACTAAAATATTGACCTTAATGTATAAAAGAGATTTAACTTACAGTCATTTTTGTGAGGGAATCTGATTCTGTATTAGGATTGGAAGGAGGTTAAACTAATGGTTATTTTTTAGGGTAACTGGTAACATATTAATATTAAGAAGACATTCACAAACATATAATAAATATAAAAGAGAGTCCTGAAGTAGTAAAAAATCCCCCCAAAGGGTGTGATAAGACCAACCACCCATCCTCTAACCAATGTGTTTTACTAAGTGATATTGGTTCTGAAACCCCAACTGAACATCTGACTTTGTAAATCAGGTATGTACATAGTTACATATTTTGTAATTATTAGGAGTTTCTATTATGAATAGTGATAAATTTACCCCCTCTATTTGAAGAAACCAAATATAAAAAACCTATCACCAAATCCTTTAACCATGACATCTCTTTCACAATAAAAAAAGGATCAACTATCCAATTATCATCAGACCATCTTTTTCCAGTCATGAGGGTGACCCATGAAAGTTTTTATAATCTTTTCCATAAAAAAATACTGAACCCGATGTGAATATATAAAATAATAGAATGATCAATTTACCATGTGTCTGACCATTTTTTTCATCATCTACACACAAAAATGGAGAACCCAAATTGAATCTCTTGAATAACAGAATGATCAGTTGAACATGCACCTGGCCTTTTGTTTGCACCATCTATTCACACAATAATGGTGAACCCAACGTGAATATATTAAATAATATAATGATCAGCTGACCATGAGTCATTACATTTTGTTTTTATATCCCAAAAAAAAATGAAAAACTAGACATAAATATTTGGTTTGATCCAATGTAATCGGTATTATCATGAAATAAGTCCAACATCTCTTTAAAAAGTCCACACGAGTAGAATGGTCAGATCAGGAATAAAAGGAAAATTGTGTTACCCATTGATATATGATTGGGTATATATCATGCCTATAAAGATGTATTGAATGATTAACTAGTTCCTTTTTTTATTTATGATTGATGGTACTTTTCGCACACAAAAAACATCTGAATCTGAAAACTCTTCATCTAGTGACTGTTCTAGAAAATTAGCCACAACTACAACCCCTACGGGGCTTTGAATAACATGGCCCACCATACAACTTCAATGAAGGGTGGATAATGAAATGTAATGGGTGTACGATTTCCATGGTACAATCCCGAACCCTTAGATTTCACATGAGTATTTTCAAGAACTAAAATTGAGGGGTCTACATCATTCAAAGAATGCTGCAGTATAGCCGGTGGTACTCATTTCTACAACCAACCGTTTTGAAAGATTATCCCCTCAGAGCGACAACCACCACCTTTAGTATATGATGAATGTAGACCAGGGAGTCCACTATATATCCTTTCTAGTTTATGGGCTTCCAAGGAGGGATCCTATAAACCTATGTCCCCATATCCATCCCACTGATGCCCTTTAGTATCATACTGAGGGTACCGATCAACACACTTTCACATCCTCTACCCATGAATGGGAAACAATGATGATAATTCGGGCATGGATGGCTCTGGATAATCATGAGTGGGATCATATCTCAAATCCTAGTGATGATGCATACCAACATATTCTAGTGGTCAGCAGCGGGAAGTCTCAGATCCCTATTAACTTATAACAAGTCCACGGGCATATTCCTATAATAGGATTGGGGGAGACGCATGTCCAAACCCATGTTCATGAAGTCCATCAGCATATTCTAGCGGCATAAGGAGGATAGAGGTGGGCTCATATTTTATATTCAATAAAATATATTATCCAGTTTATAGTGGATACTGAAAATGTATAGGCCTACATTCTTCCAAACACTTTTCTAAAGTTTATTTACAACTTAGAAACAGATAAAGAATTTTGTCAGCATATTCCGGCACTTGTGCTGATACAAGAAAAAGCACATATTCCTATCCCTATTGTCAGGTATGTTCAACACTTTTATATTTTTTAACAAGTGGTTTCTCTATAGTAAGAACACATTCATTCCCCCATTCAAGAGGATTATTGACATTTTCTGATAAAGTATGATGTGCCGAACTGGGCACATATTCCCATTCAATACTAGGGCTCACTAGGTGAGAGCGGAACATGCATCAGAACATGAAAAAATTCCTATCTAAAATGAATGGAATCATATATAAATGGATAATGATCAAGACCATATAACCATTCTGGTTGGGGATCACCATGTGATAGTGGTAGATGCCTTTGGATAGGCTCATATTTTTGTTGAACAAGACTGGAGACATACTCTAAAGGTAACAGATCAAAGCTATATCCTTGTTCTAGCCGGGGATCATCATGTGAGAATGGAATAATACTTAGGACATATTCATATTCCTTTTAGTGAATATTCCTAGAATATTCTATGGGATCACAGAATCCAGGACCATATCCATACTTCTGTTGATGAATGACTATATCATCATTCTTCTGAGGCTATACATGAGGAGGATCATATCCCTTATCCCATTTTGGGAGTTTTTTTGAAATATTCTGATAGGGAATACATATATGGACTGGGATTATACCCCCACTTGAACTGGGGCTCACTAGGTGAAATCAACACGAGCCTCGAGATAGGCTCATATTTCTCTCATAAAAGACCAGCAACATATTCCAAATGCTCAGGATCTGATTAAAATCCCCATTCTGAATGGGGATCTCCAAGTGAGAGTGGGATATGCCTTCAGATAGGATAATATTTCTTCTAATAATAAATAATCAAATTGAAAATTTTCAACATATTCTCAGCAGTGGGATAATATTCCCACAACACCAAATGTTGAACAACAAGTTACGAAAACCATCATATAACAGTCTCATATCCCTAAAAAATTACAGAAGTTAGTTCAGAATATTCCAGCCATGATGTAGAATGAGGTTCACATTCCTAATTTTCCCGCTTCCACTATCCTTGAGGTCATTTGAGACACATTTACAATTCCCCAAGTGGATATCAAATCTTCAACCTAAGAAGAAGAATAAAATTAACGTGATATTCCTCCACATATTTCTTTGAATATGGATCATAACGACTCTAATCCTAACATATACCATGGATAAGATCTCTATGGTGATATCTCCCATGGACAAGGAAATCATCCTTTTTACTATAAACCTCTATATAATGATGTGTTCAAAATATATATGCCTTCGTATTTAGAGGATATACAAACATTGGGGTAAATCACATATAGTTCCCCATGAACTACCAGCAACACTCCACTCCAGTCAGTGTGTGACCCCAAGAAGAAACTTATGTGGCATAAATATATGGAGTTGTGTAAGTCTAAAGAAGAGGCTGTTGACATTGATATATAGAGGGAATTAGCCAGGAAAAACTTATCCAACGTGTTCTAGCCTCTGGCTACTTCTGACTATGAGATCCCAAATGATCTAGAGAAGGAGTTCATGGCTTATCTATGTCAAAACATATGGTAAACTAATTAGTTATTGAAATAAAGATAGCTCCCTTATACAGGATACAAGGTTCACTATCAAAAAATCAAGGTACTCTATTGTCACCTAGACATGGATTCTATCTACATGGACCAGAATCCAAAACTGTAAAAGAATAGTAAAAATATAGAGAATCATTTATTCTATTGCATCGTAAATCTTCTATAGATGATCTCTGAGGCCTACTTATATATCTTCATTTGTGGATGAGAATGTATTCTGTGTTACACTTCACCGCACACATGGAACAGTATAACCCCACATATATGACATCCTGTAATGTTATAGTCTTTGAAAAAATTAGGGGATCAGGTAATGCTCAGGCCAGTTGGTAATCACCATATAATTCCCCCACTTCAATGGTGCCAAGATGTCACAAATAGCTAAAGAGGAAAGTTTTCGAAGCTTTGAACCGGGAACCTTGAAATTATGGGAATACATTTCAACAATGGAAGATGAAGTTTTTTTCATATTGAAAACTTCCCATAGAAACTAACTCCCTCAATGGATACCATTACACCCATATCCTACACAAGTACAGCTACATCACATCAAACAAGTCATAGTAGCATCTTCTGTAGCAGCCATTTAGGAGAAAACTCACCCCACCAATCTGGGGGAATAACTACCACCACCTCTATCCCTTAGATCATAAAATCTTGAGAGGATTCAGGATATATCACTAGTATATAAAAACAAACCCCATACCACTAGGCTAGATGAATTTATATCTCAATCACCATCACTAGTTTCATCAGCCTCTGAGAGGGTCCTTAGGATATCAATAAAGGTTCTAGATCAACCCTATCCCACAATAATGTGGGCATTCATATCTCAATTTATGTCCTAAGATTCATCAAATCCCTTAATAGAATCATTGAATCCTCAATAACATGATCTATCTATTCAAATTGTAGCCCCAGATAGGCCCCAAACCATAGGGATGAGGTCATTTTTATCTTTATCATCGACACAATAGAGGGAATTGACATTACATAAGTTCAAAGGTAAATATCAATGTTTAGAATCCCATTCATTACTAACACCACAAGATAAACCTATAATATTAGGGGACAATTCCACAGTCATGAATAGAAACTCCCTCATGGTCACTACTCACAGGCTGAGATGGGAGGAACTTATAGTGATGGAATGAAAAATCCGATAGGGTCACAAGATAAAAAGTTCCAATATGGATAAGGGTTTGAATAATGAACATAATACAGGAAGGAAAGAATCACCATGTTGCATTGAAAGTAATGGGATGACCACCATTTCTTGATATACCTTTGTGAATATCATCAATGTCAACACAATAGAGATTATGGATCAAGACAAAAATTCATAGGGTTTCAATACAGAAAACCTTCCTTGAGAGGTGGATTATATAGATACACCAATCAAGTCTACATGAACCTGAAGGAAGAGGAGACTCCAAAACCTGTCACCTCTGAATATTTAGTTTTCACATTTATAGAATAACACTTATAATGTGAAAGTGAAAGGTGTGGATACATTCAAATAACTACCCTAAATAATTGATGTTACTTATATAGATGAACCATTTTCACAATATGATAATGATAACAAAAATCTCAGACAACTCAAACTGTAGAAACTTAGAGGAAATATTCTTACTGGGCGTTGTGTTCAGGAAGAGATGAATGTTTTTCCTCCCAAGGCAGATCCACCTAGACAAGCAGAATCTGAGAATCATACCAAATCTTGATATAGGAAAACCAATCTACATAAATGAGTAAATAAAAAAGGATCATGGCTTCCCACCATTACAATGAAAGCCTCTCCCCTATTAGGGAGATGGCTCAGTGTTCACACGGGTCGAGAATCAACGAGATTTGAAAACAAAACCACATTGTAAAACCTCTCATACTCCATGTAGATGAGAGGAATCTCAAACTATAGTACCTTAATAATTTATCAATGTCATAGAGTCCTTGGATACTCTAATAGAAGCCATGGAAGGGTGATGTGTACCTATGTAGCCCGAGAAGTTTCCATATGTCGAATGGGTAGATGAGATTTTTCTTCCACCCAATTGGAGTAATATGACCTTATCTAACATTGATGGTGTGATATACCTTAAAAAACATCTCACACACTTCATATTCTGATGTAGTACAATTATGGCCCCTCAATATCAATAGGAGGAAACCACGCTAATGTGTTTTGTAAAGAATCTGGTAGGTCCAGCCTTCGTTTGGTACAATAACCTTCCATCCTGATCCATTGTAGTGTGGTAATACCTTCATCATCAATTCCTTTACCAATTTAGCTCCACATTGAGGAAATCAAAAATATTTACCGGATAAACTATAAGAATTTTGAAAATGAGAGGGTGTCTAAATTCATAGCCTGATGGAAAGGGTTAAACTATTCACTAAAAATAAATCTATCACATGGGAAATTATTGGATCTTTATGCTTAGAATCTTCATTATGAGTTTCAGACACCTATAATTCTAATGATGTATCCAGGTATGTTCTGCAAGTTCACAGAAAAGGAGAAGTGTTTGGAAGATTCCATTCAGTGAACCCAATCCAAATATCGACTCATTACCTCAACATAATAAGAAAGGATTATAAAGTAAAAAACTAATTTTTTTACCCTCAAACCAAAAACAGTTCCCATACAACCACCTAGGAAATTCTTAAACCACCATGCACCTCCTATTGAGTGGTAATGACCAAAACATCTCCCTCAACTAGAATACAAAAGAGACCAGGGTCAACTATTATTTGAGGAACTGCTGAATAAATCACTCATTTAGAAATGAAAAAGACCCTTGTTATTTATTAGAAGCCATGGACAATAACCTGATTAAGATTCCATATCCTAGGAGTCTTGATGAATTCAACAACACCGATTATCCTAACTACCACCCCTTTCAATGGAGGATGGGTCATAAATTCCATATTTGCATCATTTCTAAATATTTTCTATAAAGAAAGATCAATTATAGACACATGATAATGGATCAATCCCCAGAGAAGGTGTCTTGAATAACTGTCACCTATTTATAAGAAGGAAGTGACTGGATGATATTTTTATCCAGGCATGGATAAATGTTTAGCTACTATATGACTCAAAGATAGTTAAATAAGCTCATTACACCCTAAGAGCACATCTTAATATACATAGAATAGTTCCACTAACTAGGAAGGTTAAATTAGATATATTTTCCAAAGGTGGACATGACCATTAGACACATGAAGTGATAGAAGGGGAAGAGTCATATTTTTCTCCAATAAAAGCTCTTAGCCTTGAAGATTTTCTCCTTGAAACATCCAAATCAAGGGAACCACCCCACCAAACAGATACCTAATCTGAAAAAGAGATCATCTATAGTTCTTTCAACATGATTCATTTAGAATACCCCTTTTATGATGATTATTATGCCTCATAGTAGGATTTACCTACACCAAACCGAGGAACTGGGGGCTGAGGGTGCATTAGATGAGGGTACATAGGACAACGTAGGCATGGTCAGACCAAATATTTTTTTTCATATACCCACATAGTACATATATGAATCTGAGAATCAAGGGAAAGAACTCAAAAAATCCCAATAGATACCTGGAGGTTTCCTATAACCATCCAACAATCAGATGTGCCCAGTCATCTTGTATGACCGCCAAGTGGGGTGCGATTATGTGATTTTCCCAGACAATGGGGAAGTATAGTGCGGCCTATGCCACTAATAGAAGATGATCCCTTGAACTATGAATAAACATTGAGATTGTATATCTCAAATTACTCAGTTATTGATCCATGTAATATAGAGAAACCCCACATCAGGAAGTACCAACATCTAGAACAAAAGTACAACATTCTCTAATAGCTAGTAATGGCCCAACCAAGCTCTCATTCCTAGATGTAACCCATCATTCAAAAGAACTCAAGGATACACTCATTGAATCTCTCTAGATACCATAGAATTTTGAGATATAACTCACTATAGTTGAGGTCTATCAAGTGGAGACCATTAAAATAGAGTTCCATGTCATCATATCATTCACATGTCATGATCTGGAGGAGGTCACCGAGGGACACATCATGCCACTATATGTTTTGTTTAGACACAATAATGTTGAAATTTGAAAGTCCCTAATTGAAAAGGGTTCCAGGATCAAAATTATCCAAATTATAACTCTTCATCATTTGGGGTATATCTAAGGGTATATTTATCCCACAAATATGACCATTAATGCGTATGATAAGCATTCACAAGACTTATTAAGAAGAGAAATCTCGAAGATTAGTTTTGCAACCTTACATCTAATGATAAGTTTGTGGTCATCCAACCAGATACCACATATAATACCCTACATTTAAGGCCTTGTATCCACAACCATGTGGAGGTACCTTTACCATTCCATCAGTGTTTGAAATACCCCATCAATTGAATGGTCGACATAATACATGATGATAGTTCTCCCTTCGAGACTTGTGAGTCCACATATTCTAAAGAAAGATTATACAAAAGGGAAGGAAAAAAATAATGGTGGATGATGATATATAGGTTGTATACCAAAATGGATTGGGGAATCCCATTCAAATCCTTAAATTATGCTCCACCAGGACTATGTTCTCTCCATAAATCTAGTTGATGTAGTAGATTTGATACTAGATTTCCACACAAATTATTTCTCAGTGATAGTGTAAAAGAAAATTAGATCTGGAATATCTATGCAATGAAAGTGTTGGTTGGGGTGATAATGTTTCTTATTATGGCCTCTATCACATCGATAATGAAATAGAAACCCCATATTTACAACCTCATCTGAAAATTCATTCACAAACTCATAGGTGGAAGAAGAAGAGAATGAACTCAATAATGTCCCTCATGTATTTAAGGATGGTGTATCCATCACCATTAATGAACTTAGATAGGTAAATTTGAGAATAAAATAATACCTATTATCTACAATTATTAGTGACTCCATGCCTCTAAAAGGGAAAGAAATGTACATCACATTTCCAAGGAAACACTTAAATGTGTTTTTTTGGAATTATTCAGAATTCTATGTACCATATATCCTTACCCGATGACCATTGAGGCTTCAATAAGGTATCCAAGAGGATGAAACCATATCATGCTACCAATTCAGAGGAGGAAGTTGACAAGTTTCACAAATTAAACTTTTTCTGAGAAGTGAAATACCCAAGATAGAACACCAACATCTTCCTTGTAATGAAAAATAATTGGTAGATTAGGGTCTACATTGATTTCATAGACCATAATCGACACTTCCAGAAGGATGAATTCCTATTTATAATCACACAACTATTGATCAATGAAAATTTTGGATTCAAAGACCTTTCCTTTATGGATAGGTATTCATGGTACAATCAGATAAATATGACCCCTGAAGATGAGTAAGCCCCTACCATCAGATCACTATAAGGTATATTTCTCTATCAAGTCATTATAATTGGATTAAATAATTTTAGAACCTATTATAAAAATTCTATGCATTATATCTTTATGACTTTATTGGGAAAAATAGATAAATGTTATGTTGATGACCTGATGGTCAAATCCAGACAGTGACATGATAACTTCACGGATCTTCAAACAATCCTTGAAAAGATGTGACAACATAGTATGAAGATGAATTTACTTAAATGAGATTTTAGGGTAACATCAGGGACTATCTTGGATTTTTGGTATGCCATCATGGCATACAGTTTGACCTAGAAAAGACTATTGATACTTTAGAAATGTCACCCCTAGGAATCTCAAAGAACTAAGGGTGCTCTAGTGGAACCTTATCGACATTCAGTATTTCATATCCCACTTGACCAACAAATCTCTCCCCTTCACCAAGAAAATGAATAAGAAAATTTCCTATCAATGGGATGGGGACTTCCCTGAAGCATTAGAAAGTCTTAAGAAGTATCTATTGCACCCACTAATCCTAATGACACTGGTGGTGGAAAAACCACTCATATATTATGTATCATCCATGGAATGCTCACTTGGTCCCCTCCTCACATGGGATAATGATTAGGGGGAGAGATAACATTCTCTACTACCTAATTCAAATGATTCTAGGTACTGAGACCCAATACTATGATGTCGAGAAGACCTACCTCATGTTCATCTTTACAGGGAAGTGGATGAGGCATTACTTTCATCACCATGAAGTCCCATTGGTCTCTCATATTAATCTACTCAAGTAAATCTTGGGATATTCTATTCTAAGTGGGAATTTTGCCCAATGTTCAGTCATTCTATAATAACAAGACATTAAATTTTTATCACCGATGCTAGTGAAATAACATGCCTTGGATAATTTCCTTGAGGAGCATCCCACTCCTAAAAGAACACCAATAGACACTGAACATCCAGATGAAAAGATTTTTTGTTCCCATGAAACTCCCTATACTTTAGAGATGTATTGTGATGCCTCCCAGATTCCTATCATAATTGGATGGGAAACCCCAAAACTAAATCTGGTTGGAATAAGGATAGTATTAGTCTCTTAGGTCAAATAAATTTTTTCCTACCCTTTATCACTATCTGAAGGATGCACAAATAATGAGGCCGAATACCAAGCCCTCATTTTTGGCTTGGAATTATCCCTAAAGCTGCAGATAGTCTACCTGAATATAAAAGGGAATTTATGGATAGTGGTAAACAAGACCAATGGTGAATATTGCTTTTAAAAAGGATGAACTGGACCCTATCACTGGCTACATCAGAGGAATGAGAGAATATTTCCTTGTTGATACAACATTGAATCATGTTCCCTAATCACATAATTAAAATTTTGATGCATTGGATAATAGATAAATAGTCATGGATGACCCTGAATAGGAGAAAACAATCTTCTATAACATGCACCGAAGAATAGTCTCATAAATAGCCATCTAAGATATGGAAAAAATCAACCAGGTCAGTACTGAACCAAAGAATGATGAAGCGGTATCAACTCCATGATGGATGGAGCTCATAATTTTTTGTCTCTAAAATGGGACTCTCCTAACAAATCAAGTAAAAAAAAAATACTTGACAATGAGTTGTGAACTTATAAGTCCCCAACCTTAAATGTTACACAATCTTGAGATAAGTCAACAATTCACATAGAGGATCTTTTCAATTTTAGAGTTTTAGAGAATTAGTTCATAACTAATACATAAAAACTTAAATATTATAGGTATACACTTCTACTCACTATCCATTTTTTTTAAAATAAAAACTTTTTAAAAAGAAACATTGTACCATTTCATGTTTTAACAACATAACTTTACCTTACTCCCATCTTTGACTCTATTATTCTTTAAGTCATGTGAAAAACATTTCAAAACATAGTATGAGCATAAAAATATTAGTAAGGAATATAAAATAAGGAATAAAATTGTTAGTCCATGAATATTTAAAACCCATGAAAACATTTTCACAAAATCAAACATTTCACCAATAAAACATAAACTAATTAGCTTACATCATGTAATAATAAGATTCCTAAAAAACTTTAGAGAAATCATAAAACATAAATATAACTTGTGGCATCTATATCATACTTACATTGTATATTTCATAGCTACATAGGGAGTAACCTTCATGGTTACGTTTGGAATACCCATCACAGTATATTCCCTAAATCTATTAGGAGAAACTTTATCATTTACCTCCATCATATTACCCAATGCATTAGAGAGCTATCACAGTCTCATCACTATATTTATCATGGAACCACCTGTATTTGGTTTATAAAGTAACCACCCATAAAATTTTCAATTACCATTACATAATAATAACACATAAAAGATTAACATTATCAACATTTCACTCATCAATAACAAGAAATCAATTCCATATATTTAAATATTCAATCCATTTCCAAAAGCATTTAAAACATTTAATAAATATATTTTTGAATCAAAGTGTCCCATAACACTTTTAAACTTTTAACAAAAATTAACATTTAAAAACTTTAATGTCCATATAAATAAATCCTTAAAACCATTTCTAAAACATGTACATTAATGTGAAAGATTTAGAAGAATAAATCTTTAAAACATTTAAAATGATATTGTAGTTAAAGAGTATTGTAACACTTGAGAAGAACTTTAATAAAAATAATTAAAGAATAACATCAAAATAAACTTTAAAAATCATAAGAATATAGAAACTCATGATATAAAATGTCATAAGGGTTTTATATACACCTTATAGGATATTAAAGGTGCACAATATCGAGATATGACTCAATAAAAGAATATTGAGACGTAGTCTCTTACAAAGATCATATCATTATATTAAGAATAAATCAATGAAATAATTATGTATGAAAAATATAAATACACCCAATATAAGTGAATATTAATTGTAAAACAATCAGAGGTCATTCACACATATTCTTGGAAAAACAAAACCAATGACATAGATATTTAACTCAATTAATGGAGATTGAGATAAGATTTCCCTTACAAATATTATTTTGTTAATAAAATAGCTCGATAATGTGTATTCACAATAAATAAATATAAAGAAATTATTAATAAAATGTGGTATATCAAAAGATATTTCTCACATAATAATAGCACAACATAATCAAGAAGTGTAAGATTAACCCAAATAATGGAAATTGGGATAAGAAGTTCCCTTAAAAAGTTCGTATAAATGACGTAAGAATTTATCAATGGGGTGATTATGTGTATAAATAGTATATCCACAAAAAGGGAAGTGGAAATTTTGAAATAAATAAACAAACAGTGACTCAACACATAATCTTGGAATAATACAATCAATGAAGTATGCGTAAAACCCAATGAGTGGAAATTGAGTTTAGAAATTCCCTTACCTCGAATCTAACTTATCTCGTTCGTTATTTAATTTCATGAATAATAAACTTAGATTAATTTATAATTTATTTATAATTTTTTTAATGTTAATTATTCATTTTATATCACTTATTTCCATGTTATATTAATTATTTAATTATTTGAGTTCGTATTAGACGTTTTGTCGATATTCGGTACTTGAGTAAAAAATTAACTTGTTTTTATGTAAATTGTCCATATAGTCAAAAGTACATCATCTAAATTATGATATTCATGATTTAAATATCATAAATATTCAGTATATATGTATTTATAATAGTCAATAACATTTGGAGATAAGAAATTAAATTTTCCATTCATGGAGATGGTAGGCCGTACGTGCGCATGAACACAACTTTCATTTCATTGTCATATTAAAGGAATGAAAACTAAATGATAAATAAGTATGTTATAATTATATTATAATATATATGTAATATATGTTACATAATTTCATTAATTCCATCATTTATATGTTCCATGTATGGCATAAATGAGTCATATTACTTTGAGGGGGCGGTAGTCTACTCTTCCTCAGATGAAATTATTTTATTTACACATTATGGAAAGAATAAAGGTATGTTGTAAATAAAAATTAAAGAATAATAGGGAAAATATAAATATAATACATATAGTATATAATTAAATTTCCATCATAATTTCCACCATGAGATGTGGTAGGAGAAAATTGAACAATCATTATTTCGTGAGGTAGTAGTTCGCCGTACACAGAAAAAATATGTTCGTATCCATTAGATAGTGGTGTGTGCAAGTGTAGTTTGAATAATTCTCATAAAAAATAATAGTATATTGGGGATACTGATGTTTTTATTTAATAAAATAATAAGTATATCATAGGGTGTGTAGAAGGAAAATAAAGGAAAGGAACTTGAGAGAAGAGGTTACCTCTAAATCAGGTAACTTCTTTTGATTTGAGCCAAAAGGCTTTCTTGAATTGCCTTAGGCCCAAGGTAAGGATTATAAGAGTAAGAGATGGATTCTAAAAATATTATTTGACATATATTTTTCTAACTAAAAGGATTTGGAAGTATGAGATAAATATAATAAGAATTTCCCTTTTATAGAAGAGGTGAGGGGCACTTTAGGAATGTTTTTAAATATTAATTTTTTATAAATTCAATTTCAATTAAAAATGATCCAAAATATATTTAATTCAAAGATAAGATGATTTTGGTTCTAATAACCACAATAAAATAATTTTTAGACAGGTTTTGAATATTTTTGTATCCTTATATTTTTGGTTTAACCCTTATTTTACCCTTTTTAATCTTATTGCGATATCATGTTGTTTACACATTGTGGGTTAATTTAATTACCATATCATGTAAAAAGTCCCAAAAAAATTTCATTTATGACATATTTGAACTTATCTTAACCATTTGGACTAATCTTTTTTATGAATTTAATATAATTTAATAAACTATTTTATATTTTAAGTTATGAATTATGTCAATTTTGGTCACTATTCATGCTTGATTTTTTACAAATTCATAACAAACTGATTCTTAAAAAAAACATTTAATCAATCCTAAAATGTAATATTCATCCAAAAAAATCGTGTATGACATAAATTATCTCAAATAATATTTATTTTAATATTTATAATATCATTTATTTGAGTCCTTTATTAATGAAGCAATCACTACATCGTCATTGTGTCAAAATTAAATTTATTTATTTAATGTCTAAAAATTATAAATAAAATACCATGATGTATAAAATATTTTTTATATTTCTAATTAATATTTATACTCAAAGATATCAGTTATATAACCCTATATTAATTTTTTTTAGTAAAAGATACATGTTTATGTTATATTTCTCTTTCCTTTAAATTAATTCTTATAACATGTCATTATCACACCCAAGTGGATCCATGGGGTCCCAAAATCCACCCAAAGATGATAATGGTCCAAAATATATCATAAAATAGTATTATGACACATGTTATGATATTTTAATATTATTATAATATTATTTTTTACCCTTATTTACCTGATTTACCCTTTAACCATGGTAACTAAAAATAATTACTAAAGTTACTATTCAAAATATCCAAAAATGAATGTTAATTATTTAAAAAATTTTTACCTTATGATTCCAAATATGTAATCCATTTTTTAAAATTCAAAGCACAGAATTTTCATAAATTAATTTAAAATTAATTCCCGTTGTCAAAACCAAAAAGAGGGTTTTTAAGAAGTAAAAACTATTAAAAGATTGACATGTGTTTATGTTCAATTTAAAAGTGAAATTACTTACAATGAACAAAATTAGATTAAATTATAAAAAAATAATCCAATTACACTTTAAAAATAATTAAAATTAAAATATATCTATATAAATAAATTAGATGAAAATGCAATTTTGAATTAAAATGTGACATTTTTCCCTATTTAAAAAAATATGAATTTTATCAGAAAAATAACAAAATTTCATCTAAAGTAAATTTTTATCTCCAAATTCTAAAAAATAAGTTTATTTTGTCAAATAGAACATATAAAAGTGATAAAAACTAGATTTAAAAAGGGTTCACCATCAAAAGGTGGTAAAACTGCATTTTTAGAAAAATACTTCTTTTATCCAAAAAATTAAATTTGTTTTATATCATATCTAGAAAACATATAAGATTAATTTAAAATATTAAATTGAATATATAACATATATTTTTCATTAAATAAAAATCTATAAAGATTGATATGATTTTATAAACACAACTATTCTCTTTTAAATAGGTTTTCATAAAAACACATCCTTTATATTCAATTGGTTTTTTATTTCCATTTATAATAAATTTGGTGACCAATGAATCCTTATTTAAACATGTGTAAACCATATTTCGAAATTTTGTTGATACTATTATTTAACACCATTCCAACAACTAGAGGTTAATTACCATTTAAAGTAATAAAAATATTATTGTATTATTTTTTGGTATAACTCAATGTTGTGTGCAACGTAAGATTTAAGAGAAACCCATTATTGTGTGTTTAGTACACTCTCATAAAAAGCATCTCCTTTAATGTAAAATTAATATATTATTCATAAATATTAATATATGAAATAATATTATTCTATAAATACCTGGGTGATTACATCATTCCCCCCTTTTGGAAATTTCATCCTCACAATTTTAAAATTGGGCCTGGAAACTTCATTGAAAATACCACATCAGAAAAAGAGTCAATACAACTATCACTTTAAAAGAAATAAAGAGAAGTATAAAGGTCACCTAAGATAACACATACTTGGATTCCATGTAGGAAAACATGGTTATAGAAGAAAAACTAACCATCAAGTTCTGATGGAGAGTGATAGAAAACTCGATCAGGAGAAAGTTAACAACCAAAAAACCATAAACTTGTGATGGGTTAAATGGTCATTGATTTCATAGTATGAAAAGTAAATGAAAAACATTTTTATTTTAAGATTCCTTTTATAAAGTTGAAGAATTATTTTACTACTTTGAATAATAACATAAGGAAATATACTTACATGACAAGTAGAGTTTCATCCTTTAATAAATTTCTACCACAAAATCATCTTTTCTCTAGAGAATCACATAATCCCAAAAAGATGAACTATATATTTCCCCTATCTTTAGATATTAACCAAAACCAAAATGGTTAGTACAATATCATATAATCCCTCAAAAATAAAAATCCTTTATAAGGAGAAGATCTATTTTTAATCACCAAAATTCACTAGTAATACCAAAGTTCTATATAGAACATTTAACAAACAATAGTCCTTAAAATTCCTCAAAATAATCCAAATAATATTAAAACCCAAAACTCAAGAGGATTTGATCACATAGTTTTCCAAGATAAATTTTAACATTATATCCAACTAAAATCAACCACTCTTAATGTCTCATACCAAAAGTAATTAACCTAATCCCATTTTCCCAATGATAGGTTAATCATCTCCTTAAATACTCTAATTCCCCAAAAGACCATAGTTAAAATCATAGATTATTCCAAAAATATAATTCAACAATAACTCCTTAATTAAATCCTATAGTATTCCATTTACCTTAATCATATAAATTTACCAAAATAGAGAACGTATTCCAAAATAACATTTATCACTTTTCTATACTAAGGATATCCATTTGATAAAACATAAGTTCCCAAAATATACTTATTATTAATACATAAAATCATTTAACAACAAAGAGTAAGTCATAATAACCATGGAATTCAAGTAAGTCAATGGTAGGTGATAAATCCCATTCGCACTATGGTTGTGGGTTTGATTCCCGCAGCTTTGTCCAACGCGACGGGTTGTCACATGGTCTGCGTGTTGTCCTTTTTAAAAAACAGTATAATTATAATAAAATTAAAAAAATGATATTAAATCATCAAAAATAACCATAACATGTTTTAACCTCAAAGGTTATTTTATACCTCACATTTTCATCCCAAAAACTAATAACCCATAATTTCCTCAAAGTTGAATGTCTCCAAAAATACAGTTAGTCACCTTGAAATAACATAAGCCTTAAAAGGGGTTTCTAATTCAATTAAATTATAATATACCTTAAAATTATAAACCCATGATCATATCCCCAACCCTTAAGAAAGCATCATAATCTTTAAAGTTTTCAAAACCTTTCCATTGATACCAACTATAAGTCCTTAGCCTTAAACGTTACATAATCTTGAGATAAGTCAATAATTCACATTGAGGATCTTTTCAAGTTTAGATTTTTATATAATTAGGTCATAACTCATACATAACAACTTAAATATTAAAAGTAGACACTTCTGTTGAGTCAATAAGGTTTTCCTTATGACTTTTCCATTCTATCTTGTTTTGAAAATCACAAACACCTTATACTTAAGAAAATATAAATTTTACCTCCATAAGGAAAATTTACTTCTTTAAGGAAATTTACCCTAATATAGATTTTCTTATACATTGCAATATTTTTCTTAAGTACAAAAACCAGATTCATACCCAAAATCCCAGAAGTCATATAATGTAAATATTTGGATTATTCTGTTTATAGGATCCAAACTCTTATGAAGTTCTACTCTGAACTTTCATGAGTTTGACTCCGAACTCTATTGAAGTTCGACTCCGAACTTTCATGAGTTTGACTCCAAACTCTGTTGATGTTCGACTCCGAACTTTCATGAGTTCGACTCCAAACTTTCATGAGTTCGACTTCGAACTCTTATGAAGTTCGACTCCGAACTTTCATGAGTTCGACTCTGAACTTTCATGAGTTAAACTCCGAACTTTCATGAGTTCGACTACGAACTCTTAAGAAGTTCGACTCCGAACTTTTAGTAGTTTGACTTCGAACTCTGCAAGTTCAGATTCCGATCTTTGGTGAAACCAGACTCCAAATTCCTATAAAACAGAATCTGAACATTTCTTAACATAGACTACGAATTTCATTTTTGTTAGAATCTGAAATTTTAATTTTCTTACACTCCGAAAATTTGTATGGCTTTTACTTACATATGCTCCACTTCAAAACGATGTCATGCATACAGTTATACATGATTTATTATTAAACGATGTCGTCCATTCTGTTTCTAATTTACCGTTGGTTGAGTTACACGTGTACAGGTCCCTCCGAATTTTATGGAAAATATGACCGTTAGAGGAGGAAGCTGACCATTGGAAAATTTCCTATAAATAAGAGCTCATTTGAAAGAGCTCAATAAAAAGTTGATCGATCTAGCGACCACACGCTGTTAAGGTGATTTCTAGAGAGAGAAGCTTTTCATGCTTTGTGCATACTGAACCGCTCGTTCAGATTGCTTAGTGCGACTTCGAATGTTGGTGATTACATTCGAGGGCTTCCGGGGATAGGAAGACAGAGGTTCTGACTACCTTGAAGTTCGAAGGCTTCTTTGCTGAGGAAGATAGAGGTTCCAACTACCTTGAAGTTGAGGGCTTGCGAGAATTGCAAGACAGAGATTACGATCTTCGTATCGAGGGCTTACCCTGGTGTGGGTAATACAGACTTGCTTGAAAGTATAAATCAAGGGACCTTTATCCAAGGTTGTTGGATACCCTTCTCTTTGGGTTAAAAGACTTATATCTTGTTACTTGTAGTTTTATTACTTGTTTTTCTGCTGCACTTTTGTATTGTAAGGAAAGTATAATCTTCTTATATTTCCTTACACTTGTACTCTGATTCATTTAGATTCTATATGATTTAAGGTAGAATATCATATTGTAATCTTTAGTTAAGTTTCAATTTTCAGATCCATATTTCCGGAACCATTTTTCGGAATCACTTCCCTGATTTAAGAAAGTGCATAGAACTTGAAGTTTATAACTTCACACCTTTTTCCAATTCTCTAATTGGTGTTAGAGGTGTTGTGAATTTACTTAGTTTAACTTTTTTAAACTTAGATATTTCCTTGACTAAGGAAATTTTTAAAGTATACAATTCACCCCCCTCTTGTATATTGAGCATCTACATCACTATTTCGATCCTACAACTTCTACTCACTATCCATTTTTTTCATAAAATAAAAACTCTTTAAAATAAAACATGGTATCATTTCATGTTTTAACAATATAAATTTCCCTTGATCTCATCCTTGACTCTATTCTTCTTTAATTCATGTGAAAAAAATTCAAAAATTGGGATGAGCATAAAAATATCATTAAGGAATATAAAATAAGGAATAAAACTATTAGTCCATGAATATTTAAAACCCATGAAAATATTTTCACAAAATCATACATTTCACCAATAAAGCATAAACTAATTATCCTACATCATGTAATCATAAGATTCCTACAAAACTTCACAGAAATCATAAAACATAAAGGTAACTTGTGGCATCCATATCATACTTACATTATAGCTTTCACAACTACATAGGGAGTAACCTTTATGGTTATGTTTGGAATACCCATCACAGTATATTCCCTAAATCTATTAGAAGAAACTTTATCGTTTACCTCTGTCACGTTACCCAATGCATTGGAGAACTATCATGGGCTCACCCACCCTAGGTTTATCATGGAACCACCCGCATTTGGTTTATAATGTAACCACCTGTAAAATATACAAGTAATATTACATAATAATAACACATAAAAGATTGAAATTATCAACATTTCACTCATCAATCACAAGAAATCAATTCAAGATATTGAAATATTAAATCCATTTCCAAAACCATTTAAAACATTTAATAAATATATTTTTAAATCAAAGTTCCCCATACCACTTTGAAAATTTTAACAGAAATTAAAATTTAAAAACTTTAATGTCTATATAAATAAATCCTTAAAAACAAATTCTAGAACATGGAAATTAATGAGAAAGATTTAGAAGAATAAATCTTTAAAACATTTAAAATGATATTTTAGTTAAAGAGTATCGTAACACTTGAGAAGCACTTGAATAAAAACAATTAAAGAATAACATCAAATGAAACTTTAAATATCATGAAAATATATAAATTCATGATATAAAATGACATAAGGGTTTTATATACACTTTATAGGATATTAAAGGTGCAAAATATTGAGATATTCCTCAATAAAAGGATATTGAGACGTAGTCCTTTACAAAGATCGTATCAATAGATTAAGGATAAATAAATGACATAATTATGTATGAAAAATATAAATACACCCAATATAAGTGGATATTAAGTGTAAAAAAATTAGAGGTCATTCACACATATTCTTGGAAAAACAAAACCAATGACATATATATTTAACTTAATGAATGGAGATTGAGATAAGATTTCCCTTACATTGATCATTTTGTTAATAAAATAGACCGATTATGTGTATTTACAAAAAATACACATAAAGAAATTATAAATACAAGATGGGATATCAAAAGTTATTTCTCACATAATCATAGCACGACATAATCAAGAAGTGGAAGATTGACCCAAAGAATGGAAATTGGGTTAAGAAGTTCCTTTACAATGTTCATATAAATGACGTAAGAATTTATCAATGGGGTGATTATGTATAGAAATAGTATATTCAAAAAAAGGGAAGTGGAAATTTCAACATAAATAAATAAACAGTGATTCAACACATAATATTGGCATAATATAATCAATGAACTATGCGTAAAACCCAATGAGTGGAAATCGAGTTTAGAAATTCCCTTACCTTGAATCCGACTTGTCCTGTTCATTCTTTAATTTCCTGAATAATAAACTTAGGTTAATATATAATTTATTTAGAAATTTTTTAATGTTTATTATTCATTTTATATCACTTATTACCATGTTATAGCAATTAGTTAATTATTTGAGTACATATCAGACGTTTTGTCGATATTCAGTACTTAATTCGAAAATGAACTTGTTTTGATGTAAATTGTCCACGTATTCAAAAGTCCATCATTTATAAAATGATATTCATGATTTAAATATCATATATATATAGTATATATGTATTTATAATAGTTTATAACATTTGGATATTTGAAATAAAATGTACCCTTAAATAGTGGAAATACTGGATTTAACGTTGAAGTAATGACATCAGTTTTTTCTAAATTGACACCAATAATATGTGGGAGAAATTTTTGGTGTCATTTTTACTAAAAAATGATGCCAAAAATTTTTAAGCGTGGTTTTTGGAATCAGTTTTTAGTAGAAATGATCCCAAAAACCTCGAAATGTATGATATATGGTGTTGATTTTTCAAAAAACTGATACTGAAAATAAATAGAAAGAATTTTTGGCGTCGGTTTTTAAAAAAAACGACGCCATTATTCTCAATGTAGGGATATTTTGGAATCATTTTTTATAAAAAATGATGCCATATATTAAAAAAACATATTTATAGCACCGTTTTTTAGAAAACTGACACCGCATATTAAAAAAATATATTTTCGAACTCTTCGGCGTCGGTTTTTTGTAAAAACCAATGTTGGGAGTCTTTTAAAATTAGTCAGGATCTAGAAACCCTCATGTTTTTGGATCTTTAAAAGCTAAACCATTACGTCTCCTCTTGATTAGAGATGACTACGAAGGAGTTTTTTGATATCTAACCACCATTCTTGTCGATTTTCTTATATTTTCATGATCTATGGTCTAATTTCTTGATTATCTCCTCGTTTTTTGTCATCTATGGGTTATGATTTCTTCTGAAGCTTATTTTTAACTGCATTCAACTATGGTTAGATTTTATTTTGTTTTTCATCTTTATTTTTCGTTTTTACAATCATTTTTTACATAGATCTTTCAGCATTTAATCTTCCAAAGCATGCTACGGAGAAAAGTTTGGATTTGGATCTATTTTCGTGTTAAACTCCGAATTTTGTAAGTTTTTTAATTTTGAAGATAAATTAGTTATCATTTGATTATGTTTTTGATTTTCTTCAATTATTACTTTATATTTTATTATAAATTTGTTGAAAATGGTTAATAGTATCCCTAAAATTGATCATACCATATATATTTACTTTATTTTTGTTTAATTTATTTTAGTCTACGATTGTTCAATTTGGTTAAAATCTAGTTGAGTCTATTTAGTCCAAGTTAGTTTGATTTGGTTTAATTCAATTCATATTTATTTTTTTAGATTCCATACACTCATTAAATTTATATTTCATGTACCTCATGCATGTAAAATCAAATGCATGGACTTTTTATTTTTATGCAATATTTCATGTGTATAAATGAAAATAATATTTTTTTCATTGTATTGAATTCATGCATGTATATCACATATTGTCTCTTCACTGTTATTTTTTGTATTTTAACACTGCAAAATTATTAATAGTGTACTCACTCAATTGGATGAATTCACATTGTTCCGCTTCCTTCAATACACAAGATGCTCACTTCCCACAATACTATCTCTCTATTGTTGTATGATGCATGCGAACACATAACAATTTCTCAACATCACATACAATTTTGGAAGCACACACTCACTATCCATGCTTCTCTCATGAAAACCCAATCACACATAATGTCTTTTGTTCAATTCTCACTCACGTGAAATATTCACATAATCTTTATGAATGCATATTATATACATCTTTCTTTTCTACATATTTAACACTGAATTTCACATGGTTTTACTTGCATGAGCTTTTGAATATAATATTGAATGATTATTCATTTATGTATTCATAAAATTATCCACTTATTGCTTCATACAGACCCTTACATGCATTATTCTATCATGCAAGACACAATGTCACTGTGTGTTATTCCTTTATGTGATAGAATCTCACACTACCTCTTGGAATCACAGTATGTGCATGTAATTAAAACAATCTATCTGTACAAGCACATAGTCACCATTATTTACACAATAATATACCAACTTCTAAAACCATTGCACAAATATTTTGTTCTCTATTTTTAATGCTCATCGCAATACACAATGAAAATTTTCACTGATTTTAGTTTCTAAAAAAATCATCGCATAAACCAGTGAGTATTCATAAGAATATTCAATTTCTGAATTGATTCACATAACTTGGTTTATCATGAATCTAAACTAGTGTGATAAAAACATATATTTTTCTCATGACAGTTTCTAATCCTTTGTGCCAATAAAATTTTACAGAACTCTGCCTTTCGTGATCTAGAGAAGATTATAAAGACTCAACATTACAAAAAATTCAAATCTCTCAACCTCACAGTACCAAAAAAATGAACATGCTCTCAGATTTACCAATTTAGTTACGTATTTAATTTCATCTATCATAATTTTGAGAGTATTATGATTGATTTCACTTATAATATGAACATTTACTCCAATTATTATTTCATATTACAAATAATAAGTAATTTTTTTTCCGTTAAATTAATGAAATTTTCAATACTTTTGACACATGAAACATTGAAATAATGAAACAAATATGTAAAATGAACTAATAAATTTTAGAAGGCTGGTATTATAATTAAATTATAATATCAATATAACACATGTATTTAATATTAAAATAAAAAGTTTACTATTTGTAAATGTGTTTCATATATGATGTTTTCTATCTGATTATCAATAGTTTTTATTAAATGTGTTTTTGTTTACAATTTATATATATATATATTTAAATGTTTATAAGTTTTAATATATTCACCAATTATATTGTGATATCAGGTATTTAATGGATCATAATTGGATATATTTATGAAGAACCATTAGTGAATTTGAAAAAGAGTTGATGAATTCTTGGAATTTGCTAAACGAAATCTTCAAAACATTTATTTGATTTTTTGTCCTTATGTAAAGTGTTTGAATATGAGAAAGTTAAACTCTATATAAATCAAGGATCATATCATTTGTTATGTTTTTAGCATTAATTATACACGTTGGATCTAGAATGGCGAAAGAATAGAAAATTCAACATCCAATATTGATGAAAATATTCATAACAAGGTAGAGGATCGTATTGAATAATTAATTCATGATTTAGGTGTTGAAACCATAAAAAAATAGCAATTATTGAACAATTGTATAAAGATTATGAGAAACCATTATTCCCAGGTTGTAGTAAATATACAGTATTATCAACAATTTTGAGATTAGTTAACCTATAAGAAAAAAATGGGTGGGGTGATAAAAGTTTTTCCAGTTTACTTGAGATTTTAATATAGATACTTCCAGAAGGAAACATGCTTCTAGATTCCAATTATGAGGTGAAAAAAATATTATGCCTAATGAGATTGAGGTATAAAAAGATACATTATTTCCCCAATGATTGTGTATAGTATAGGAAAGAATATGAATATTTATCAAGTTGTCCTACATGTGGGAAATCACGCTATAAGATAGATGGGAAATTCAACTCAGATTCATTCTCAGGTACTTTCATCTAAAGTTATAAAAAATAAGTTTTGTAATTTCTAATGATATCATCCAATATTTTTTTCATACAATTTTGATAATTCAACTATTATTCATTCATAGGTACCATAATCAAAACTCTTGATAAATAAATTTGGTACCTTTCAATAATTCCTCGTTTAAAACGTCTATTTGAAAATTCAATTGACACAAAAAGGATAAGATGAAATTCAAATGAGCGCATATTTGATGGTAACTTACATCACCCTACTGATTCACCAAAATAGTAGAGTTTTGATAAAAAATTTCATGATTTTGGAAGTGAAGTTAGAAATTTCAAAATGGAATTGTGTACTGATGGAATGAATCCATATCAGAGCCTTAGTAGCCGACATAGTTCATGGAATATTTTTCTAGTAGTTTACAACTTGTCCCCACATCTATGTATGAAGAAAAAATATGTTATGATGAGCCTGATAATTTCTAGACCAAAACAACTGGGAAATGATATTAGATTGTATCTTTCACCATTGATTGATGATTTGAAATTGCTATGGGAGGAAGGTGTTAAAGTTTTTGATGCATAAAAGAAAGAGTATTTTATTTTTCATGATATGATAATGTTCGCTATAATCAAATTTCCTACATATGGAAACTTATCTAGATATAATGTTAAGGGACATAAAACATGTATAATTTGTGAAGAACAAACTTCATATTATCAATTGCAGAATAGAAGAAAAATAGTGTACATGGGACATCAAAGATTTTGGAGAATTGATCATCTATATCATTTATTGAAAAAAGAATTTAATGGTTTAAAAGAATACAACCTCCAACCTTAGCCATTTTTAGCTGAAGAATATTATGACAGGGTGAAAAATATTGATTCAAAATTTGGAAAGAAAATAATTTATAGTCTTCAAAGAAATATCTGGAAGAAGTAGTCTATTTTTTGAAACTAAATTGTTGAATATTTTTAGAGATAAAACATAACATCGATGTTATGCATGTTGAAAAAAACATAGGTGATAGTTTGATTGGAGCTTTGTTAGACATAAAAGGAAATAAAAAATATGGATTTCATTCTAGATTGGACTTGATATTAATGATAACATGTTTGGATTTAGCTCCCATTGTGAAAGGAAACAGAACATATTTACCTCCAGCTTGTCACACATTATGTAAGATTGAAAAGATAAATTTTTGTGAGTGTCATCACGGTATTAAAGTACCCAGTGGTTTTTCTTCAAATGTGAATAATTTGGTGTCATTGAAGGATTGTGAATTAATAGGTATGAAATCTCATGATTTCCATGTATGGATGCAACAACTTATACCAGTAGCAGTGCATGGTATATTACCAACAGCTATCAGAAATACTATCATCAGGTTATATAATTTTTTCAAATCCATTTGTAGCAAAGTCGTTGATCCAAATTTGTTAGATGTGTTGGATAATGAAGAAACTATCATTCTTTGTCAACTAGAAATGTATTTACCACCTACATTTTTTGGTATAATGGTTCATCTGCTAATTCATTTGGTGCATGAGAGAAGAATATATGGGGCTGTTTATTTATGATGGATGTATCCTTTTGAAAGATATATAATTTTTTTGAAGGGATATATTAAAAATACTTATCAAACAGAGACCGCTATTGTTCAAAAATATATATTGGAAGAGGTGATTGAGTTCTGTACAGATTATTTGTATGAGGTAGTGCATATTGGTCTCCCTATATCTCAACACATGGTAGTTGATAGTGAAGGTAGAGGGGTTCGAGGCTTAAAGGTAATGTTCAATCCATGTGATGAAGTGATGCAGGCACATTTATATATTTTGAATAACACAGATGAGGTTTAATCATATATATCCTCACATATTACTAAATTAAAGTTACGATATCAGAAAAGAAATGAAAAGTGGTTGATGATTAAGCATAAGCAGACATTTGTTTCATGGTTTAAAGAGAAAGTCACCATAGATATATCTGCATCAGAAACATTGAATAGGTTAATAGGGGGACCATATATTAATGTGATCACATGGTTTGGTTTTTATATTAATGGTTACACATTTTACACAAAAAAATATGGATGACAAGAGTACCGTTTAGAATGGTGGTGTGATGGGTTTCATTGAAGTAGTTCATTTTTTGAGTGCTAAAGATAAAAACCCAATTTTTGCATCAATGCCATATTTTGGAGTTCTTGATGAAATATGGGAAATTTATTATATTAAATTTCGAGTCACCATTTTTTTGTGTAATTGGGTTGATAGTAAGAGTGGTGTGAAACATGATGAATATGGGTTTAAAATGGTTGATTTGAAAAGATTTAATTACAATGAGGAACCATTTATCACGACGACACATGAAAAACAAGTATTTTATGTCATTAATCCATCAAATTATTAGTAGGTCCATCATTTTGCAAGAAAAAAGATACAATTTGGGTGATGAGGATGATGGTGATGATGTTATTGATTTACATGAGCCTTATTCATCTATTACACAATTTTTGGATGATTATAAAAAGTATAATACAAATATAGTGCATGAAATATGTAATGATCATGATGAAGAAATGTGGGAAAACACTAAATTAGTCTCCTAATTGTTTTGGTAAATATTTATATGTTGTTTTGTTTTTTTGAAACTTACAAATTCATGCCTCTTTATTACTTATTTTTTTCTTTCTTGTTTCAAAATATTCAGTTTTCTAATGATATGAAGGTACACAAAATTTGATTACACTTTCTAGTAGCAATGTCAGATACAGACAGAGAGGATCAGTTACTGAGGTATATCTATTTTTTCATATTATTAAATATTTAGTAATATACTTATTTGATGAAAGAAAACTGTAAATTTACAAATTTTTTTGCAGGACTACTGATGCATCCTCGACAGAAGAGACTTCTACTATTACTACTAAAAAATGAAGTTCTCAAGTTGTTAAATGTTGTATTACACGTTTACCAAAACTATCACTTGCTCGTGATGATGACAGATTACACATTTGTTTTGATGATAATAATAATGTAACTGGACCAAATGCAGTTTAGTTTATTAGTTATATATCTATGTAGATTCGTTGCAGGATTAATATTTTATATCCTGATTAGAAGTCAGTGGACAGGATGATGAAACAACAACTTTGGGAGGCCATGACAGTAAAATATCTTAATTGATTTCTTTTGTATCATTTTTTTGAATATTAATTATTTTAAATGACATATTGAATTTATTCAATTACAGATGACATTCAATTTTGAGGAAACCAAAGAAATTAAGAAAATAAATCTATCTTTAGTGGCAGTTCGATGGAGATATTTTAAAACAAAACTGACAAAAAATTATGTTTTTGGAAAGAGAATGTTTGAAAACCCATTCCTTAAGTATCATTTTATAGATGAAGATACATGGAAGCGATTTATTGACAATCGTCATGAAGAAAAAATTCAGGTATGATAATTATTTTATATTCTAATTTTTTTTATATATTTTTATAATTACTTAGTATTTTATTTTTATATAATAGGCCTCTAGGAGATCTCATCAAGAGATTTAATTGAGAAATGTATACCCTCATAATTTTTCACATGGAGGGTATCCCTATTTAGAGCAGAAAATGATTGAATTTTTTTTGAAGCATTAAGAGCTCGATCTAGTAGTGGTTCAGAAGAGGTTCAACATGGTCCTCCATATCCTCCCACTCGCCATGAAAAAGTGGAAATGAGAAAGAAGAAAGAAAAATGAACAATATCTTATAGTGGAATCTAAGCAAGTAGCTGATAAAATTGTAAGTAAATATTATTTATTTGTCATCATTTTTTATATTTTATAAATTTTAAACACTAACATAACCTTTTCATTTTCATTTTAGGATGAAATTCAGGAGCAAGAGACATAAGGATATTTTATCCATGAGGGTAGGATGGATATCCTAGACACTGTTTTGGGAAATTTGGAACACCCGAGACATGTTAGATGATATCAAGAAAGTGTTAGTATTCAGAATATTTTTGGTCAGAGTAAGAAATCAAGAGACCCAGAAATAGAATCATTAAAAGTTGAAATGAAAAATATGAAACAATCTATGGGTGATCAAATTCAAGCAGTAGTGTAGAAGGTATTGTTAGAACACTTTGAAAGAGAGTCACAGTATGCGCAGCCTTCACATATATATTATTTATTCGTCATTAATTTTTCTATTTTATAAATTATAAACACTAATATAACTTTTTCATTTTTCAACGTTCCCAACCTTCTCACCTAGACTACCCTACCCCATCTGCCTACCCTACCCCGTATAAGCATCCTTCCCAGGTATATATTTTATTTTTCATCAATTTTTCTATTTTATAAATTCTAAACACTAATATAAATTTTTTATTTTTTAGACTTCCCAGCTTGCTCACCCAGATTACCCTGCCCCATCTGCCTACCCTACCCCATATGAGGAGCCTTCCCAGGTATATTATTTATTTGTCATCAATTTTTCTATTTTATGAATTATAAACACTAATATAACTTTTTCATTTTTCATCCTTCCCAGCCTGCTCACCCGGACTACCCTGCCCCATTTTCCTACTTTGATCCTCCACCTCCTCACTCAGACCAATCAGTATATTATTTATCTTTCATCAATTTTTATTTTTTATAAATTATAAACACCAATATAATTTTTTTTTATTTTTCAACCTTCCCAGCCTTCTCACCAGGACTACCCTTCCCTATCTGCTTACTTTGATCCTCCACCACCTCGGTCAAACCAAAACGTATACTGTGAGTTGTTTGCTGGAGATCCTCATATACATATTATTGCGTTAAGAAACATGCATTTTTTTGGGATATTATATACATCACTATCCTATATAGATGGGTCAGGTTAGAGTATCAATACTATATATTATAGATCCTAATGCTCTAATACCATTTCCCATTGAGGAGATCACCAGAGTTAGGGATTGTATGGGTCATTTTTTACTTTGGAAAATTGGTTTTCTTTGTTATATTTCACATGAGGTATGTGTTTTTTTAAATATTAATTACAAATGATTCAAAATTAATTATATTGTTTTCTAAAATTTAACTTATATAAGATTATCTCAAATCAAAAGAAGCTGCACAAATGAAACAAAATGTTTAGGAACAATCGACTGTAGATACTTCAAATATTTTTTATGGGATATAAATATTATATCAGGATTCTTCTTCATTGAATTATATCTATGAGTTTATAATGATGGTTGATATATGAAGAAGATAATATCCATTGAGATTACTCAAATATTATATAATGTATCTAGTTAATTTTGAAGATCTCGATCTGAATGTGGTGCAATAGTTTTCCATGTAAGTAGACTGACATTTGAATTTGTATTTATTTAATAAAATAATGTTTTAAATTGACTAACTATATTTTCTTTTTAAATTAGGTATCTACACACACTTCTTCTACAAAATGAAAGTATAGACTTTTACGATTTTATAGATCTATAATTCATTTCCATGGAATTGAAACTTATGAAGAATCCTGATAGAGTTGCATATATATGTGAGAGATTATCACATACAAAGATTGAGTGTTGGTTTCTTACATTTATAGACAAGTAAGAACAAAAACATAATAATGAACTAATGATCATTATAATTTCATTAATTGTGAACTTTTTTTATTTTAGTGGGCTTTGGATATTAGGCGTATTGTGCCCTAGTGAATGCACATTATATTGGTTTTTCTCTTTATCAGGGAATGTTTATAAAATATTTTCCACCTTATTAGAAAGGTAAGTTTTTTTTTGTTTTTTATAAGCTCATTATTTTTAATTATCATTGTTTAGACATATATTATTAATTCATAAATATAAAAATTCTATTCATGGAAAAAATTGAACAAGAAATACAAGTCGATAAAGACACTAAATAAAATCAAATATGTAGAAGTAAAGGTAATTAGTTTTTATATTAGATTTTATTCTGATTTTTTGTTATATATTGATTTTTATTATCATTTTAATGTTTTATAACTGTAGTGTCATCATCAAAAAGTACATGTTGAATATGGTTATTATATTCTACAATTCATGTACAAGATTATCACAACTGGGGAAAATACTAAATTTTATAAGGTTAGTTGTATTAATTTTTTATATTTTCTGCCATATTATTCGATTTTTTATCTCATATCATTAAATTTTATTGTAGGCATTCAATGATTCCCAGTATTATTCTCAATCTGATCTTACCTATATTCAATCTATTTTTGTGAACTATTTGTTAAGTTTGATTAGGATTTGAGGTATTTATATTCTAATATTTATGAGTAATATTACATATTGATTCAAAACAATAACTCTTTTGATATAATAGGTGTTTGAACGTACTGATAATAAAATGAATTCTTCAAAAATAACCAACAATGAGCATGTTGTAAATTTTAGGTATGTGTATTTTAATTCCACTTTATAATTAAAATGTGTAGATAGTTTTTTGATTAACTAGATAAAATCCTGTAAGTTATATATTTTTAGTCAATGATAAATATTGTTTGATTTTTGTATAATGTGTTTTATTATAGGGGTTTTGATTATTTTGGAAGTGTAATATTTTCTATTTTCTATTTTTTTAACTTTTGGTGTCGATTTTTTAAAAACCAACGCCGAAACTTTTTTAAAAAATATTCAGTTTTTGGTGTCAGTTTTGGGAAAACCAATGCTGGAAACACACTCTTCCCAGCTTTTGGCATTGTTTTTTTATAAAAACAGACACTAAAAGCTGGGTTTTTGTGTCGGTTTATTAAAAAAATCATGCCAAAAGCTGGGCATAGGGTGTTTTTTGGTGTCAGTTTTCCCAAAACCAACGCCAAAACCCTTAAAAAAAATCATTTTCGACGTCGGTTTTTGAAAAACCAACACAAAAAATGAGATTTTTTACATTGAATTTATAAATTTCAGTTTAAAACTGACATCAAAAATAAAAAAAACCGATGTTAAATCCTGTTTTTCACTACTGATTCATGGAGACGGTAGTCTATACGTATACATGAACGCTACTTTCATTTCTTTTTCATATTAAAGGAATGAAAAATAAATGATACATAGGTAGGTTATAATTCTAGTATAATATATATGTTACATAATTCCATTAAATCCATCCATTATATGTTCCATGTATGGCATGAACGAGTCATATCACTTTCAGGGGGCGGTAGTCTGCTCTTCCTCAAATGAAATTATCGTATTTACACATTATGGAAAGCATAAAGATATGTTGTAAATAAAAATTACAGAATAATAGGGACAATATAAATATAATATATATCATATATAATGATAGTTCCATCACAATGGCCACCATGAGAGTTGGTAGGAGAAAATTGAACAATCATCGTTTCGTGAGGCAGTTGTTCGTCATACACAGGAAACAAAGAAATATAAAAGAGAGGCTTTGATGGCATCCTCCTCATATGAATAACATAAAGAGAGGTTACTCCTATCATGGAAAAATTCCATGTGGGGTCTTGTGATGTAAATCAATCTGGGACCAAGCTCTCCCACAAAATTTGAAGGTTGGGTTACTACTAGAAAACAATGATACATGACTAAGTGTAATTCACCAGGAAATGTCATGAATGCTATATCCCTAAAATATTCATCCATAAACCCCCAGAATTTCTACATACAACTAAATATTCTAGGCTATTTTCCATAGGGGGAATGGATGTTTTGGGGTCATATCCCCTAGCCACATCAAAGTAGTTTAAGTATATACTTATTTTTACTGACTTCTTCTCCAAATGGGATGAGGAAATACCCCTCAAAGATATTAGGAAATAAAACATCATAACATTTGAAATGTTTCATATCATCACTAGGTTTAGAGTCCCTAAAATGATACTGATGAAAAATATAACCAAAATATGATCTACAGAGTGGAATAAACTGTAGTAGGAGTAAAAAATTGAGTTCAATCACTCATCTCACTATCATGTAGTGGAAAATGGAAAGATGGAGGCATTGAATAAGAATCTGTAAAAAATACTCCAAAAGATGGTGAATAAGGAAAATACGCCCTGGCCGGACAACCTACTACATGATTTAAGGGCCTACCATAGAACAACACATACTTCTATATAAGAAATGAAATATTCATTGGTTTACTGTACCAAGGCAGTGTTACCCATAAATTTCTAGATTCCTTCACTCAGAGTAGCCATTTTTGGAAAAATCTGAAATGATGAGCTATTGAAAATGCAGTAGGATAAATTCAATTGACTCAATGAGATTTTTTTTGAACATTTCACAAAAATGAAGTCCATCAGAATCGAATTTCACAGGCCTTCAATAAAATAGTCTACCTCTATTCATTCCTCAAAGTAAAAATGGTTTTGGATCTAAAAATTCTAATGATACCAAGAAATAATATTATAAAGATGAAACCTAAATGGGAAGGGACTTATATCATACATAAGTTCTATCACAATGGAGTTTACTCACTATCCATAATGGACAATGAGTGTGTCACACCACCCACCAAGGCATGTTTTCTCAAGATATATTTTTCATAGCTCTCATCAGGTGTCATTATTCCTAGATATATGAAGTTAAATAACACAAATTCATCTTGGTTTCATGATGATAAACTCCATATAGAAGTCCTGGAAGAAATAATTTAAACTATATTATTTCTTATGTCCTAACAACATGACGTTAAACTATATGAAGCTCATCCTTCCAGTAAGATGATAAACTGAACAACATCATTTTTTACTTACCACATGATGATAAAATAACGGCTGATGTCCTCACCACATGGAATTAAATTTCATGGGAATTATAGTCTCACCAAATATTCACCACACATGATCCATATCTATGTGGAAAAATTATAAAATGATCATGTCCTTATGTGAGAGTTAGATCCACATAGGAAGCTTCTTCATCCAGGAACTATGTGTGGCATGATTCCTGCCATCATAGGATATGTAGTGATGTCTAGAACTCCAATCTTGGTCCTAGCCATGATATCTCTTTTCTTTCATATCGGATGACCCTCGTTCTTACCTCATGATGTTAAACTACACAATAGGTGTCCTTACTGCATGGTGTAAAATTGTATGAATTCCCAACATTCCTATTAATTCACCTTGAGTCACCCATGTCCTTATGGAATGATATTAAACTATATAGACGATGTCCTTACTGTATGAAACTAAACTTTATGAGTTTTTAGAACTATGTAAGGATTGATTCTCATTTTAATGAGATACATATGGATTCCTAGATCCTATATCACGATCAAGCCACCAGTTAGTACAAAATGACTCTCTATATCCCCCAATTGTCTCTATGCCATGAGGAACCTTTTACATAAATTTTTTCTCACATAGAGAATATATCAGGTGAGTTTAGGAATTTTGGTAAGGTCTCTCTATTCATAATTGTGACATATCAATTCATGAAAGGGTGTCCATGGTCCTGAATGAAAGACCTTAAAGGAACACCATGAGTCCTTACCACAAGATGCTAAACTGAAAAAGGATATCGTTATCGTACAACACTAAATTGTATGTTTTTTAAGAACTGTATGTGATTTGGTTCATATCATCACAAGATATGTAGTGACACATAGACCTCCAATATCGAGTCTATGAACAACAAATAAACGTAAACAAAATGCCCCTCCCTGTGTCTAGGCTAGACCTGTGCATGGATATATCATCAAAGTACTATATGTGAATTTATTTCATTCATCAATGGAAACATAGTAATTCCAAAACCTCCAATATTGGGCATAGTTAAAATATTCCATTATCACATCAAGGAACCTACACACTTTCTACGTGATGTTTAACTACATAGTTTCTCAAGAACTATGTGTGGCTTGATTCCTGTAATCACATATAATGTAGTAATTCTCAGATCTACAATCCCAAGTCGCGTTAAAACAATCAATGGGAATAATTCCCCTTTCACATAAGGTTATGACTTGAATAGTTTATTTTCTATTCTATAACTACATGTGGCTTGATTCCGATCCTCATAGGATATATTGGGATGCTCGAATATCTGATTCATGGGTCTATCCATGATAAAAAAATCACCACCATTTCTATTTATAGGTCAGACACACACAAGGAGATTCCCCCAACTACATAACAACCGAGTCATATACATTCATTTTTTCTATGTACAAGCTAGATCTGCGTATGGATTTCTTGTGCACACAATACATTTTTCACAATTTTTCATGTTGATTACCACATCCTTACAACATGATGTTAATATTCAAGGAAAAAATATGTCCTTACTTCATGCCATTAAACTGCAATGAAACAAATATTTCCTTACTGAATTATGTTAAACTCCAAGGAAAATTTCCCAATAACAAGACATTAAAACTGCATGACCAATATGTCCCTACTACATGAAATTAAACTGTAAAGAACATTACATATTTTCACCCCTTATCATTGGACCACAAGATACTAATCCCAGTCAAATAGAGTACGTAGTGATTACATTATATTTTAATCCCCTTATCCCATATATCACACTTCATGTATTGAGTACCTCAAGTTTCCAAAAACCATATACAGACCCTAGAAAAGGTTACCCGGCTTCAAGGTATCCTTTTTTTGACTATGTATGTATGCCTATGGATCATACATATGTGCATATGGTCATCAACCATATGTGTCACTCTAAAAAAATATATTTCCCATCCTTGTGAGCCCTAACATCACTGCACCAGAGCTCAACACCCAGGTGCATTTTGGTTCATTACTAGGTTGATTGTATCATATCATTATTCATGATTCAATAATCTTGAGTCATGGTTTAAAAAATTCACATCCCCTAATTTGAAGGATGTTAGAGTAATCTTAACCATGATTATCCTAATTGAGTTCTTGTGTAACTTTCCCCTCATATTAGGTTCATGTGTGTTATGACCATAACTTCCCTCACTTTAGTCATATTTTCACAAACATAAACTCTAGTCTTTGAGGGTCCAAATCATAATAACATAAAATTCTTGAGAAAGAGACACTAAACGTGTAAGGATAAAAACCCACAAATAGTTGCCTAAGAAAAAGTCAAGGATTCCCTCACTAAACTCTTTATCTCAAGAGTTTAGGAAAAAATTAAGGCATAAATAAATGAGGAATAAATCTCATAGGGTCCATTTTGTGGCCCTAGTAAATGAAGAGTTGTACTCATTAGAAAAGGATACCCAAATTTAAAAGACCCATTGTTTGATATGCATGTATTCCCATTACTCCTTTATATTCACATAGGACCATCAAACAAATGTGTCACTCTACAAGACGGATTTCTGATCCTTGTGAGCCCTAAAAAAGATGCATCAAAGCTCATCACCCCAGTGTGTGTTGGGACATTCCATAAATGATTGTGCTATTACATACTCTTGAACCAAACACATTGGACCATAATTTACAATCCTCATAAATATGATATTCAATAGGATTCGAAATCCTCAACATTACATCCCTGTGTTTTGTAATCATTCTCAATGAAGAAATGTGAAAATCCATCCCTGGACCTTTTGATGGCCCAAATAACGTGATTCAAAACCATAGGGTGTAGGGTTATAGCTTGATAGTTAAAAATATGGACTACACTAGGGTTATGAAACCCTTCTTGGATATAATTTCATTCCACACCCAACATCATCATATAGACATTTGAGTCTTCAAAAATCATTCTTGTCCCTCATAATGGAGGAGATATCATCTTTTCTTTACCATGACATTAATTCATAAGGGCTTTGACATACCAACAAAAGGAATCTCCTCCTTGTAGTAAAGGAACTCCAATCCTTGTGATCCCTAGAAACATCATGGTAGAACCTAGAAGATCAGGGTGTTATGGGTAATTCCTGTCATGTTTTCCCGATATCATATTCATCAACTCAAGATTTGGATTATGACTTACATCAACCATATCCCAACCTTCCCGGTGAACCTATCATCCCTAATATTTCACCCATAGCCAATATCACATACATAAATCTTCCATAACCCTTCAAAGAGAGTAGAGACACCTCTATTTGAAAATGCAATAGATTCATAAGGTCATTGACCTATGAACCAAATTCATCTCCTCCTTATAGGAAAGGAGATATAATCCTTATGATCATCATAAGCACCATGACTGAATGCAACATTATAGGGTGTTTTGGGTCATAAATGGTCTGTCTTCACCATATTATATGATCATTGATCAAGTTTTAGAAACAAGAAATTAAACTTCATGACATATATGGTCCAAGATAAAAGTCCATAAGCTATAATGATCAAAGTTTTGACCTAAAAGTCTATAAAATAAAATTATAGATGGTCTGAGCTAAAAAAAATATAAACTAGAGAGATAGATGGTACGAGATAAAATACCTTAAAATATAGTGAAAAAGGGTATGAGCTAAAAGATAGTAAACTAAAATGATAGAAGGTCTGATCCAAAAGGCATTAAACTATAACACATTAGCGGTTTATTCTACATGATTGGAAAAGGTACAAATTTTGTGAGGCCCAGCATATGGAGTTAGTAAAAATGATGCTACACTCACCAAGTCAATGAAAATTGAATAAAGAAAGAGTGATCTACCTATAGGAAATATATTCTATTCAATCTTTCTTTTGAGAATCAGGAAAAATTAAGATAACTAGAGAGGAAAAATCAGTGTTGAGTATCATGTTTGTGGAAAATATTGAGCATTTCCGAAGGAAAATATTTTATGAATTAAATATTCTGCTACACACATTCAGTTTTACTTGGTGTAATGAAAAGGATGGGTATTGATGATGATACATATAACCTAAATCCAACAAAAAGTCATGCATATCATACATAAAATAGAACTGGAAAATGACATATAAATTCTTTTAGATCTATTTATCAATAGCATGCAATAGGAGGAATCTCCACATTTTCAATATATCTAATAATTTCATAAAAAAATACATTTAAATGATATAAAAACAATAATATTTTATTTTTTGAGATAACCAAGCTGGAAAGAGTTTGTTGAGAAGTCTCAATTGAACGCTGAAGTTCCACTCGCCCCACATTTTCTACTTATACACCATGGAAAAAGGTTTATATTAAAGTAGTCAACTACTCAACTCATTTTGAGTGGTTTACAATGAGAATGATGATGCTAGGAGATCAAACCTAAATCAAGATATGATTTCATAATATATCCATATTTGTATGGTTTATGTATCCATTTGGTCTTATATATTAGTTATAAGCTGGCGACTCTGCTCCAATTCCCCCCAAGCCTCCTTCATTTGTTAATCTATGGGGGGTGTATTCTTCAATATCATACAATCCACTCCAATTAGTTTCCAAATATTCCCAATTTAGGATACTTAGTGTTGTGATTTCATACAATGGTTAGTGATCAAGGAAATCCAGACCCAAGCCATTGAATATCTGACAAGGGAATTCATATGGGTCAAAAAATGTTTCTAGTGGAGTCTCAATAATCTAGGAATGAATCTACTTCCATATCAGTATGTGTCATGATTTAAATTTTGTGACTGCTGAAATTGGTATGTCTGAAGAAGTATCAATTGACTGAGCTGATAAGGAATCATTAGAGGAAGTCCCATATATTATTCCCTTAATAGGTTCATAATTCATTGCTTGTGGTGAATAAATCACTTCCTTAATGGGTTCTTCCCCATCGATGGGATAATGATCAATAAGATGTGGGTGATTCCTCTAAGACTCTCCCAATTATTTAATGAACTCTATTAATTCTATAGACAGAGGGGTTGGCGAGGAAAATAATGTTTCCACATGGAAGACTAGTCAATTTAGAACACTACCCAGGTATTATGCTACCCAAGTCAGGGCATAGTCCTTAATAAGAAAGATAGGGAACCAGATCTCTGATAATTAGATAATTGGTGAGTGAGATTCCCTCCATTACCATATTTATTTGGAATTCGGTGATTAACAAGTGTTTCCTGGCATTATAAGTTTCCCCTAATACACTTATTAGTGAAACCACTAAAGCCTCAGGTGGGAATTTACATTTCTTAGAACCAAGTCCTTTCCCCATCATACATCACTCATGAGGGAAGGATTTTTTTCACACATGCCAAATCAGCATCAAAAAATACAAAAGGGAATAAATAATAGAATATTTATATTACTTCCTCTATAAAGAAAAGTAAAAAAGGTGGCCAAAATCATGTGGATCATGTGAACCTTTAGAAGATACACAATCACATAAGCTTCAAGATGTCATGCATATGGTCTCATGTACTGAATAACATGAAGGATATCTCAAAAATCCCATATGATGAGTCATTATACTCCCACTAAGGTTTATAGGACACTCACTAATCATGTGGTGGTAGCCATATGGGATCTGCCAAGTCATGCAACATGTCTACCAGTAGGTTCCTAACAACCATCTCGAAAACCCTGTAAATTAAGGATGAAAATATAAAAAATGTGGGATCCTATTATTGTTTTAATAATCATGAGACATTGCCCTTGTGGTTTTTAAGAAACTATGAAATCCCTAGTGACATGATGACATCGTCATACAATACCCCGCTGGCATGTCACTCACATCACGTGAAAGGATCTGAACATGTCCAACTAGTCATGAACTCTCCTTTTGGATCCAAATAAAAGAGTTTATTTTTTTCTATGATATGGCTCAAACATCACCATAGGAACATTTTTTGTTCATGCAACACATCACCAATGAGGATAGTGATCTTTTTTGATAAAACTCGTGTGAACTCATGAGACCCCAAACCATTGTAAATTAAACAAGGAAATAAAAAAAGGGAAATGGAGGGAGCCTCTTTTGGTCATAAACATAATTAAATTCACTTGTTCACTCCACAAGACCTCAAAAAATTCCATCATCATGTGGGAAATATCTCACGATAACCACTGTAAAGCCATAATTTTCTCACAGAAAATCACGAACTAGTAACCCCAGGTCATGCAAAATCCTTTCAATAGGCATCCTGATCTCACAAAGGCCCTTGGAAATATTGTCCTAAAAATGTGAAATACCCATGGTATGTCCATACGATTAGGCAATACCCCATTAAATGGATATAATCCAATAATCGGGGCATTGACAGGATGATGTCACGGTCAATGAAAATAATACGATGCCCCTAGAATGACCTTCAAAAGGATCTCACAAAATACATGACATCAAAGACCTAAACTATATCTAGAATAGATTTGTGCAATATTAAACTTAAATAGAAGAGAATAATTTGGATGGAGAGGTCTATAAATACCCCACACCATCAAGAAAAAATATTCATCCTTTGATCCACACACCGAAACACCCAGGTATCAGAGCAGATTTTTACGATCAGTAGATCTCATGATCAGAATGATTTTCCATGAGGTAAAGTCTTGGGAACAACCAAAGAGTTCATAATACATGCATTTTAACTTCATGTGATCACTCATAGATCATGAGAATGACTTTTTTTGGGTTATGTGAAGTACATCCTCCATACATGATCAGTCATGCAAGACCTAAACAAGATAACACTAAAAAAAATATAAGGATTATATAATTAAAGGATGGAACAAATAATAAAAAGATGAGAGAATTATGAGAAAAAAAATATATAATAATCCTCAAGTGCTTTTCATGAATCATGTAGATCATGATACGATACTAGGATATTTCTCCATGATCACACAACACTACTTTTTAATAATATTTGGATCATGAGAAGTCCCTTGGACCTATCATAGAAGGTCACATGGATCCCCCAAGCATGCCACCCAAGTCTCATGAAACCCTCCAAGATCTCAATCCAGACCTCATGATGTCCTCTAGACATGTCTCCCAAATCATATGGGGGAACCTGTTCATGTTAGATAAGTCTCAGAATTCTATTAAGACATGTCAACTAGATCTCACAATGTACTCCAAAAAAAGAACCAAGATCGAATGAAGTTCTCTGAAAATACATCTATATATTACGATGTCCTCTATATTTTCCATCCTACTTTTGTGATGACATCTGGACAAGTCATCTAGGAAACACAACACCCTCCATACATGTCCCATTGAATCTCATGATACCCTCCAAAACTGCCATCCAACTTTCATGATGACCCTAAGGAAAGTCATATGAATCATGAACCACCACACAAGCATGCCATATGAGATCATGTAATGGAATCTAGGATCCTCCAACCAAGTATTATGATGTACTCTAGAAAATTCAACCTTGGTCATGTGATGAACATCAGACATGCCATCCAGATTATGCTATGTCCCCAAGACTAGTGAACTAGATCATGAGATTGTATTTGTATAGGTCAAGAAGATACCCTATGTCATGTCACGCATACAATCAAGGCATGTTAGGAATAAAATAAAGGTGAGTTAGGAAGAAAAAATGCCATGTCAAGAGGTCATTCCTGGACTAGATAACCTTTTCAAATTTTCCATACCGAGGAAAACTTAGCGTGTAAGCCTCAATCACCTAAACTATGAGAACTTTGATTAATGAAATAACTGAGATGCATACTATGCCTTAATAAGTCCCGATCTCCATATTAAATATATTAAGGGATGTCCTTGTATATAAGTCCCACTTCCAAAAGAATTGATACCAATTATTTTTCATCCCTTTTTCCCACAATAATAATATCTCACATGGGCTTATAGAGTTTCAATAATCACAACATTTATATGGGGATTCCTTCATGTGTAATCCCCAATCAACAATATAATATGGTATGTCCACTACCTCCATATTAAAGGCATTCTCAGTGTGTAATTCTAGACCCCCTGAACTATGAGAACTCTAAGTCCTTCCATAACTAGGATACATAAGACGCCTTCCTTAGGCCTGAGCTCATTATTAAACCTTGAAATGGATGTCATAGTAAGTAAGTACCTAATCTATATGTAGTGACACTAACTATATTTTATCCCTTATTTCTTACACTGAGAATAGTTCACATGGGCCTAGAGAGTTGAAATGGTCATATCATTCGTATCATGAATCTCCAACATCTAGAGAAACCTTAGTGTGTAAGACCTAATGAGTGACACGATATTACTACCTTCATGTAAGGATATCCACCTTGGGTCCAGTCCCATAGAAGTGATCAATATATGATAACATTGATTCATGCCACAACCAGGATACATAGAAAGTATCCTCAATACTTGAGCTCAAATAGATGGTTCCTTAGTTCCCATACATACAACCTTTTTTAATTATATTAAACTGAACAAGTTCAAAGAACTAAATGTTATTTGATTACTACTATATTCAAGATAATTAGGATTCCTCACAATGGCTTAATCCTGTACTTGACATTTTAAATGCGTCCCTACATGGAAGAAAATTCCGATGCACCAAACTATCCATCTTCAACATATAAGTATCTACCCATTAGGGAAAATGGATGAAGAATCTTAGATACATAAATATGGAGTCAATAAAAAATTCAACTTCATGTATAAAGATAATTAGCCTCTGGTAATTTTTTGAGGGAAACCGATTCCATATCAGGATTGGAAGGAGGTTCAACATATGGTTATTTTTATAGTGAAATTAAATCCATATTGGGATTAGGAATATATTCATGAACATATCATAAATCTATCAAAGTGTCCTAAAGTAGGAAAAAATTCCCCCCAAAAGGGTGTGATGAGATCGACGTCCCATATAATCATCCAATCTATGTTCCTAAGTTCCATTAGGTCTGAAACCCCAATTGACTGCCTACTTTCGGAAAGATTGTATATATCCAGTTATAGACGAGGGAACCATTGAGAGTTTCTTTTAAGAAAAATGATGAATTCACCACCTCTTTATAATGAAACAAAAGATGGTGAACCTGGTGCCAACTAATTTAACCATGGAACCTCCTTTGCAAGATAAAAAATATTGCCCAGTTATTGTAAGAACATCTTGTTCATGTCATGAGGGTTCCACCAGAAAGTCATTGTTGTATTTTCTGTCAAAACAAATATCCTTACATAGAGTTTAAAAAAAATTCACTTAGCCTTAGATGATAATTCAAACATACCCTTACTCATGTATCTATACCCTTATATATTGCATAAAAAATCATTGTTACCCTTACACTGCTGAAGAAACATTTAGGTTACATTTATGAAGGTTATAAAAAATATGCTGTACCTATTGGAACCAAGGCTGTTCTTTGCTGGAAAAGGAGAATGGTTTGTGTTATTTTTCAATCCTCTAATGGATGATTAGGGATATTGCAAGGAAAGGGATCATACAGGTCAAGCAGTAAGCGATTTTGAAGGTTATGTCATTTCCCAGTGTTTGCCAAATTTTTTTGGGGTCCAACATTTGGAGAATGGAAAGAATTTCAAGAAGTGGTTCTTCTTGAAGGCCATATGAAAATATGGAAAAGGCAGAAGTTTCATGAAGATAGTCTTCATGAAGTGGATTTCGCAGAGACTAGAATATTTGAGGTGGTGTGCTCTACGATTATGAAAGTTTGATATTTAAGCTTTGTGAAAGGTATTCATTTCAAATCAACATTTTATTTTTATGGAAAAGTCATGGATTTCACAAAGGCTGGCATTAGAATTTAGAAGAAATGAAGCATAACGATTTGATACGGTGTTTCTTTGTGATTACGATGAGCATCGTGAATAACGAAGGGAAGGAGCATTGCGGTGGTGCTCTGCAACGATGCGAAGGCCTTTGATGGAGAGCTATGTAGTTACGATGAGCTCTGAAAAACAGAAATTTCAGTGGAGCTTTGCGAGATGGAGGAAGCACCACAAATATGTTTTGATCGATTTGGATTTTGCGCCTGAAGAAGTGGAGCTTCACGATCGACCATTCCTATAAATAAGAGGCCACCCCACTTCATTCTGGATGACTTTTGAGAGAGAAAATCCATGTTCATTGTGTCTTCATGAAGCAAGGTGTGCTCTGCGAAGTAGGATGTCATAAGGGAGCTTGTGCTTCGTGAAGAGACTTCCAAAGTCAGGAATATGGCTTTTTATCTTAAGGAATATGAGGTTCGCGAAGATAGGGGGTTCCGTGTTGGCTTAGTGAGATTTATGAGTTTGGATTCTCTGTGAGGAAGTGAGAGTCACAAAGAGTTGTGCACCACAAGACAGTGAACTTCACGAGGTTGGTTTCTCTACGAGGCAGTGAGCTTCTTGAAGGGTTGTGTACCATGAGGCAGTGAGCTTCACGAAGGGGCAATGCGAAGGGTTCTTTTTGATTATCAGTGCAGAGTGATCAGGGATTTTAGTCAGCATCTACTCAGGTCCTTGATGCAAGCAGTGTCTCGTGCTAGATAGAGACAATGACTCAAATTCCAATCTATTGAAGTGACCTTCAAGTTGATAAACTGAGTTAGAATTCTCTCACGACAGTGAGCTAGGGGGAGTTTATGGAAGTGTTCTGAGGGAAGTGGTGAGTCATCCTTGAAATGTTGTAAGGGTAGTGTTCCTAGAACAGAGTGTCTATGAAAAAACTCTTGTACTCCACAACAGGTAAAGATTAGTAGATTTAGGTATGACTGACACACTATCAACATATTCTCCTTGTACATATCCCTTTGCGGTGAACCAAGTAAAAGTACTGTTTCATCTCCCTACTTTCTTTTTTCTACAAGATTTAATAGGTTCCTACCAATGTGGGAATAAGATCCACATCTTTAAGAATAAAATGTTGACACCCCAATTCACCCCTCCACTCTCAGGGTGTTCCGGGGTCCTTTAAGTGGTATCAAAGGGGTGGTTACTAGTGTTTGATCTGTCTTACCGTCATAGAGAATTAAGTCAATATCAGGGGAGTCCCCCTCTTCGTTGGAAGTAATTTTCAGATCTAGAAGAACAAAATGAGATCTCAACGAAGATCTATTGGAATGGAAGTTCAATTTACTATTGTGCAAGGAATACAAGTTACTGATCCAACAAGGCTCGCTATAACCAATATAGACAAGAAATTTTTTGATGCAGATGCTAAAGCATAGAATGATCTTACTGCATCCCTTTCTGATCAAATCTATCTAAAGGTGATGAGATGCACCTCAGCAAAGTCCATGTGGGATAAACTTGAATATATTTATGAAGGAGATATCAAAGTGAAGGAGGAGAAACTACGAGTCTTTCATAATAGGTTTGATGATATGAAGCTGCATCCAAATAAGAATGCAGACTCCTTATTCAATCGAATTTCTGAAGCAGTTGGAGAAATTATAGGTTTAGGTAAAGAAATAAAAGATGTTGACATTTTGAATAAAATACTGAGAAGACTTCCACCCCTATACAATGAAAAGGTGTCAGATCTTGAGGAAATAGATCTTTCCAAACTTTCTCTGGATGATTTGCTGATCAGCCTGGTGGCATATGAAATGAGAGTCAAGCTAGAAGATGCTATAAATCATGTGAGCAAGGAAATGGAATTAAAATCCATGAAGAAAAATAAAATTCCAAAAGATAGTAGTGGTGAAGATGTAGAGGAAAAATAAATTCTTTCTCTCATTTCCAAGAATTTTCTGAAGGGAAAAGGGAAGTTTAAAGGGAAATTACCTCTGGCTTACTTTCGTTGTGGAAAAGTTGGGCACATTTCCTCTCAGTTCTCAAGAAAGATCAATGATAAAGAAAGTGAAGATGAACACATTGAGAAGCCTTAGAAAATGTTTTTTAGAATGGGAGACTTCAAATCTTGAATGAAAGTACAGAAGAAGAGTTTTGTTTGTGAATAGGAAGATGATGATAATGAATTATGTGAAGAAGAAGAACCAGAATTTAAAACTGGAAACCATGCATCCATGATGGATGACATTGAAAAGTCAGAACCATCAGCAAATAAATCTAGAGTAACCAGTTGACAACTATTGTTGATCCCAAGTTACAACTTAATAAATCTTTTGGTAAGATTAATAATAAGCTTAAGAGATGCAATAAGTGGAAAGAAATGGTGGAAGAATCATTAGAATATATTGATCAGATTGAAGCTGAAATTGAATTTCTAGAAGAATTGGTGAAAGTTAAATAATCAATTCTTGAATGGACAGATAATGTAGTGGAACTAAAACTCAGAATTGTAGAATAGGAAAAGGTCATCAATGAACTTACCTCGCGACTAGAGGAGAAGTCCAAAAATGTTGAGAGAATCGAAGGAGAAGTTGTTACTCTTAGAAGTAGGCTCAAAAGTGAACCAAGTTCAATAAAAGAAAAGAAGAAAATACAATTTGGTAGGTTCTCAGATGATGAGCTACTTGAGAGAGAAAAACTAGTTTCTAATGGAGTTGAAAAGATTTTAAATGATAAAAGACCCACACACATGGGAAAAAGTGGAATCGATTGTGATGCCGAAACATCAAATGATGAAAATAAAGTGGGCCAAAATAAAGGCATGATGAAAGTTGATCATGTTGAAAAATAACCAGAAGTTCTGAAAAAGAGACCCTTAAATCAAACTAAAAGGAGAACAGACAACTTTCCTCGAGCTTCCAAGAATTACAAGCATTCAAACATTTTTCCCAAGGAAGAAGTCATGAGGACCAATAGAAGTGAGAAGACATTTCCTCCCATGAAGTTTCAGTTCTGTGGATATTTGGGTCATACTATGTCATATTATGAAGAGGAAAAGAGCTATCTAAATGGGGGTGATCTAGGAGTTTAAAAGATATGAAAAAACTCATATCCTTCCTCTTACAGAAGAAGAAATTTTTATGGATATTGTTTTTGTTGTTCTAACTTTAGTCATAAGGCCACTGATTACAGGTAGAGGAGGAACATGGACACCTCATATCAGATCTTGAGACAAGTCAAAGCTTGTCAACAATATAATGTTTCTCTTTCAAATAGACTTTCTTCTCTTGAAAAAGACTTTTATTATGAAGAACCCATGAACATAGAAGAGATAATTGAAAGGCCATCAGTTTCCTACACTCAATAGAATGTCTCATGGAAAGAAAAGAATAAAATTGAGAAATTCAACCTTGCAAAGGTAGACCTCAAAGCTAAAAAAAGCAGTAGCACCTGGATTTTGGATAGAATTTTTTCATCCCATATGATAGGTAATGCAGACTTGTTGACAAATGTCAAGAAGAAGGTTGATGGAATAGTATGGTTTCATAATGATGGATCTCCGAAAATCAAAGGCAGTGGAAGTAATAAACTTTCCAATGGAGAGATAAATAAAACTGAAGTCCTTTATGTGGATGTCCTACGTCATATTCTACTCAGTGTGAGTAAAATCTGTGACTCAGGACTTATAGTTACTTTTAATCAGAAAGTCTACACTATTAAGGGAAAGATAGGAAGTTCACTTATTAAAGGATAAAGAATAGAAGGCAACTTATATCAGGTTGATAGTAAAGAAAACATTTTCTACATGACTATTGAAGAAGAAAATAACCTGTGGCATCAAAGACTAGGGCACATCAATCAACAAGACATGGAAACGATATCAAAACTGAATATTGTCATAGATATTCCCAACCTAAAGCGCGAACGTGAAAAATATTATGATGCTTGCATGAGGGGTAAGATGGTCTACTGTTCATATCATCCAAAGAGGAAAAAGGAATCTCATCTTCTTGATCTCATTCATATAGATGTATGTGGCCCGATAAATATTTCCTGAACTCATGGAGAAAGGTACTTTATCCTTTTCATAGATGATTATAGTAGAATGGCATGTGTGATGTCTATACATAGGAAACAACAAGTGCTTGACCGCATGAAAATATATCGTCGAATCACCAAGAATGATATTGGATGAACAATCAAAGTGTTGTGATATGACAATGGAGGGGAATGAATGCACATGTAATTTGAAAATTACCTGTAGAAGTATGGGATACAACATGAGGTAGCTGTTGTGAGAACTCCATAGAAAAATGGAGTTGTTGAGCACAAGAATATACAAGTGAACAACATAGTAAGAACTATGCTAATTGAGAGTTGTATTCCATGACATTACTAGAAAGAGGTTTTTCAAGCTACAATGTATATTCAAAATTGAACAGGGCTTTATATGGGTGAGACGAAGACACCATATAAATAGTGGCATGGAAGGAAGCCCTCTTTGAAATAATTTCATGTTTTTGGAAGTAAATGCTTCATCAGAAACAAAGAAGGAAACCAATGGAAGTATGGTGACAATACAGATGAAGGAATTTTCCTTGGACACTCAATGAATAGAAAAGCCTACAAAAATAAAGGAAGGTGTACAAAACACTCAGGAGTCACATCATGATGTTGACTTAGAAGAAGAATCTGAAGAAAAAACCATGGCTGGAGAGAATTTGAATGAACCTTACAAGAGAATTCAAATAGATGATATTGATCCATCTAACATAATTGGGGATAGGAGTGCACCCACAAAAATAAGGAGAATTAAGAATAATGCACAATCTACATTCTTATATATGGGGGAACCATCCTCATTTGAAGAGGATGATAAGGATGAATCATGGGTGAGATCCATGAATGAAGAGTTAGATCAGATTGACCAGAATCATACATGGGATCTATTCAAGAGACCCAAAGGTCACAATGTGAATGGTACAAATTGGATCTTCAAGAACAAGTTTTATGAGCATGGAAGTGTTATCAGAAACAAGGCATGAATGGTTTGTAAAGGATATTCCCAGATTGAAGGTGTCGATGTTGAATAAACCTTTGCTCTAGTGGATAGACTGGAGTCAATCAGGATTTTTCTTTCCATGGAAATCCAAAGAGGATATAAATTATATCAAATGGATTCCAAGACAACATTCTTGAATGGTGTTCTCAAAGAATAAGTATACATTGAAAAACCAGTGGGTTTTCTTCTTGGTACTGATAAAACAAAGGTTTTCAAACTAAATAAAGAACTATATGGATTGAAACAAGAACCACGTGCATGGTACTCTCGGTTGGATTCTTATCTAAGAAATCTTGAATTCAAAATAGGAGGAGTGGATCACAAATTCTATATGAAGAATTATTAGTAAGACCAGTTCATGGTATTGGTATATGTGGATGATATAATTTTTAGTGGAAGTAAGCAGGGATCAGTGGATGAATTCTCCAATCACATGAAATCATAATTTCAAATGTCCATGATTGGTGAACTCATATATTTCCTAGGGATAAAAGTGATTCAAAAGACGAATTATACATCCATTTCTCAGGAAAAGTATGCAAGGGAGCTGCTGAAGAAATTTAATATGCATGACTCCAAACCAATGTCAAATCCAACTGCAGTTAGAACAAAACTTGGAAAAAATGAGGATGGGACATCTGTAGATCCCACAATTTACAGAAGGATCATTGGGAGATTATTGTAACTAACAACGACATGGTCGGTCATTGTATTTGCAAAATTCTTAGCAGCCCACTTTCAGAGTAATCTGAAAGAACATATGGTAAATAATCATGAGATATATTCAAGGTACTCACAATTATGGCGTGTACTTTTCTATAGGAAGAGAAAGTGAATTATCAATATTTTTTGATGCTGACTAGGATAGAGATGTAGTTGAAAGAAAGTCCATAAGTGGTGGAGCATTCTATATTGTGAAGAAATGTGTTGGCTGGTTGAGCAAGAAACAAGAGAGTACTTCTTTGAGTACTGCTGAAGCTGAGTATATCTCTGATACAAAGGCATGCACTCAATTACTTTGGATGAAGAAACAACTAACTGACATTGGTTATGTGGTGAAACAACCAATGGTGATCTACTGTGTTAACAAGAGCGCAATTGATCTTACAAAGAATCCTGTTCATTATTCTCTTACAAAACATATTGAAACTAGATATCACTTCATCAAGTAAAAAGTTGAACAAGGCGTGATTAAAATGGATCATGTGGGAACTGAAAATCAAGTGGATGATATCCTGACTAAGACACTATCAGTGGCTGTGTTTGAGAAACATCGATTGAACCTTGGTGTTCAGCCACCTCCTAGTGATTAAGGAGGTTACAAAATTCTCCTCTCCCCAAATTTTTTTAACTATGTTAATCTATTTATGGAAGTGTTGTAGGTTTATGGGGGAGATACGATCGAGGTGGAGTATTTTTTGAGATCTACTATGTTTAAATACCAATATTTGGGTTTATTTCCAATGGGGGAGAGATGACTAAGTTCACTGTGGAAATATGGAGAATCCCATGTCAAGAGAGCATTCATTCGAACACACAAGAACATAGTTCGTGTCTTCCCTCTTGTTTTCTACAATGATCACTGCTCACGTAGACTTAGAGTGATATATGAGTTGTTTCTTAAAGGTTATGGTTTTAATCATAGTCGTCTCATCAGTGAATTTATCGAGAGATTTCAAACTAACCCAAAGTGGGATATTGTTGGAACCAAGGCTGTTCTTTGTTGGAAAAGGAGCATGTTTTTTGTTTGTTGTCAATCCTCTAATTGATGATCAGTGATATTGCAAGTAAATGGATCATACAGGTCAAGAAGTAAGCAGTTTTGAAAGTTACATTGTTTCCTAGTGTTTTCCAATTTTTTTGGGGTCCAAAATTTGGAGAATGGAAAGTATTGTGAAAAGTGGTTCTTCTTGAAGGCCTTATGAAAATATGGTAAAGGCAGGAGTTTTGAAAAGATAGGATTCATGAAGTGGATTTTGTAAATACTGGAAGATTTGAGGTGGTGTGCTCTGTGATTAAAAAAGTTTGATCTTTTATCTTAGCAAAAGTTATTTATTTGAATCAACATTTTATTTTTATGGAAAAGGCATGGATTTTGCGAAGACTGGCATGAAAATTTCGAAGAAATGAAGCATCGCGACTTGAGACCGTGTTCCTTTGATTTTACGACGAGAATCATGAACAACAAAGGGAAGGATCATTGCGACGATGCTTTGCGATGATGCAAGGGCCTTTGATGGAGATCTCCATAGTTACGATGAGCTCTGCGAATCAAAAATTTCAGTGAAACTTTATGAGATGGAGGAAGTGATAGGAAGATATTTTTACCGATCCAGATTGCACGCCTGAAAAAGAGGAGCTCTATGATCGATCGTGCCTATAAATAAGAGGCCCCCTCTTCATTCTAGACAACTTTTGAGAGAGAAAATCCATGTTTGTTGTGACTTTGTGAAGAAAGGGTGATCCGCAAAGTAGGCTATCATAAAGAAGATTGTGCTTTGCGAAGAGATTTTCAATCTTCTAAATAAGGGTTTTTATCTTAAGGAATATGAGGTTTGAAAAGATAGGGGGTTCCGCATTGGCTCAGTGAGCTTCGCAAGGTTGGTTGCTCTGCGAGGAAGTGAGCTTCATGAAGGGTTGTGCACTACGAGGCAGTGAGCTTCACGAGGTTGGTTTCTCTGCGAGGTAGTGAGCTTCATGAAGGGTTGTGTACTGTGAGGCAGTGAGCTTCGTGAAGGGTTGAGCATTGAGAAGGGGCATTGTGAAGGGTTGTTTTTGATTATCAGTGCAGAGTGATCAGGGATTTAAGTCATCATCTACTCAAGTCCTTAATGAAAGTAGTGTCTCATGTTGGATAGAGACAAAGACTTTAATTCCAATCTATTGAAGCGTCCTTCAAGTTGATAAACTGAGTTAGACTTCTCTCATAGTAGTGTTCTAGGGGGAGTTTACGAAAGTGTTCTGAGGGAATTGGAGAGTCATCCCTGAAATGTTGTAAGGGCAGTGTTTTTGGCACAAAGTGTCTGTGACCAAACTCTTATACTCCACAATAGGTAAAGATTAGTATATTTGGGTATGACCGACACACTATCGGCATATGCTCCTTGGACGTAGCCCTTTGTGGTAAACCAAGTAAAAATGTTGTGTCATCTCCCTACTTTCTTTTGCCTGATAGATTTAACAGGTTCCTACCAATGTGGGAATAAGATCCACAACTTTAAGAAGAAAAAGTTGATATCCTGATTCACCCCTCCCCTCTCAGGGTGTTCTAGGGTCCTTTAGTACCATTATGTAATATATGAGTTACCTTTACGCATCATGGAAAATGACCCTTACATGAATCTATGAATCTATAGTTTACTCTATTTTTTGATATTCTTGATATATTGGTATGTTGTGATTTTATAAAAAATGATTACATTTTATTATTCATTCTATAAATCCTTATTAATTATTTATAACCCATGAAAATTATTTTAACATTTTTTAAACACTATTTATCAATATTAATTATATCATTTAGTCACACATATTTTCATAGCATGAAACTCAAATATTTTTTATTTTTTATTTTATATTTATTTTTTTATTTTAATGTTTCTAAAATCAATTTGTAGTCTAAAAATATCATTCAAACTTGTTTTAATGAATTTAATTTAGTATCATTAATGAATATTATTATTACATGTTTAAATATAGAATTTAACTTGAAATTTAAATTTTTAATTTTATAGAATAACTCTATTCACTATTTTATGGGTTACCATTGACCTATGATTTTAAAATTTACTAAAATTTATAAGGATTGTTTTTAAATTAATTTAGATTACTAAAATAGTTTTTATTTTCATAGATAATTTATTTATATTTTTCTATCTCCTCAATAATATGAAAATATTATTATTATATTATATTTGAATTGCATGATGATTTCTCCAGCCTTGTTGAGTTAAAACTTTAAAGGGATTTAGTGGGATTACAACAATGATAGTAACGATTCATTAAACATTGAAATCATAAAATTTAATAATCCTTAAGGATCTAACAACATTACTTAAGTATTACAATCCTATAAATAGAGACCATTAGAGGCTATGAAAATTGACATTCCTTGATAATCATTCTCCAATTTTCAATGTGATCAATTTCAGTCAAAGATATTTTATTTCAATATATTATTTCTCCATCTATATTTTGAACTAAATGTTAATATCCAAACCACTCACTCAATTTATTCTCATTATCCCCTAGTGTTAATCATATTCTTTTGGATAATTTATACCAATCTAGAAAGATCATCTACATCTAATTTATTTTATTTTTGGGATTACTAGAATTAAAGTAATGATATATAGTTTATTTATCTTTTTTCCTTTCAATAGACATGGGAATAATTTTAGTGTGGTTTCTAGATTTATGGTTAAAGAGATAGTGTCACTATATTTGGTTTCATTTCATAACATAAAAAAATGTGATAGTTTTGATATCATGGCTATGAATTATTTTAAGGGAATAATATACTGAATCCTTAAGGGATTGATGTGGTAGATGTATGGGTAACTTCAAGTACTAATCCTGAATTGATTTACGAAATATTGTTTCCAATTTACTTTCCGAAATTTAATTTATTGACCTATTTTGATATCTCTTTTCATAATTTTGTTAATCCATCAAATTGACTTAATCAATTTATTATCGAGTCATAGTTTTTTATTCTTTTATATTTATTAATATATATTATTATATTGTTTCACATTAAATACATTGATTCTTTTATAATTTATAACTATGTTTTTATATATCATTTATTTTTATTTAGTTTTTAAAGGAATATTCACCCCTTTATTCTATTTTACCAATCTATGACCCACATAAGATTGCCTCATATTAATGGTGGAACCAGTTAGTGTGTGTTTTTCATTAATTTTTTATATGATCTATCTAATGGAAAATTTTATTAGGATGTATGTAATATATGAATTACATATTCATTTGATATAATATGGGGTATGTTTGTTTTTATGGTATGGTTTTATTAGTAATTCCATATACACACTCTGACCATCCATATCCAACTCAATGAAAATTTTATTCCTTAGTGATGGATAACATGTTTCTATGCATTGATATTATCATTACGTGTTCCTTATGGTATTATATTCCAAGAACAATAAAAAATGAGATTGTGGTTAAAAGATATTTCTAGAGGGAATAGGTGTGATTAAAACCACCTAAGTAGGAAAAAAATCCCATATTGGATGGATCATGAATTTACTGAGTTTTTTTTTCATAATGGGTATCATTCAAGATTTTAGAGGATCCATCATCTTAGAATAATAAACATTCTATGGGGAGGGAAACTATCTTATCCTTAAATATCATTCCATGCTAATTGGGATTTCCATTTGTAATTTCAAGAATAGTATTCTATCAATGGTTTAATGGGACTTATTTTAGGTGGTTATATTCCTACCAAGACCATATTCTAGTCACTAGAGTATCACCTACATTTTTAGAACCTTTAGAAACATTTTTTTATCAATATGTGGAGATCTTCCTCCCCTAGAGAGTGTGGAATATGGTTCTCAATCTCCATGATTAAAAGGGTGACTAAATAAAGGTTTTGAAAATATATTCTCACATTGTCACACTTCCTTAACATTTCTTGAATATTTTATATATGGACACCCTCAAGATTCATCAATTCATACCCCCTAAATAGTTTTTCTAGACACTCTTTATTTTTAAATTAAAAATATCCAATTGACAATAAGAAATATGATATTCTAATATTTACATTGTGGATGTTTTTATTTATTATTATTTTTATGATACAAAGGGTATAATCACCCTAATATTTTTCAAAATTAATAACCACTAAAATATATCCATTTTAATATGGGGAGGTGTGCTTGATATCACATACCTTTACTTGCTCAGTTGCAGTTTAAGTGGACCCCTGTTGTGGATAGCATGTGTTATCTCAAATTTTTAGTAGGTTATGTTTTCTAAGGTTTATCATTTATGATCAATGTTTTCCATCCAAATCCATTTTTTTATTTTCTAAAAAACCACTTTTATGGTTGATTTGGAACCACAAAAATTTCTTGATACCAAATTTAAATAATTAATATATCAAAGTTAATGTTTTATAAATTGAAACATAAAAAACTTTAAAAATATGTTTATGGTTGACTATAAATTCTCCATTGTATGTCATCCACTAACTAACATAACAAAAAAAATTTAATTTAGAAGTTAATAAAATCTTATAAAAATAGAACAAGCTAACAAAAATTATTTAATTATATGATTAGATGATGTACTGTAGGAATGATATACTAAATTTAAAACCCCTATCATAATTTACTCTTATGTGACTATATTTGGGTAGGATTTAAAACACCATAGGGATGTCGATCACCCTAAATATAGGTTTGTATACAAGTTAATATGAATCTCTTATATATAAGGGAATAATGTAAATCATATATTCAACTGCTAGAAGAAACTCATCTTCATGCATACGAGAACAACTAACTCTATTAACAGAGGATGAAGGTTTTACATGATTGTTTGATTTACAAGTGGAAGTTCTATATCAGTGAAAAGGTATTCATATAATATTCATGGAAAAATATTATACTAGGAAAACATTGTTACGAATGGATTAGTCCCTATAAAATTAATAATATTTAACCTTTGGGTCTGATACATTTACATGAGTTATGTGGAAGATGGTTTACCATTATTGAGTAGTGTCTTAAAAAATTCAATAAGTATTTTATAAAGCATCTAGTGGAATAAATCTAACTAAAGGATTTTGTATATGTCACCTCTTAGGTAGATGTGCATTCTACCTATAATAAATGTATACTTATTTAAAAAAAATTATGATGAGGGAAATCTATATTTTATTTGTGGCGGTGGGAAACATAAATTTTTGGATTTCATTTTTATAAACACAAACAAAAGCAAAATAACAAATAATAATAATAAAAAAAATTCATTCCAAGGTTCATTACATCAGGAAACTTATTGAAAATATCTGTTTAATTTCTAAAATATCTATTAATCTAAATGAAATTTATTTTTTTTGTATATGAATTATAATAAAATAATAACATTAATTATTTATTTTAGTTAAACATGAATGTTTTTTAGTGATATAATTGATTGTATCATTACAAGTCCTTTTTTATATCTTTCAGTGTGATAATTTTATGGGGTATTGTGTTGTTTAATATCTCCAAACAACATCATATGAAAAATATAAATGTTCATTTTTCCTACTCAATTAAATGTATAAGAATGATAAGATTTTTTTTAAATATTGGATTTTATTTCCCTTGGGTTATCATATGATCAATTTTATAACTATATCATATTGAAAAATATGTGTGTAACTATTATTTGACTATTGAAAGCCCTTTAATTTTTTAAATAAAAATATAAATAAAAAAATAAAAATTGAATTTATAAATAATAATTTGAGTGATGAAGTGTTCAACATATTGGGACATATTAGTACAGAAATTGATGTTTGACCTCCATGAATGTTTAAGAGGGTAGGATATGAAATTTAGTTAAAAAGTTTTAAAAAATATTCTATAGACAATAGAATTTTCTAAAAAAAATATTTACTTTAGATGAATATATTTAATAAAGGGGGAAATATAATATTGAATTGGTTATCACACACACCCCTACACATTTGGAATTAGTGGTATAGTGGGATCACAACATGGTTCACTATTATTTAAAACATAAATCCCACTGAATTTTATTTTGATTTAATTTATGAGATAATTAATCTAATATTTATTGAGATTAATTACTTACATTTATTCTTTATTTTATCATATTTAAATCTTTAATTGGGAAATATTCACATGTGTATGATCCCATGTACATATGAGTTGAAATTTTACAAAGGAATTTGATCTTTTGAAATAGTGGATGGTATGAATTTTGAACCAGGAATCAGAATTTTATTATAAAGGTTATAAACCCTATAAAGAGGTATTTTTTAAAATTAATGGATGTAAGATCATTGCAGTGAGCTGTGGGAATGTTTTGAAAGGATTTTGGGATAATCTAGCTATAGTCTTCAGCCACCGGCTTGCTGGTATTGGCCCACCAGCTAACTGTTAGCCTTATATCAGGTTGTTCATGGTGTATTTGTAGTGTAAATTTAAATTCCCCCTCAAACATTAATATTGGAATCCTTCCTCTCTCCCTATTTTTTTTGTTACATGGACATGGGGCCAAACCCATCCTCATTCTCTCACCCCTTGATTTGGGGATCCATTTGATGGTGTTTTTATGTGATTAGATGTATGTATTCAAGTCCATAAAACTCTATTGATCTTCCCTAAAAGAGTCTTATAATATTATATTTCTCTAGATTAGGGTGTGTTCTAATTCAAAAAAATATTTAGGAATTAGATAATTAATATAGGGATTTAACTTAGCCCATGTAGAATACAAACCATAACAATATCATACTGCCACCAAATTTTGATTCAACGGATGTAAATAATTCCATGGAATTTTATATGGGTATTTATTAAAAGTTAAATTTTGTTAGTTTTTGAAATGGTGGTATATATTGGGGATTTTTTTCATCCTATCTAGAGAACATCTTGAGATACTGTCCTCTCTTCATCACACATCATTTTAGCGTGGTATGGAACCAAAGTTATTTTTTTAGGATTTTATTTAAATTCAAAATAATTTGATTTATGAATTAGCGATACATAATATGTATGTGACCTAGGATGACGTCAGGGATCCTCCTGTGACTTATCATGGGTAGTTGGTCATGTATCAATAATGAAAAGGATTTATAATTATTTTTTCAATAATTATGCCATTTGAATTTGTTAAATAAATTAATTGATATTGATGAAATTAAATGAATTTGATTAATAAATTACAATTTAATTGTAATTAATTAATTTTGGTTGTATGGCATGAGGAAGGAGCTCAGTTGATGAGCCATTCTTGGTGTGGATCATGATTGAGGCTTGGTGAGCCTATATATATAAACTAGGCTTCGATGTAAAATAGAAAATATTATAAAATTGTAGGTTGTACTAGTAATAACCATATATTGTTTTTCATGATTTTATCTTCATGTGTATATATGGTCTTACCACTAAGGTGATAAACAATTTTATAAATTAAATTGATTAATTTAATTTAAATCTTTTAATTTAAATTATATTTTTAAACTTTGATGACCACCAAGGAGTAAAAGGGAAAAAGTTATTAGGATAATTAGGACCTAATGAACTATATAGATTCCATGTTCTCTATTCTACAAGTCATTTAATAATTGTAATACCTTGGTACATGAATCCATTTAGGGGTATTAATCAAATTAATTGACTATAATTTGACTCAATGGCCCTTTCTTAGGTTCTTTTTCAAAATTGTCCATAGTAAGATGTTTTATAAACATTTAGATTCATTAGATAGAGTAATCTAATGGTGAATGATTATGGGGAAAACAATAATTACCTTGTTATAGGTTTTCCATGGTTGTTATACCTTGGGTAGGATGAATGGACCAACATTGTGGGTTAATAGAGATGACCTATGAATTGAGACAATCCATGGGGCATCTCTTTACATTTTATCCAATGAGGATTACATAGAAGGCTCATAAGTTAGTTCCATGTTTATGAAACTATCGAGGATCATGAAATCCTATGAGAATTAGTGGATGCACCATGTGAAGGGATTGATACTAATGACCCAAGTGAGGTTCCTCCACCATTTGTTTACCAAGAGGACACCAAAATGGGTATATCTCTTGTGTAGTGATCTATGGGGCCCCAGTGGGATTCTATGTGACAGAAAAACCCTAAGTGTGTATATATGGATATGGGTATAGATGGTTGTTGGAATCACCCTAGAACTTGAATTGACACCTTATTCGATGGGGTTGAGATGATTGTGATAGGAATATAAATTTAATAAGTACATGATATGTTTTCATTTATTAACTTGATGATGATAATTTCAGTTTCATAAGTATTCATGGGAATAAAATGATGGGATTATAATTACACTAATAGATTGGACACCAAGCAATTTCCGATTAAGATGAATTGAGACCCTGGGATTCTTGAAATGTATAGGATCCAGTATCATGGTGAATTTGTGGTGGGTTACTAGTTTTACTAGAATTTAATGTATATGGTTGATGGATCTCTAGATTCCTAGAGGTGGTTTCTAGGATTCATAATTATATCAAGTGATGTAATGTGTACATGATATGTTGGGATTCATTGTATTCAATTAATATAGTGAGACCATTGTGAATGCATGAGGTGAATGGTATTGGAATTATGATACTATATAACCATTATGAATGCCTTGGATCTTTGGGATTTTAATGGTGATATGAGGGATTGGGGGGAATATATCCTCAAGAATGGATGTTGTAAATATCTTGGGGGACTGTTGGATTCCCATTATTGATACCATAGATAAACCCTATGATCGGTTAGATTCACCATATATGGTTTGGATAATGAGTTTCATGCCATTTGATTGCTAGTAAATTAACTATGGGATCCAGAAGGTTATTACATTAAATTTAATGGCTCAGAAAAGAATTAGTCACTCTTATAATAATTTGATTTCCTTAGGCATCCACTGTTAGGAATATGACATTTCCCTTCTATCCTGAATACCCAGGTACTACCATGGGGTTCATCCTTTAGGCTTATAGATGCGAGTTTCTTAATGAAGGACCATGGTCTTATTCTCTTCATTGTGGAGTGATCATGGGATCCTTAGACAGTATATAGAGGTCTCCCTATAATGGTTATCCTACAAAGATACATTCACATATTCATTGAAACAGGTGTGGTCATTTGAGGTTAGGAACATGATGATCTCTATTGGTTTTATTTTATTTTTTTATTTCCTAATGCTTTTTCTATTGATCGTGTCACATGAACATATCATTTCAATGTTGGTTATGTATGAGAACACATTGATGGATCCATATTGATTTATGATCTCATACCTTGCTCTAACAACCATTACACATGTACACCCAGGAATACTCTCACTTTGATTTAGGTTTAGGTAGGTCAAAGGCCTGGTGTTATGTGTTTGAGCTGTTGAAGGTCGAGTGGGAAAAATAGACTTGAGGTGAGTCATAGAGAAAGGACATGGGACTCTTGCGTATTTAATTAATTAATTTACTTGTATATGTGAGTTTCTTGATGGAAAATATTTCATATATTCAACCTTTATTAACTTATTCTATATAGCCTTTGCATTCAATTATTAATTATGGTAGTGTTTGTTTCTTCTAAATACTCTAAGTGACGATGTGGATCCTATTTAGTTATTTCACTATTGTTGTTCACTTTGATATTGTGGTATTTTATCCCCATTATTTACCCTTAAACCTAATTCTAGTTAGTTCCTGCTAGTATATAGGGAGGTACACCTGAAGTCACGTGGAGAATCTGGAAGGGGTAACAGTTAGGTAACATCTAGACTGGGGATTTATAATACTATATTATAGAATTTATTTTTCATTTTTTATACTATTTGGTATATGGTATTCATAAAATATATAAACATCCAATATCCTATGATGGATACAAGGATGGTGTATCTTGAACACCAGTTCTTATAGGAAGTCCTTATTAAGAGGGGCATGAGATTATGGTCTCAATCAGTAGTGTTAAAGTTATATGATATTCACATTGAGTGGTCAAAATTAAAGTTTTGTGACCATATGATTTATATTGGATTTTTCATCATAGCTCATAGATTTTAGAGGTTTTGTACGAACCATTATCAATAGGAAGGATTCATATGACATATAGGCTGGATAAAATGTGATTTATGTCACTAATGAGAGGTACTTTAATTTAATGTTTCAATAATAAGTTGTAAAATGTTTTCCCACATAACCAGTTGGAGGAATTATACTCAGATACACCAATAAGTAAGTATATATTTATTTTTGATTAATGTTCATGTGGATTCTATTAAAATATAATAGATGGTGATGATGACAATCAATTTCCATGATTCAGGGGGCACATGATGAATCTAGTTGTTCGATAGGGGAATTTATTTCCATAGTGGTTAACCCATTTGTTGGTATTTATTAAATAATTTCTTTACTATTTAATGTTCTAGTAAAAACAGTTATTGTGTTTTACCATATATATTTGAATTTCATTCCACTTAACGTAGCTATTTAACTATGGTTCACTAGATATGGATCATCTATGAATATGTTTTTGGTTTTAGTATTAATAAATGATGAAACTGCTGTTCTGGATAGGATATTCTTATATATAGATGGTTTATGAGAATATTTTTCCCAGTATCTCATTTTTTGTCATGTGATGAAAATTAAACATACAAAAGAAACATGAGTGTTTGGATTTACATGTTTGATATCATCATTTATTCGATATGGTAGCGCAAATGACATAATGTGAGTTGTGAGTATATATGAGAATTGAATTATTGTCTAGGTGGGATAAATAGTGACTTTTAAGACATGAAGAAATGTTTTAATCATTTAGTGACAAAATTTATGATCAAGGGTGTCCCAGTAGAGTGGTTAGACCTGGTTGGTAAATACCTTACTGATGGAAAGCATGAGTATATGCATTGATTTTTAATTGATGAAAAAGTGGTATAATTGGGTTTGTGAAAGGATAAATATTACACCATAGGTTTTATAAGAATGGAACCATGAGTTCTAGAACCTTATGATGTGATCCAATTAGAGTTTATTGTGTTAGGATTGGATTTTAAAGACATGACTAGATGGTAGCTTGATCCTGTTGACTTTGGACGAGCTTTAGTAGCATAGGAAGGGAGTGGGTGGATGTTCATGAATTAAAATTTCACTATATGGAAGCTGAGAATGTGGTTATACTAGGAATGGGATAAATTTATATCTTTTAGATGAGAACATCTGGGATGTTCTTGTCTTTATGAGCAGACATTCACTGGATCTTGGTCATTTTTTTAGAATGTTATCCAAGTTCATTTTTTTAGAATCATATAATATTGGATACGGTCTCAGTGATCAGGTGGTATGGGAGCATAAACCCATTAATTTTTTTAAGATATTGGGGTATAGTGTTTGTTGGTAATGTGTAGTGTTGTTTAATATTTGAAAATGGTGGGTGGATATATTCGAGTCAATGTATGATGCGAGCATTGAATCTGGGTTTGAATACTTGTCTAGGGATTGGATAAAAATGGATTATTACATCTGATGTTGAGGAGACATTTAAAATGGATTAGGTGAAGTGACATGATTGATTTGTGTTTATTCTTGTTAGGAATTTATTGTACATAAAGTGTGGATCTAGAGGAGTGATAAACTAGTGATATTAAATCAACTGGGCATTGTTCTTGAGGATAGGTAAGGGAAACCTTATGGCGGGGAGTGAACCATTGGGTGTGAGTGTCACTGAGAATTTGGTTTTGGCAGTTTCTATAGATGTTTGTTTTTTGAGTCAATATTGAGTGATAATTTGATTTTTCTTATTAGCATTTAGGCATGATCAAGTTTGGACACATCCGACCATTTTATTAATCGATGAACATGCCATGGTCCATGTAGATTGAGGCTTAATCTAGTGATGTAATGAAATTAATAATCAAATGATGGTGAATGTGATAATAGTTTCGGGTGCTCACCATTGTGATAGATGATTTATAGATTTATTATATTGGTCATTGGACATTTTTAGGGGATTTTGGCACTTCTGGATAAATATAACTGAATAAATTTAGTTTCCATGGTGAATGAAATTTATAAATTTTGATAAAATTTCAAATGGAGAATGGTTATTGACATTCATATTGGGATAAGTTGATGTAATATGAGTATGATTTCATCATAGGTATGTCTATTCTAATGGTATTAAAGAGCATGATGAATCATTTTTTATGGTTGAAGGTTCAACCATGGAATTTTAACTATGATCTGATATAAACATTAGTGGGTTCACTCAAATGATTATGTGATTCCACTAGGGATAAAGGTATCATTATTAGGTAATTTGGAAGTCCATTAGTAGCTGGATCTAAGTGTCTTGTAAGTACCTTTAAAATAGGATTTTTGACTTGTGGTTTTATGTGTAATTCACTATGGTGAACTAGATGCCACAAAAAGTTCATTATTTTTGTTATGAAGGGTGGGTTTTGGGAGTTGGAAATGGATTTTCAAAGATAATCTCACTTGTTTGTGTTATTATTGGATGGTTGAGGCATTCCCATTTTTCCCTATAATTGAGAAATGATAGTGGGTACCATAGTTTTATCAGTGTTATCACATGGGTTAAGGTGTGGTGTGTTGGGAACCATGCCAAACAATTCATCAAACTAATTAGAATATGTTTTGGATGAAAATTCTAATTGTGGTGAGGCACTATGGTATAAAATTTAATTTCATTATCTTTGACTTATAAATGAGAGCACCATAGAATTTATGGTCAATTAGATGAAGAAATGTGAGTGTGTAGGGATGAATGGGTGTTGTGGTGTAATGTCTTAGTGTATTAGTAATAAATAAAAGTGTTGGGTTGTTTTTTGACTATTTGAGAACCACAAAATTGAATTTTTCTATGGTTATTTTATTGGTGTTCAATACTGAAACATGGGTTTTTTAATGTGAATTGAAAACTGAGGTAGTCTGGGTTAGATAACTGGATAGGTAAACCCTCTTCCCATCTCTATTTCTATTTCACGGACCCAAGGATGAACCATCCCTCTTTTATCTTCCACCTTTATTTAGGGTGCCTTTTGATGAATGTTTCCTATGATTTGAGGCTTTTTTTGATTCTATTGACCTATGTTGATCATTACCTACGCTATGTTATAATTTTATTTATATAACTCAAGGTAGGTTCTGATTCCACCAAATCATGGTGGAATTGGCTAAATGAGATGGGGAATTCACAGAACCCTTGTAGTGGAAATCCTATAATGAATTTTTCCTACGGATGCTAATTTATTTATTGAAGTAACATCACACAATATATTTTTTAATTGTTTTTCATGAAAAATTATCTTTCTTTGATTTTACAAATGATTGATTATGACAAGTCTTGTGTACATCCTAGCTAGATAACATATGATAAAATGTATTATTATCTCTGTAGACCATTTCCGTGAGGTATATTTCTATAATTATTTTTCATATATTTTTCTTTAAGATTAAATTAATTTGATTAATGAATCATCAATTCCTTATAGGTATTTAACCTGATTTGATGTCAAGGATCTGTTGTGGACCACACCATGTTTTCTTGCTATAGTTTTAATGAGAATGGGTTTTTTAGTGATGTTTTGGAAATTATTTCTCTTTAATTGAATTAATAAATTAATTGATTTTTTAATTAAATTTAATTATTTAGTGAATTATAATATTATTATAGTTAATTAATCATGGATGTCTATCACGAGGTATGAATTCTGGTGATTATCCATGCATGGGGTGAATCTTGACCAAGGCTCTGTGAGAATAGTCATAGAGACCGAGATTGGATGTAAAATTGAAATGATTTTAAAATGTACCAGTTGTTGGTAAAAAGTTTATGACCATATGAATGATTTTTATCTATATGTGTATATTTGATCTTGCCAATGAGTCAAAAACCCCATTGATTACATAATTTGTTTTGATTTAATTAAAATATTTTAAAAGAAATCCTTTTTTATAATTACTTGATCAACAAGGTGTAATAGGTTTAAAGTGAAAAGGTTGATATGGACATAGTGCACTGGTTTTACGCCTCGTCCATCAATTGGAAACTATTAGAATAGTAGTAATACCTTGGTACTTGAAACCCTATAGGGGTCAATAAAAAAAATTGAATGTGATGAGACTTAGTGTAATTTTATTTGGTTCCTTGATCTGATTTTCTTTAGTAGGAAGAGTCACAATAATTGATATTCTATAGTTCCATTGACACTGGTGAGGTTGATTATGAGGTGAAGGATTCTTCCTGTGCAATATGTTTACATAGGTGCTCAAACCTTGGGTAGGATGAACAAATAAAGTTAGTGGACCAATCTATATGATCTTAGACATGAGATAACCCATGATCCATATCTCTTGACCACTTTGAGGCTTTTCTTGGTGGCCCATGAGGTTATTCGATGTTTATGAAATTGCTGAGGAGTGTGTTGTTCTATGGGAATCAGGTGATGACCTGTGAGACCACACAGAGACTGTGGACCCAAGTGGTGATCCTTTTCCATTCTATTTTCCAATAGGTCCCAAAGTAGGGTACCTATCTTATGTACTGATCCATGTGACCCCAATAGATTCCCTAATTAAAAACTAATTTTGATATGGTGTGTATGGATATGGGTGTCAACCATACACCCAAACTGACATGTGAGCTGATGGGGATGAGATAATGGTGAAAATCATGGTATTTTGAGCATACCTTGTTATTTATTTATTTATTTAATTGATTTGTATGATTTGGGAGGGCCAACGATTCCTTTGAATATGCTGATGGACCTGAAATTTGTTTCATTTACTTGTATGCATAAGGATCATCTATTGAGTTGAATGATACCTTCAGAAGTAAGGAATGACTGGGATCCAGTACCATTGTATATTATAGGTGTGTGATTATATTTACTAGCATCTAATGTATATATATCATGAAGGTTTTTTTAGTGGTGGTTCCTAGGATGTAGAATCAGATCAAGTGATGAAATGTGCATAAAAATAACTTGGATTGTTGGGATTAAATTGATTTAACAAGAACATTGAGAATGATCGGGTATCATATGATTTGAATGATGATACCATTAGACTAATGATAATTATTGGGATCTATGGCATTCAAATAGTGAAATGAGGTGTCGAGAGGGAAACATGCCTATGTATAGATGTTGGAAATCCCATTGGTGACTATTAGATCCCCTCAATCCATGCCTAAAATACATAGTAGGATCAAGTGGATGTAATAGATATGGTTTATTTGAAGAGGTTCATGATAATTAATTAGTATGAAATTTACCATGGGATCTAGAAAATAATTCCATTAAATTTCCTAAGTATCCCAAGAATCAATAATTCCTAGAAATATAGGATTTTTAAAGTCCTTCCCTGAATAATAATCAAACATCATCCTAACATCTATAATTCCCCAGTACTACCATGGGGTTTAACGTTTGGGCTTGGGGATGAGGGATTCTTGGGGATTACCTAGGATCTGCTACTAATCAAGGTGTAGGTGTGTTTATGTGATCCCTCAAGTGTGGTATTAATTCACCCTTGATGTTATTATCATTCTTAGAGACATTCTATAACTAATTGATGATGGTATGATCAATCAGGGTTCTATAAATAAGTATGAATGATGGTTTTATTGAATTAATTATTTCTAGCAATTTATTAATTATTTTCCACGAGTCATGTCACATTAACATATAACTACCTTTTTTAGTTATGTGTGATATTTCAATAGTGGTGACCTACTATGTAATGTACTCACACGATGTTTTGGATACCACTGCATGTGGGTACCTGGGCATACTCTCATATAGATAGAGGTTCATGTGGGAAAAAATCCTAATGTTTTGTTTTCAAGATAGAGTAGCTCATGTGGGACTAGGACATGGAAGGTTAGACATGGAGTCCAGATCAAGACCTAATGTTTATTTTGTTCATTTATTTAACTGTATATGGGATCATTCTTGTTGTTGATCAGTCTTGTTTACTTCCTTGACCAGTTGAGTCTATATAGATTATGTATTCATTTTTTATTTCTGGTTATGTTTATCGCTTATACATACTCAAATGTGATGATATGAATTATATTTGGTTCCTTACCAATTATAGTGAACTTTAATAAGGGGGTATAGTTTCCACATGGGAAAAACCTAGAGGTATATTACTAGTTGGCAGCCTCTAACATATATGAAGGTATTCCTAAGGTATTGCGGGGCACCGAGATAGTGAACTACTCAAGTAGCCTTTGAAACAGGTATTATTGTATTTATATCTAATTTTCATTTTTATAAAATAAATAAATTTGGATTTTCCCTAGGAGTGTAAAGGTCTTGGTGTTTGGTCTTGATGAAAAAATTTATTTTTTAACATTTTAAACCTTAATTTTTTTAAAATATTTATTGTAGAAATTATCCCACCATTTATTCATTTTTCATACTAATTTATTTTTATCTTTTATATACAATATATATTAGAAAATATCATATCCACCATCATTTTTGTTTTAATGGATAGAGAATAGTTCAAAATTTCTAACATAACATTCCATATACTAATATATATTGAAAAAATTAATTTCTTAGTATTCTATATTCATGGGGAGATAATTTATTTACCATAACCAAGGGAAGGATTCCACCGAAAATTTACTAATGGAGGCCTATAAAGAGATGAAATTCTGTGTGGTATAGTTTGGTATGACCTATAATAAATGATCTAAAATGTAGGATATGAGAATATAATTATTATTATTCTAGTATAATTGTGATGATTAAAATATGTAATTAACATATAAAAAATTTCATGTCAATAGTTGGTGAAAAAAACAATCCTAAAGGGCAATCAAGCAGATGAAAAAAATTTCATGGTTAGATAAACTATACCCATAAACTATTAACATATTTTGGATTTATTATCTGTAAATTGTTAAAAAAATGCCTTAATAACTCATTATAAATGGTTATTTTACATGATATATTTAAGAGAATGTTTTTTATGTCCATTTACTCATACTTTCCTTCCTTTCCCTTCCATAGATTTCTATACACCTTGTTATCACTCGAGGGTGGCAGGAACATGATATAAATCCAATGATTCATTATTTTCTTTTCATGAATGATATTTAAAATTCATTATTTTTAATTATTTTTAATTTATCAAAAAAAATTGATTATTTAAGTCATGTGTTATAATTTTACCCTCACACCCAAATGATTATGTCTAGGGAAACCCATTCCATTTTTATTTCACACACCATTTTATATTTATTATTCTTCTTCTTTTCCATCAGGGTGTTCATGTGGTTCATGTATATAGATTAAATTCACATGAACACACCAATGGACATAAAAATATATAATGGGATCATGATAAAATAAAATCACACAAACCTGTAAAATACATCAAGTTCTTCATGCATTTCCTTTGTGATAGGTTTTGTAAGGAAGTTAGACACAAATAACTCGATCACTAGAAACATTCCTAGAATTTCCTTATGTTTTAGACTAATCCGTAAAAGGTATCCTATTTTAAATGTAATATGATACTAGTTAATTCTATTAAAAATCATTTTGTAATAGATATATACCCTTTCTCTCAATGTGATAAAGGATAAATATCAAGGGATTTTATCAAGTTTATTACATTAAATTTTCTATAACCTTTATTTTTCTCTTATAAATTCATGTTCTTAACCTTTAAAACCCCATTTTCTCTAATAAAAATTATTCAAAAAAGTTATTATTTTTTCAATATAATGATATATAGATTCCTAGTGATTTGGATCACGGTTCATGATATATTATAACAATTTTACATAAAAATAAAAATCTAATTGGATAGTTTCAATAATGATATCAGTTATCCTATAGCATGATAATAACTCCATCCACCCTTGATCATCATCATATTACTCAATAAGTTGAACAATTATAAATCTTAATTAATTAATTAAATATTAAAAAATTATAATTAATATCCTCAATTATACCATAATTAACATAAAATTAGAAGAACCCACTGAACAATTATGGAGAGCCAATGATTCTTACAACATAATTACAAAAAACCATGAAATAATCTTGGGATTTTCATAATGAAAACCCCAAAATCCTATATTAAATCATTTAAAAATTTATCATAGAACTCAAAAAATCTATAAAAAATAATTTTTTTGTTTTTTATTTTGAAAAATGAAATGTCATCATATGCACTTATCAGTATTATATAGACTAATTTAAAAAACTCATAGAACATGTTGGGGAAATTTTCATGGAATAGGAATGGGAAACTTTTTCTTATGTACACATGTTGAAATGACCTCAAATGAGCTAGATCAATTAATGAAGAAAGGGAAGAGTACGAGGAGGGGAAGACCTTAGTACAATTATATATCTTGGAAAATAATCTCCTAAATTATTTTTAAATTTTAAAAACAAAAATATCTATTTTACCTATATTTAAAGAAATTTTCTTCTTTATGATGGGAAATCAATGACCCTCCTCTAAACACCTAGTGGACTAAAAGGAGTTTGGTTGAGTACCACCAGAATTATAGTGATTGGAATAGCTATGTAGCATCACTTTTCATCACATCATGTACTTAGTTCAACCCTATAAGGTATCTGGTGGCATATGCAACCACCCTCCAAAAAAACATTTTCATCCCATCACCTAAATTACTAATTGATCATTTCTATAGGACCACACATATAAAAATTATCTATTTTATATTTTTTGGGATTACAAAATGATTCTTATATTTATTTAATTTAAAAAACACAAATTTTTATTGGGCTGTACTCCACTAAAACCTATCTTTCCTGGGTACAACCAAAACAAAATGGTGTGGGTTATTAAATGAGGCATAAATAAAGAAGGGATATTTAATGTATGATTGTAGTAATTTCAATTTTAATATCTTATTGAGGTTGAAATAGAGTTATATTAGATTTACAAAATTAATAATAACCTAATATATTAAGGAATACCATTTTTTATGGATAACTTTGAGGGATTTCAATCCATCGATATATGTTTTTGAACAATTATATTATTTCATTAGTACTGGAAGTGTTTTTCACTTATAAAATTGACATTTAATATGTTATGATTTCATATAAATATTTATTTCTATTTTTTTATATTTTATGAAACAAATAAATGAACTATAATAATAAAATTCATATTCTATCAATCACTGCATTGAAAATTCACATTTTATTTAATTTTAAAATTGGTTTAGGAATTATATATGTATAATTGGAGTTGAATTTTAATTAAAATAAATTTATAATCTATTTTAAAATTACTTCACATTATTTTATTATTCTAGGGATTTAGTGACCATAAATTAATTGATTAATTTATCATATTTGATGTTTTTTAGTTTAAAGGAATATAAATTTATTTCATTTTAAATTTCAATGATTTTTGGTTTTGTATAAGAGATTATTATGTGAAATAAGGAAAAAAACAATGGTTTCAATTACTATTTAATCAATATTTTTTATTATCAAGGAAAATTTAAAATAAAGCATTGAATTCATATATAATAAATAATTGAATTTTATATTTTTAAAGTATAAATAGATAGATCCATATCTTGGATGTAAAGTAGAAAAATTTTATTTTTCCTCTGTATTCTTTTCAAGAACTGACCCCATTGAGACCCATATGGATCCAAAAACAAAATTAAGATAAATTTTACCCAAAACCTAAATTTGATAGATTAGAAAATGATTTTGATAATAAATTGTGTAATCAATTTTTTTAAATATTATCTTTTATTAAAATTATATTCAACAAAATCATATGAAATAATAAAAAATATAATATAATGGATATATATAATATCATCAATAATAAACATGAAAAACCTATTTTTGAAATTTCATTCAAAACCACAATGATCTCAAACATAAATTTATAAAAAAATTTACCACCATAAAAATTAATATTTCTTAGGTAAATGTAAAATAAATTGAAAAAATATACGCCAATATATATCAATGTAGTCAGGAAACTATTCACCAATAACACCCTTGACACATTCCTATAAATATAAATGGAAAAAAATAATCTAGGTAATAGAACAAATAAAACAAGATAACAATACAACCAAGTGTTAGTTCATAAAATTTAATCTACCACATATGTCACTCTAAGTAAAAAAAAAATTAACACTATAAATATTAAGAATGAAATAATAGGATTTTTATAATCCTTATAACCTTGATATCTTATAACATGATCTGAAATAATCAATCAACACGAACAAATATCATAACCATTCACCTTAGACTACAATAATCATCAGTTTACCACATCAAAAAACACATCAATACAACCACAAAAACATAGGTTGATACAGTTAAAACTAAAATAATAATATAACTTTGACATTAATGACTATATGAATGAAACCAAAATAATTGCATGACAATATATAAACAAAAAAAAAATCTCATAGTAAACTAATTTAAAATTTTAAATATATTAGATAGATAACCTAGTAAATGATATAATATAAAAAATATATACATAACCTATATATATAAAGATGCTTCCCCTTGTGACCAGATAAGGAGGTGTAGGTTTGTTGGGGTTTGGAACGTGGTTATAGGGTTAAGTCCATGGGCCGGTGGTTTATAGGCAATTTATTTATTGCATTGCGTTCCACACTTGCAATTATGCCATCTAGACACACACACACACACACACACACACACACATATATATATATACAAATTTACAATAAACCATTCAACACTCCAGGGTATAATAATTCCTTATTAACAATACTCCATAGTGAGACCCTGATGGATGTTGGGTACCATCAGAATGATAATTATCCTTGCTTGTTCATTTAGTACTTTATTAATATAAGTCCTTGGAAAAAATATTTGAAATACATTCCATTTAAAATACCCATATACAGAGAATTAGTTATATTTTAAATTAAATACTCTAATAAATAACCAGATTTTACAATTGATAAAATATATTACTCAATCAAACACTCATATTATATACCATATATTTTAAATGAATTTTTTTAAAGGTTTTGAGGATTGCAGAAGTTAACACAGAAAGGCACATAGTTTTGATAGAGTATAACACACCCATGTAGTAATAATAAGAGGAATAAGAATTTTAATAGTTAGTATCATGATTCCCATTATATTTTTGAATGAACGAATATTAATTTGAAATGACTTTTGATTACATGGAATACCCATCTCGTGACCTATGTAATGAAATTAATTTTTTTCTCTAATATGTGGAAGGATTCACATTTTACATGGAATAAACCTTTTTCTAATATATATATATATATATATATATCATATTCTAAGAAAATAAAAATATCAAAACTAATATCCAATAGTTGTGAATTCATTCATTTAATTTTACATGGAAATATGAAAAATTTATAAACCCAAGGACTAATGTCTATTAATAAAATAATATTACATAAATATGTAGTGAACCATATCGAGTAAACACAACACATCACTTGATATGCTTCGTGACAAGTCCTGAATCTTATTCTCATTCTCCATGGGTTGATGAGAGTTTTTGAGAATATATAAACATATCAACTTGGGAAAAATTTCACCCTCAATATCTATAAATTATAGAGTGTATTTTAACTATGAATCAAGAATGAAGTAATAAATTATTGATCATTCATGATAAACCAACTAATAAATCTCAAATACCACCCAATGATCCAAAAAACCCTCAAACATAACTCAATGATCCAAAAATACCAATAAAGCTATCACTATGTAACTTTATGTCACTATCATGAATCTATATCCAACCCCATTATATAAGTGAGTGGTGAAAACCCAAGATGAAATCCATAACCTGCTCAAATGTATAAAAAATAAAGGCTACACACCCACTAATGTGAGTATTTATGGTGTGGTCCAATTTCCATTAGAAAACCAAAAATAATTTTACACTATTCACTTTTTAAGAGAAACTAAGAATGTTAGTTTGTAAATTATTAGTAAAAAATAGGTTTCTTCAATTTTTCATTACATAAAATCAAACACCAAATCAAAGTTCCTTTCAAAAAATAGTATCTTTAGAAAACCAAAACTAATTACACATTTACCATTAGATATCCATGATTGGTATTCAATTGGTTAAAGATATGTTCTAAAAAATTTTCAACATAATCATTATAATTTAGATATAACACATCCTTCTTTTAAAAATATTTACATATTATGTAAAATATGATAAAAAATAACAACACCATGGATGTGAAACTATACTAAATTAATAAATTCATTAAAAAAATAATATAGAAAAAAATACATAACATATATTCTCAAACAAAATGACACACCAAATCCAAATAATAAGTAACTCATGGTAACCTAGTAGTTCTTAAATAAAATGGGTTATAATATAAATATCTAACATACTAATCATCATGGAGGATCATGTAAGGATTAATTACACAATAGTAGACATCTCAATATTGAACCAACCACCTATAGATCGTACAATTCTACACCCACACCCATAATCACTCTCAACTAGTATCATTAGAGGAACACCCTAATAGCCAGTAAAAACTTAACTATGGTTTACTAACCATAGAATAATCCAAATGGAACAACACCCATCTCTTGATTTTCTATGTAGTTACCTTTGGTTTCCATATGAAATTAACTTAAGGGGAAGGGTCATATTTAACATCCATAAAACAACTAAACAATTGTGAAACACAATTAAATATCCCAAAAAAACAAAAATCCAACCAATATCAAACTCACAAAAACAAAGATCCACTCCCATTCCCACAATAATAATTCCACAATTGAACAATATAATAATACACATGAACATAACAATATATAATCATGGGGATCAATAAGGGTATCACTATTACTTTTGAAAAAATTATAAACATCATTATAAAAGGTCCTTCAGTTATAAAATATTATATATAAATTTTTTATTCCTTTTTAGAAAGCATTTTTTAAGTGAAATAAACTCTAAGGAACTTGTAAAAACATTATAACATAGTCATAATCAAATAATAAGGTCCTGAAACATTTTCATAAACAAACAACACCCTTGACCAAAATGTAAAAATACTAAAAAATAAAATAAAAAACATAATAAAACATATTTTACTCAAAATATTATATGTAAATTTTTTATTTTAAATAAAACCCTTAGTTCGATTTTGATAGAAATGAAGTGTCCTTAAAAAATCTATTTTAAAATCAGTTACTATAAATTAGAAAATCAACCCATGGTGTTTTATAGTATCCAACAAAGTTTACGTATGTATTCTATCAAATAATATATAGATAACTTATTTAACATATTTCTAAATTATATATCAATGTTATATTTTAAATCATATTAGTTTCTCTCAAATAAAATGAATGAGATATAAATAAAAAACTAAATTTATTGAATCATTTCACCATTGAAAAATACCGCAATGGTTAAACGATAGAGATTATAATCCCTAGAAATAAAAAATCCAAAATTAAGACAATTATAGGAATTAGGTTTGGACACCATAGATTCTAATGGCAGAGATTATAGAAGAAAAATAAATAAAAAATGGGACTAAAAAAGCATATGGAAAAAGATTCCCTTAAATTTTAATTTTGATAAAAAATGATAAATAAATCATAGTGGAAATAGAATAGGGGGAATGAAATCAGTCGGGAAGGTCCTCTCAGAAACTCCCTTCATAGTGGGGAAGAAATTTGTAAATTTCCCAATTAAAATGAACATAAAATGATCAAAATACTCACCCTCACGTAAAATTCATGGTTAAATAATCTATTAACTTCTTTTGAAAATTACCATTGTAATTCAAGTTTAGTAGGTCAAAAAAAATTATAAATGGTTTATAGAACCATAAAAAAAACTATATGTCCTATAAAAGATTCAAAAGATTCAAAATTTTCACCCCCAAACACTCCAAACCCAAGTGTTTAAGAATTAAAAAAAATTATGAATATAAAACTTTAATATAAGTATCAAAATTATCTATACAACCCCAATTTCTACCATAATAATTTCAATGACAATTGAATATAGGAAATAAAAAACTACTTATATAAAGACCCCAACTGAAGTAGATAATAGATGTTTTTTTAAATTATTACATTAGAACTAAATAAAATGAATCAAATCCCGAAGGACTGAAGAGTTCAGTATTTTTGGTAAAGTAGATATATACATTAATCTCATATTACATTTGACGACATGAAATAAAATACATAGTGAATGTAAATATCATGCATCCTGAACTCATTAAAAAATTCTTTCTTAATATTTGGGGAAAAAGAAATAAAATTATGTTGAGATAAGATAATTATTATAGGTTACATATAGTGGAATCTATCATGAGTAAATAATTCATAATCAAGATGAAATGGTAAATAACTCGAAACACATACTATTTAATCGATAACTTGATCACGAAGAATAATATGGAAGGAGTAAATGAATATAAAATGATTCCATATAAATAGTCACATGATCTTGAAACTTATCCGTTGATATAATTAAAAGTAATTTCATGGACATAAATAAATGATTTAATAATTATATAATTCACAATTCTAGATTTTTAAAATAGGACATTAAGGTCTTGTGCCAAGACACTTTAAACTAAGGGTACATATACACTAAAAACCAATTTAATAAGGATATAAAATAGTTTTTTCCCATGTGACCTACTAATAAATCAAGGTGAAATGAAATTATATGTCCCACCCATCACATAATAAGTCCAATGCAATAATGATATTAATGAATAATGCAACCAAATAAACATGTATCATTTAAAAAATGAATATAGAGAAAGAACTAGAATAAAGAAGGACAATACACTCCCAAGTAAAATGGATCATTAGCCATTCAAATAATAATAATGATGGTATAATTACATAATATTTCTATTTTATATTAAGAGGTATGTTTTCCTTGATGAATATAAATACCATATATTTATCATTAAAAATATTTTTTTAGGAAAACATCTTTTTCACATTGAAATTCGCATTTAAAGACTGAAAATTTCTAGAATGTTACAAAAAAATATTTTATTTGAAAATAACCATGGAAACATATAATGGAAAAATAAAGTCATTGAGAGGTCCTGATAGCAGGAAATTCACTTTATGATGAGTACATTAAAACAATGGTTCCTTTCATATTTTTGTTAAAAAGTGAATAAGTACCTCATTTGGAAAACAAAAAAATAATAATCTTAAAACTGTTTTTAAAATATAAATAAGGGGAAAATTTAATTTAAATAATTATAGTGAAATATTAGAAACATTCATGAAAAATAATTTTATAAAAAATTGAAATGGATGAAAAATATTCCTGACTTAAGATGTAATAAAGGCTGTATTTTATGAAATTGGTTTTTTAGTTTTTTTTGGGCTTGAAAAATTAAAATGAAAGGAAAATTTATAATTTTATAAAAAAATTACAAGAGAATAACATATAATGGGTTTTTTTATATAAATATAAAATTATTCCCCCAATGGATACTAAAATATAAATAATTTCAAATAATGATGAGGTTGTGAAATGAACCCCTAACTCCTTGGAGTCTTTTGAAACACAGTATGCATGAAATGAAAAAAAATAAAATGAATATTTAAATACTATAAATATTAATGAAATATTTATATATCATAATGAAAGGTTAGTAGATACACCTCACAATATAAGACAGCGGTACAACATAACATTGTCTTAAAGAAGACAATTTGAGATGAAGAACCCCTACAATGATCATCATGTTTATTTGAGAACTAATCAATGAACAGATTTTTTGCAGAAAAATTAAATAAAAAAACTATAAATATAAAAAACAAAAAAAATTAAATTTCAAAAAAAATCATGACATAATATAAAAAGTAAAGAAGAAATATGACCCAATGAAATAAAATTGAGTTAGGAAACACAAACCACTTGGTTAAATTCTAGTCAAATCCCCTTAGATGATATAATTTTAATTGAAAACTAAAATACAATTAATTATGATGGATTCATTATATAAATGGTAAAATAGGAAACACATACACCATATAAAATAAATTAGGTTCATAATATTATATAAAGCCTCAATGAAATGAAATTGAGATGAAATCCCTTACCTATGGTTCACCTTTCCGCATACATTTTAAATATTCATGAATAAAAAACATATATTAATTATTTAAATATATAATATTTTTTTATGATTATTATTCCTTTAATTTTATTTGTTACCATGTTATATTTATTTTCACAATCAATTAATATCATGTTACATGTTTTGATGATATTCAGTTCATATTTCTGAAATGATTTTTGTTGGTTGACTATGGTAAAATAAGTCATTGTTACATAATATCCAGAATAATAATCAAGATATAATTATTATTTTGGTACATGAATTATTATTTTAAAACCATCCATGAAATATGGTTATGAAAAATGAACTACGTTACAATCATGGAGACGGTAGGTCGTACATACGCAAGAATAACATTTCTATTTTTCAATGACCATGAAGGAAAGAAGTTAAGTGTTGTTTTATTATTATACAGTGATAAAAATATCATAAATAATATATTATTTTATTAATTACACATATAATAATAAACTATGTTATGTGATATTGGAAAATGAATCAGATCACTTTTGGTAGGTGGTAATCCACACATACACGTGCATGAAAAAAATCATAAATCAATAAATGGAAAGGTAAGAAAATATATGATATATTAATTTAAAAAAATGATAAATTTTTCATTAACATCACATATATATATATATATAAATTAAATACACCATAATAAACCTCTATGAGAGGCAACAATGGAAAATGTGTTGTATTTTTTTGTGAGGCGGTAGTCCACCGTAAAAATGAATAGTGTTTTTGATTCTCATTTGATGTAAGTGGAGTTGGATGTGGGTTATTAAATTAATATAATAAAATATTTTTATATTTTATATAATTATGTTATCATATATGAACTATTGAATAATATTTTAAGGATTTAGATGAAGAAATAAAATAAAAACATTTGGTTAAGAACAATACATCTTCTTTAGAAAACATCTTTATGTTTACACCCAAAACATTCCTAAGAGATGTTACTTATTAAAAAATCGCCTCTAGGATGTGGTAAGTGACGTAAGGAAGTTATTAGATAATGTATTTTATAAATAAAATGTATTTATATGTGTGAGGAAAATATGATAGGAGGTTCCCTTCTACAAGTGAGGAGTGGGGCACTTTTGGAATATCTTAAAATATTTAGTTACTATAAATTAATTTTCATTAAAATTTGGATATAAACTAATATAATTCCAATATATTATGATTATAGTTGAAATTATATTATCCAATAAAATTTGAAAATTTTTAGGTTAGGGTTTTAACATTATCTCTACGTTTTAGCCCACATTAACCCTATTGACAATTATAGTGATAAAATAGTTTTTACAATTTTGGGGTCATAATAGTTATTATAAATGGAAAATTGGAAGATAAATGAAACATGTTTGATATATTAAACCATATAAAAACTAATTGGATGATGATATTTTTTAAAAAAAATTTAAAAAATTTAATAAAATATTATATATTATAAAATATAATTAATGTCATTTTTTGGACTGTCCATTTAATTTGATGTTAAAAACAACATGAGAAAATGGAATTAAAATATAATACTTTAAAACATTACTATCATGTTATATTTATCTAAAAATTTGTGAAATATAATAAATAATTCAATTTATATTAGTTTTAATATTTTTAAAATAATTTATTTTATATTTCAATTAATTGAATAAATATTGAGTTGGTGTTGAAAAATAATTTAAGGTAATTATTTCATTACTAAAAATTAATAAGTAAATTACATTAATAAAAAATTAATTTATGTTTAAAATTAATATTTATAAATGAACATAATTTGTTTTTATCCCTATCAAGAAATATTATAGTTGTTGATATCATAAAATTGAAATGCCTGTCCTTATCTTTTACTTAAATATAATAAAAGAAAAAAATCAAAGAAATATGAAACCAAGTGGCCATATATTTACAATATTGATGGAAATAAACAAGATCTTCTAATCCAATAGGATAGAGAAAAGTTTGAGTGAAAATTGTTAATCCTTAGCATATTATTTTTACCTATAATTAATTGATTTATCCTTTTACCTTGGTTATAATGTTATAATATTTTTTCTTTTATTTTTGACCAAAAAATAAGTTTACCTTATTAAATATTTTTAATATTTTTAATTACAAATATAGAATCCATTTTACAAAATTTTTTCACTATAATTTTTATAAATTCATTTTATAATTTCCCTAAAAAGCGTGATGAATGAACATTTTTTTCTTCAAAAAAGTATCTTTTTTAGTCTAAAAGAAATTTTATACTAAGTTAGATTATATTTTTTTTTTCATATATAATTAATTGTATTATCTATAAATAAATGAGAGTTTCATTAATTTAGGATCAAATTTAAAATATTATGGTTCTTTTTCAATGAAATCAAATGATAGTATTTGAAATATCATTATTTTGTTTACTATTCACTGAAAAATAAATCTTTTGAAAAAATACCTAAATTTATCCCTATGTTAACTAAAATATGATGATTTTAAAAATTTTATTTTATATATAATTTTTTTCTGTTTTCTATAAATAAATTATAATATTTTCTTAGGAATTGTAATAAAATACATATTAAGATAACATTTTTTTTGAAAAATAAAATGAATTTACTAAAAAACAAGAACTTATTTATTATTAATAAATTATTTATATAAGATTTTTATACATTGTTTAATAATGTTTTTAACCCTATTTAGAAGCTCCAAATCAATATTTAGGTTATAATTATATGTTTTGATTCGTTTAAGCTATGTGTTGCATGTTGTGTATAGTATCGAAAAGTGTGTTCTTTAAAAATATCTGGGTGTTACATTCTCCCCCAATTCAAAAAATTGAATCTTATAAATTTAAACTTATTCATGGTAATAAATGGGTTGATATTCTAAAATTCCTTCAGGGAAAACCCATGTCATAAAAAGGGTTAATAACACTTCCTTTTAAAAAGAGGGAAATTGAAAAATTAATGTCAACAAGAATAACACAAAACATTATTTCCAAATAGGAGAATATTAGTGGGAAGTGAAAATGTGGAAATAGAAGAGGAAACTAACACTCAAAGATTATATAGAGTGATAGATAACATGGTCATGCAAAAGTTATCGACAACAAAAACCTAAATCTATAAGGTGTGGAAAGACCATCAATTCACCAGAAATAATATTAATATGAGAACATTTTTTTTCAAGATCCATTTCCTTGAATTGAGGAATTACTTTACTATATAGACTAATAAAATAAGGAAATATACATACTTTACATGTATAATTTTATCCTTTAATAAATTTACACCATGATCTCATGTTCTTTTAAAAATATCAAGCACTCAAGATGGATTTTTAATGCCCGAAGCACTAAAATAAACCTCCAATGGATCACATAAACCCAAAAAAGGAAAAAATGGTATTCCCCAAATATTTTGACATAAAAAAAACTAAACTGGTAAAAATAAGGTAAAATAATACCTAAATTTTTTAATCATTCATATGAAAAAATAATAAAATTTATTACAAAATTTCCACAATAACGCCCAATGTTTATCATTGATTATTTGAAAAATAAATAAACATATATCCCAAATAACCTCAACAATATCAACATTAATGAGAGTTTTAACCAAAAAGGGTATATCATTATCTTTAACTTACAAATCCCAAAATTTAATAGCATTATTCTAAAATATTCCTTTACTTTTAACCTAATGGTTATATTTACCTCAAACTAATAAAACGCCTCCATAAATTTCATTAATCACCTAAAAAACCAGGAAATAAAAATGATTTTAACCTATAATATTATTCACAAAATACATATAATATTTCTCCATGAAATCATTGTAGTGAAAAAAATTCACAATATATAGTAGACCATATATGCCATTTGATGGAATTTCACCTTTTACCCCTTTAGTTATTGGTTTAAGAATCACATACATTCTGGATGCGACGGGTTGACACCCAACCCATGGATTTTCCCTTTTATAAAACTATATAACTCCTAACATTTTTCCATGAAATGATACACATACTAAAAATTTAATTTATCATCAAATAACTTTTTATCCACTATGTTTTTCTATAAAACTTATTTTGTTTACAAAATATCAATATAGTATCACTTTCTTAACATCATTGAACATATAGACAGTTAAGGTAATCAATAAAATTATACTTATGAACACAAAATATAAAATAATTATTCCTCAAATAAAATTTTCACAAAACATATAATAATCCAAATTTTTGTATTACCATAAATTTATCCCAAAATATTCATGATTATATAAAACTAAGATCATAAAAAACCTCAAAATAAGTATCTATACATTTAAGAATTTGAATAATTTAACACTTACCATCCCTAAATAATTTAGGTTTATCCCAAATACCTATGGAATATCAAAGGGTTTATTAGGTTTTATTCCTTAATTCATCAAAATTTTCCACAGAGAAATTTTAAATTAACCGAATCATATACCCTAAGAGTGTCAAACAATGTGTACTATAAGGACACACTCAATGTGTAACAAAATGATGACTGATATTTACTCGATCAAATCTTTTTGGGGTTATTACCCCTATACTCACCTATTCCAAAACTATATCCACATATATAATATAGGAATTGAAGTATTTTTTAGTAAAATGATATAATCACTACATTACTAAAACATTAGGATGTTATCTTATACATAGACGTATCCTCATAGTTAGTTATATGGTTATATTTCATAATATATTTTCCCCTAATTATATTTCCCAAGGTTTCTAAAAAAGATAATTAAAAAATAATAAGTTAAACATATAAATGAAACTTTAACTAATTTATTGGTTATGACTGAGGGAAATTATTTTCACGCTGAGTATATTAAAATAAATATTTCTTTCAATTTTTTATTAAAAATTCAAAAATTTCTTCATTTTTAACATGAAAAAATGATTCCTTTTAATTTTTTATAAAAAATTCAATCATGGGAAAAGGTTAATTTAAAAAATTATATAATAATATTAAAACCATTTTTTAAAAAAATTATTGAAACATGGACATGGTATAAAAAATTCCTGAATAAAGAGGATATAAATATTATTTTTCTGTGTTTTTTTTGATACACTGATTTGTAAAAAGATGAAAATGGAAGGAAAACATATAATTTTAAAAAATCATCCTATGAGAAGAATATTTATTTTTTTAAGATGGAAATATCATATATTTTACCCTATAGAGGTTTAAACATAAATACTCTAAAATAATGATTAGATTGCGAAAGGAACCCTTATTGATTTGGTGACATTTACATAATAGTCCCCATGAAAGGAATAAATTAAAATAAATATTTTAAAAAATTAATAAAAAGGTTATTATGATATATCTTATAAAATTTTAATTACATACACCTCATTAAAGATTATAGGTGTATAACATAACATATTTCCCAAAGAAGACAATTTGATATGAGGAACCCTTAAAATGAGTTTAATGTTGAAGTTAGAATAAATCAATGAAATTATTATGTGTAAAAAATTTAAATACAGAAGAAAAATATATAAATATAACATAAATAAAAAAATTCATTTTCACACATAATATTTATGTAATATAATAATCTAATAATTGATATAACCCATTGAAAGAAAATAGAGTTATGAAACACTTACCAGTTAGTAAATTTCAGGTAAAATCCCATTGGATAAAATAATTTGAATTAAAACACAAAATACCATTATATATGAAGGATTAATGATATAACATGTGAATGGTGCAATATATACACAATATAAATTAAAATTAGGTGCAAAATGTTAAAATATTCCTTATTAAAGGGAAATCGAGACAAAATCCCTTACCTTAGGTTCAACTCATCACGTATGTTCCTTATCATCCTTAATAATAAAAATATGTTAATCATTTACCTTATTAGTATAATTTTTCATTTTTATAATTCTTTGTTTTTATTTATTACCATGTTATATCTATTTATATAATCTATTAAGTTTATTTCAAAAGTTTAATGATATTTGATTCATATAACCAAAATGCATTTATTGGGAAGACAATAGTAAAAGTAGTAATTGTTATATCATCACACAAGTAATAATAATAGACTAATTATAATTAGTATATATAAATTATACTTTTAAATCCAACATTGGGGGTTCCCGTCAGTGGTGGATTAGAGGGGGAGTCTTGACCACTACCTTCCAGCGTCGTCTCCAACTCCCCATTATCTTTATTTTTCTTTTTCCCTACCTCATCCCTCCCCAATATCTTTATATTTAGGGTGTTTTCTCCCTTATTCATCTACTTGGGAACCTCCCACTTACGCTTAGTGGTCTGTGGATATAGTATCAATTTCCATTGTTCTTGGATTGCATCTTCATTTTATTCTTTGAAGAAACTTCTAACACTAGTTTTTGGGCCTTTGACTATAAACCACCACTGCTATGATGACCAGATATTCCATACCAACCTCTATTTTGGTCATATTTTACACTCTTTACAGTGTTTTGAGATGTGCTAGTGGAACACAGTCTTGGTTTGTTGTTGTGTCCTTTTCCGTATCTTCCTCTATTCTTATGATATGTTTGGGTTTTGGATTGGTGGTTTATTCTTTTTCATCATCGATACTGAATTCTTCATTTGGTGATAGTTATTTTTCATATGGGAAATATTGGATTATTTTTTCTGGATATGTTTTTCATGGATGGATTTTTTTTGTTCGGTCTTCTTGTAAAGTTTGGCTCACCACTTGATCAACTATGCCCCGACTTTGAGGTCCATTTCTCCCATATGAGTCTGTATGGTGAGATGGTTCTGAAGTGGATTTGGGAGTTATTATCTGAGCGGCCGATGAATTTATAGGAGGTTATTTTTCTTGGTGTTTTTTACCTTGATGATGGTTTGTTTATGATTTTATGGTGGTTTCTATGGGTTGGTACGGTTCTCTGTGACATTGTGAAAGTGGAATGGTTTGGTTCCTGGTTATTCATTTCATGATGAGTGTTTTTCAACGACAATGATGGTGATCAATGATGATGATGATGGATTCTGGAAACTTCCTTATTGGAAATCTGGTGCGATGACTATTTATTTCTATATCTAGGTATGTGACACAAGGTGGGACGTGTCCTGAGGTATGATGATGGTTCTGTTTGAATTTTGAATTTTGAAAGTTGATCTTTGAATTTTAAATTTGGCTTTGTGGTGTATGTTGGGCTGTGAAAGGTTCTGTTAGGTTCCCACATAACCAAAAAGTGTTTTTTATCAAAATAATAAAAATTTAATTTAATGTATTTAAATCCTACACTAAAATATGGTTATGATAAATTAACTATGTTACAATCATAAAGATGGTAGGTCATATATACACATGGGTAATGTTTCCATTTTTCAAAGATTATGATGGAAAGGAGTTAAGTTCTATTTTATCCTTATAAAATAATCATAATATCATGAGTATCATATTAATTCATCAAATACACAAATATATCCTATCCATGTAGTGTAGTAATGAAAACAAATCTCATAGCTTTGTGAAGGTGGTAATCCACACATACACATAAACGACAATATCATGTTTCAATGAATAGAATGTTATGAATATTTATGATATATTGATTTTATATAATGAAAATTTTGAAAAAATATCATATATATATATATTAAATAAATCATCATAAAAATCAGTAAGAGGATATGATTAAAAATTAAATACAATAGTTCGTGTGGTGGTAGTCATCCTTATAAATAAATGATGGTTTTATTTCCAATTTAATAGAAGAGGAGATAGACATAGGTTATGAAATTTACATAACAATACCTCAATATATGGGGTATACTAATTTTATTATATCATAATTCTTGAATAAGATATGAATGAGGTGGAATAAGAAATAAAATAAATATTTATTTAAAAATGATACCTATTCTTTAGAAAAACTCTTTAGGTTTACACATAAAGACTTCAAAGGAGGGTTTTAAAATAAAAAAGGACTCTTATCCATGATAAGGGAAGTATCAAAGTTATTTTTATTGGGTTTTTATGAATAAATAATAATTTTATGTGTGATGAAAAATGGGATAGAATATGATATTTTATAAGTGAGGGGAGGGGAACATTAGTAATTTCACAAAATATTAAATTAATATAATTAATTTTCATAGAAAAAGGATCCAAACAGAAGTAAATTGAATCAAATATTATTATGGACCAAAATACAATAATCAAATAAAATTGAGAAAAGTGTAGATTATTTTTTACACTAACCTCTTTGTTTTAACTCATGTTAACTCTTTTTAATGATTATCATGATAAAATTGTTTTTACACTTTAGGGGTAAAGGTATATTGTATAAAATAAAATTTCAAAAATAAATGGATCAGAGTTGATATTTTCAACCATATACCTATCCATTGGATGAAGATAGTCTTTTAGAAATTTTAATCTTTTAACAAAATATTATTTGTTTTAAAACACCGTTAATGTAATTTTATGGAACTATTCATTTAATTTGACTTCAAAAACAACATGATAACAAAATAATATGATTATAATCCTTAAAAAAATTTAATAATATGTCATATTTATCAATATTATTTAGGTAAAATAATAATTCATTCAATTTATGTTACTTTTAATAATTTTAAAGTATTTTATTTTAGTATTCTATTAATTGAATAAATACTCTCCTATCATTGCCTAAGAATCTAGGTAAATTATTACATTAATAAAAATAATAAATAAATTATAATGATAATAATAAATATTTATATATCATTTGACTATTTATATCAGAACATAAGTATTTTTATCCCTATCAAAAAATATTATAGTTATTAAAATCAAAAAATAAACTTTTTTGTCATTATCTTTTATATAAATATTATAAATATCAAAATCAAAAAAATATGGAACTATGTGGACATATATTAAAGACCTTTATAGACATGTATGAACTCTACTCATCCAATGAGATAAAGGAAAATTATAGGTTCATTTTTTAGTCTATGTCATATTTTTTAACCATAGTTTCTATATTTACTCTTTTTCTATAGGGATAAATTTTTAGTAATTTTACTAATAATTATGAAAAAAAATTTATTTACCCTTATTAAATGTTATTAATTATCCTAAATAGAAATATGGATTCCATTTTACCATATTTAATCTCTATAATTGGTAGAAATACATTTTATTATTTTGATTTCTATATAATTAATAATTTTTACTAAGGGAGATGTATATTATTTTAGGGTATAATTAAAAATATTATGGGGATTTTTCAATGAAATTATATGACTTTATTTGAAACATAGGTATTTTTTACTATTCCATAAAAAATCTAGCCCTTCTGAAAAAAATATACAAATTTCACACTAACTTATTTATGATATGTTGATTTAAAAAATGATAATATTTTTTAAATGAATTCTATAAATGTTCCAAAAATTAAATATAATATTTGATTATGAGAATCAATAAAATATATTTGTGAATAAAACCTATTTTTTGAAGAAGAAATTGACTTTAATAAAAATCAAGTGCTTAATTTATATTGATAAAAAATTATATAAAACAATTTTACATATTTTTATAATGTGTGTAACACTATTCATTCTGAACAATTTAATGGCTAGGTAATAATAATATTTTTTATTCATTTAAGCTTAGTGTATAATGTTGTATATGATATTGAACGTAGTGTTATTTTAAAATATCAGGGTGTTATAACTTCAATCAAAACGGGGGATCAGTTTACCTTATGAATCATGATCCTCTCAACTCAAAATATTAGTATCCTATATTCTGAGGGAAATACGACTTCTCAAACTCCATGTTAACTAGTTTACAATATGTGGTGAATTTTAGAAATAAAAAAAGGGATGTGTTATTCCCATGAACCACCTTAATGTTTGGAATTCCAAAACATCAAAAACAATATGTACTTTCCATACATCAATCAAGATAAGATCATCAGAATAAAACAATTATCTCATGATCAACTCAGGTTACAAATACCACAATTCAAAATAATTCAAAATAATCCAAAATAAAAAATTATGAGAAGGATATCTTTACTATAATAATTATTTCACATGGATCCATAAAATATGTTTCCACACAATTTAATTTTCTCCTAATAAGAGAGAAAAAAAATGAGAAACATTATATTATGGTCCTAAAAACCTTCAATGCATCCTCGTATAAAAATAATGAGCTAATAGATATGAGAATTTTTCTTAGTTCTAATAAAATCCAAATACCAAATGGAAATTTATTCAAAAGAAAGTAAAACATAAGAATCTTACAAAAAAGATACAAACACAATGAAAAAAATCATTCATCTATAATAAAAAAATGGGGTATACATATAATGTATAAAAAGTCACAAAAAAGAAATATCGTATACCACAAGCTCACCGTTCAACTCCTAACTCATCTAATAGAATTAGTGCCATAAAATACTATTCAAATTTATGTTGGGTATGAAGTTTCTAATTCTATCAACCATACATCCTAAAAAATCCTCACTGATGGACTAGATGGTCTTATTGATGAATTATCCTTGGAGTTTCTATATATGAGGGATTATGATGCCCAGATTTCCAAAACTAGAAACATATAAATGGATACCTTTTATCTAGAGCAGGGTAAAATGGTTTATAAGGAAGTTATTCAACATTTGCAACTCCTTAATCATTCATATTCATCTTATGATCCTTACTACTCTTATATTACTCACTGATAACCATTAAAATTGAAGCAACACATCCTTCAGAGAACACATCTAAAATTGTCTCAATGTTGATGGATTTATTAACCACTTATACATTTATTACAATAAAAAAATGAAACAATATAGAGCTATGATTAAAATGAATGAATATTGTAAATAACAAGCCATCATTGATTCATTAGTATCTAGTTTTGGGGAGAAAGGTACTAGTCATGAAAAACGTTTATTATACTCCTTCAACAACTGATCTCCTTGATGAACATCAAAAAAATATTACAACTTCTCCCCCATCACATCCTTAGGATAACACCACTGGATGAAAGAATCCATAAAATATTCCCAATTCATACCATCAAATAATTTTACAGGGATAATTTCTGTCCATTATTCCATAACCAACCCTTTGAATAATTCCTTGATACACTTCATTAGACAGTAATCTAGGCTTCCCAGTTATTCAATGGTTTCCCTAACATTATCCAACTAGTTCATTTCCTCATGAAGTTTTTTATTTCAACTAAATACCTATGGGTATAGATTTAATAACTATTAAACATGATCCATAATTCATGAAATTTTTCCCCTGTAGCTTTGTCATGATTTTTTGGAAAATTCAAAGACTCAAAAGGCTACTATAGGGTTATTAGAATAATTACCCTATAAGTTACAATCTGAAGTGTTCCCTTATTGAATTGTAGATTTATTTCTTGGTAACTTTTAATAAAATATCATGAAACACAAAATTAATTTGAATAATGTTACATATGAAAATTAAATAATATAAATAATAATCTAAACTAAAAAATAAATAAAACTTTTTTTTATAGTTCATTTTAAAAATATTTTAGAAACACTCCATAGTTCATATATAGAATCCAACCATAAAGGAACCAAATACTTAAAATCTAGGAATATATTAAAATAAAATATTTATTTATAAAGCATCAAAAATGATTTTCCCTTTATTACAAAATAACTTATGTGATGAAAAATATTATTTTTTAATATAAATAAGTTTAACCAAAACATTGCATTCCATTATTATAAAATATCTACTATTATTTAAAATCACCATTTATTTTTTTAGAAAAAATAAAACTATTTAAATAATTATTATAAGAACCAAAATTAACTTTATTACCCCAATATGATTTATAACAAAATTCAAGTATTTCTTATGAAAGCAACCCACAACACTTAAAAAATGGTTTTTGTAAAATGAGGCCAAATACTAAGTCATAAAATACCAATTTTAATATGGATAAAATAACTTTCAAAACTAACAGAAACAACTCTAATTATCATAAATTACTAATAATACTCATAAGATTAATTTAAAAATACCAAAATAAGGGAAAAATATAGTTTCTAAAATTTCACCCCTACACATGGTTTGGTCACAAAATTTGGCAGACTATCTGCCAATCATGTGAGTGCCACTTGAAGTTACCCGTAATGTATTCTCATCAATTTTTTCATCATTTTAAAGGTTTTTTATCCTATTAATGAATCCTTATATTACCTCCAATTTTCTTCTATAAACTATTAATTTCAAGAATTTAATCAAAGGATCTCCCCAAAAAATATAATAGTAGAAATCCACTTCAAAAAACCTCAATAACAATTAATTATAAAACCATAATTCAAAACAAAACTTTAAACCACCAATATTAAATATAGGATTGACATGAGGACGATTTCAATATACACTCCCCTTTATTTACCTCCCAAGTTACGATAACCCTATCTCATATCTACCGATACCCCAAAAATAACAAGGGGGTGTGCTGATACAATTTTTTATTGAATCAACTTATTTAAACTTGAAAACTCACTTAGAAAACTCCATCACAAGTCTTGAAGTTCGTTCGAGTTCACCATGGGCTGGAAACAAGTACTAAGGGTATCATACCATTAATATTTGGGAAATATTCCACCCCATATATTAGTAAAAAATAGAACATATTCCAACTAAAAATTCAGAATTAAGTATTCAAGTATTAAAAATTCACGATGAAACAAATAATCCATAATAAAATATAATCAAAAAATATGAAATAATAAAAAATAAAAAATAAAACACTACCAAAAACATTTCCATGAAAATATGAACTCTTATAAATAAAAGATAAAAATTAAATTTATCTAATGGAATACAATATAACTAAATAGGATGATACACAAAAGGCCTAAAAATATCCCAATGATACCAATATGGAAACAAAGATATTTATATGTAACTCATGTCAACATTACGAATCTATAACCACCCATTTTCCACATGATAGTTTAGATAACAAAATATAAAATCCATAACATTCTCAAATAAATTAAACATGGAGGATACACACCCACTAATGTTATCATATAGGATGTGAGACAATTCCATGTAGAATATAATCAATAATCTTTACAATTCCATTTATAAGATAATTAAAAAATTGAAGTCTGAAAACATTGCATGATAAATTGTTTTCTTCATGTTTTCATAGATTAAAAAAATACCTTATCAAAATTTTATTCTAAAAATAGTTTCTTTAATAAACTAGATCCATTTACTTAGTTAACAATCGAGATCCATCATTGGAATCAATCCCATTAAACCAGTTAAAGATATGTTTTAAACAACTTTCTACAAAAATGATAGCATTTAGGGGAATCCCACCCATATTTCAGTGGCCTTTACATATTCTTAAAATATCAATCAAAATAAAAGAACATCAATTTTGAAATAAAACTATAAAAAGTTAAGAATTAAATAATAAAAAATTACTTAGAAAAAACTGTAAAACATATTAGAAAAACCCACAAATGAAACACCAAATTTAAACAATAAAAAACACAATGTAAACAAGAATCTCATAAATATAAAAATTCATAATATAATGACCAAATATTATAATTATCATGTGTATAACCTATGTACTAGTAAGATAATTTTAGATTTTACTTGTTTGAACTGACATAGGTCTTATACTCTTACACATGCCTCTAGAGTACCTATCTACTAGCCTCATTAGGGGAACACCCCGATAGCTTAGAAAAAACTTCAATATGGACTACAAGTAATTGTATAATAAAAAAAGCACAAAAAACATCTATTTATTTCCCATTTACTTACCTCATGTTTCCCCATGAATCTAGCTAAACGTGGTGGGGGAAATTTATTATCTAATAATGTTTAACAAAAGTGAAATATAAAGCAATGTACCACAACAACTATCAATCCCATATCCAACACCAATTCATAAAGATAACCTTCTATGTACACAATTAAAAACAACCAATTTAAAATTCCTCAAACACATATGATAAAGAATAATATATATTCATGGTTCTCAAAAAAAATTATCTATAACTTTTAGAAACATTTTATATAAGGTGTGAAACATGCCTTTAATTTTAAATAAAGAAATATAAATTTTCATTAAAATTTTAAAACCATTTTTGAAGCATGGTAATTTTTAAATAACATGTAAAAAACATTATAATAAAATAAAATCAAATAATATGGTCACCAAAAATTTTATGTAAACCAATCACACCTATAAAAATATAGAAAACAACCATATCATAAATTACCAAACATACTAAATCACATTCTGTGCAAAAAAACATTTGAAAACCATTTCATCTATATAAGTCTCTTAATATTATTTTTAAACCCATGTTTCATGATTTAAAACACTATTTTATACTTAATAACTTTAAATTAGAAACACCCCATGGTGTTTTATGAAATCTTACAAAATTTGAATCATAATCTTAGAAAATAACACATTTATAATTTATTTAACATTTATCAAAGTTAGAATTCAGTCATAGAACGTTGAAAATACAAGGATATTACTTTCAAAAAGAATGATATGGAAATAGTTACCTTAATAGATATAATAATTCCTTATTTAATAAATACCAAAATATTTGGTTTCATGAGGGTTTCTACAATTCCTAATAACCAAAAATCATTATTTAAGACAACCCTATCCATGTGGTTTAACCACTATGGATTCTATGGCTAAATCATTTAGAATAACGTGGAATAAATAAAGGGAATAAGGAGGTAGAAGTAGGTAGAGACCATTATATTTTGATTCATATAAGAAATCAAAATTAAATCACAATGTAAGGAGAAAAAAATGAAATCTAAGGGAAACGATGTCTCAAATGTCCCCTTTGATATGAGGAAGAAAATAGGGGAATCAAAAATTAAATTGAACCCATTATAACCAAAATAATCACTTTTGAGTAGGTTTATTATTTTCCCAAAAATTTTACAAAACCATGAAGAAACATTGACAATAACTATTATAATAAAACTAGAACATGTCACATAATGTTATTATATAGTTTAAAATAACATAAACACCCATTTGGCATGGAAAGGATTCAAAATATTCTTATTTTTAAGCCTGGAACACTTAAAAATCAATTGATTAATCAATATAAAATATATATACACATAAAATAAACATTGGTATGTCAAATAATATTTTGAATAAAATTGGATTCTACTAAGTATAATGTAACATCTTAGATTTTTCTTGGGGTAAAATTTTATTTTATTAGTAAATTGTTTCCTATTTTTTATTGGTTTTATTGATACACATGTTCAGTGAACTCAACATTTAAATTTCATAAATTATTACAAGTAAATTAATGGAATAAAAATAAATATAATTAAAAATTTTATAAACATAACCTCCATTGTGGAAACCTAAAAATATATATGATATTAGGTCTCAAATTTTAAATCTATTTGATTTGATTTTATATAAAATTGTGATTTATATAGGGGTGATGCCCAATATGTTTTCACTATGTACCCCTTATGGGTATGGTTTATCAATAAAGGGTTACCAACCCAATTTAAATAAATTTATGAATGAAATTATAGGGAAAAATATCATAAGATTCAATGGTGTGATGGATGTCCCCTCTCACTAGGACATTCAAATTTTTATCAGTAGTTTGATTGTTGATTTTATTAAAAAAATCTTGTATTTTTTTATACGTAATAGTAAAATATATTAATAATATAATTACTATTTTATGATCATGAAGAATACTTAATAAACTCTTCTATATAAAAATTTGTGAGATAGAGATGGCTTCATCAATAGACCGATGGAGGTGACCCAGGCTCATCGGTCACTATAGATCAAGCCTTTACCACCTCTCATAGAGTCATGTGTTGATTATGAAGATAAAATAAATGAAATCATAAGAATAGAAATATAAATAGTATATAATCTATATAATTATGATTAATTTGTAAAGATTTAGTATATATTTGAGGTCAGTGACCCGAAACAAGATAGTAGTGTCCATGTCGGTGAAAGATATGGCCAAAAAAGATTAATGGTCAACTAAAGATGAAATATTTAAAAAAAGTCATAATAAAAAAATACATCCATAATACCTTGATTAATAATTCTAATTGATATTGAATTTAAAGTATTAAAATTTTACTAATAGATATATCTATATTAGTATATGTTTGTTTATAAAATAGTAACATAGAATTTAATTTTGATGAAAATAGAATAAGTGGTTTGATCATGGAGTATATACCCATCCCATGTTTTCTAAATCATGAAAATATAACCAATATAATATAATAAAGTATATATATTTCTATTATAGATCACTTTTGTTTTTTAAAAGACATATTTATAGAGGAGTATGAGGACGATAAAGGGTGATTTTTATTGGTACTGAATTTGAAGTAAATTCTAAGGTGGGAATTTTGTTATTGGGTAATTAATTAGAATTTTTTATTTTAAAATTTATATAGTTTATATTGAAGAGATAGTGATATTATGATGGATAGGGTGAGAGAATAAGATATAGAAACCATATATTGTAATTTTTGGTAGAAAAAATGAACTTTGGGAAGTAGTTTATTGAAAGATGAGGGTATATGGGTGAAAAATGTTTAACCACAACATTTTCAATGCACATAATGTGGAATATCATCTTATCCCAATATTTTAACCCCTTATAATTTTTGTAATTATATTAAATTCCTAAAAAATATTGATCTCTATTGGATACTTATAAATTTTTAATTTTACTTGGTTTTCTTAGTTAATAGTGATTATGTTTTTATCCAAGGAATCTGAAATCAATTGGATAAAATTTTAGGCATTTTAATATTTTGACATAATTTTTACAAACACTCAAGTTATAAAATAATTTAAGGTAATGCAATGTTTTTTTCACATATTAAATACTAATATATCATATATCCTGATGTTTAGATATGTTAAGATTTTTTTTGATTTGAATAATATTTTCATGTCGATGTGTGAGAGTATAGATTGAAAAACATTATAATGAGGATGTATTAATATGAGTTCATAGTGGAACTCATCAAATATAAAATTACTATAATGATCATTCTTGGCCTCTAGTTTCACATGATATACATATTTATTGATATAATCTATTTATAATTTGTTACGTTTTGGTAGTGTTTATGGAGATTTCTTTTTTTCTATGTGGGGGTTATTTTTTAGCATACCTATCTTAATAAAAAAACATATTTGATGTGTTACTTTTTATATATATTTATGATATTAGGAGATAAAATTGATTAAATTAACTTCTATATATGATGTTATCATGATTTATGAACTAGATAATGAGACCAGTGTAACTCCTAGATTATATTATGGACTTTTTAACTTTGATATTATTCACCTATAGGTTAATTTGTGATTATATTTATGGATTTTATTTTAGTGATAAAACTATATTATACCACCATGTTGATTTATTTTTTATGGTACCCCCACATTGATGAACTATATCTAATATCTATCGAAGGATACTGTATTGTCATAATTCTTGGGAAATAAAATAACAATAATAATAATCCTAGCACTACATGACGATTTAACAGATTACTCATGGTGTTTAATTAGACATTTACTAGATCTATGCTCTATACTACATAATCCTGTACCTAGTGACAGATGGAGTTAAGAAATTAAATTGATGGATATGGGATCCCATGTTGAGTGATACTCCACAATGGGGTTGTGTTATTACTTTTTATGAATATTTGATTAAATTTATATTATCCCTTTTTATATTATCATTATCTGATGGCTAATTGAGTTATTAGTTTAGTCCCTTCTTTAGTGTATTTACAATTATAATAATTTTTATTTAGAGGAGTTATTGTTCATATTGATATTACTTAAAGCCTATATAGATAATATATACTACTATTTGATGAATTATAGACTCCTCGGATGCGGTTTTATTTTATTTAATGGTTTTATTTGAGTCCACATAGAATCACATTGAGTAGTGATATTGAAAATATATAATATAATTTAATCAAATTATTATTATCTATAATTGAGTACGTATATGGTATTTTCTAGTCATTGATACACTAATTAGATGTTATACTCAACCCTATACATAAATTGTGTAGTTAAAAAATAATGGATACACACTTATATTTTGTTTTGTAAGTGATTAAGATGGTCATGAAATATATGGTGTTGGTCTAAGAGGATAAATAGTCAATACTTTTAGTTATGTCCTTATTGACGTGTCAATTTCCATTGGTCTAGGTATTACTATTTTCTTTCGTTAATGGAAGTGATTAATATTTGATTAAATTTATTATAATGTACATATTTTTAAATATTTCTTTAATGACTATCACATCATATATATGTGAAATTTCAGTTTACTTCATGTATATCAATTTGAGATGTTATTTAAAATGGTGTTTTAGATATATAATGTTACATTCTCATGGGTTAATGAATCCCATTATATGTCTAATTCATCTTAGGACTTATAACCAACACATGGAGTCTTCTACATGTGATTGATGAGTCACACTTGATCTTGTCTCAATTTCAGGCTTGGTCTTGATCAAATTGGAGTCATGTCAGAGTGGTATCTGAGTGAGGTTGATATTAAAAATAGAGTTTTAATTATTCACATTTGTGGTAATACTTTTGGATTAATCAAAATGATGTTATCTAGATTTGAAATTAATTAGTTAATCCTGGGAACTCAACAAATTGGTTTGGTTACCGACACATTTACATGCAAGAAATATGATTTTCTACTAGCTAAATCAAATATATAAAGAATTATTCATGAGATACATTTCTTTTAGTACATATATAATATATTAATTAAGTTATAATTGATTCACATTCTATATTGTGGTAGGTGAATTATTATTGGACAAATATATGGTAATTCCCTAAATCATTATACATTTTTGAACATGACATGTTGTTTTGTAAAACATCTATTAAAAATAATGAGTTTTAAATTCCTTGGATTTTATTTATTAGGGTTTCACCCATATATAATCATGTATATTATGGATAATTTTCCTTGTTAATTTAATATTTTTGACCTACAGATAATAATATTCTGAGGAAAATCCCATTAGGGGGATTTAGAAAACATTTACTTTTATGGTGTTGTATGAATTTTTGTGCTTCATGCAAACTAGGATTCAGTGTGATCCCAAAACTATGTAGTAGACCCAAGTTATGAGGATATAATATGGAAGCTAATATATTAAGGACTCATATATATCTGACTTTGTATTCTATTGAAGGAATTGTTTTAATATTATTATCTATGTAGTGTATGATGGTATTTAAGATTAGGAGGGGAGAAATAGTGAACTTAAAAATGAAATATAGAATTACAAAACTAGAGTTTTGTCCATGGGTTTGGAAATATAAGGATTTCCAAATCTAGGATATTTTTTAATTTTTCACGAAACGATTATGAATCAATCATCTTGACATGATGACATTTTCATTTTTCTCAACATGGAAAGAGTGAAAATATTTGGAATGCTGATTATATTGATCCAGGAAAATGATAAGAGAATTAGATTATGATTTCATTTCATGATTTATATTGAGATTTAATTATAATAAATTATAATTGGTATTATATCAGTGAAGTGTAAATTAGTATTGGAGTGGTTGTCATAATTTTTCAAGACCAAGTTATTGGGGTCTACTAGACATGAAAATTGTCTTTGATCTCAGTGTAGAAGGTTGATACTATGATGAAATGATCTGAAATACATACCAATAAATTATTGTTTTTTGTACATTACAAAGAAAGATATATCAAATATCTTAATTGGAATATTAATATTTTTTTTGGAAATGATGATTTCCAGTAGAGATATCCTATGATGATATCTAAAGATCGTTCTTTGTTTGAGGGATTGAAGTTGGATATGAGGGTATAGGATAGTTTCACACTATACCTAAACATGAACTTTCAGTTTCATACATACTTTAAGGTTTACATTATATTCTTATAAGCTATGAAATTTATTTTATTAACATCATTTCCATAATCATTCAGTTGTTTTAATGGAATATAATTTTTACATTTGGAAAAAATAATAGAAGCCTTGGGAAAAGATATATTTTTAATGACTCTGTTGAAAAATAAGTACCAAATGGAATATTTATATATGTGAGGTGAGATTATTTTTAAATTTTTTATAAATAAAAATATTTAAAAATAATTAGATATTATAAATTGATATTGTGATGAAATATCTAGGAAGAGTTATATTTGTGTGATAAATTCCTTGAAGATATGATAAAATCCTTTTACAAAATGAAGAAATAGATAATTATGATAGTGGATGATTATTTTCTTTTTTGAAAATTTAAACAAATTTTATTTTTTAGAGCAACTTCTTTTTATTATTTTTACATGGGGTATGAGGAATATAGTTTTCACCAAATGAATTCTAACTGGACAAAAAATATTTTTTCATAGTGGTATAGTTCATCAATTTTTTTACTATTTTTAAAAGATGGTAGGAGAAGGAAAGGGTAGGATGTTATGATATATATATTTTTCAAGTTAGTTAAAAAACCTCATGGATAGTTGGAAAATCAAAAATATTTTTTAATAGGGAAAAAATACAATGATGAATTTAAGGAGGTCTAAAATAGTTGATCAATAGTGAATCCCTACTTATAATGTTATTAAAATCTTGGGAAGAGATCCAGTTCTTGTATATTAATGGAGAGTATCATATAAATCTGATTTAGCGGATAATATGTCTGCTTCCTTGTTTCACACATGCCCAATGTATTTAATCACAAAATCAAGATCAATACAACAATTTCATTTTTGAATAAATTAAATTACATTCCAATGAATAAGATAGAATCATGATACAAATTTAAACATTAGGGATGAATCAAATTCCATGAAATAAATGAGAATTATATACAATCTATAAATAAGAATCTCATTGAACATAACTGGGTATTATATGATTATAGAATTACCCTCACCATAAATTATGATAAAATCCATCACAACTGATCCCTAAGAATAAAAATTGATTCAACTCCACACATGACACTATTAAAACTATAAAACTCTATATTTTTATTTTAACCCCATGTTTGGTTCCTTCCAAGACACCCAATGGCTCTCCACAACACCATTATAAACTTTTTTTGTTTAAGAAAAATATAGTTTTAGGTTTCATAGTGATGGAGATATGATACTTCCTATAATCTGGGAAACTATATCATAGATCATTTAATGGATTTTAATTTTTAGGTAAGAAATAATAATATTAGTGTTCTCATGAAAAACCTCAATATATTCCTCTTAAAGGATTTCCATAAAATTTTCAATAATGACCATTCTTTTAACCATGTTATACCATCGATGAAATAATATATGAAATAATTGAATAATTATCATTCAAGGAATGCATATATTTTATTTTGGATATATAGATGATCATTGTTATAATTATAATGGTGAAAATATAATAAAAAATGGTAGGGTTTTGGTTTATCTTTCCCCTCATAGTAAATGTTGGTGTAATTTATATGATCACCCAAATTTATTCTGTAAGAAAATTTTAATGTGTAAATAAGTGTGTTAACTTTGGAATTTGTTATGCAGTAGGGTTTTAACATAAATTTATTATCAAATGATAATTATACATGAACCAATGTATTAGAAAAGTAGTTATCTATGAATTTTATTTTTACACCATATTCATTTAGTGATCAATTTTCCTTATTTTCAAAATTTATATCTTAATGATGAGGATATGAGAAGGAACATAGTCATCCTATTGATGTGGATTTCCGAATCTCACTGTTATAGGTAGAATAACTTGATAATATATTCCAATATGTGGTAGATTATTGTGATTCATGATGCTGGAGTCCATTGTTAATGATTTCAACACTTAATCATATAAAACATTAAAATCAACTAAGAGATATTAATATGAGATTCATTATGATTATATGTTTTATTATTATTCCCCTAATAAAAATTAATAAGTGTTTGAAGTAAAATGTTCTCTCCCATGTTTTGTGTCATAGTTTGATCTATATAATGACGTGTTGAGTGAATCTCCTTATTTTAGGTATACAATGCCCCTATCTCATCTGAGAATGTTTCAAAAGTTTAGTAAATATAATAGAATGCTATTATATCATTTTTAGTTATTTTTTTAATTTAAGAACATTTATTATTTTTAAGATGATGATTATTATTATAAGGGTAGATGTTTTTTGATTAGTGGTTTTAATCACATGATATAGTAATAATATTTATAGAAAATCAATTATGGGTTATTTGTTCAGTCGACATAGTATACAATTTTTTTCATTCCAGATCTGACCCTTATGAGGTGTTACAAACGACAATATGAAATTGATAGCATGATATTATATAGAGTGATATTGTCAGTTATTTTTGATTAATTAATTTAATTATTAATTATGTTTGGACTTATAGGGTTACTAGAGTCTCAAACTCATTTGAGTAATAATTTTATTTTTGTATGGATTCTTTATTAATGTAAAATAATTAAGTACTCACAGATGTATAATGATTTATTTATTTTTATTAAAAATAGAATTGGGTTATGAATTATTTTTATATGTTTTAAAGTTATAAACATTTAACATTGATATATAATCATTTTGATATTCTATAGGCGAGTCCATATTTGAGTGTTGTAGGAGTGGTGATCTACCCTTAATTATTAAAAATGTATAAAAAAATTGTTTTGAATTTTCATTGAGATGTATATTTTTAGGTATTTTTATAGTAATTTTCAATTATGTAAAGATATGTATTGGAAATATAAATTGGTTATCACATATAATAATATCGTCAAAAAGTTAGATAACTAATATAAGAATCATTCTAAAAAAATTTAGAATTTAGTTTGTGTGGAAACATTAATGAATCATGAAATTTAATAGATTAGATTTATATATAAAATGTAAAAAAGATATTAGAATATTCTTCGATATATTATTTTTTCAGGTTAAGATGATAACCTTTAAAGGTGAGGATATTTAAATATCTATGATTATCTTTGAGAATGAGTTTTATTTTTCCCATTGTTTGAAATCCATATTGATTTTACTATCTGTATTAGAACTATTTCATACATTATTATATGAAATGAAGTTTTAATCAAGTACTAAGATATGTTTTGATTATAAAATAAAAATATTAAAACATTCATGGACATGCACCCTCAAAAGAAAAATGTTAATATCTCACTAAGAAGGTCTATATTGAATTTTTATTATTATAGTATTACTAAAAAAAATGTATTTTACTCAGGGTTTCATTATAGTATTATTGGGTTCTAAGACCATAATGGGTCTGTTTTATCTATATATATAGGTATAAGTCCACCCTATACAATAATTATGGAAGTAGATTAAATGTAATGAATACTTATCAACCCATTTCTCTAGTCTAATAATGAATTTTAATTAAATAATGTTTGTTTTATATTTTTCTATAAGAAATAATAAAATTAATATTATATAATAATATCATTTTAAATTCTCGAGGTCTGGTGAACTACAAGATAATTTTCTAAAAAATCTTCAGTGAGGCCAAGGAAGTATCTCCTAAAACTGATAACATGTTTCCAGATCTTGCTAAGGTGTAGTGGGTTGAGTATTTTCTACCCTCTTAAGTGGTGTATAGTTATAATTCTGTAATCTATAGTTGACAATTTCTGTGATAAAACTAGAGTTCTACATACTTGAATATTTTCTCCATGTTTACCAAAGTTCACTAACCATAATTTAGGGTTGATATAAAACACATGGGGAGACTGAACCTGTGGGTACATATAAACATTAAAACATTAGATGGAATATCAGAAATTCATCAACACTACAGTAAAAAGTAATAAAACATAGGATAAAACTAAATTCCAACCCCTAGTAAATATCAATAATTTTTTTTATCAAAATGAACTATTTCACATGTAATACAAGTCACATGAGTGTATATGGATACCTTATGGTCTAATCATATAAAATATAGTCCAATATAAATTAAAATAAATGGATACATTAACAAAAATTTCCCATAGGCGACTTAGACATGTATTTTGATTCTCAACAAGGTCTATGAGCTTATTTATATGAAATTATAGGGCTCTTTAACTTACTTGGTATATGAAAGATAGAGCCTGCTTAGGTACCTTAGTTCCTGAGAGGGGTGTGAGTATAACTCAATTGGCCACACCAATGGTTTCCCTTTTAAATCTAGTAAATATAGGTGAATCCTTGATATAGTATTCCATTAAAAAAATAATCAAAACAACCTTATACCCTATGAATTTATCATTCCAACCCATGGGTGATGATACCTACTACATAAAGTTATATTAGGGTGGGATATACACATGTTCTAGACACACACCATGAAGATTAATGATATATCAATCATCTTGTAACAACCAATGTGAATGATTTACTACCAATAAACATCATTACATAAATAATGTACATCCCTTAAAAAACATCTAGGTGATTGATCCTTTACTTAATCAATATCAAGGTGAATAAGTTATATTTCATGAATGAGGCATCATAAAACCATATATATACGGAACACCAAAATGTTCATTATTAAGTGGATTATATGCCACTATTTCAAAGATCAAGCGGGAAAGGAAACCCCAAAACATTTTATCCTTGTGGAAGATATACAACCAACATCACTCTTAAAGAAGACCAATTACCTTAGTATCAAATCCTATGTTGGATGATACTCCACTAAAAAAACATTTATAGGTGAATGGTGCATGAATGATACTATCCTATTGGAAAATGATTTACAACCAATGAAATATCTACAGTTGATGAAACACCACTAGTATCAAGTATCATTGGGATGATAAACCATTAGAATAGGTCCCTGAGTGGATGATGTATAAAAAACACACTCACATAAGTGGAAAATGATATATGAGTATGAAATCACAAGACTTTTATATTCCAATAAACCCAAAATTATATAGTGAACAATGTATCACCTTATCATGTGGCCCATGTAGATGATATACCACTATCCTGACATGGGTTGATGATGTACCACCAAATTCCTGAATGGTTTTAATTGATATACTACAGACCAAAAATACAATTAAACAATGGTTATATAATTTTCTAGTTTTTATGAATGGTGTATTGAATTCTATAGAGCTTAAGTGAACGATATATCAGAATTCAAATGGTTCATGGGAATGATTCACAATAGTTTTTAAACAAATATAAAAATACAATTATATATCACAATTTAAATAATCATACTAAAGTATTTCAAAAAAATTTAGAAAAGGAGTAATTATATCAATTCCTTCATTACACTAAAAGATATACTCCTCATAAAACTCACCTTTATCCTATTTTTGTAAAAAATCCAAACATCACCAAGGACCACACAAGGGAAAAAAACCAGGGTGCTTGTGTTAGTTATCAATATCAAGAACACATATTTGGTTCAATGATATAATTTATTAAAATATTTTATAAGTTAATCAGTCATAAATTGACAATGAGGTTGACACACACTTCGCATAGGCCACAAAAACATAATGTGTTCCAATTATACCATTGAAATTTAAGAATTTTTTTAGGTTATCCTCAATAAAATAACATTTTCCAAATTTATAATGAATCATCCACAATAAAAAAATACTATTAGAAAAGAAAGGTAAAACCAAAATGGGTTTATCACTGGACTTCTCATTGGAAACAACCATATGATTCTACCTCAAGTAGAAAAAAATTATAAAATATGAAAACAAACATTTAGAGACATTTATGACTATTAATTAAATATTTTAAGGACATAAAAAATTATTAATAAATGGAATATGATTAATATCCATACCATTGGTGACAATTTTTATTGAATGGTTCATGAACAAAATAATGAATAGATGAAATCCGCTATGGAAAGGATGAGTGAACAATAATAAGTTGTGGAAGAGTTTATGTTGTAGTCGAATCTAAGTGAGGGAAATATTATTTAAAAATAAGTTCACAAATTTAATTTATTTAAAATTTTTATTGAAATCACTATAGAGGATTCCAATTACCCTCCCCCTAATCAATGGTTACTCAGTCCTACAACGGGTACCCACCCTAGGAAAACTGGGATACTAAGGTCATTCCAAGGGCTATTACCTATAATAGTTATCCCGCCATGTACTTGATACTAGGGAACAAGTTAACTAGTTCCTTTTAAAATTATAATGTCCAAAACACACTCTCTATAGTCTAATTCAAAAATAGATATTTTTTTACTGTAGGAGTTAAAAAGTGAGTCCAAATTTTATATTATAAAATTACTATACCATTTCACTTATCAAGTCACTTACAACCTGAAGAATATTTTTAGGTCTTTAGTTTTTGAAAATCAATAACTTATAAATAAACATGTAAATCATTCCAATCATTTAAATTTTATTAATAAATCTTCATAATTTCCACTACAGTGTCACTCAATCTAATTTCATTTTCCTGATTCTTCCTACCCATAATTAAGATTATTGAAAATAGTATTTTTTTAAAAATTTGGGTGATAAAAAAATTTCTCAATTAGATTCTTTAAAATAGAAAACTATTAAAATAATAAAAAAATCCTTTAAAATATATATTATAAAATCAAAATACATTAAATTTAATAAAAAAAATAGTATAAAATCCAATTTTATCCATTTAAATCTCGAAGTGTTGTCATATAATATTCCTATAAACTTAATTAATTCAAAATATTTCATGATATTAAATTTAGAATATTGTAAAACATATTTGAATATAAAAACCATCAATAGAATAAATTTTATGAAATCAATCTTAAGTTAGAAAATTTTAATTTTGAATATAATTTCAAAATATTTCTTTATAGCATAAATCTAGTGATGTTGGGAAAGGCCTTTTCCAAGATTAGAAAAAACCTTGAGGAAACATATAACATTAAAGGATATATAAGGTGTACCCATCACATAGTGTAAAATTCCATAAGAGGGTTTGGTTCACTACTCATTACTCGTCTGCTTACAATAATGAAGTACCATTTTTAAAATAAATTTTTTACCTTTACCTTGTTTTATTTTTCCCAAGAATTTTCATCAAAACTATATTTTCAAAATATTAACAATTATGTTTCATTTTTTTAAAAAGGAATGGTATATATGCTTTTAAGAAACATAGAAGAAACACTGGAAATATAGATTTAAACTGAATCCTGATGAAATATGTTTTTATTATTATTTTAGAAAAAAACATGGAACATTAATAGGAGAATTAGTGTATGACCACAAGATAATATAATCATAAATAAAACCTATAGAAGTAAAATAGTTCATGAAAATTATATGTTTTTATGAAATAAACCATGTCCTTAAAAAATCTATGATGATAAATTTTTGGAAAAAAATTATTTAAGAATAATATGAAAACATTGAATGTTTGGAACTCCTTAAAAGACCAACATTGAAATAAATTAAATAATAGTAAATTTTATTACAAAATTTACATATAAAATTTGAAGGTTTTAAGAAATATGAATTATTCTTTGAAATCATTTTATTTTAGAATTGAAAAGTAAATATTTTCCCCTTTTAAAGAGATTCTAGTTTGGAAAATCTAAAAATTGAGAGCATTAAACAATTTACCCCTATAATAATGTAATTACTGAAAAAAAGATTGAAATTTTTAAAAAATTAAAAAATTAAATGATTTTTATTAAATTAAATATAAAATTATAATTAAAAAAATAAAATTATCAAACAAATAATTTTAAAATTAATTAAAATAAAAGAGAGTTTTTTTTGGAAAATTAAAATGGATTTTAAATTTTTATAATATTTTCCCCCTTACATATGAAATTTTAATTTTAAACTCCTTAAAAAAAATAGATATAAAATTTTATGTCAAAACACTTTATAACAGATTTGAAATCACATTTTATTTTTTAAAAAACATTTATTTCATTTTTATTACCTTTGGTTCTAATTACACACATTCCTTAATAGATTCTTCTTAACCAAACAACCTCTCAAAGGTAACATATCTGCTGACATCCCTTCCTCTCTTTCTAGGATATATAATTTGTGATGATAGTTAAATTTTATATTTTTATAATAAATATGTGAAAGATTATTTTTTATCAAAGCTACCCATTAGTATAATAATAACAATTATTATATTATTATTATTATTATTAAACCTATTTTTGAAAACCTTTATATATGGATGGTTTTTTTTGAGGGTTTACCATAACTAATATCCCTTATTTATGAATGTATATATTACATACATACATGAATTGGTAGTATCTATCAATTTTTTTAACTAATTAGATGAGTGGTTCCTATTTTACAGTACCTATATGCATATATATTTTCCATTGAAGACCTTGTAACAATAACATACTATGAGAGATGATGTTATCCCATCTAACCTTTGGAATATTATATAAGTGTTTCATAATTTTTGATGGTCTTGTTGTGTCTACAAACACTTATAAATATGACCATATATATATATATGTACGTGTGTGTATGTGTAACAACAACAATAGATAAATATTATGTTTCTAGGTTGAAGATGACCTAGAGTTATGGGATTATGAATTTTATTCTTCCATCCACACTATGAGAAATTCTTATGTGAGGCTCCTCAATAAGATGATATATATATATAAAAATTATTTATCCCTTTATAGTAATAGAAGTAGAAGATATGTTAAATAAGTATATAGATATACCAGTTTAATTAAAATGGATATTAAATCAATATATATAAATACCTATCATATTAAAAAAAGTACATGCTTGAGGACCATAATATTTTAGTGTCTTTAGAAATTTGGAACAAAATATTCTACCTTAGTGAAAGATATTCAATTTTTCTCACAATGATATACCCCTTTAGTAATTATACTTAAAACCTTTCTTAATAACCCAGGGAAAGGAAACATAAGAAAGCGGTGTGCTAGAATTCTTAGTAAGGGTAACTAACGGAAGTAAGTAAGAATAACATGAACATAAGAGTATAAAAACATGGGAATGTCTTTTAAATATCTTACCTTGTATATAAATGATCATCATCATGAGACAAGGCATAAATACTAGATGTCCATAAGACATGAATCATAAGAAAATCAATAGAATATGTCATGAAAGCATAACTTTGGATTAAAACATAAAATTTGTGTCATACACATAAGTATTGAAAATATTATATTTAGGCTAACTACTTATAACTTCATAACATGTTAGTATTGGGCTACAACTGATGTACCAACTTCAGGTTTGGGATAACAACCCATATACCCTCTTATTTTTGTGCTTGGTATACAAACCATGTACCCTCCTCTTTTCAGGTTTGTGATACAACCTATGGACCTTCTTGATTTCAGGATTGGGATACAACTCGTCTACTATTTGATCTCATATACAACTTATCATTACCCAATGAATTGGTGGGAGATATAGGTCCCACACATCTCATAATGAAATCATAAATACATGTGACACAAAATAATAAACAATAATAACATAACCATTGAAATTAAATGGGGTAAAAAATATTTAATCCTTTATTTAACTTTGAAAAAAGAAGTTTTCATAATCATTTCATCAAATGAATAACCCGTTAAAAGAATTTTGTTTTATAAGCATATAACTCGTGAAAGGGAAACAAGTTTCAAAAAAATCTTGAAATAAAAACATAAACTATTAAGAGAAAGAATCTTAATGTAAACTTTGGATTATTTCCCTAAAATATAATTAATAGAAACAACATATTTCATTTTATATGAAAAATAATTTTGAAATAACTTTAAAAAATATTTCTCAAGGAAAATGTAATTTCATCTTAAAAACTGATTTTTTTTAAAATAAAAACTTTTGGGAACCATATTCATTGAAAATAAAATTTAATACTTATAAAGAAATCTATATAGAAATTTTAAAACCTTATTCCCTGAAAAATTATAATAGAATCTTGAAAATTCTTTGTGAATATTTTTAGAAAACACAGGTTTGAAGGAACACAAATTTCCAATCGAAAAGTGAAATATAGTCTGATTTTCCTAAAAACATTTTCATAATTATATTAATTACAAAAGAGTGTAAATATGGTACTAATTACATGAATACATCATGAATAACCATATGAGAATAAAATTCACGAGTGGTCACGAGATATGGATCATAATATTTTATAAATGGATGCATAATAACAAAGCATCCTGATAAATGATGAGATTGTCTTAATAAACTCTTAAGACTTGGTAAATGTAAATCATTCTCCCCATGAAAAAATGAAATTATTTAAATATTAATATAGAATTAAAATAAGGTGATCCATTATATAAATTTTTAAATGGAATTACATACACCATTTATGAAAATATAGGTTCATAGCGAAACATGTGTCTCAAAGAAAAATTAAGAAAAAACAAGCATACAGATTTGGTAACTCCGGAACTATAAAACCCCTTGAAATAGATGTCAAAAAATGGATATATTAATACCCATAAATTTATTTCTAATAATCATTGAATTCATTTGTTTTCATTATATACACCGTACAAAATAAATTGGTGGTGAATAAGGCATAATTCTCATAGAAATAAAAGTGAGATGAGAAAACCCTTTGTACATGATTTTTTTGAATTGTGATACTCATAAAACAATAAAATCAATTAAAATTTTAATATAATAAAATAAAATAAATTAATGGTATAACATTTCATAAGTAAGTATATACAACACACAAAATAAGAGAGTGGTGAACATGGAATGAATATCATATAAATAAAATGTTGGACGAAATTCTCTTATATTAAGTATTGACTTTATTAGTAAACATTAAAAAATCATGTATAATAAATATATGTTTATTATAAATATACCAAAGAAACATATTATTATATCTAACACCATATAAGGTCATTTTATGACAATATATTACCCATTTATTAATGACCCCATGTTAATGTTACGTTTCAGGTAATATCCACTTTGTTTTTTGAATAACTTTTGACATGTTATTATCGATCCACTAAGTTAGATCATGATTTAGTTTTTTTATTGAATTTAAAAAATGATTTATATATCATAAATATTCTTTATATAAATATTTATAATATTCTATAAAATATAGATATGTTTAATGGAATACACCGTTTTTAGAGATGGTAGGCCGTATGTACACATGAATGTTGTTTTTGTTTTCATTTTGTTTTGAAAGAAATAAAGTAAATCAAATGTATATATATATATATGTAATATTGTTAAATTAGTATTATCACTATAATCACCCTTAATACATTCCATGTAAAGTGTGAACAAATCACATCTCTTTGAGGAGACGATAGTCCACACTTCAACAAATGAAGTTATCATATATCTACAATATGGAAAGCATGAAGATATATTTTATATAAAAATACAAAAATAATAAATAAATCATAAACTTAATATATTTCATATAGAAATATAGTTTCTATCCTAATTCCCAACCATGATAGGTTGTAAAGGAAAAACGAACAATATCATTTCATGAGGTGGTAGTTCATCGTTCAAATGAATGGTATGTTCATTACCAATTTGATGGATGTGTGTGTAACTTTATGTATAAACCATAATATAAAAAAATTTCAATATATTAAGGATAAATATTTTATTATTTAATCATGGAATAAGAATAATTATTTTAGTAGAGAGATAAAACAAGGAATGGAGATTGAAAAATAATTTACTTATTTGGGAAAATCCTTTTGGTTTTCACCAAAGGGATTCATTGGATGTATTTATGCCAAAAAGGACAATTCTAGGATGAATTTAGGTTTTTTTGATCTTATTTGAGTAGATTTTGGTTCATAAAAGGGCTTCAGATGTGTAAATAAGTGGGATGGGCGAGTTCCTTTTCTACAGTGGAGGTGGAATGAAATTCTTGAAAAATTTTGATAAGGGAATTAAACTAGGGTTTTACTATGAAACATGGACCCAATAACGAAAACAATTATCTAAGAGGGAGGATAAGGTTTAAATATTTCAATCGAATAGAGTTTGTATAAATTTATACATGATATTTCAACTTATCTTTAAGGTTTAGTCCTTTATTAAGCTAATTTTTCTCTTAATCGCTTTAATTAATTTTGATCACATTCACTAACATATTTGGTAAAAAAATATCTTGACTTTATTAGACCTTATAAATTATACTGATTAAACATGTTAAATCCATTTTTTCTAAATTATAATAAAAAAAGTGGTAGAAAATAATTTAAATTTAATCTTATAGATGGGATGGCAATGTGGATTTTTAAATTAAAAATGTTCAAATGTTTGACAAGATTTAATATCCTATTTCAATGTTAAATTGATTAAAATTACCTAAATTTGATTACTTTATTTAAAATTGATCTAATAAAACCATAAAACCAAACTAAAATATAATTTAATAGTACAAATAAGTTAGATAAAAAGGTGTCTTTGAAATAAAATTCAGTGTTATTCACTATTCATAAAAAATGAAGCTTCACATAAAAATAACAAAAATTCATCCTAATATAATTTTTATGTTAAAATTTCAAAAATTTAGTTTATTTTTTAAAATAAAAATTATAAAAGTTTAAAAAATTATATTTACAATGGGTTCACCATTAAATGACAATTAAATTAACTTTTAAAAAAATACATCAATTTATTCATAAAATTGGATTTATTCTTACCTTATACCTAACAAATCCATTGGATGAGTGTCAAAAATATTTAATGAATATATAATATATAAACTTTATTTAAAACATTAATCAGATTTTTTTTGTTTAATTTATTAAGATAACATTGTGTTTGAACATAGATAAATAGTTTTCTTAGAAAAGTAATTTATTTATTTTAAAATAATTATTACCTTTACTTGTGCTAATTTTTAACTAAATTGTTCATTTTATATATATGTGTAAATTATATTTTCATAATTTAGATAATATTATTCATAAAATCATTACCAATGGATGGGTTGTATCTATAATAATATTTTAATTATAATATTAATAGTATCTTATAGTTTTGTAAAAATAAACCTTATGGGTAACAAAAGCTATCAAAGGGACTTGGTATTGTGTGTAAAACAAGCCAAACATAGTGTCATGTGTACCAAATGCTAATATATGTCTTGCATGTAATGAAATATTAACATGGTTTTTCATGTAACACAAGAAAAATATACTAATTTTTTATAACAAAGAGACATATTCAGTGTTTTGTGAAATGAAATATAACAAAAAGATTAAATTAGTTTGGAAAAAATATTTCACAAAATATTGGGGTTCCAAATTCTACCCCCCTTAAAATTAATTTCTCCATTGAAATTATTCTAGGTTATCAATGGTTTAATACCTGAAAGTATCTTTCATAGAAACCTACATTGTAAAAATGAATACTAAAACTTATTTTAAAAAAGGAAAGTAGAAAACATAATGGTTACCCAAAGTATCTCATAACTCGGTTTCCACCTTGGAGAACATAGGTGGAAAGTAAAAACATGGACATGAAAGATAAATATAACTATCAAGTTCTAATAGAGTGTGATAGAGAACTTGTTTTAGAGAATTTTAACAATCACAAAACCATATCCCTAAGAGGATTTAAAAAGGTCATTGATTTCATCAAAAATGAAGATAACACGATAATTTTTTTTTCAAGGCCCTTTTTCTAAAGTTGAATTATTTTCATGAGAATTTATACTAACTTGATTCATCCTAATATAACCTTTTTTTCATTGATCAATTTCCAATTCATATCTTATTCCATGAAATAAAGGTTAGTTTTCCATTACAGAGGAATTAGAAGACCGCAGGGTCTATAAATAGAATAATAGGTCATTATATTTGTCCTTACCTCAAAAAATACTTATTAAAAGTTATCCAATATGCATAAATGATCATATGGTGAAGTAACACTTTAATATCTAAAATCTCATCCAAATTTTGACATAATCCATTTCATTAATGGTTAACCTTGTAGCCCTTTAAAAATATAATTTTACCATTATTCAATAAATAATCTCTTATCTTATACCAAAAACATTTTCATTGGAAATGTGTGTATTTCCTTGTACCAATATAATATCAAATGTGATTTTATTATTCTATAATCCATATAGAGGGAGATAATCACACAAAATTTCACCAAAGGGTGAACAATAAGATTTTTATAGGGCTTATTCATACAAAATCAAACATGAAATTCCCAACTAAGGATAGAATGATTAATTTTACCTAATTATCATTATTCTCCTCATCTACTATGATTTTATATGATTTAACTTTATGGATGCTTCTCCAATCACTTAGGAACTCAACTACATCATGGTATTCCTTTCCAAATTTAAAACGTTTAATAGTCCCATTAAGACAATTACCTAAATGTTTTCCCACACATTGAGAATACAATATATATAATATTCTTCTCTATATGGTTCTTATATTGTCTATTGAATTCCATTATTCTCTTTTTACCCAAACCATGAGGTTGATACATAACTCCACCTTCCATTTACACTATAATAGCGCATCAAACAATATCTTCATAGCATCTAAAGTCCCTTATGGATAACTATATCCCTTAAGAGATTTAATTCTTAGACATTGAAGAATCAGTCAACTTTAATTTAAGGATGAATGATAGTTCCCAATGATTACCTTTCAAATCTTGTAAAACATTCTTTATAGGTTAAAATATATTTATCATCCCTATGATTAAGATCTGGGAATTCCTTATCCATATTTTTTTTGTAGAATATGAGGGAAGTACTTAATGAGAAATATCCTCTCAAAATCATCCCATTATATAAATTCAATTCCTGTTTCTTCCCTATTATTATTAATAAGTTTCCACCACTTTTTTCCTCCACTTTCTAAATGATAAAAAACCAAAATGGATTTTTCATGCTCTGAACACAAAATAATAGAAAATATGTTTTCTATGGTATTAATACTTTGCTCAGAAACTAGTGGATCAGTGGAACCACTAAAAGAAGTTAGAAGTTTCCTCATGAAGGACTCAATAAAAAGTTTTTCCTGCTTTGTTCCTTTAAATGTTCAACATGATTCATAGATTGGGAATGTTTTATGACCATAGAAACAATGTTCTCCATTACCATTCCCAAAAAAACCAGTGTATCAGTAGGATATTCATTTCATTGTCCATTTCATTAAGAATTAATAGGGTTACTTCATGTTATAACCATTAACTATGAAAATAAAGCATAGAATGAGAAAAACTTATCAAAATAGAAAACCACATAATCATGAAAAATTACTTATAGGATGCCTAAATCATGGCTCCTACTTCTTTAATCTATGACACATTAGTTTTATCCTAGATTATTAATTTTCATCTTCCACATAAATCCTTCATGATGGTTCGTAAAGAGTTTGTGAATTCCCAATGCATACCCATCAGTATTTTTAAACTAGTTATGAAATAGGACCCATTTTCATTTACTAGGTTACACTCGAGTTATGCCTGAATCACATTTTTAGAGTTTTTACCCTTTGGTACATCTATACTGGATCCAAATTGAGTCATAATAACTATAACAAGATTTTTTTATAGGAAACCAATAACTCTATCCTTTACCAAAATTCTTGGACATTTTCCAATACTTTTACTCATCCAGAGACTTATCCATAGAGACATCCCTAAATATATCCTTCAAAATATCCCTACGGATATCACCAATGTTTTATCATCCTAGTATCCAAAGTTTGACCAGGACATTCCATTGATACCAACTATATAGAACGAGGCGTAACATACATGGATATTACATCAATATAGTAGAATATTCAGAATATTACAAAAGTAGATGCATAAAGACTGTAATAGTTTAGTCTATTTGTAAACAAGGAACAACATATTATAACTTGGGGAAAAATATTCAATGTTTCCCACACATATATACCCCTTTGACCTTATAATTAATACATTTCTTCATAACCTGGGTAAATAAAACTCAAGAAAGGGGTGAGATTTTATTCTCAGTAACAGAAAATAAAGGTAGTATATAAGCTTTACATGAACATAAGGGTATGAGAAAATTGGAATATAATTTTAAGATCATACCATGTATATCAAAGATCATAATCATGAGACGTGGAATAATGATTGGTCATTCACGAGACATGAATCATAAGTGAATCAAGGGAATAAAAAAAGAAATCATAACTTTTTATTAAGACATATTATTTGTGGCATACACATAAGCATAGAAAATAATATTTCAAAATGACCTACCAAGACCTTCATAACATGATAGACATGGGATACTATCAGTGTACCTACTTTGGGATTGGGATAACAACCCGTGTACCCTATTATTTTTAGGATTGGGATAAAAATCATGTACCCTCTTATTTTTGTACTTCAGATACAACCCATGTACCCTCTTTTTTTTGGGAATGCTCTACAACTCATGTACCATTTGAGCTTATAAACCACTTATCATTACCAAATTCATTGGAGGGAGATATAAGACTTTCCCATCTCATAATGAAATCATACATACATATTCCATAAATCATAAACAATAAAATAATAACCCATTAAATGAAATGGGTGTCATAAACATGTAATCATATCTTAAATTTTGTAAAAATATTGGATTTAGAATCATTTCATCAAAGAATAACCCATGAAAAGAAGCAGGTTTCATAAGAATATAACCCATAAAAGATAAATAGGTTTCCCAAACATCATTCCATTAAAAAATAAAATATTCAGAGAAATATTATGAATGTAACCTTTTGATAATTTCTCTATAAATTCAATATTAACACCAACATATGTCATCTTAGATGGAAAATAATTTTGAAATATCTTTTAAAATTATTTCTTGAGGAAAATACCCTTTCATATTTAAAAAAATATTTTTATAATATAAAACTTTTTGAAAACGATTTTAATTTAAAATAAAAATCAATACTTATAAGGGAATATATATATTTTTTTAAAACTATCTACCTTGAAAACTTATAAATTATGGTTGAAAAAAATTTTAAAACCTTTTTAAAAAACATGGTATTGAAATAACCCATATTTATGACCAAAAAGAGAAATATAGTCGGATCTTCAAATTTTTTTTCTTAATTATATTAACTACCAAAGTATGTAAAAATTCTAAAAAATACATGAATACATTTTTAATAAACATAAGAGAATAAAATTCATCAGTGTTCTTGAGATATGGATCAAAAGATTTAATCAATGGAAGTATAATGATAAATAATCCTGATAAAGTATGAGATTGTTTTAATGAACTCTTACCACTTAGTAAATTTGAATCATAACACTCATATAAAAAATGAAAATAAATGAAGCTTAATATATCATTAACAGAATTATATTCATGATATAACAAGTAAAATGGTATTATATACACCTCTTATAATAATAGAGGTGCATAGAAAAACATGTGTCTCAAAGAAGGAAAATTGAGAAAGAACTACCTTATTGATTGGGTAACTCTTGACCCGTAAAACCCCATGAAACATAGGTCATAAAATGGATATGTAAATATACATAAATTGAAGTATAATAATAATATAATAAATTCATTTTCAGTATATATACCACCAAAAAGGAATTGGTGTTAAATAAGTCATAAGTCTTACAAAAATAAAAGTGAGACGAGAAAACCCTTAGTACATGTGGAATTTTTGAATCATGATCCTCATGAATGAATATCATAAATTAAAAAATTAACATCATTAAATAAAATAAATTAATGATATAAAATTTTATAAGGAATTATATACATCACACAAAAGTAGAGAGTGGTGAATATTCTATGAATCTCATTGAAATAAAAAGTGAGATGAAATTCCCTTACCTTAAGTCTTGAATTTATTCTTAAATGTTCAATAATAATATATAATATATATAATTTTATTATAACTATAAAAATAACCATATTATTATATCTAACACCATATATGGTTTGGTAATGACTCTATATTACATATTTATTACCAACTCCACGTTAATGTTAGGTTTCCAGTAATATTCGCTTTGTTTTTCATATAAGTTTTGAATTGTTATTCTTCATCATATTATATAGATCATGATTTAATTATTTAAATAATTTAAAACTTGTTTTATATATAATATATATTCATTAAATATGTATTTATAATAATATATAAAAGATACTTATATAAAATTTAATACACCGTTTATGGAGATGGTATGTTGTACGTATGTATGAACTCTATTTCCATTTTGTTGACGTATTGAAGGAAAGAAAGAAAATTAAATGTATATATATATATATAATATCACTAAATTATAATTATTATGTTTTAAATATCATATATTTTTACTAAAACAACCCTTTATACATTCTATGTATTATGTGAATGAATCACATCGCATTGAGAAGACGGTAGTCTACACTTCCCCAAATGAAGTAATCATATATCCAAAATATGGAAATAATAAATTTTCATATAATATTACAATAAAAGAATAATGAATAAATAATAAATAATATATATATATATATATATATATAATATTAAAATAGAATTTCCATCAAAACTCTCAACCATGAGAGGTGGTATAGGAAAAATGAACAACATCGTTTCATGAGGTGATAATTCATTGTACAAATGAACAGTCTGTTTGTTACCAATTTTATAGAAGTGTGTGTAAGTTTATGTTGAACCCATAATATAAAAAACTCTCAATATATTGAGGAAAATGATGTTATTATTTCTTAATGTAATAAGAATAATTTAGGACGCATAGAGAGAAAGTAATGGAAATTAGCTTAAGGGAGGATGTTACATATTATTTGGGTAACTTCTTTTAGTTTACACAAAAGGGATTACATGGATAGATTTATTTCCCAAAGTAACACTTATAGGATTAATGTATGTATTTTATCAGCTTATTTTAGTATATTTTGGGAGAGAAAAAGGGCTTGAGATGTGTGAATAAGTGGGAGGGGTGAGTACCTTCTTATAGTGGAGGAGGAGTGAAATTCTTGTAAACCATTGATAAGAGAATACCACCCACATTTTTTATATGATGAGTGGATAAAATAATAAAATAAATTCTATAAAATGGATTATATTTTCAAAATATGGCCACAACATGGATTTTGGACATGTTTCTAGGTTATTTTTACATTTTTTAAGGTTTAGTCGTTTGTTAAGACAAATTTTATCTTAATCATTGTAATTAATTATATTCACTTTCAAAAGATTTTTAGTAAAAAACTAAGTTGAAATTATTTTAAGTAATAAATTATACTAGATTCCAAATATGGAATCTATTTTTCCAAATTATAAAAAAATAATTATAAGAAATTAATTTAAATTTAATCCCGCTGACTGGACGACAAGGCATGTTTTTAAAGTAAAAATGTTCAAAAGTTTGAAATGATTTTATATAAAATTTCAATGTGAATTTGATTACAATTACCTAAATTAAGTTAATTAATTTAAAATTTATCTAATAAAACTCTAACAAAACTAAAATATAATTTAACGATATAAATAAGTAATATGAAAAAGATGCTTTGAATTAAAATTCAGTGTTATTCAATATTCATAAAAATGAAACTTCAGAGAAAAATAAAAAAATTTCACCTAATCTAATTTTTATGTTAGGATTTAAGAAATTAAGTTTATTTTTTAAGATAAAATTTTTAAATGTTTCAAAATCATATTTTCAATGGGTTCACCATTAAAAGGCAATTAAATTTCCTTTTATAAAAATACAAATTTTTATTCATAAAATTGGATTTATTCTTACCCTATACCTATCAAATGTATTGTACAAGTAAAAAAATATTTATTGAATATGTAATATATAAATTTTATTTAAATATTTAATAAAAAGTGATTTTTTAATTTATTGAGATAGTATTGTGTTCGTACATAGAAAAATAGTTTTTGTAGAAAAGTAAATTGTTCATTTTCAAATAGTTCTTACATTAACTTCTACTAATTGATAACCAATGGATTAATTTTTTTGTACATGTGTAAATAAAATTTTCATAATTTAGTTGATTTTATTCAAAACTTCCATTTCAACTGATAGGTGGTAGTTATAATAATATTTTAAAAATATTATTAATAGTATCTTATTGTTCAATAAAAATAGACCATGCGCATAACACAAGATATCAAATGGAATTGGTATTGTGTGTAAAACAAGACAAATATAGTGTTATGTATACCTAAATCTAATCTAAGTATTGTATGTAATGAATGATTAACTTATTGTTTCATATAATTCCATCCAAACTTATATCTTTTGTTCAAAAAAGCTATATTAAGTGTTTTGTGTAATGTAAAATATCAAAAAGAATAAATTAATTCAAAAAAATATTACTAAAAATATTAAGGGGTTACAAATACCATATTTTGATAATCTTTTTTGTATCACATTTCAAACTATCAATAGTCATAATTGCAGTATGTACTGAAAATAGTCTTTTAATCCCCCAATTGTTTTATAACGCACGAGGATGTAGGTAATGAAATCAGAGCATTTTTATTTTCAGGGTTTTTTATGAGAAGAGGAAGGGGAAGAGGAAAATGTATTTTTAGTTTTATTTTTAGTTACATCCTTATATTATAATAGATTTATATATATATATATAGTTTTAAAAATATATTTTTTTATTACAATTACATTTTATTTACACATTAAAATTTATTTTATTACTATTAATATTAATAACTATCATCAAATATATCCATTTATAATTATTATAATCCATTTTAATATATATTATATTTATTTTGAATTAATATTCATATATATATATATCATTATATAATTATTATATTACCTTTTCTATTATATGTAATTCAAAAAATATTTTATATTTATAAATTATCTATTCTATTTTGTAATTTTTGGTTTCCACCTTCATTTATTAGAATGTTCTCCGCATTTTTTCCCTTGAAATATACTAAATACATTCCACATAAAATATTCACTAGAATTAAATTTCTATAAAATTATAAATTTTTAATTCAAATTAATATTTTATATATATTAATATTATAGCTTGTTTTACATGTTATTTTATAATTAATATTGTATTTTTCTGAGTACATTTGAGATTAAAGTCAATATTTATTATCATTAATTATATTAACTAATAATCTCAAACTAAGACATTATTATTATAGATTTTATATTTAAGAATTTAAACTATAAATATTTATTCCAATCGATAAATATTATTTCTTGGATGATACAAATAAATGTATCTAAAAATAAAAACTTGGGTGGTTATATCTCAATTTAAATTTCTCTTACTGTTGAAAACATATGTGGGTGTTCATAATATTATGATTTATATACCATACTGTTACCTCATAATAGATCTATATTTTTATTTGTCACCTCCATCTGTTCTACATATTCTTCAGTATTTATAAAACTAAAACAGTTTCAATAACATTCATATCATATAATTATTATCATGAACCTATTATAAATAAAATATTAAAACAAGTAGTTTATGATAATATTTGATAAACATATAAATATTAATAGTAAAGAATAATTGTCTTATCAATTGACACCCTTTTTTCAATAAAAAATTCCATGAATTACCATAATATCAAATCCAAAAAAACCACATAATTTTGTGTACTTTTTTTAGATAATATAGTCTATCTAGAAAATTTATATTTTTGAAATATCATTAGTTATTTAAAATTATAATATCAAAATCCTAAATAGAAATTTCTAAATCCTAAATTATTCTCATATTACTGTCTTTATGCTTTTCAAATTTATCTACACCATTCTTTGATATTAACTATAACTGCCTAGACCAATGCTCCGAGGCCCAATTCGAAAGTTTATACATTTTTTACTATAGAAACAAAAGTGTGGATCAAATTTTTTGATATTATAATCACAATATCATCCCACTTAAAGAGTCACTTAAATTCAATAGAATATATTATGATCTAAAGTTTTTGATAATTATTAATTTCTAAAACAATTTAATACCCCGAATAATAATTTAAATGTCATAAATACAACCACTTAATTTCCACTACAACATCAATCAGTCTAATCATGTCTTTATAATTTCTCCTACACATTTCAAACCCTTGTTATTTTTTTTAAAACATGGAGTGAAAAAAATGTTTTCTAATAAGAAGTTTAAAAAAACCTATTAAAATAATTCAATTATTATTGGTAAAAATTTCCATCAAAACAAAATACATTTAATTTATTAAAACATTTTGTTATCATAGAATTCAATATTTTATTAAATATTCAAAATTGTTTTTAGGATTTTTTTATTAACTTGAGTATGACTAAATATTTTATGCATTAAATTTTAAAACACTATAAAAAATTTTAATTGAAAATTATTTAATATTGTTGTTATTCATAAAATCCATTTTCATCTCCAAAAATATTAATTTTTAAAAAAAATTAAAAAATATTTTTTTATAAGAGAAATCCCATGATTTTCAAAAAAAACTTTTTGCAGGCTTAGATGAAAACTAAGAGGCGACCAAGAACATCGAAGGCCATATAGGGTCTACCCACCACATAGTTAAAAATGTATCCTCAAGTTTGGGTTCACTCATCATTCCACATGTGTTTACAACCACGAATGCCATTTTTGAAATAAAGTATTTGTAACATGACCTATTTTTTTCTCTCAATGTTTCATATAAGTATGTTTTCAAAACTTTATCCACAATGTTTTCTTTGAAATGGGAAGGTGTATCTGTTCTTCCACAAAATAACCTAAACATAGGAAGTAAATGTTTATATCCAATAATGATGAAATTGTCATGACCCGTCCCAGTGGGGCCTATGCCGCGACTCCCCACACCCACCACCAATATGCCAGGGGATGGTGACTAGCACCGAGTAGGAATATCATTAACATGGTATGCATTTCTTAAGTACCTATACACAAACACACATCTCCAAGCCCACAAATGCTAAAATGTAAAAACCACTAAGGAATAAAAAATGAATGCATACAACTAAACCCAACCAAAAAAGTACAACATAACTAATGTGTGGAAAGTAAAACTGGGCCATAATAAAATCCCATAAAAAACTAGAGTTTTCAATTACAAATTCCAACCTGTAAGAACAAATAGGTACTGTGACTACTGCTTTAGCCGTAGGAACATCTCGTTCTGTAGGGAACTCAGAAATCTCAGTCTGGTCATAGTCCACCCTAGACTCCATCAAAAGGCCTCTCATCTTCACAAGACATGACATGTGTGGGTAAAGCCCATGTAGGGGTGAGTAAAACAACACTCAGTAGAGGAACTTGAAAACCACAAAGAAATAATCAAAGTAAAGGTACAGTCATCTCTACACAGTATATGTCTACTGAATGTATATAAAGAGAAAAAAAATCTAGATATACTCAAAAACTAGACCCGTAGTCTAGAGACAAGTCACACAACTGCATACCCCTTCTTGGGATTCAGTTAGAAGACTACAAAAAGCACTCATTTGGGAGAACTCACTCTATGATTCTGATAGCTATGATGACGTCCGTCTGATAAGTACCATTCTTCAGTAAAGGTCAAGAGATATAGATACACTCATTCTAGGAGAACACACTCCTGAGTAGGGAAAGATCATGATACACAGATGAGGATCACTTCTAGGTCCTTGGAGGATACATCGTCTCATATTAATTTACCTTCTAAGTAGAGGATCAACGTTCTATATGATTAGTCATGTCGATACCTGACTCTACCTAGGGTCAAGAATGGATAATGGATATTGCCATGGGCCTCTCATAGGGATACCTGACTCTATCTTGGAAAGTCCTACAGAAGGGATCATACTCCTGTGGAAAGAAATGATACCTAACCTTTAGGGGAATGAGAAAAAAGGGTAACTCACCTAAACAAAACTTTCCCAAAGAATGGTGGACAAGAGGATCAAGTCATGTTCCATAATATACATGACATGTAGAAAGGGTCACATGCCATGTCTCGCATCTTCGGGTACTACCTGTGTATAACGGACCGAGTTAGAGGGAACATTCCATGTAGAAAGGTAAGTACACGATGTGTAGGCTAGACCACATGCCGTGTCTGAGTAACCGGGGTCCGCTCCATGTACACAGCCGTGTGCCCGTACATGGCTTCAACCCCCGTGTTTCGTCCTGTGTAACTAGTACATAGGGTAACCTATGCATCTGAACTGTTTTGGCCATGTGGTGGAGTACACAGCCGTGTACTCCACCCTTTGTCCATTTATCACCTGAGATACACACCAAGTCCCACGAAGCAGCCTCTTTCAGGTTGCGTAGGGTCTAAAGGCCATATTTTGAAGTCATGTAGTCCATCCCATGTCTTTTTTACTTTCCAGAATACACGTCATGATTTGGGTAATGGACCACCTGTTGTGTGATAGAGGTCATAAGCCATGTGATACCTGTCTATCTCCTGAAACCCTAGCCTCCACAAATCTGATCCCACATAGCATGTTCCTCAGGATACATGCCCTGTGTTCTAGAAATTACCAAAAATGTTGTCCCTTGTCGACACACCTCTGGTGATGCTCCCCTCCTTGATTCGGCCACCTGATAATCACAAAATGAAAGGGTTTAGGTTTCACCGACATCACAAAGCCGATTCTATTGGTTTCGGGCCTCCGATCATTTCCGAAAACACGTTCTGATTCACTCTCATGAAGAACTTTCAAAGAACAAGAACTCCCAAACCATTCTGATTCGTCTTCCAATATCTTCATCACACCTCCTCTGGGTCATAACAATGCCATATCCCCATTTTGGGATCGTTGTTCCAAGAAATGGGCACACAAATAATTATTCATTTGTATCCCTGCAAAGAACGTGAAGAACGTGGGGAAGAGGGAAGAAGAAACAAGTCAACAAGGAGGAATGAACCCCCACCATCATTCTTCACAGTGTTAATCCACTCATGTTAGAATTTTTAAACAGGGAAAATTAAAAAAATCAAAACGTGATAAACAAACTCCCAGGAACGAACCCGATAAATCCTTCCTGTAAGAATGATGATGCGCGGGTCAAATGGTTCATGGGGTGATCAATTTTCATCATTAAATTCAAAGAATGGGGGAGATAACAACTTTAAAACATAACCCCTACCTTGAGAAGGGATCAATTACTGATGAAGGAATCACACTACCATCACTGATGATATCCTTCAACTCTGTTGGTGCAGTGATTCTCACTTTTGATTCATCATCATTCATTGTCAAGAGTTATCTCCAAGGATCCAAGAATTCCCTAGAGTTTTTCCCAACTTTCTTCCAATGATCAACATTTGATTAACCTATTAAAATGAGGGAACGCATTTCAGCATTCTGTTACACTATGGCATTAACGAGTCAATGTTGCTGTTTTAGATTCATTACGTTGTGTCATTAATTATCAAAACAACTGTCCTATCATTGCACTATAGAAAACGTTTCCAAATAAAATAAAATAAACTTTTCAAATTATTTTATTTTATTAAAATATTCCGAAAATTAACTTTTCCATGGACCTGTTCTGGTTGAGGTTAGGCCTGTTCTTTGGTAAAGTCATCATTTCGGACGCAAAAATGGCCTCATATTTTTAATTCGAACATCCATTTGGAAACATCCACAACCGCATACACATGATAACTCAGTTAACTTAAAAAAATATATTCAAACCACCATTCTGGGCTCACCGAGCCTCGGAATGACGTGTCATCTCTACGCTTGGTCTCATAATAATTCCATATAATATTTAGAAATAATACATGGAAAATACGAGACATTACATTCTCCCCACCTTGGGATTTGCAACCACAAAAATCCTAAACAAGGGATACTAAAAAAGATGCAGGTATTGGGCATGAATCTAAGGCTCCTGTTCCCTCCTGCTCTCCTGAAGGTTCTCATGCTATCACCAGATGCACACCAAAAGGATTCCTTAGATGGATTTATGTCAAAAATTAAGACTTATAGGATTAATTTATGGATTCTATGAGCTTATTTAAGAAGATTTTGGGATGTAAAAAGGGCTTGAGAGGTGTGAATAAGTGGGAGGGGTGAGTGCCTTCTTATAGTGGAGGAGGAGCGGTATTCTTGTAAACCATTCATAAGGGAATACCACCCACATTTTTCATACGATGAGTGGATACAATAATGAACTGAATTATATACAATGGATTATATTTTATAAATATGGCCATAAAATAGATTTTGGACATGTTTCAAGGTCATTTTCCCCTTTTGTTTAAGGTTTAGTCATTTGTTAAGATAATTTTTCTCTTAATCATTGCAATTAATTATATTCACATTCATTTTTTTTAGTAAAGAACTAAGTTGAAATTTTTTGAAGTTATACATTATAGTGATTCCAAATATGGAATCAATTTTTCCAAATTATAATCACATAATTATAAGAAATTAATTTAAATTTAATCCTGTTGATGGGACAATAAAGCGAGTTTTTAAAGTAAAAATGTTCAAAAGTTTGAAATGACCAATTACCTAAATTAAATTAATTTTTTTTAAAATTTATCTAACAAAACTCTAAAAATACTAAAATATAATTTAACTCTATAAATAAGTTATATGAAAAGGATGTTTTGAATTAAAATTCAGTGATATTCACTATTCATAAAAAAATGAAACTTCACAGAAAAATAAATAAAATTTAACCTAATCTATTTTTTATATTAGGATTTAAAAAATGAAGTTTATTTTTTAAAATAATTTTTTTAAATGTTTCAAAATCATATTTACAATGGTTTCACCATTAAAAAGATATTAATTTTCCTTTTAGAAAAATACAAATTTTTATTCGTAAAATTGTATTTATTCTTACCTTATACCTATCAAATGCATTGGATGAGTAAAAAAATATTTATTGAATATGTAATATATAAATTTTAATTAAATAATTAAGAAAAAGTGAATTTTTAATTTATTGAGATAAAATTTTGTTTGTACATAGAAAAATATTTTTTTTAGAAAAGTAAATTGTTCATTTTTAAATAGTTCTTACATTCACTTCTACTAATTTATAACCAATGGATTCATTTTTTATACATGTGTAAATCAAATTTTCATAATTTAGTTAATTTTCTTCAAAAATTCCATTCCAACTACTAGGTGGTAGCTATTGTAATATTTTAAAAATATTATTAATAATATCTTATTGTTTGATAAAAATAGACCAAACGCATAACACAAGATATCAAATGGAATTGGTATGGTGTTTAAAACAAGCTAAACATAGTGTTGTGTATACCTCAATCTAATATATGTATTTATATATTGAAAGATTAACTTTTTATTTCATATAATGCAATCCAATCTTACGTATTTTGTTTAAAAAATATATATCAAGTGTTTTTTGAAATGTAAAATATCTAAAAGAATAAATTAATTCCAAGAAAATATTTCAAAAAATATTAGGGTGTTACAAAGACCATATTTTGATAATATTTTTTTATCACATTTCAAACTATCAATAACGAGAATTGCAAGATGAACTGAAAATAGTCATTTAATCCCCAACTTTTTTTATAACGCACGAGGATGTAGGTGATGAAGTCAGGGCATTTTTATTTTCAGGGTTTTTATAAGAAGAGGAAGAGGAAGAGGACAATGTGATTTTTAGTTTCATTTTAGTTACATCCTTATTTTATAGTAGAATATATATATATATATATATATTTAAAGATATATTTTTTATTACTATTACATTTTATTTACACATTAATATTTATTATATTACTATTAATATTAATAACTATCCTAAAATATATCCATTTATAATTATTATAATTCATTTTAATATATATTATATTTATTTTGAATTAATATTCATATATATATATATCATTTTATAATTATTATACTACTTTTTCTATTATATTTAATTCAAAAAATATTTTTTATTTGTAAATTATCCATTCCATTTTTTAATTTTTTGTTTCCACCTTCATTTATTAGAATGTTCTCTATATTTTCCCTTAAAATAAATTAAATATATTCCTCATAAAATCTTCACTACAATTCAATTTTTATAATATTATATATTTTTAATTCAAATTAATATTTTATATATTAATTAAATATATATTAATATTATATTTTGTTTTACATGTTATTTTAAAATTCATATAGTAATTTTCTATTTACAATTAAGATTAAATTCAATATTTATTATCATTAATTATATTAACTAATCACCTCAAACTAGGAAATTATTATTATAGATTTTATATTTAACAATTTACACTATAAAATATTTATTCCAAACGATATATATTATTTCTTGGATGATACAAATAAAGGTATTTAAAAATAAAAAATGGGTGGTTATATCTCAATTTAAGCTTCTCTTACTATTGAAAACATATGTGGGTGTTCATAATATTATGATTTATCTACCATATTGTTACCTCATAATAGATCTATATTTTTATTTGTCATACCCATCTATTCCACATATTCTTCTTTATTTATAAAACTAAAAGAGTTTATATAACATTCATATCATAGAATTATTGTCATGAAACTATTATAAATAAAATATTAAAACAATGTGTTTAGGATAATATTTGATAAACATGTAAATATGAAGAGTAAATAATAATTTTCCTATCAATTGACAAGCTTTTTTAAAAAAAAATTCCATGTTATTCCATGAATAACCATAATATCAAATCCAAAAAACCACACAAGTTTATGTTATTTTTTTAGATAAAATGGTCTAGCAAGAAAATTTATTTTTTTAGAAATATCATTAATTATTTAAAATTATAATATTAAAATCCTAAATAGAAATTTCTAACTCTTAAATTATTCTCATATGATTGTCTTTATGATTTTCAAATTTATCTACACCATTCCTTTGAAATCATCTATAACTACCTAGGCCAATGCTCTGAGGTCCGTTTCGAAAGTTCATACATTTTTTACTATAGAAGAAAAAGTGTGGATCAAATTGTTTGAAATTTTAATCATAATATCATCCCACTTAATGAGTCACTTACATAAAATAAAATCTATTACGATCTAGAGTTTTCAATAATTATTAATTTAAAAAACAATTTAATACCCCTAATAATAATTTAAATGTAATAAATACAACCCCTTAATTTCTACTATAACATCAATCAGTCTAATTATGTCTTTATAATTTCTCATACACATGTAAAAACCCTGTGATTTTTTATAAAACATGGAGTAAACAATTTGTTTTCCAATAATCGGTTTTAAAACAAAACTATCAAAATAATTCAATAATCATTGATAAAAATTTCCATAAAAAAATACATTTAGTTTATTAAAACAATTTTTTAGCATAGAATTCTACATTTTATTTAATATTCAACATTTTTTAGGAATTTTTTTTATAAACTTGAGTAGGACTAAATCATTCATGTGTTAAATTTTAAAACACTATAAATTTTTTTAATTGAAAATCATTTAATATTATAGTAATTCATAAAATCCATTTTCAACTCCAAAAATATTAATTTTGAATAAAATTTCAAAATATTTCCTTATAGGATAAATCCCATGATTTAAAACAAACACTTTTTGTCGGCTTAGATGAAAACTAATAGGTGACCTAGAACATCGAAGGCCATATAGGGTCTACCCACCACCCAGTTAAAAATGTATCTTCGGGTTTGGGTTCACTCATCATTCCTCATGTGCTTACAACCCCGAATGCCATTTTTGAAATAAAACATTTTTAGCATGTCCTATTTTTTTTTCTCTGGTTGTTTAATAGAAGTATATTTTTAAAACTTTGTACTTAGTGTTTTTTTTAAAAGGAAAGGTGTATATGTTTTTCCACAAAAAAAACATAGGAAGTAAATGTTTAAATAGAATAATGATGAAATTATCATGACCCATCCCAGTGGGGCCCGTGCTGCGACTCCCCTATACCACCTCTAATAGGCTAGGGGCTGGTGACTATCACTAAGTAGGCATATCACAAACATGGGAGACATTGCCTAAGTACCTGTACACATGCACACATATCCAAGCCCAAAAATGTTGAAATGTAAAAAACACTAAGGAACAAAAAAGGCATGCATATAAATAAACCCAACCAAGAAGGTACACCAGAAGTAAAGTGTGCAAAGTAAAACTGGGCCAGGATACAAGCACACAAAAAATAAGCGAGTACAACTACAAAGTCCAACCTGTAAGCACAAAGCGGCACTGAGACTACTTCTCATAGCTGTAGGAACACCTTGGCCGGTAGGGAACCCAAAAAGCTCAGTCTGGTCCTGGGCCACCCTGGAATCCTTCAAAAGGCCACTCGTCTTAACAAGACACGACATGTGAGGGAAAATCCCGTGTAGGGGTGAGTAAAACAATAATCAATAGAGGACCCTGAAAACCACAAAGCAATACTAAAAGTAATGTTATAGTAAGCTCTACCTAGGATATGTCTACTGAACATATAGTAAGAGAAACACAATCCAGATATACTAAAAACCCAAACCCGTAGTCTAGAGAAAAGTCACACAACTGCATACCCCCATTAGGGATTCAGTTCAAAGACTCCACAAAGAACTCATCCAGGAGAAATCACTCCATGAGTCTGATATCTCTGATAACATCCGTCTGAGAAGTATCATTCGTCAAGAAAGTTCATGAGAGATTGATACACTCATTCTGGGAGAACATACTCCCAAGTGGGGAGAGATCATGATACCCAAATGAGGATCACTTCCAAGGCCTTGGCAGATAATGAGACTCATATGAATTCACCTGATAAGTAGAGGATCGACGTACTATATGATTAGTCACATTGAGACCTGACTCTACCTAGGGTCAATAATGGATAAAGGATCTCACTCTGGGCCTCTCAGAGGGATACCTAACTCTATCTCAGAATGTCCTGCTAAAGGGATTATACTTATGTGGATATAAATGATACCTAAACTTCAAGGGAATGCGAAAAAAAGGGGGACTCACCCAAATAAAACTTGCCCAAGGAATGGTGGAAAAGAGGATCATGCCATGTTCCAGAATATACATAGTGTGTAGAAAGGGTCACACATCATGTCTCACGACTCTGGGTACTGCCCGTGTATAATGACCTAAGTTAAAGGGAACATGACATGTACAAAGGTAAGTATAGACATTTAGGGTGGACCACATGCCATGTTTGAGTAACCGGGTTCTTCTCCGTGTATGCGACAGTGTGCCCATACACGGCTTCAACCCATGTGTTCCATCTCGTGTAACGGGTACACGAGGTAACTCGGGCATCTATCCTGGTCTGACCATGTGGTGGATTACATGACGGTGTACTCCACCCCATGTCCATGTATCACCCAAGATACATGCCGAGTCCCACATAGCCATCTCTTCCAGGACGCGTAGGGTCTTCACGTCATGTTGTGAAGCTATGTAGTCCATCCTGTGTCTGTGTACTTCCCAGAATAGATGCCGAGCATTTGGGAATGGCTCAAATGCCGTGTGACAAAGGTCACACACCATGTGATACCTGTTTGTATCCTGAAACCCTAGCCTCCACAAAGCTAGTCCCACACGACATGTTCTTCGGGATACACGCCGTGTGTTCTAGAAATTTCTAGAAACTCTGTCCCTCACCTGTGCACCTCCAGTGATGCTCCGCTCCTTGATCCGGCCACCCGATCATCATGAAACTCAAGGGTTTAGGTCACCCTGATATCACAAAGATGATTTCATTGGGTTTGGGCCTCCGATCGGCCCAAAAAACATGTTTTGATTCACCCACATAAAGAATGACCAAAGAACAAGAACTTCCTAACCATTCCGATTCATCTTCTTCTATCATTGTCACACCTCTGCTGGGTCATCATGATTCCGAATCTCTGTTTTGGGATCATTGTGCCTAGAAATAGGTGAACAACGAATTCTTAATTCATATCCCCCCGAAGAACGTGAAGAACACGAGGATGAGGGAAGAAGAAACAAGTCAACAAGGAAGAACGAACCCCCGTCGTCGTTCATCACAACATTAATATGCTCCTGTTAGAAGGTTAAAATGGGGAAAATTAAAAAAAATCAAAACATGACTAACAAACTCCCATGAATGAACCCGATAAATCCCTCCTGTAAGAATGAAGATGCATGGGTCAACCAGTTTGTGGGTTGATCCACATTCGTCATTAAATTAAAAGAACGGGGAATAAAAAAAAATTAAAACATAACCCCTACCTCGATAAGGGATTGATTTCTAATGAAGGAATCACACTTACATCACTGCCGATATCCTTCAACTCTATTAGGGCAACAATTATCACTTTTGATTCATCATCATTTGTTGTCGAGAGTTCTCTCAAAGTCTCCAAGAATTCCATAGAGTTTCTCTCAACATTCTTACAATGATCAACATTCAATTAACCAATTAAAAGGAGGGAAAATGTTTTAGTGTTCTATTATGTTGTGGCATTAATGAGTTAGCATTTCTATTTCGAGTCATTACGATGTGTCATTAGTTATCAAAACAGTCTCCCTATCATTGTGTTGTAGAGAACATTTCCAAATAAAATAAAATAAACTTTTCAGATTATTTTATTAAAAACAACTCTAAAATTAGCATTTTCCCTCAACCCACACCGGTCATGGTTAGTCCCATTCTTAGGTAAATTCATAATTCAGGAAGCAACAATTCCCTCAATTTTTTAATTCGGGCATCGGTTTGGAAACTGAAACAACCAAGCACACATGCCAAATCACTTAACTTAAAAAAATATTCAAACCATCATTCTGGACTCACTAGGCCTCAGAATGACGTTCCGAATCTGTGCTTGGTCTCATAATAATTCCATATAATATTTATAAATAATAAACAGAAAATCTGAGACATAACATTATCCACACCTTGGGGATTTTCATCCCTGAAAAGCCAAAACAAGGGCTGCTAAAAAAGATGCAGTTTCTAGGCACGGATCTGAGCCTCCTGCCCCTACGTGCTCTCTTGAAGGTTCCTATGCTTCCACCAGATGTAAACCAAGGGAATCAATCACCCATGAAGGATCCTATCCTACTGATCCTCGATCTCCACTGGTTACTCCTCAAAGTTCGCTCCATCCTCAATGTCCAGCTTGCGTCAGTCGATGATGTGCGATGGGTCATGCACTTACCTCCTTAGCTACGACACATGGAAGAAATCTTGTACCCGTTGAAATTGTGACAGTAGATCTATGTGATATGAAGAATTTCCAACTCTACCTTGTATCTGAAAAGGGCCAATGAACCTCAGATACACACTACTAGAGAAATGGGATTTGAAGCCCCCTGACATGAGCGACTACCTTTGGTGGTTACTGGGATTTAAAAAAAAGCTTCTCCCCCATCGCCCCCTCCCCTCGCGAAACCCTACCAACATCCCTTGATTGCCGCCTCCTTTCCCTCATCGCCCTCCGCCCTCACCGCCTGTCCCCTCGCTGCCCTCCACCCCTCGCCGCCCTCCACCCCTCGCCGCCCGTCCCCTCACCGCCCTCCGCCCTCCGCCCCTTATGGCCTCAGCCCCTCCACCCTCCACCCTCGTCCCTCCGCCCTCCTCCCGCTCCGGCCTCTGTCCCCTCTGCCCTACGCCCTCCGGACTCCACTCTCCACCCTTTGGACTCCACCCTCTATCCTCCACCCTCTGGCCTCCAGCCTCCGCCCCCTATGCCCTTCGCCCCCTCGGCCCTCGGCCCTCCACCCCTTCGCTGCCCATCCCCCATCCCCTCGCCGACCTCCGCTCCGGATCTCCGCTATCCCCTGTACTCTCCCTCTTCGTCCCCCTCCCTCGCCGCACAGTCGCCGCCCATCCCCTCCCTCACCGTCCCCTCCCGTATGACACCGCTGCCACCCAGTCCCCTTCCTCCCCGCACGGCCGCTGCTCGTCCCCTCGCCACTACCGCCCATCCACTCCGGCTCCCCGCTATCCTATGTCCCCTCCCTCGTCATCCCACCTTCACTTCACCGTCGCCACCTCACTTCCTCCTCACCTCTGGCTCACCACCGTCCGTCCCCTCCCTCACCGTATCGTCTCCAGCTCCAGTTCCCCTCTGCTGCCTCTCCTCTCCCTCGCAGCACCGCCTTCGAGTCCCCTCCCTTCCAGGTTTGTAGTGCAATCAGGTATGACACGACATGGGATTTCACTTACATTCCATTATCTATTATCTTGTTTATTATTTAGAGATATAATTTTATTATTTTATCAATGGTCTAGAATCAATTGGTTAGTATTTATTTTAAATATATTTGATATGAAAAATGCATGTAATAAGTCTTGTGTAAATGTTTGTTATACATATATTATTATGGATAAGAGTTGGATTGATATTCCAAATTGAACGTCTAGAGAATATTTCAATGGAATTATGAAATTTATTGACTTCACCAGAGGATTTTAAAGTGATTATATTAGTTTTCCATGTAGAAAATGTGCTAACAGATATCAATTAAAATGAGATACTATGAGAGAGTACCTATTCTTTAACAGATTTCTGAAAAATTATAAGAGTTGGACTCTTCATGGAGAAGAATATGTTCATTTTCAAAAAACAGATTTAGTTCAGATGGATGTTGATGAAATGATGAATGATCCAATGCATGAAATGATTACTGAAATTGTACGTGGGTTGGATCCTGAAAGAATTGACATCCAGAATCTTAAGACCGGTGAGATAAATCTTCACTCTGGTGGAGATCGTGATTCGAGGAGGTTTTATGAATCACTTGATGATGAAAAAATAGAATTATATCATGGATGTATTTCTTATAATAAATTGTCATTTATTGTGGATTTGTTGCATTTGAAGACTTTGAATCAGTGGTCAGACACATCATTCGACATGCTGTTGGTGTTATTGAAAAAGGTTCTTCCTATCGACGCTAAGATTCCCGAGTTGTATTACCATGCTCATAAGTTGACAGAGAACTTGGGTTTTACATATGAGACCATAAATACATGTGCAAACAACTGCATGTTCTTTAGAAAGGAAACTACCCATTTGGATATTTGTACGGTTTGTGACACTTCCAGGTGGTAAGAGAATAGTGGAAATCATACTCATCAAAGTCAGATTGCGATACAGGGGAAACCGATTGCCATAAAGGAAATGTGTTAATTTCCCCTTAAACTGAGGTTGAAAATATTTTTTATGTCATCTATAGCTTCTAATTTAATGAGATGGTATTCAGAAATAATTTATGAAAGTGATATGTTAACCCACCCGACAAAGTCTCATACATGAAAGGATTTTGATAAGAGACATCCCGACTTTTCTAAAGATGTTCGTAATGTCTGATTGGGGTTGGCAGTAGATGGTTTCAATCCATTCAAGTCTATGGTTGGTGCAACTCCTAACACATGGCCCATGGTGTTGGTTCTATATAATCTTCCTCCACGGCTTTGTATGAAGCAACAATTTATATTACTTTCCACTCTTATTGATGGACCTAGAAGTCCAAGGGATAAGATTGATGTTTACCTTCAGCCATTGATTGATGAGTTGAATGAATTTTGGGGCGATGGTGTGATGACTTATGACTATGAAATTAATGAAATGTTCAAACTCCAGGCTACTTTATTGTGGGCAATCAACAACTTCTCGTATTATGAAAATTTATCAGGCTGGAGTACGAAAGGGGAATTTTCTTTCCCATGTTTCAATAAAAGTAAAAAATCTGTATGGATTAAAAATTCCAAAAAATGGGCATACATGGGTCACAGACATTTTCTCCCCTCTTAGAACAGGTTTAGAAAGGACAGAGTGACATTTGATGGTTCTAGAGAGTTCATCCCAACACAAAAGATCATGACAGGAGTCGAAATTTTATCGCATATTGAGGAAGAAAACATCCACACGGTATATGAAATTTAGGATTTGGTGGCTCATCCATTACATAATATTTGTGTTGCGGGTAGGCAGCACAGTCACAATTGGAAAAAGAAATGTATTTTTTATAGTCTTTTGTATTGGAAAACTAACATGATAAGGCATAATTTGGATGTCATGCACATTGAAAAAAATGTGTGTCATAACATATTGTGGACCATTTTAGGTGTCAGTGGAAAATAAAAGGACCATGTTAATGAACGTCGTGATTTGGAAGAAATGGGTTTAAGGAAATAGTTTTATTTATAATTAGCTGAGGTAAACAAGGCATATATGCCTGATGCGCAGTATACGATGACTACAAAGAAGAAAGAGATATTTCTTTCCATTTTGAAGATGCTTAAGGTGCCTTATGGTTACTATTCTAATATTTCAAAGTGTGTGAATATGACGAGCATGACATTGCAAGGGTTGAAAAGTCATAACAATCACATAATACTTTATCAGTTGATTCCAATCAAAATTTGTGTTTGTTTATCCCCCAATATTTTTCAGCCTTTGATTGAGATGAGTAATTTTTTAGACATCTTTTCTTAAGAAATCAACAAATGAGTGATTTAAAAAGTTTTCAGGACCGAATTTTACTTATGATTTGTCACTTGGAGAAACTATTTCCCCCCTTATTTTTTGATGTTATGGTCCACTTGATAGTTCACCTAACTGATGAAGTAATGACTGTTGGTCTAGTGCAATTCAGGTGGATGTATCCTATTGAGAAGTATTTGAATACATTGAAACGATTTGTATGCAACAGAGCTCGTCCGAAGGCATCAATAGCCAATGGTTATTTGATGGACGAGTGTACTAATTTTTGTATAGAATATCTTATAGATTTTGAAACAAAATTAGATAATCCCTATCAGATTCATGATGGTCCATTTGGAGAAGGAACCATATTTGATATGGATAACATCAAGTGGATACAAGCACACCGATATATCTTATTCAATACTCCATCAATTTCACCATTAATGTAGTAAGTGTCTTATCACTTTTATTGTTTAACTTTTACATGTTTTGTTTGCATAAGTTGATCATTTAAACACCGCATTATCATTTACAGGAAACACATTAATGAGATGAAAGAAGAGATGTATCGTGCGACTGAGTATCAAATTCAACAATCTCATTATGCGTCATTTCATGATTGGTTCAAGGATTATGTATGTATATATTGATTTTCATTATGAATGAAGTATTATAATAATTTATTTCTGTATAAATCATTATTTAATTATATGAATTATGTAGGTTCATAAGCTGAGGGAGTTAGGGGACCCCCCACTAACTGAAGAATTTATCCAACTAACTGAGGGTCTATCTATAATGGCTCGTCGTTATAAAGCTATAGATGCTAATGGTTTTTAATTTTGCATTAAAGATGTTGACGGAACACAAGCAACAAAAAATAGTGGCATCAGTTATCCATTCGTCAATTATGGTTATTATTATGGTCAATTGATAGACATCATTGTAGTTGTATACGCAAATGAGTTGAGGTACATATTGTTAAAGTGTAATTGGGTTGATCCAGTGCATGGATGTAAAGTCAATCAATTTCATTTTTCATTGGTGAATTTTAACTATATGTTATACAGAAATGAACTAGTTGATAATGAACCTTTCATTTTGACATCTCAAGCGGAACAAGTATTCTTCGTTACTTTTCCTTTGAATCCAAGTTGGAAAGTTGTTGTGAAAATTTCCCAGCGAGGAGTGTTTTTATTTTAACAAAATGATCCCAAGACTGTTCTGTTTGTTTCCCAACATCTTGATCAACAAACCGTAGTTCAACGAGAAGAAGATATTTATTGGGCCAGAGCGACCGTTGAGGGAGAAACGGTCGATTTTCATGCTTAATGAAGGATATAATTGTTTTCCTGCTATTCAGTATTGAATGTCCTAGGATATCATAAATTATCTACCATTTTATAAATCCTTGTAAGTTTTAATCCTCACTTTTGGAATTTTATTTATTTATAAATATTTAGGGTGATTTATCCTTTTGTATCTTCATGTTATTGTCGGTGTATCTTCTTATTGAGGTATTCTTTATTTGGTTCATGTTCTACTTGAATTTTTATTAATTCAATCTGAAAATTGGCTATGCATTTATTGGTTTTGTACATAATTTGTATATTTGTTTTGTTAACTTTATGATTTTTTAAAATCCATTCACAACTAATTATTCAATCCCTTTTTGTTAGATTAACAACTGTACAAGTTTGATTTTATAAAAAACAATCCAATTTATCTTTTGTACACTTTGGATTGTCCCCTTACTAATGTTTTCTATGACTGCAGGCTTGTTAGGGGAAGAGGCGGTAGATCCACATCATCCATATGATCCATCTACGTCTCATGGTCGAGGTATGTTTGAATGTCATTATGTCTATATTTTATGTAATTGATAAACACAAACACACACACACACACACATATTTATAACATCTTTCAAATTATATATAAAATTGTTTTCAACAGGATCACACTCGACTAGTTCTTCCTATGGAAAGAGAGGCCCTGGTCATGGAATTTTATCATGGAATTCCGACACGACGTTTGATGATTCCTTTGATGAGCTATTTTATCCCGTGGGATTGAATGCCCTTTCATTTATTTGTCAGCTGGGTCATATCATACGTGACCCACATCGATTTCCATTGACCACATGTGACTGGGCTTCTATCCCTCAGGACACATTAGATCATCTTTAGAGTGAGGTTCAGGTAAGAAGACCATTTTTCTTTCTTCACTATGTATAAACAATACTAACATATGTGATTTTTTTCATTAATAGAAAAATTTTAAAGAATGCCCCGATGAGTTTCTGCCCATTTGTATGAGAAAATGCCGTAAGATGTGGTAAGATTATAAAGGTAAAGTCAAGAGGTACCACTGGGTACCAAATGTGGGTGCCCCAGATATTTTGGAAAAAGTCCCAAGAGGTGTCCTCCTGGCTCAGTGGCATGACTTAGTTTCATATTGGTCTACTGAGGGTGTTGTATTTTGTATATTTATTTTGGTATATATATTTTCAATAATGTGTGATTTGTTTAAAATTTGAATTAATTGAATGTAGGAGGTGTCAGCATGCCATTCTAAGAATTGAGAGTTGTAGGGACCACCTCACATGCTCGGGACTCGTCACGTGTCTCAGATCCAACATGAGGTGTTTATTATTTATTTTTTAATTTATTAATTAATATGGTTTTGTGTTTATATTCTATTCATATACAGTTACGGGAGCAAGGTGCACCAACTGATAAAATGTCAGTGTGGATGAATACTCATGATCAAATTGATCCAGAGGCTGTAGCAATGATAGTAAGTGCTTGTACTCATTAGGAATACTTACATAAATCTATATATTAACATATATATGTATATATATTTAAACATTTCACAGGCTCAATTTGAAGCTGAGTTAGAAGAGCTTCCAAAGGACCAACGATAGCTTCCCATGTGAAGGGATGAGATCTTCCATCGCATTATTGGTCGGGACGGGCATGGATATAGTTTGACCTATGGAACAAGGACTCCTCATTCTATAGTATTACGCGCTACGGTTGTCAGTCCTACTATTGATCAGATGACACATCAGTTGTCAAATTTTGAGGCATGACTGCACGCTTCCGAGGAGGTAAATGTTTAATTGATCGCAGATGTTAGAGCACTGCGGGAATATGTGCGTCCAGGTGATGGTGAAGGGGGTCATACGATGTAGGTTTATACTATATTTATTTATTTAATTTATATTGTTTTTGTTATGAAAATCTTCATAATTTTTATTTGTTGTAGGCCCCTAGCCCATCAGATGGAGGTAGCAGTCATGACAATGCATGACGTATCATATTCACGAGGTGCGTTTCTTTTTTTATTGGCGGGGTTTTTATTGATGTTTAAGTTGGGTTCCTAGTGAGATTTTTTGAGATTTGGGGGTATCATGTGTGTTTTCGACATGCAATGTTTGTGTGCACGAATTGAGAAGTAACCATGAAAATGATTAATGATTTGGATATTTTTAGCTCATTTTATTCTTTAATGTTTTCAATTGCATGTTCTGTGAATAGTTTTGAAAAAACCATGTGATTCCTAATAGAAACCATGAAACTTGTTTTTGGTGACTGAGATCAGGTTCACTATTTGTAGGCCCCTGGCCCACCCCGAACAGCCCCCCCCCCCACACCCCAAAATTCATCAGGACAATTGACCATTAGTTCATTAGGGAAATTGTTCATTATGCTGTTAGGACATTAGGGAAATTGGCTAGTTGGCCAATTGTCCAATTGGATGTAGGCTAAATGGCCATTTGGCCATTATGCCATTATTCCAATTGTACAACTAGACAATAGGCCATTATTCCAATTGTTTGTTAGGCCACTATGCCATTATTCCGATTGTACAACTAGACAATAGGCCATTATTCCAATTTTTTGTTAGGCCACTATGCCATTAGGACAATTTGACATTGGGTTATTAGGAAAATTGATCTTTAGGCCATTAGGATAATTGATCGTTACACCGTTAGGCCAATTGGCCATTAGGACAATTAGTCGTTATACTCCCCACACCACCGGACAACACCCCCACCCCGGAAAACCCCCCTTCCCCCAGACAACGCCCCCCACCCCAGATATCCCCCCACTGGACAACCCCCCCAATGTACGCATTTCAAGCGTGACAAACACCTAAAAAACGCATATTCAGCCGTGCCACACAAACTGTGTGGCCGAATGACATTTCGTCTGCTTGTACACCTGACGAATAATAATTAGTGTGTTTTCCTGTGTTTTTAAGTCATACTGATATCGTTCGGTATGCATTTGACCTTTAAACACATGTTTGGGACATTTACGACACGCGGCGTGCGCTTCCTGTCACCACGGTCAAACGACACCTCCGATTGACGTGTCGTCTACCCGACCATTTCAAAATTCACCCACCATTTGTTGTAGTCCTATTTCATGGAATTCTGAGGTTGTTAGACTATTTTTGATTACCTCACACACACTTTTCAAACACGCTAAAACGAAGTGTAACAGTTGAATTTAGAGAAAATGTGGTCAGAATGATATGAAATCACATAAAAACAATAGGAATGTTATTTGGGACATGTAGGAGGGGACGAAACGTCAATTGGACGTGCCGTGTGGGAGGTACGACCGAATATGCTGTTTTGAATAGTTCAACACGCTCTAAAGGGGCACGTTGGGTGGTCAAAACCATTCAAACGACCTCAAAATTCCATGAAATCATACGACAACAAATGTGGTGTGAATTGAGAAATGGTTGGGTAGAAGCCATGTCAATCGGAGGTGTCGTTTGACCACGGTGACCAGAAAAGAATTTCTGGAGTCATAAAACACAAAAATGACGTGTAACAGTTGAATTCAGAGAAAACGTGCTCAGAATGACTTGAAATCACATGAAAAAATAGTAATATTATTTGTGACATGTAGAAGGAGACAGAACGTCAATCGGACATGCGGTGTGCGCGGTACGACCGAATATGCAGTTTTGAACAGTTCGATGTGCTCTAAAAGGGCGCGTTGGGTGGTTAAAACCAGCCGAACGACCTCAGAATGCCATGAAATCATAAAAAAACAACCGTGGTGATAATTTTAAAATGTTCAAGTATATGGAATGTCAATCAGAGGTGTCGTTTGACCGCGGTGACTGGAAACACATTTCCGGAGTCATAAAATGCCAAAACGATGTGTAATGGTCGAATTCAGAGAAAACGTGCTCAGAATGACTTGAAATCAAACAATAGGAATATTATTTTTGACATGTAGGAGGAGACTACACATCAATCAGACGTGCAGTGTGCGCGGCACGACCGAATATGCTATTTTGAACAGTTCAACGCGCTCTAAAATGGCGCGTTGTATAGTCAAAACCATTCGAACGACCTCATAATGCCATGAAATCATACGACAAAAACCATGGTGTAAATTGTGAAATGTTTGGGCAGACGAAAAGTCAATCAGAGGTGTCTTTTGACCGTGGTGACCAAAAACGCATTTCCAGAGTCATGAAAAGCCAAAACGATGTGTAACAGTCGAATTTAGAGAAAACGTGCTCAGAATGACTTGAAATCCCACAAAAACAATAGGAATATTATTCGTGACATGTAGAAGGATATGACACATCAATTGGATGTGCGGTGTGTGCGGTACGACCGAATATGCTATTTCGAACAGTTCAACCCACTCTAAAAGGGCGCATTGGGTGGTCAAAACCAGCCGAACGACCTCAGAATGCAATGAAATCGTACTATAACAAACGTGGTGTGAATTGGGAAATGGTTGGGCAAACAACACGTCAATCAGAGGTGTCTTTTGACCACGCTGACTGAAAACGCATTTCAAGAGTCATAAAATACCAAAACGATGTGTAACTGTTGAATTTAGAGCAAACGTGCTCAAAATGAATTGAAATCACATGAAAACAGTAGGAATATTATTTGTGACATTTAATAGGATACAAAATGTTAATCGGATGTGTGGTGTGTGCAGTACGACCAAATATACTGTTTTGAATAGTTCGGCGTGCTCTAAAAGGGAGCGTTGGGTGACCAAAAACAGACGAATGACCTCAGAATGCCATGAAATCAAACGACAACAACTGTAGTGTGAATTTTAAAATTTTCGGGCAGACAGATTGTCAATTGGAGATGTCATTTGACCGCGGTGACCGAAAACGCATTTCTGGAGTCATAAAACCCCAAAACGATATGTAATGGTCGAATTCAGAGAAAACGTGCTCAAAATGACTTGAAATCACACGAAAACAATAATAATATTATTCTTGACACGTAGGAGGAGACGGTACATCAATTGGACGTGCGGTGTGCGCGGTACGACCGAATATGTTTTTTAACAGTTCAATGCTCTTTAAAAGGGGGCGTTGGGTGGTCAAAACCAGACGAACGATCTCAGAATGCCATGAAATAATACGAAAACAACCGTGGTGTGAATTGTGAAATGGTTAGAAAGACAAAACATCAGTCAGAGGTGTTGTTTAACCGCTGTGAACAGAAACGCATTTCCGGAGTCATAAAACTCCAAAACGATGTATAACGGTCGAATTCACAACAAACGTCCTTATAATGACTTGAAATCCCAAGAAAACAATAAGAATAGAAATCTTGACAAGTAGGAGTAGACGACATGTCAATTGGATGTGCAGTGTGTGCGGTATGACCGAATATGCTGTTTTGAACAGTTCGACGCACTCTAAAAGGGCGCATTGGGTGGTCAAAACCAGCTGAATGACCTTAGAATTCCATGAAATCATACGACAACAATTTTGGTGTGAATTATAAAATGGATAGGTAGAGGGAACGTCAATCAGAGGTGTCATTTGACTGTGGTGACTGAAAACACATTTCCAGAGTCATAAAACGCCAAAACAATGTGTAATGGTCGAATTCAGATCAAACATGCTCAGAATGTTTTGAAATCACACGAAAACAATATTAATATTATTCGTGACATGTAGGAGGAGATGAAATTTCATTTGGACATGTGGTGTGTGCGGTAAGACCGAATATGCTGTTTTGAACAGTTTAGCGCGCTCTAAAAGGGCGCGTTGGGTGGTCAAAAGCAGTCGAACGACCTTAGAATGCCATGAAATCATACGAAAACAACCGCGGTGTGAATTGTGAAATGGTCAGGTAGATGACATGTCAATCATAGGTGTCGTTTGACTGAGGTGACTGGAAACACATTTTTGGAGTCATAAAACGCCAAAACAACGTATAATGGTTGAATTTAGAGAAAAAGTGATCAGAATGACTTGAAATCACACAAAAAAAAATAGGAATACTATTTGTGACCTATAGAAGGATATGACACATCAATCAAACATGTGGTGTGCGTGGTACGACTGAATATAATGTTTTGAACAGTTCAGTGCACTCTAAAAGGACGCGTTGGGTGGTCAAAACCAGCCGAACAATCTCAGAATGCCATGAAATCATATGAAAACAACCGTGGTGTGAATTACGAAATGTTATGGCAGACGGAACGTCAATCGGAGTTGTCGTTTGACTACGGTGACCTGAAACGCATTTCTGGAGTCATAAAAAGCCAAAACGACGTGTAACAGTTGAATTCAGAGAAAATGTGCTCAGAATGACTTGAAATCACAAAAAAACGGTAGGAATATTATTCGTGATATGTAGGAGGAGAAAACACTTCAATCAAACGTACGGTGTGTGCGGTACGACCGAATATGCTGTTTTGAACAGTTCAGTGTGCTCTAAAAGGGCGCGTTGGGTGGTCAAAACCAGCCAAACGACCTCAGAATTCTATGAAATCAAACGACAACAACCGCGATGTGAATTGTGAAACGTTCGGGCATACAGAACGTCAATCGAAGGTGTCGTTTGACCGTGGTGACTGGAAAAGCATTTCCGGAGTCATAAAACGCCCAAACGATGTGTAATGGTTGAATTCAGAGAAAACGTGCTCAGAATGACTTAAAATTACACGAAAACAATAGGAATATTATTCATGACATGTAAGAGGATACGACACGACAATCAGACATGTGGTGTGTGCAGTACGACTGAATATGCTGTTTTTAACAGTTCAGCGCGCTCAAAAAGGGCGTGTTGGGTGGTCAGAACCAGCCGAACGACCTCAAAATGCCATGAAATCATACAAAAACAACAATGGGGTGAATTGTGAAATGGTTGGGTAGAAGGAACATCAATTGGAGGTGTCATTTGACTTTGGTGACTGGAAACGCATTTACAGAGTCATAAAATGCTAAAACGATGTGTTACGGTCGAATTCAGAGCAAACATGCTAAGAATGACTTGAAATAACACAAAAACAATAGGAATATTATTGGTGACATGTAGGATGAGACAACATATCAATTAGACATGCGGTGTGCGAGGTACGATCGAATATGCTGTTTTGAACAGTTCAACGCGCTCTAAAAGGACACATTGGGTGGTCAAAACCATTCGAACGACCTATGAATGCCATGAAATAATAAGACAACAACCATGGTGTGAATTGTGAAATGGTCGGGCAGACGACACGTCAATCAGAGGTGTCGTTTGACCGCGGTGACCGGAAACGCATTTCCGGAGTCATAAAATGCCAAAACAACGTGCAACAGTAAAATTTAGAGAAAACATGATCAGAATGATTTTAAATCACACAAAAACAATATGAATATTATTCGTGACATGTAGGAGGAGACATCACATCAATCGGACATGCGGTGTGCACGGTACGACCAAATATTCTATTTTGAACAGTTCTGCGCGCTCCAAAAGGGCGTGTTGGGTGGTCAAAACCAGCCAAACGACCTCGTAATGTCATGAAATAATATGACAATAACCGTGGTGTGAAATATGAAATAGTCAGGTAGACGACACATCAACCTAAGATGTCGTTTGAACGCGGTGACCAGAAACGCATTTCTGGAGTCATAAAACGCCAAAACGACGTGTAATGGTCGAATTCAGAGCAAACGTGATCATAATGTCTTGAAATCACACAAAAAAATAGGAATATTATTCGAGAAATGTAGGAGGAGACGACACGTCAATTGGACGTGTGATGTGTGTGGTACGACTGAATATGCTGTTTTGAACAGTTCGGTGTGCTCCAAAAGGGCGCGTTGGGTGGTCAAAATCAGTCGAACGACCTCAAAATGCCATGAAATCATACGAAAACAACTGTGGGGTGAATTTTGAAATGGTCGGGTATACAACACATCAATCGGAGGTGTCTTTTGACCGCGATGACCGAAAATGCATTTCCGGAGTCATAAAACGCCAAAACGACGTGTAATAGTCGAATTCAGAGAAAAATGCTCAGAATGACTTGAAATCACACAAAAACAATAGTAATAGTATTCATGACATATAAGAGGAGGCAGAACGTCAATAGGATGTGCGGTGCGCGCGGTACAACCGAATATGCTGTTTTGAACAGTTCGGTGCACTCTAAAAGGGCGCGTTGGGTGGTCAAAACCAGATGAACGACCTCGAAATTCCATGAAGTCATACGATAACAACCGTGGTGTGAATTTGGAAATGGTCGGGTAGATGGAACGTCAATCGGAGGTGTCGTTTGACCACGGTGACCGGAAACGCATTTTCGGAGTCATAAAATGCCAAAACGACGTGTAACGGTCGAATTCAGAAAAAACGTGCTCATAATGACTTGAAATCACAAGAAAATAATAGGAATCGTATTCGTGACATATAGTAGGAGACGAACCATCAATCAGACATGCGGTGTGCACGGTATGAACGAATTTGTTTTTTAACAGTTCGACGCGCTCTAAAAGGGCGCGCTGGGTGGTCAAAACCAGCCGAACGACCTCAGAATGCCATGAAATCATGTTAAAACAACCGTGGTGTGAATTGTGAAATGGTCGGGTAGATGACACATCAATCAGAGGTTTCGTTTGACCACGATGACCGAAAACACATTTCCGGAGTCATAAAACACCAAAACGATGTGTAATGGTTAAATTCATAGCAAACGTCCTCATAATGACTTAAAATTACACAAAAACAATAGGAATAGTATTCATGACATGTAGGAGAAGACGACACATCAATCAGACGTGCGATGTTCTTGGTACGATCGAATATTTTTTTTAACAGTTTCACGCGGTGTGTGCGGAGAGCATTCCTTTTTAGACTACATAACACTTCCATAAGCTAAACCAAATCCTCCAAAACAAGAAAAAAAATCCTAAAATGATAGAATTTATTAAATTGGGGGTTTTGAATTATTATAGCACCCATAATTTGATGTTAGATTTAATTTTATTATATATATATATTAACTGAATAAATATGTTTAATTTATGTTTGTTATGTCGAGTTGTTTTTTTGTATCTTATTATAGGTTTATTAAAGTAGAATATTGAAATGGATTGGACCTGTTTGGATCATTAAAGCACATATGTCATTTATTATTTATGAAGATCTTGATGTTTATGCTGTTTGGAATTGTTTTTTTATGATTTTTACCCAGTTTTTGTTGATTGGGAATAGTGAATTTTCTTTAAAAAAATTTCTCCAGGATAGAGACTGCCATTGGAGGTCTCTGTAGCTCAGCCGAGCATCAGAACTGTGACCGCCACTGGCGGTCACTATAGTGTGGCCGAGGATTAGGACAGCGACCGCCACTTCCAGTCTCTATTGCTCGGTTGAGAAATAGGTCAAAGACTACCTGGCGGTCGCTGTAGGCCTACTCCGACGGGCCTAAAGCGACCACTATTTGAGGTTGCTGAGTGGTCTCTATAGGCTATTAGCGACCACCAATGGCGGTCGCTAATGGCCGAATTTTTAGTAGTGACAACTTTCCACCCCGAACAAATCTCTACAACCCTCATTGAGGTGAGACCCTAAGGAATACATGGTATCCCTCCTCAAACTCTAGAGGTCTTTGTTGCATATCATCATAGGACTTCTACCAGATTTGTACAATCTTCATATGCTCCTGGATGATCTGAACATTCCCAGTGGTAGCTCGCACCAACTCTGAACCCATGAGTGATGAATCTTCAGGGTCGGTCCAACAAAGTGGTTACTGGAAGGGTCTCCCATATAAAGCCTCAAATGGTGTCATACTAATGGTGGAGTGGTAGATATTATTGTATGAAAACTCTACTAGTGGTAGGTGGTCCTTCTAACCATGACCAAAGTCCAAGATATAGGCCCACAACATATCCTCCAAAACCTGAATGGTCCTCTCCATCTGACCATCTGTCTAGGGATGGAACACTATGCTCAAGAATAGCTGAGTCCCAAAAGCCTCCTGTAATCCCTTCCACAATCGGGATGTGAAGCAGGCATCTCTATCCAAGACTATTATCAAAGGTATGCCATGAATATGAACTATATCCTACATGTAGAGGTGTCCCAAGCTCTCTATGGAACTCTGCTCCCTGATAGCTAGGAAGTGGGAAGACTTGGTGATTTGGTTAATGATCACCCATATAGAATTACACCCCTTAGACATACACGGTAAGCCCATCATTATTTACACTGATATTCCATCCCACTTCCACTCTAGAACTCCCTGGGGCGAGCTAGCCCCACTGGAACCTGGTGCTCAACCTTTAGTTTCTGGAATATAAGGCATCAAGAAATGAACTCTAATACTGCCTTCTTCATACCTGACCACCAAAACTTCTTTTGGAGATCCTGTTACATCTTCACCACTCTAGGATATACTACCAATAGGTATGTATGAAACTCTATCAGGACCTCCTCCCGTAATGCCACTGGTACAATAGTGCATCCTCTGAAAAGAACTATGTGCTCCCCACCTTGCGAATATCCATCAAGAGAATGTTCCTTGGACAACTGAGCACGTAAAGACTTATAGTTGACATCCCCAAGATGTGCCTCCCTAACTCGCTGCAAGAGTTTTGGGGTTACAACCATCGATTTAAGGTAACCTGCATCCTCTATATACCCGAAGGCTACTATAACGAGGTCAACTACTCTGTCGCCTCATTCAATAGATGCGAACTCGATATTCTTCTGAGATAATCTACCACAATGTTCCCTTTACCAGGAGTATAGACAATCTCAAAGTTATAATTCTGGAGGAACTCTGGCCATATACTCTACCTCATATTTAGATCCTTCTATGAGAAGATGTATTTCAGGATCTTGTGGTCAGATTAGATGATAAAACTCTCACCCACAAGGTAGTGTCACCACATATTCATTGCGAATACTACCACTTCCAACTCTAGATCATGGGTTGTATAGTTCTTCTCATGTGTACTAAGCTGGCGCAAAACATAAGCAATCACTACCTATCTTTGCATTAGGACACAACCAAGCCTGGTCCCTGATGCATCGTAGAAAACAATGTACTCGACTCCCTCCTCCAACAATCTCAAGATCGGGGTGCTCGTCAAACTCTATCTCAACTGCTCAAAAGCTTGCTGGAACTTCTCTATCCACATGAATAGTTTCCACTTCTTGGTCAAGGCCATCATCGGTGCTGATATCTTAGAGAAATCAGGAATGAATCTCCGTTAATATCCTTCCAACTGAAGGAAGCTTCGCACCTCTGTCACGCTCCGAGGTGGCTCCCATGCTAACAATGCCTCCACCTTTACTGGGTCCATAACTACTCCAAATGCTGAGATGAAATGTCCCAGAAATTGGGCCTTCTATATCAATAACTATCACTTTGAGATCTTCCCATAAATATGGTGTTCTTGAAGTATGTCTAGAACCATCCATAGGTGTCTCACCTGCTCCCCCTCTGACACCGAGTACACAAGGATGTTGTCGATGAAGACCACTATGAACCAATCTAAGTAAGACTGGAAGATCCAGTTCATAAGTCCCATGAACACTGTAGGGGCATTCGTCATGCTGAAAGGCATCACCAAGTACTCATAGTGACTGTAGCAGCATCTGAAAGCCATCTTCGGTATATTCTCGTCCCGTACTCATAACTGGTGGTAACCAGACTAAAGGTCAACCTTCGAGAACCAATGTTACCCTCTCATCTAATCAAAGAGGTTGTCGATCCTTGGAAGTGGATAATTTTTCTTCAACATTACCTAATTCATGCATCAATAATCCATGAAAAACCTCAAACTCCCGTTTTCCTTCTTGGCAAACAAAACTAGGGCCGCCCAGGGTGAAAAAATGGGTATTACAAAGACCTTTATTTGAAAATCCTCCAACTGTACCCTCATCTCTCAAATCTTTTCAATAACCATTTGGTACGCTGGTGAGGATATCAGTGCTGTTCCAAGGTGTGAGTTGATGTAGATGTCAATCTTCCAGTGGGAAGGTAGTCCTGGTACATATTTGGGAAAGACATCCTCATACTCCACCACTACTGCTGGGAACTGGAAGCTCACAATATCTACTGCTCTGAGGGTAATGATAGCCAACTAATGAGTGATCAACCAAACCCCCTATTAATGATCCCATTTCATGATGCCTAAGTCTCCCTTTCACCAAAAAAGGAAAACCTCATCCCATCACTACTGACACACCACACTCTTCGCCTAAAGAAATCAATCTAGGCATGGACCGAAGATAGCCAATCCATACTGATAATGACGTCATAAGGCCTCGATGCTTCCACCAAGAGGTTCCAACTGAAACTATCACCTCTGAGGGAAAGATCGCACTTTCTACAAAGATGCGTGACCATTGAGTATCCTCCCATAGGTGTCTCCAAGCATAAGGGTCGAGTCAATGATTCTATCAGAATCTCAAGGTTTCACACAAGACATTTGGTAAGGAAGTAATGATGGGAACCTATGTCTATAAGTACGGTAACTAAGGTAGAAAAGACACATATCATACCTCAAATCATCCTTGGAGTCCTTGGGTCATATGCCTCAACCGCATGCAACTATCTTCCAACTCCTGGAGCCTAGTGCGGACCTCCTGGGGGTGGTGGTGGAAGTAAATCAAACTGTCTTCCACCACCTAAAGCTCTCCATGCTCCTCTTCCATGTCTGCCACCTAGAATGTCTGTCTGATCCACTATCTACCTATTCCATAGTGGTCCATCCACTGCCTTTCGGTCAGCTACTCAACAGGTTGGAAAATCTCCAGCGAGATGTCCCCTATCATCGCACGAGTAGAATCGCATCTCTCTAGGTTTACTAGATCCAGCTTGAGAGCCCTGGACCGTCGATCCCCTATCCTAGGTCCTTTTGTAATGTCTCCCACATCCTGATCTCTATACCTGACGTTGTCTCCCTATTACCGAGGTCTCTACACCTTTCTACCTAATGCTGACTGTCATTGGCTATCTCTGCACTACCAAGAAGATCTCAATCGCCAAGGCCCGCTCAAGAAATCCAGCATAATTCAAAATGCATAGAGGCACAACAATAGCCCGGATGTCCCTTTGTAGACCTCGTTTGAAGGTCCGAGATCTGAAGTACTAATTATTGACCATATCCATCGAGTACCTAGAAAGGTTGGTGAACCTCGATGAATAGTCGGACACCATCAAACTGCCCTGCTGAAGCTAAAGAAGCTCCTGGATACACACTTCTCTCAGAATAACTAGAGAGAAATCCTACCTAAAGAGTTTCTCAAATTCCGTCCACAAAAGAGTCTCCTCATCGTGAGTCTGCGTGATCAGACTCCACTATTGTCCCACTGAACCCTGATAAATGCTCGCTCCTAGGATCACTATCTGGTCTGCTGGTTTTCTCACTAGACGGAAGACTTTGGTCACCACCTCAAGCCAGTCCTTAGCCGCCTGAGGGTTAGGATCGCCTCTAAACCTGAGGAGTCTCTGTCTATGGAATTCATGGAGTGTGCTCAACCTGCGCCCCTCATCTTCCAGTATAGTAGGTACCATGGGCTTCTCCACTGGTGGTGGTATAACAGGTTTACCACCTGAAGGTAATGCCTGGAGAACCGGTCCCTGTATCGAAGCATCATCACTGAGGGGGTCATCCTCATGATCAAGCTACTGAATAATAGCGAGTATGCATCACAGAGGCATCCTATAAGGAAACTAGATGTACCATGGTTAACGAGTATATCTAGATAGCTAACACACAAATGACATGAAAAAACAACCCATTCCTATATGATGCATGTACCATTCTTCTATTTCCCCACAACTAGTGTTTTCATATATCGAGTCAACAAGCAGGTTATCAGATTCTTGGTGAATGGATACATCGGCCACCCACACCAACACTAGATTACCTAACCTAAAAGCTGAGCTTGAATCACTTAACATTGTTTCCCCAAACCAAACTCATACACTCTTGGTCCTAAGGTAGAACCGACCACCTCTAATACCACTTTGGCATGACCCGTCACAGTGGGGCCTATGACGTGACTCCCCAGCCTGCCTCCAATAGGCTAGGGGCTGGCGACTAGCACTGAGTAATCATATCACTAACATGGGAGGAATTGCCTATGTACCTATACACATGCACACATATCCAAGACCACAAATAATGAAATGTAAAAAGCACTAAGGAACAAATAATGCACGCATACAACTAAACCCAACCAAAAAAGTAAAATGGATGTAAAGTGATAAAAGTAAAATTGGCCCAGAGTACAATCCCACAAAAAACAAGAGTCTACGATGACAAATTCCAAACTATAATAAAAAAGATGTACTGGGAATGCTGCTTATACCCATAGGAACGCCTCAGCCTATAGGGAACTCAGAAATCTCGGTCTGGTCCTGGTCTGCCCTGGACTCCGTCAAAAGGCTTCTCATCTGCACAAGACACAACACATACAGGAAAATACCATGCAGGGGTGAGTAAAACAATAATCAGTAGAGGAAATCAAAAACCACAAACCAATACTCAAAATAAAGGTACAATCACCTATATGAAGTATATGTCTACTGAACATATAGCAAGAGAAACACAGTATAGATATACTCAAAACCCAGACCCATAGTCTTGAGATAATTCACACAACCACATACCCCCGCTAGGGATTCAGTTTGAATACTCCATGAAGTACTCATCTTGGAGAGTCACTCCATGAGTCTGATAGCTCTGATGATGTCCGTCTGAGAAGTACCATTCGTCCAGAAAGGCCATGAGAGATAGATACACTCATTCGGTGAGAACACACTCCGGAGTGGAAAGATCATGATACACAGATGATGATCACTGCCAGGGACTTAGCGGATACCACGAATCATCCAGAATCACCTACTAAGTTGAGGATCAACATTCTATATGATTAGTCACATTGATACCTGACTCTACCTGGGGTCAAGAATGGATAGAGGATCTCGTTCCGAGCCTCTCTGAGGGATTCATGACCATATCCTGGAATGTCCTACTGAAGTAATCATAATCCTATGGATATAAACGATACCTAAACTTCAGGTGAATGAGAAAAAAGGGGAACTCACCCAAATGAAACTTTCCCAAGGAATGGTGGACAAGAGGATCAATCCATGTTCTAGAATATACTCAACGTGTAGAAAGGGTCACACACCATGTCTCGTGACTCTGGGTACTGCCCGTGTATAACAGCCTAAGTTAGAGGGAACATGTTTTTTATAAAGGTAAGTACATGACATATAGGGTGGACCACACATCATGTCCGAGTAACTAGGGTCCGCTCCGTGTATGCAGTCGTGTACCAATACACAGCTTCAAACCGTGTGTGTTATCCCGTTTAATCGGTACATGGGGTAACCCATGCAGCTAGTCTGGTCTAACCTTGTGGTGGAGTACACAGCCGTATACTCCATCCTATGTCTATGTATCGTCTGAGATATAGGACAAGTCCCACGTAGCTGCCTCTTCCAGGCTGCGTAGTGTCTACACGTCTTGTTGTGAAGCCGTGTAGTCCATCTCGTGTCCGTGTACTTCCCAGAATACACACCGATCTTCAAGGAATGGCCCACATTCCATGTGATAGAGGTCACATACCAGGTGGTACCTGTCTATATCCCAAAACCTTAGCCACCACAAAGCTGGTCCCACATAGTGTGTTCTTCGGGATACACACCGTGTGTTTTGGAAATTTCCAGAAATGTTGTCCCTCATCAGTGTGCCTCAGGTGATACTCCGTTCCTTGATTCGGCTGCCCAATCATCATGAAACTAAAGGGTTTAGGTTTTCACGACATCATGAAGTTGATTCCATTGGTTTTGGGACTCCGATCGGTCCCGAAAACACGTTTCGATTCACCCACATGAAGAATGCTCGAAGAACGATAACTCCTGAACCATTATGATTCGTCCTCCGCTATTGTCGTCACACCTCTGATGGGTCATCATGATGTCAAATCTCTATTTTGGGATAATTTCTCCAAGAAATGGGTGTGCAATGAATTCCTTGTTCATATCCCCGTGAAGAACGTGAAGAACGTAGGGAAGAGGGAAGAATAAAAAAGTCAACAAGGAGGAATGAACCCCCACCACTGTTCATCACGATGTTAATTCGGTCCCATTATAAGGTTTAAACGAGGAAAATTGAAAACATAAAAATGTGAGAAAAAAATTCCCAGGAACGAACCTGATAAATACCTCTTGCAAGAGCGACGATGCATGGATAAACTAGTTTGTGGGTTGATCCACATTCGTCATTAAATTCAAAGAATGGGGAAGAAAACAACTTTAAATCATAATCCCTACCTCAAGAAGGGATTGATTGTTGATGAAGGAATAACACTACCATCACTGCCAAGATCCTTCAACTCTATTGGCACAGTGATTCACACTTTTGATTCATCATCGTTTGTTGTCGTCATTTCTCTCCAAGGCTCCAAGAATTCCACAGATTTTCTCTCAAATTTCTTCCAATGATCAACATTTGATTGACCTATTAAAATGAGGGAACATGTTTCAGTGTTCTATTACACTGTGGATTTAATGAGTCAATGCTTCTATTTCAGAGTCATTACGCTGTGTCATTAATTATTAAAACATGTGCCCTGCCATTTAAATGCAGAAAACATTTCCAAATAAAATAAAATAAACTTTTATTTTTTTTTAAACGTCCAAAAATTAACTTTTTCCCTCGACCCACGCCGATCGAGGTTAGGCCCGTTCTTAGGTAAAGTCATCGTTCCAGATGCAACGGTGCCCTCAGATTTTTTAATCCAGACATCTGTTTAAAAATTGCCGCAACCACGCACATACGACAACTCACATAACTAAAAAAAATAAAACCACCATTATGGGCTCACTGGGCCTCAGAATGACGTGCCATCTCCACACTTGGTCTCATAATAATTCCATATAATATTTATAAATAATAAACACAAAATCTGATACATTACAGAAATAGATTTTTTTTTAATAAAAAACCCTAGAACATTTATAATTTTTTTTGACTATATATACATAATAACTTAAAGATAAATGATATCCATAATAAGAAACTAGTTTTTTGATAATTAATTGTTTTAAGAAATAAACCACATTCATAAAATAAATAGGGGATGAGATTTTTTTTAAATAAAAATATTTATTCTTATTAAAGTAACTTTGAAATAGTAGAACTATTTAAAAGGCCAACATTTAATTGAACTAATTAGTATGAAATTTTATTTCAAAATCAACATAATTACGGATACGTTTTTTTTAAAATTTGTGTTATGACTTTGAAACATTAGAAACATAAATTTTAAACAAAACACTTTTACCTTTCAATGTTGTTTTTGTTTAAAAAATTTAATAATAGAGAACATTAAAACATTTTACCTTTACATAATAAAATAAAATAAAAACAACATTGAAAATTTTGGAAAATAGAATCTTAGGAACATTTTTTCCCTTACACCTAAAATGTCAATTTGAAAAATAAAAAATTGAAATAATTTTTTTTGAAATAATCTAAAATAAAAGAGTGTATATTTTAGAAATTTAAAATATAATTTTATATATTCAAATCATTTATCCATTATAATTAAAATTTCATTATTAATCTCCATAAAAAATCTAAAAAAATAATTTTTTTCCTAAAAAATAATTAATAAATATTTGATATATGTTTTAATTATTTTTAAAATAAATTTTTTCTAATACCATTCATTCAGATTCTAATCCTCACTTTCATTACTAAATTATCCTTTTCTAAACACTCACTGGAAGGTAACATGTCAAGTAAATTTCCTTACATTATTTATCACAATTTTTTATTCTTAATTTTGATTTATTGGTTTTATACCCTAGATTTGGAATATTATTTTATATAAAACCTCCCAGTGAATTGAAATATTATATCAATATTATTATTTTAAATGTACTATTTGTTGAGACCTGAATATATTGATGGATTTTTTTTCATCCAATAAAAAATTCTACCCTCCATTAAGTTTTTTGATATTACTTATGTGAATTGGTTGTATTCTTCCTAATTTTATAATCCAATTAGATAAGTGGTTCCAAAATTATAGCACCATTATATATATATATATATATATATATATATGTATGTGTGTGTGTGTGTGTGAGCCTGTGTGTGTGCATGTGTGTATGTGCATGTTTATTATGGAATACACCTTGAAGCTATGACACACTAGGGGATATGGTGAAATCCCACATACCAGTTTACAATTATCATATACATTTCATTGTTTTTTAAATGTTCTGTAGCCTCAATATTACATTTATGTGTGACTGTACATATATAATACCTAGAAAAGTTATAGTGTTACAGAGAGGTTGAATATAACATGAAGTTATGGGTTAAAAAATTTCATTTGGAAATATTTACCACGTGAAAGTCCTATGAGTGGCCCCTCGACATGATGTTATATATAAATAATTGGAATTTTGATAAAAAAATAGAACTGGGATGGATATTTAAAGAAACATTATTTTGATTATCATCCTCACATCACTATTTGAACCTTCAGTGGAGATCAATTGAGTGAGTACTCAAACTAGTTTGATAAGCCCCTAAATTTGATAGAGTGTGAGGTTGAAGGCAATATGGCTAGGCTTTTTTATTTTTTCTGTTTACAAGAAAAGGAATATTATATTTAGAAGGATGGTAAACTATATAACGAGTATTTAATAAGAAATTATTAATCATTTCTTATTATTTAAAATTATCCATGAAATTGAAGGGATTATGATAATTAAAAATTTAAGAGTAAAAAAATTATTATATTGTGTGAAGAGTGTATAAAGAATGTTAAAATAGTTGTTCATAAGGAAATTTATTATAGTTAAGTATAATTGAGCTAAATCTACTATTCACACCAAAATTGATGGAGTTTGGAACTCAATATGAATGAGATAGATACTTTTATAATAGGAGAAATCTACACATAAAATTTTTCAAGAGGATGAATCCTGAGATAGGAATTTCTGAGCAGTATTGAAAAACCTAACAAGCCTTTTAAAAGAGTAGATAAAACCTAGAATTTTATTAAAGTAGAATACCCAACCTATGTGTACTACTCTTTATTTAGGTAAGAATTACAAGAAACCACATTTTGATAAGGTATCATAACAAATGTTTTTTAGGTAGTAGACCCAAATAAACTACATTTTGTCCAGGTTTACAAAAACAATACAATTCCTTTTATAGGTAGTATGAACAATGTGAGAAATGACATAAATTTAGAAAATAAGCTATTCCAATGAGAAATAAAATTCATTGAAAACCACTAGAAAAATATAAAAAGATGTGTTGGTTTACAAAAGTTATTTTAGGACCCTCTTAATGATGTCAAAACTGTACTCTTGGAATTCTATCAATGGAATAGTTCATATATCCAAATATTAATGGAGTAAAAGATGATTTTCCCAACATGTGAGTTCATCAATATATAAAATAGTTTAGCACAAGATCACTTGGTTTTCATTTCAGAGTAATTTTTTTTACAACTTCATATAAAAGGTGCGTGTCACCATATCTATTCCAATAATTCTCATGTCTTTTATAAGGAAAAATATTTGTTCTACACACTATATTAAGCCATATTAAAATTAAAATTAATATAAAATGAGTCAACCTAAAATATCACAGTGATAAAATAGATTCCTAAAATATAAATGGAATTTAAACACTTGTAAATATATCATTTGAAAAAATTTATTTAAGCTCGTAAAATTTAAATTCAAATATTTAAATTATCACCATAAAATTCCGTTAAATTAATCAATAAAAATTTAATAAAAGGTTGAATATGTAAAAATGATTTCTAAATTCATGAATCAAATTTTTTAATAGTGTAAATATTCTTCTTAATGCATTTAAAACACCTTAATCATATTTATGACCTTTAATATTAAATCTATAACATTTAAAACAAATGGTAGTTATCTATACTTTTATCTTTTGTCATATAGATTATAATACAAATAAAATTAATTCCTTCGGTTATGATAACCTAACCAAAGGGAAGTTTGTTTGGTTATTATACCTAATAAAATACCATCACACATCTATTGGGGATAATACTTATATAAAACCATGTGTTCTATCTACTCTCGCAAAAGGGTAGTTAGGTTTGGGTATGCTCATCATAAAGTGTTGGGTTGGGATTCATCCTTTTATAAAATTTTGGGTCTACACTATTCCCATTGTAAAATTATTTATCTTTTTTCATAATGAGTTCCATTTTACATCAGTTAGGGTTTCAAGACCATTTATATTTCAATTAGACTAAACTATAATAAAGTTCCTTATGCTAATCTCTTTTATATTTCATAAAAAAATCTTCATGGATTAGAATTAATTTTTTATGATCGACTAGTTCATTATCTTAATCCATATAATTCCATAATTTATTTTAGTCAATATGATAATTTTTATAAATGGTTATTCACCAGACCTTCTTCGATCCTTTTGAACATGAATCATGGTTTCAAAGGTTGGACTTATTGGAATAGTTAGTATAAACATGTATATTTCATGAATCTTGTTTTATTGTAATAATATTTTATAACACTTCATAGTTTAGGGTCATTATCTATAGTATGGAATTAATGAATGAAAAAGATATATATATTCCTAAAAAATATCACCAATTTTATGGTAATTATTATTGTAATTACTATGGGTATGAGAAAACAAGAATGCAAGGTTATCTGAAAAAATTGATCATTAATCATTGGTTGAAAATGTTAATATATTTCAAATTTCCTGATTTTGACCCTGATTCAATTATAGGAAACAAACAAGATAAATATATTTTAAATTATATTATTATTGATATTTTATACTTTTCTATTCATATAAGTTTTTTTAATGTATCATCATTAAAGATAGTTCATGAGATTCAAAAAAATTTGAATTTACTTTACTTGTATCATATAAGATTATTAGTATAAAACATTAAATACTTTATGAAGATTAACAAGATTTCAAAATTCATAAATATGAGATAGAAAATCAAATATTCCACCAATTCACATGCATTGTGAATTAAATGACTATGCTTTGAGAATGTTTATAAAACCCTATAATTGCTGAAAGATTAAGATAATCTCTACCAGTGAAATGGAATGAAAATAAGGTTGATATTTATGAAAGAAATAACTTCCAAGAGTAAAATATCAATAAAATCATCATATTTCTACTCTCATAAAATTATTAACCGAGGAATATTTCAAAATATTAAACTTTGAATAATAATCACCACTTTTTAAAATATTTTAAAAATGTTTCCTCTAACTATTTTGAATATGAATCATAGGAATGTAATAAAGGAGAAGGGTTGAATATAACCACATAAATTTATTAAATAATTGAGATACATAAAAATTATAATAATACTACTAGTAAATATTAGAGGAATTATTGAAAAGTAACAAAGGGTACCAAATATGTTTCAAGAGTAATCGATTCCAAATGTAAGAAAATGAGACATATTAAGGCTGATTATCCCATGATGAAAGAATAACATAGAGATAAGAAATAAAATAATTAAATGAAATTTCTTTATCACATTGGATGTAGTTTTAATAAACTATTTTGTTTTAGATAAGAATATAAAATTTAAAAGAAAACCAGTAACATGGTCTTGAATTATAAATGGCATCATATAGTAGATATTTTTGATGATATAATCAAGATATCCAATGTCTTTTTGATGGATGAGAATAAAAATTAGGTTAGTGATGGTTCTGATTATAATTAATATTCTCATAGTGATGGTTATAAATTAAATGGAAAATATAAAGATAATAAGATTATTAAAAAGAATGAGTTAATGGTTTTTGAGTTGTATAATGTTTTGAAAGATGATAACAAGAAGTTGATCAAATAAATTGAGAATGTTAACAATGAATATTATATTATCAAAGAATAAATGGAAAATATCTTTTTGGAAGATGAATTATTGGATAAAATTATATTTGTTTTTGATAATGAAAATGATGAAATAAAGATTGTAGGGGATAATAAATCTATGGTAGAATTGGATAATCACTATTTAAGAAAATCTAATTTAGCTATAAAATATAATTTTCATTTTGATCTTTATATTTATTAGAAGGAGAATGTTAATCAATAAAATGATGTTTTCAGTTTAAAGGATACATTATCTATATTTGTTTTATTAAAATAGGTATTTGATAATATGATAGCTATGTTGAATACAAATTGAGATAATTTTACTTTTTAAAATTAATTTGATTCTTAATAAATATAATACTTATTTTGTTAATACTTATACATGGGATGTTTAAAAAGTTACAATATTCAAATATTAGTTTTAATGAAATTATTTTTAATAATTTTATGTGAGGTTTTCTCAATGTCTTAGTTTAACTCGAGTTTCTATCTCTAAAAATTAATCTTTTAATGTTACTTATAATAAATTCATTAAAAATATCTTGGGTATAGAAACATTTTATTACTAACCCAATTTAACCCAAAATAGTATTAGTACTGAAATATGGATTTGGTCATTTTTTATAAGACTCATCCATATGTACTTCAACATTTAATTAAGTGGTGGTTTCTATATAAATAAAGAATCATTTCTTGGAGAATTAACTAGTCAATACATGATGTATCTATATTATTTTATATATGATCTTAATATTTTATATACGCGGTGATACTTTTTTAAGTAAATCATACATTCATGGGGTGATCTTATTATGTATAATTTGTTATTTCTTTCATGGAGAGACTTACCATTTTTTAATTTAGTTTTTATATGTTTTATCATAGTGTATTTTTAGGGTGAATTTTTTCCTTTTTAATTAATATTTTTATCTACTTGATGTGAATTAGGGGGATAATTATTTTTTATATTATAATCTATTGAAATAAATTTTATTTTTTTATCTTTTTTATTATAATCAAAATGAGAGATAAAAATGTCATGTTCACATGTTTTCCTTTGTAAGAAAAAAGAGGTATATTTTTGTGTTCTATTTTGGTTTACATACAATTACCTAAATTTTTTTCAATGTTCATAAATTTATTTTATATTCATATATGTGTTGAAATAATAGTTGATGTTTTTATTATGTGATGCATTTTATATTTTCTTCAAGTAGTTTAATTATATTGTTTTATATGTTTTTTATCATATGTGTTAATATTAATGTATTATAGAGTTTATAAATACAAACACATATATATTTTAGATTCCATGTGTGTTATATCACTCTAATATATATTTATATATTCTATTTTTCTCAAATATACAAGCTCGAAACTAATCATTCACTATGGTGGGGTCTTCTCCACACGGTAGCACATGTAGTATGACCATGAAAATTCTCTATAATAGATCCTCTATAAATGATTATGGTAGCATGGATCTACTATGAGAACATTTCATAATGTAAGTGTCTCTAGTATATATTCATTGTGTCTCTCTCTACCCTTCGACCATTTTCAACAACCATCACAGAATGAAAAACTTTTCTTCACACAACTTCATAGAGGATTTATTCCGACATTCATCCCAATATATATATATATATAGAACATTGTATATATGTATTTGATATATATATATATATATATAAGTATACATCTGTTAAAGTCTAACCATAACTAATTTTATATACCATGGTGGTCTCATGGCATCAGAACTTCACCATATGATTTATGACCATGGCTGAGTTGTGAAACCATGGATGAAGTACACAACCTGAGTTATGGGTCTCAACCAAAAACTACCACTATATTCTAGTTATTATATACCTCATACTTCACCTTAGTCTAAATTATTATTTTTCAAAATATTATTATACCGTGTTTTTCATATTTATAGTATTTAATTTATTTTTTGTTTATAAATTTTAATTTTAACATTTTATAGTTTTTAAAATAATTAAAAGTTCTTTTGAGTATATGATAATTTATTTTATATTATAGAAAAGTGTATTATTGATTTTTTATTCCAATTATTTATCTTTATATAATTACATAACATGTTTTCTATACATTTGAATATAATTTATGTTGTAATATTTGTTTATTTTATATTTTATAGAAATAATATTAGATTTGTTGAATATATTCAAAATATTTTTTAATATATTTAAAATAAAATTTACATGGTTTATATATTTGATGCATGAATTTAGAAGCTAGTTCTTACATGGTAAATATGTTTTCTAATTTTATTGATTTATTTTACCATTTTTTGGAGGTATTTTGAACATTTGAATTTTTATTTAATATATTTTTTTAATTGATAAATTAAAATGAATTTTAAATAATTATATATATCTAGAATATATTTTATCTCTATATGATTCCAGGTTGAATAAGTTTTATTACTTTTATTTTTTCTAACATTTTACTCGAGTGTGTAGTTCAACTAAATTTATTTATAAAGGAATCAAGGTTGATTGGAAGACAACCAATGATATAGACCATTGATATAGAGTGATACAAAGAATTTATATTCATAAAATTACTAAATTATTTTGTGAAAGATAGTTTCAAATAGTGATTAAATCTATTTGTAATGTCCCATACCCAGAAGCCTCTAAACGGTGCCTTGTGTCGGGTCACCGCGTGACCTCAAGCATGCCTCCCTATATGCCAGATGTTACCTACTACCAGTAAGGGTCTATATAAGTCATGTGGGAAGAAAATACCCTCTTTACTATATTAAGACACAAAAAATAATCAATATAAATAGTGGAAACAAGATGCAATAACAAATAACATGAATAATCGAATATCTCCCAAAAGTGGGTACAAAACACAACCAAGAATAAATATGTCATGTCTTGATAGTAGTTCCAAAATTTACTGGAAAATAAACCCAAAATAAAGACAATAGCTAAATCCCAAAATTGGTCATGATTCCAATTCTAGAATCTCATCCATGCATGTCCCATGCCCTACTTAACTCCCTGGCATATGGCCTTTTCCCTTGTCTTGACCTTCATCCATGAAATCTACTTGGGTACCCAATGGAATCCCGAGAAGGGAGTGAGTACAACTCAGCAAGTAACCACCAATAGTGTCTATAAAATATCCATTCAATAGATAGTGCATGCAAGTGTTGAATAAAATACAAGGTGAATAATGAAAACTGGGGGGGGGGTATTAGTTAACAACCATTTTTATCCATTTCTACCATTATTACCAATTCCATAAATTATACCATATTCATCAATTAATTAATTTATCATAACATTTTCAATGGATTATGAATATTTAATGAAAAAAAACATAATACATGTTACCTAACTCACTAGGGATAACCACATCACAACATATACAATGCACTCACCTTGAATACTCGGTCTAGGTGGTCTCATCAAATGAAACCATTAAAGGAATAGAACTTTTTCCCCTTCCCTAATCTGTGCATTGTGGGGATAAAGTTTAGAGAATTTTTCTAACTCGACCCATGGGCATAGAATCTATTCTCAATACCCCACTCTACCAAGCCACGTCCACATACTTATTTATCCATTAAACACACACATAATATATCACATCCAACACAACCAATACCAAAAGAAATCACAACCCATAATAATAACATGGGAACTAGCATTATGCCCTGACCCATTAACACATTTTCCATTTACATTACATAGTCATTTAGCCCCATTCCATTTCTCTTATTCCTAACTCTCTAATAATATTAACTAGTTCCCATATCTTATCCCATTTAATACACTCCATAATTTTTAATCCATTACAAATTTAACATGTTCACCATTTCATATGCACTAATCCTCATAAGAATTTTAACACAATTCACAATCCATTTGACGTAATCTTATTTAACACAATTAATCCATTTTCATGGAATGCCAAGAAAACCATTAAGAAATTATCAATCCTAGGACCAAATATATGTATATATATCCATTATTGGTCATCAAATTACATAACCATAATTTTCATTTTGGGCACTACTTAAGAAATATATAATTTCATACTTAACATTTCCTTTACCCAAGTTCGAGAAGGTCGGTGCACCCCCTAGGTGGCCCTAAATTAGCCAAATAATCTTCAATGGATCCCATGGGGATCATGAGTGGTCCAATATTTCATTTAGACATACATTTTACCAAATCTAAATAATTACACTAAAACCACAATAAGGGGGAAACAAGAAGACAATCTTATATGAAAAAATACATTTGAAAACTATATGATATAACTTGTTGACCACCTACCTTGAGTACTTTGAGAAAAAACTCATAATCGAAGCCTTATATCCTGATCCAAACACCCATTGAATCCTCAACCTATATTACACCATAGAAAAAATGGATTTATGGCTTCATATGAATATTTCCCAAGTTACAAACCCTAATCAAGAAAAGAGAATAAAAAAGGGAATTAGACTTATCTAGAGCATCAATCTACAACAAACGACACTCCAAATGGGACAGAAATAAGGGACATCAATCCTTGGATGATCTTGAAGGTTAAAGTTTATCACTATGGTTTAAGTGGAGGAAATGAGAGATAAAATTGGGTGATTCTTTAAAATCCAGTAATGGAAAACTATAAAATTTCCAAATTTTAATGGGGAGAATGGTTTATGAGCACGGTTTTCCAAAATGTGTAAAAAATGTTTAGAAGACACTATCCATGGAAAGTTTTGTGGAATGGTTTCTTAGGTAGGACTCAATTTTTTTCAAACTATGCACTAACCATGTGATACTTCACTGTCCAAGGTTTCACGGTTTTCCTGGGAAGGCCGCACAATTCAATTAACCACGCACAAACCGTTAGCCTTGAACAGGTTGGCCCTATTTTCATTAATTTCATTCCATGAACCCCTATAAAACCCTTGAGGCCCCTTATTCTCCTGAGAATCATTTAATTAACCAAAAATAGAGATTAAAAACAAATTTTAAACAAGTAATTACCTCCACAAAGTTTGGTATCTTACAACCTCCCCACCTTATAACAGCTCGTCCTTGAGCCACACCCCCAATAGTCATTGTGTTTCCAAAGAAAATAGATCGAGCCACTGATCCCACACATTTGACTCCCTTTCCCAAGTTTATTTTTGACTGTTTCTATGTTTCCATAAAACTGAAATTGAGGGTAGAGTCTTTCCTCTTAAGACTTTCTCAGTACGATCCACTATACGAACCAGATTCTCATAAAAGGACACATCAACCTCAAGTTATACATCTTCAACATTAACCACATGAGATGGATCAGTGTGATATTACCAAAATTGAGAAACATAAAAAAATAGTTAATTTCTCGGTACCACTATAAAGTATCCAATCATTAAGTCACCCGTCTGATCATCTCCATAATCTAAAATGGCCCCACGTACCTAGGTGACATTATAACCAATTTCTGAATCCGAAGCTGACCCAATGATGGAGACAACTGAAGAAACAAACTATTATTAAACATAAAATGATGAGGTCTATAACACTGATATTCATATGAATTCTTCCTACTCTGAGGAAATTACATATGTTTCTAAATCAATTAAACCTTTTCCAATGTCTCCTTCACGTGACTCGGTCCCAACAGCTTAGAATCTCCAATATCCAACCAACACAGTGGAGATCTACACGGTCTCATATAGAGTCCCTCAAATGGTTCCATTTGAATCATGGACTAAAAACTATTATTGTAGGAATACTAAACAAGAAAAAAGTGTTTTACCATGAACCATTGAAATCTAGGAAATAACCCTCAACATGTCTTCCAGCACCTGAATTGTACGCTCTGAATGCCCATATGTTTGTGGGTAAAAATTCGTACTTAAAAAAAAAACCATAGTACTAAGTGCATTCTATATTCCCTACTATAAGAATGATTTTAAATAAATATCTCAAACTAAAACTATAGTTTTTGGTACCCCATGAAACCACAATATATCTCAAACATATAACTCACCCAACTGATCCATAGTGAAAGTCTCTTAAACCGGCATGAAATGGGACACCTTAGTCAACTGATCAAAAGTTACCCAAATTTCATCATTCTTCCATGGAATCCTTGGAAGTACCACTACAAAGTCCATCATTACATTATCCCACTTCCACTCTGGTATGGGTAATGTCTTTAACAAACCACCTAGGCACCAATACTCACCATTCACATAATGACAGGTAAGGCATCATGACACAAAATCTAAAACCACTTTATTCATTCCCAGCCACCTATATAGCCTATGGAGATCATGATACATCTTAGTCGAAATAGGATGCACTGACCACTTTGATGCATCGAACTATGACATCAACTATTTCTGCATACACACTGGAATGACTACATGACCATGAACACAAATAATCCTATCAAGACCAACCATACAACTAGAATGAGACTCCACAAATTTAAGACTTTTTTTCATGGTTAAACACTCTATATGTTCAAGCAGACTCTCCTTGACCCAGATCAGAAGTGAGAACTCAACTACTAGGTATGTAATGGTAATATGCTTCTGTGCATCCTGCACGTCTAAGTGTATCTTAGAGAAAATTTCCATCATTCTCTACCTAGAGTTGGATTCTTGAACCACCTAATTCCGTGTCTTTTGGATCCGAGAATCCACAAAATTATTCCCTTTTACAGATGTATAATTCAACTCGAAGTCAAAATACTACATGTAATCAAAGAATCTTTTCCACTGAAGATTCAAATCATCCAGAGAGAAGATGTATTTAAGACTTTTATGATTGGTAAACATCTTAAAATGCTCCCTCTATATGTAATTACTCCAAAAATATTAATAAACCACCATGAACAACTCAAGATCATGATTCAGGTAATTTCTTTCATTAGTCCCCAACTGTCTTGACCCATATGCTACATCCCAATCATCCTACATCAACACTCCCCCATGTCAAACACTGGATGCATTACAAAACAGGGTGTATCTCTTACCTAGATCGAGAAAGATCAGGATCGATGCGATCGTCAGTAGCTTCTTTAATTATTGAAATGAACTCTTGAAACTCTTAGACCATTCAAAATTAACAAACTTAATGGTTAAGAAAGAATGCGGCACTACAAAACAGGATAAATATTTAATGAAACTTTTGTAATAACTGACCAATCCTTGAAAACTATGAATGTTAGAGTTATTCTTGGGATACTCCCAATACACAACAACCTACAATTTCTCTAGATCCACTAACACACCTACCGTAGAGGTAATGTGATCCAAGAAATTCACTTCATCAATCCATAAATGAAATTTCGATAGCTTATCATATAGATTTTTCTCTATTAGTGTACTCAAGATCATGTCAAGATATTGGGAATGATCATCATGAGTTCTAGAGAATACCATGATGTCCTCAATAAAGACACCTTTTAAATGATATATATATGGGTGAAATATCCGGTTCATTAAATACATGAACAAAGCCAGTGCATTGGTCATCCCAAACGACATCAATAAAAACTCATAAAACCTGTACCTTCTCTTAAAGGTAGTTCAAGGTATATCAAAAGGCATAACCCTAATATAGTGATATCCCAATATAAAATCAATCTTAGAAAACATATAAGAACCTATCAGATGGTAAAAAAGATCACTGATCCATGGGAGGGGGTATCTGTTCAAAAATTTCATCTAATTCAACTTCGTATAATCCACACACAACCACAACGATCCATAAGATTTCTTTGTAAACAGTACATGAGATCCATGAGGTGACATACTAGGATGGATAAACTCTTTACTATCAAACTCATATAACTGAGCCATAAGATCCTAAAGTTCTGATGGTGCCATCCTATATAGAGGAATGTAAATTTCCTCCGCTCCTGGCAACAAATCTATTATAAACTCAACGTTCCTCTTGGGTGGAATCCCTATGAAATCTATAGAAAACCTATCATAGAACTGATCCACCATTGGAGGAAATACATGCTACTCAATTCCTCCATATCATCTCACATGAACACTTGGGCTATGAGTCATCCAAAATGTTGAGAAATTGGCACCTCATAACTCACTTGAATATCCCATTCACCATGATGAAAATACGTCCCTCCCTCAAGAGATTTGAATGTTATGAGACAATGGTAATAGTTGGTATGGGCCTAGTAAAATACCTACCAATCCATTCCAAAAAGTAGGTCAAATCCTGACATCTTGAGGATGAAAAAGTCCTACAGAAAACAACACCCACCAACCTCTATTGCACAACCCTTACATTGTATGATCTCCTTATCCCACACTCCCAAGAGAGTGTCAATTGACATAACCCCACACAAATGTTCTGTGGTTAAGCCTAACCCAACCACAAACTGAGCATAATTAAAAGAATGTTTGGTTCCTATGTCAAATTAATTACTAGAAATCTTTGAAGCTATAAGAATAATACCTCAAATTGTATATGGTCCAATCCTGAAAACTATAGGTGTAGATTAAAATGCATGAAGCTGACCTACCCCTTTGTTCTAGGTTCCGGTCTAAGTACCAAACAATGCACAACCTTGCTATTATGGATGCTCTCACCCTATATCGCCACACCCAGCACCCCTACCGATATAGCCTGTAGATCTCCAACTTCCATCATGATATGGGTAACTGACCCCATGCATACAACTAACATCTACCTCTAACCTCCATCCATGTACGAATATTTAGGGTTCCTACATGAACTCTATATGTACCCCATTATTCCACATGACTAGCAATCTACTGATAGTTAGGGACACTAACCACATATATACCCTGTCCTACCCCACTAATAGCAGAACACCTAATCCCCATCCTGAGAGGATAAACCTATCTTCTGATTACTCTATGCAATTACATCCTAATGGAAACTCCCAAAGCGAAGCTTCCTACCCTCAGAACCCACACCACTTGTTCATCTAATAGGTACCAAAAATCCACTACCAGAGGACACCTTCAGGTTCTCTTCTAAGATAAGGTCTTGATCCACTACTTATGCAAACCTTTTCAAATGGAATATGTTCACATGGGACCTAATCTCACATCTCATCTCATTATGGAAGCATTTAACCACATCTTCCTCATATCTTTCCAATATTGGGACAAATAATCATAAATTGGTGAAGCAGATAGCGTAATATATCACCAATATTTTCCCTTGGGTGAAACTCATAAAATCTAAAGCCTTTTCCTTCCCCAAGATCTCTAGATAGAAATTCTCCAGAAAATTTTCCTCACAATTCATCCAGTTTGGTCTACACCATGATGTTCCACCAACACTTTTCATGAAATCTCAACATATAGGCTTACAACTTGACTTACTTCTTGAAAGAGTCTCCAAATGGTTAATAATCATCTGAACGGAATCTTTCCAGAACATGGATACCTCTGGAAAAAACTCTCCGGTATAGGTCAGAGGGTGTTGTAGCTGAAATTCCCTGGTTAGCTCAAACATGCTCGACACAACCCGCCCTGGGTCTCATTCCATCATTTGAAAAAATTTAGAAAGTTTATCATATAACTACTATTCTCTACTATACAGGATCACCACATTATCTTGTTTTAATATTAGTGGAGTGTTTTCATCAACATATTATTATCACCCTACTAACACACTTCTTCATGGTCTCATTTCTCTACAATTCAAAAAATGATCTTTAAAACACACAACATAAAGCTATAAAATTTTACAAAATAAGGATCTATTCTATAATAAACAACTCATTCACATAAACTATCCCAAGGGTTATAAAACACTTCCCAAACACAACCATCTACCATCCTTATGATGGGCCATGGTTAACACAGGGTAGCTAACTCACACTATCACAAACCTTACCTTAGACACCATTTTTGAGATATTTTCATACTTACAACATAATCATTACCTCTTAGGTACAATTACCATCTCATAAATTGTTACATTAAACATTTTAACTCACTTTTAACCCTTCATTAGACCAAATTATTTAACCACTATTTAGATTCATTTATCTTTTTACCCATTTTAGTAATTTTATTAGACACTATTTTCTTTAAGTTTCTAAGGAAGTAAAATTCATTCTACCTTTCATACCCTACACACCCATCCCATGTGTTCCTATCATCATGAATTCCACTTATAAACCTATGTGACTATAATTATTCATGAATGAAAATCCCCATTACATTTCATCCATGAGAAAAAAAATCATAAAATGGTCACATCATACAACAGGTGCATCATACAACAATGAAATATCATCAAATGTAACAACACAGAACAAGAACAACAATTACCATGTTGGGGGACTTGGGTTTTCACTCATACATGGGTTAGCTACTCCCAAGCATGATCTCATTATCAAGGCATGGCACTTTCCTAACCTCCGTTTTACCACCACAAAATAGTAAGACTCAAAAAGACCTCCTATGAAACTAATTTATAACGTCCCCGACCCATAATACACTAAACGGTTCCACATGTCAGGTCACTAAATGAAATCAAGTGCACCTCCTCATATTTTAGAGGTTGTCGAAAAGCAACAAGAGTCTCAATAACTCACGTGGGGAGACTATACCATCTTTACTAGAGAAATCAACAACAGATAACAAATATAAATAGCAGAAACAAGATGCAATAACCAATAAAATGCATAATCAAACATCTCACAAAACATGGTATAAATAAAAAACAATAATAAATATCGTATGTCATGCTAGCAGTGGAAAAATGTGCTGGAAAATATACCCAAAATAAAGACAACAGCTGAATCTCCATATGGGTCCCAACTCGAAGTCCATAACCTCATCCATGCATGTCACATGCTCAAATCACCTCCATAACATAAGTCCTTTTCACTTGTCTTGACTTGAAACAATTAAATATACTCAGGTAACCATTGGAGGCCCAACCAGAGTGTGAGTACAAATCAGTAGGCCACCACCAATGGTGTCTAAAATATATATAGTAAATAGATAGTGGATGAAAGTGTTAAATAAATGAAAATATAAATAAATAAAACATGGGGGTATTAGTTAGCAACATTTTCTTTATCCATTTCTATCATTATAACAAATTCCATCAATTATACCATATTAATCACCTAATTCATTTATGAACACTTTTTCAATGGGTTAGAAATATTAAATGACAACAAGGATTATGGTTAATAAGAAAAATTCCCTAACTCACTAACATCACAACATATAAAACACACTAACCTTGAATCCTCGGTCTCAGTGGTCTCATCGAAAGAAATCATTAGGGAAATATAACTTCATCCCTTCCCTAATCCATGAAATGTGGGGTGGATTTTAGGGTCCTTGTCTAACTCAACCTGTGGGCATAGAACCTCATGTCAATACCCCACTCTACCAATCTATTTTCACATTCTTATTAATATATTCACCACATACATACCATATCAAAACCAATACAACCAATACCAAAATCAATCATAACCCATAACAACAATATAGGAACGAACATTATTCCATAACCCATTAACACATTTTCCATTTGCATTACATAGTCATTTATCCCAATTCCCTTTTTGTTATGACTAACTCACCAAACATATTAACTAGTTCCCATGAATTAGCACATTTAACATACTCCACAATATACAGGCCATTACCAATTTAACATGTTTTCCATTTCATATGCAATAATCATCCTAAGCATTTTAACACAATTCACAATCCATTTGAAAAATATCATTTAACCAAATTAATCAATTTTCATGAGATTCCAAACAAACCCTTAATACATTATCAATCCTAGGTCCAACTATCCATGTACCTTATTAATCATAAAATTACCCATACATTATATCAATTTTGGGATATACTTAAGCATAATACAATTTCATACGTAACATTTCCATTACCCAAGTTCGAGATGGTAGGTGCACCCAATGGGTGGCCCTATACTAGTCAAATCATCATCAATGCATACTATATGGATCAGGAGGGGTTCAATTTTTCATTTAGACACCTATTTTACCAAATCTCACCAACTACATCAAAACCAAAATAAGGGGGAAAAAGAACACATTCTTATGTGCACAAATCCATATGAAAACCATGGGACATAACTTTTAGACCACCAACCTTAAGTCCATTGATGAATTCAAACCAAATACAAGCCTTAAATATCAATACAAAACCAATTTGAATATTCAAACTAGATTCCACCAGAGAATTGGTGTTTTTAGGGATTCAAAATTAGACTACCCAAGATAAAATCCCTAATTTAGAAAAGAGAATAAAGGAGGGGATTATACTTACCCAGAGCTTAAATCCACAACTGATGTCACTCAAAAGACCAATAAATTATGTAGATCAGTTCTTGGAAGCTTGTGAATGTTTTAGTTTGTCACTAGGTTTGAAAGGGAGGAAATGGGGGTGAAAATTGGGTGAGGTTTTAAAATCCTATAATGGAAAAACTATAAATTTTCAAATTTTAAATGGGATCATGATTTACCCACATTTGTTTCCAAACTATTTGAAAAACACAAAGGAGACATTTTCTAGGGGGTGTTAGGTCACACAGTTACCTGGTCAGGCCACATAATTTGTTAAATAGTTCGCCAACCATGTGATATTCCAATGTTTAAGGTTTCATGGTTTTCATGGGAAGGCCGCACGACTTACATAACTATGTGCCCTGCACAGGTTGGCCCAGTTTTCCTTACTTTCATCCCCTAAACCCCTGGAACCCCCTTGAGGACCCTCATACTCCCGATAATAATTTCATTAACCAAAAATAAGATATTGAAATAAAATTTTAAATAAGGTCATACTGACATGATGTATAGGATATTACACCGTTGGTGGGAAAAATAATCTTTAAACATCACTTACTGTGAATAGTTGAACTATTTTATTGCTGGAATACTAAGAGTGAACTATTGAAATCACTGAGAAGGGCCTAAAACAACTATTATACACCAACATATGATTCTATTTCTGTGGTGTGGTATTAATTTAATTTTATTTATTTCAGGAATTAGTAGTTTTATTAAATTATATCATTTTTGATAGAGGTCATTATACCTATAAAAGGTATTAATTCAGTTATTCCACTATGAAAAAAATGGGTATTTGCGACGGGTTATTTGCGATGGGGATAAATCCCGTCGCAAATAGTCCCGTTAGAAACTTATTTGCGATGGGGGAATTTTCCCGTCGCAAATAAGTAGTTATTTGCAACGGGTTAGCTTTCCCCGTCGCAAAAAGACTGGCGTGCTTTGCGCGCCAAATCACAGGAAAGTTAGTTGCGACGGGTGGTTACCGCCCGTCGCAAATAACCGGCGGCGGTAAAAGCTATTTGCGATGGGAATATACCCCCATCGCAAAAGGAAATCGCGGGAAAGTTAGTTGCGACGGGCGGTTACCGCCCGTCACAACTAACAGGTGGCGGTAAAAGCTATTTGCGACGGGTATCCCGTCGCAAATAGACCGGTCGCAAATGATCTAACCTATAAATACCCCCCATCCGTTTTTTTCATTCATTCTCAAACTCGATCTTCTCCTTCTCTCAAAACTCTATTTTTAGAGTTCAGCGTTTCTTAAGTTTAATTTTTTTTTTCCGGAGTTGATATTAAAGTTTTCAACAACGATCAGAGATCAACCTCAGATCAATTTAAAGGTATTTATGTTCATTTTAATTTAATATTTATTTTAAATTTTTTATTAGTTTCAATTATTCTTAATTAGTTGTAATTTAATTATGTTTACATTGTTTTGTTACTTAATAAATTTAAATTATTAGTATTCATTGTTCATAGTTAATGGTACTTAGGAATAATTAGTAACAATTTCCAATAATTAAGAATAAATGCTAATAATTAGTAAAAAATACCGATAATTAGGAATAATTAGTAATAATTACCAATAATTACCAATAATTAGTAATAATTACCAATAATTACCAATAATTAGTAATAATTACCAATAATTACCAATAATTAGTAATAATTACTAATAATTCGTAATAATTACCAATAATTAGTAATAATTTCCAATAATTAGTAATAATTTCCAGTAATTAGTAATAATTTCCAATAATTACCAATAATTAGTAATAATTAGTAATAATTACTAATAATTAACAATAATTAGTAATAATTACGAATAATTAGCAATAATTAGTAATAATTACCAATAATTAGTAATAATTACCAATAATTACCAATATTTAGTACTAAATAGTAATAATTAGTAATAATTACCAATAATTAGGAATAATTAGTAATAATTACCAATAATTACCAAAATTTAGTAATAATTAATGATAATTACCAATAATTAGCAATAATTAGTAATAATTACCAATAATTATCCATAATTAGTAATAATTACCAATAATTACCAAGAATTACCAATAATTAGTAATAATTTACAAATTACCAATAATTATCCATAATTAGTAATAATTACCGATAATTACGAATAATTACTCATAATTTACTAATTACCAATAATTATCCATAATTAGTAATAATTACCAATAATTAGTAATAATTAGTAATAATTACCAATAATTATTAATAATTACCAATAATTAGTAATAATTAGAAATAATTACCAATAATTACCATTAGTTAGAAATAATTACCAATAATTATCCATAATTAGTAATAATTACCGATAATTATCCATAATTAGTAATACTTACCAATAATTACCAATAATTACGAATAATTAGTAATAATTGGCAATAATTAGTAATAATTACCAATAATTACCACTAATTAGAAATAATTAATAATAACTACCAATAATTAGTAATAATTAATAATAATTACCAATAATTTGTAATAATTAGTAATAATTACCAATAATTAGTAATAATTAGTAACAATTAGTAATAATTACCAATAATTAGTAATAATTACCAATAATTAGTAATAATTACCAATAATTAGTAATAATTATCAATAATTAATAATAATTACCAATAATTACCAATAATTACCAATAGTTAGAAATAATTACAAATAATTATCCATAATTAGTAATAATTACCAAAAATTACCAATAATTACCAATAATTAGTAATAATTCGTAATAATTAGTAATAATTACCAATAATTACCACTAATTAGTAATAATTAATAATAATTACCAATAATTAGTAATAATTAATAATAATTACCAATAATTAGTAATAATTAGTAATAATTACCAATAATTAGTAATAATTAGTAATAATTAGTACTAATTACCAATAATTAGTAATAATTACCAATAATTAGTAATAATTACCAATAATTAGTAATAATTACCAATAATTAGTAATAATTACCAATAATTACCAATAATTTCCAATAATTACCAATACTTACCAATAATTACCAATAATTATCAATAATTACCAATAATTACCAATAATTAGGAATAATTACCAATAATTAGGAATAATTACAAATAATTAGGAATAATTACCAATAATTAGGAATAATAACCAATAATTAGTAATGATTCTTAATGATTACCAATAATTAGTAATAATTATCAATAATTAGTAAGAATTACCAATAATTAGGAATAATTACCAATAATTAGGAATAATAACATTATTACATTATTAGTATATTTTATTATTAATATTAAAATAATATAATTTTTTTTATTATATACAATTCTCCTTTCATCTGTGTGTTTTCTGTCTCCACATGTAATATTTGTATGTGGAGACAGAAAACACACAGATGAAAGGAGAATTGTATATAATATAGAAAATTATATTATTTTAATACTAATAATAATATATACTATTAATGTTATTATTCCTAATTATTGGTAATTATTCCTAATTATTGGTAATTATATGAATAATTACCAATAATTAGGAATAATTACCAATAATTACCAATAATTAGGAATAATTACCATTAATTACCAATAATTACCAGTAGTTATAAATAATTATAAATAATTAGGAATAATTACCAATAATTAGGAATAATTACCAATAATTAGGAATAATTACCAATAATTAGGAATAATAACATTATTACATTATTAGTATATTTTATTATTAATATTAAAATAATATAATTTTCTATATTATATACAATTCTCCTTTCATCTGTGTGTTTTCTGTCTCCACAGGTAATATTTGCATTCTTTTTCAAAATTATCAACCTACTCACTAATGGAGAGGTGAAAGTGAATGCAAATATTACATGTGGAGACAGAATGTTAAACACACAGATGAAAGGAGAATTGTATATAATATAGAAAATTATATTATTTTAATATTAATAATAAAATATACTAATAATGTAATAATGTTATTATTATATAATTAATATTTATGAAAAAATAATATTAGTACAATGAAAATAATAAAAAATTTATATAATATTAAAATTATCAATATTTGTAACAGGTTTTACTTTATTCTCAACATGTTCATTTCTTAAAGGGATATTTTTTAGGTCTATCTCAATAAAAAGTTTTCATCAGTCGTGTATGATGTAAACTCTATAATTATCCTTGCTTGAGTGTTTTTTTCTAAAAGATTATTCAACACCAGTAATGCTTTTATATTTTATAGAAAAATATGGAACAACGAGGTCGTCAACACTAATTATTAGGTGACCACATATGGATAAATCAACGTAGAAATCCAAACAGTTCTGGTTTAAATCCAGTATATGTAGAGGATGTGGAGACTTTTTTATCATTTGCGGCATCAAATCCAGAATTTGTTTCAGAAGGAAAAATAAAATTCCCTTGTAGAAAATGTGCATTGAGAACGTTTGACACGTTTGAAAAAGTGGGGGGACATCTCTTGCATTTTGGTTTTCAACCAGATTATGTTTTTTGGTATCAACACGGTGAATGCAGTTCCAGAGCAGGTGATACCAACTTGATTCCGGATCCATCTCAGTTTCAAGATTTAGTACATGATGTTGCAGGTTCATCTGTTCAACATACAGAAACTCCGGCTGATATAGATTCAAATCCTGAGTTGGCACCGTCTGAATTTTATGAGTTGTTGAGGTCTGCTGAGGATGCATTATATCCTGGCTGCAAGATGAGTAAATTAGAAGCAGTTGCAAAATTTATGGCTATCAAATCAGATAACGGAATGTCAAACACCTGTTTTGACCATATATTTTCTTTGGTTAAAACACTATTACCTGAAGGAAATGTTTTGCCTGCAAATTACTATGAGAGTAAGAGGCTAGTTCGAAATTTGGGACTTACTTGTCATAAGATTCATGCATGTTCAAATGACTGCATTTTATATTCTGGGGAAAATGAGTCGTTGGATAGTTGTCCCACATGTGGGCTACTGAGATATAAAGAAGGACAACATGGGAAGTCTGGTTTGATTCCTGTAAAACAGTTGAGATATTTTCCGCCTATATCCAGACTTCAGCGTTTATTCATGTCTAAGAATACAACGACAATGATGTCATGGCATAAAGAGAATATTTCAACCGATAAAATCTTGAATCATCCAGCCGATGGTGATTCATGGAAACATTTTGATAGAGTGCATCCATCCTTTGCTTTAGAATCTAGAAATGTTCGACTAGGCCTTTCCACTAATGGTTTCTGTCCGTTCAGATCTTATGGTAGTCAATATTAATGTTGGCCTGTTTTTTTTAACTCCGTACAATTTACCTCCATGGATGTTGATGAAGGTGCCATATATCTTTTTGACTTTACTAATTCCAGGACATCCGAAGAAAAATATTGATGTTTATTTGAAACCATTTATTGATGAATTAAGTTTATTGTGGAGTACTGGTGTCAGTATATATAATGTTGCAACGAAATAGAATTTCATACTAAGAGCAGCATTGATGTGGACAATTAGTGACTTCCCGGCTTATGGGATGTTATCTGGCTAAATTACACATGGTCAGAAATCATGTCCTTACTGTATGGGAAAGAACAAAGCATTTATGATCATTCATGGAAAGAAACCTTGTTATTTTGACTGTCATCGAAAATTTCTTCTAGCTGATCATCCTTTTTGCAGAAACAGATCTCATTTCAGAAAAGGAACAGTTGAAAGGGATGGACCTCCAAAAATGCTATCAAGTTCGGAGTTAAAATCAGTTGTATTTTCATTACCTCCCATCACTTTTGGTCCCACAATAAACCAACAGAAAATTTCTAGTTTTTGGAAAGAACACAATTGGATTAAACGTAGCATATTTTGGGATTTTCCATATTGGTCTGATTTGTTGGTCCGACACATGTTAGATGTCATGCATATTGAGAAGAACTGTTTTGATAATTTGTTTCATATAGTTTTGGATAGGCCAAGAAAGAGCAAAGACAATGTAAATGCACGTTTAGGTATTGCCCAAATTTGCAGGCGTCCAGAACTGGAACTGTTTGAGAATGTCAGAACAGAAATGTTACTGAAACTAAAAGCAGCTTATACACTGTCTAAAGAAAACCGTTTATTATTTTTTCAGTGGATTGCAGATTTGAGACTTCCAGATGGCTGTGCTTCCAATTTGGGTAGATGTGTAAAGAATGGTCATATTACTGGATTAAAAAGTCATGATTTTCATGTTATAATGGAAAGACTTCTACCCATTGGATTAAGAGGTCGGTTGAATTCTGTGATTTAGGATTCCATAACAGACATGTCTCATTTTTTTCAGGAAATTTGTGCGGCTACAGTAGATTATGATGCTCTATGCAAACTTGAAGAAGATGTTGTAATTATATGTAAACTGGAAAAAATATTTCCGCCGTCTTTATTCGAATCAATGGAACATTTGATGTTACATTTTCCATATGAAGCCAAATGTGGAGGTCCAGTACAGTTTCGATGGATGTACCCATTTGAAATATGCATACAAAAATTGAAAAGAAAAGTACGTAACAAAGCATCTGTTGAAGGATCTATTGCAGAAGCTTATTTGCAAGAGGAAATATCTTTTTTCTGCTCCCATTGTTTTGAATCTGAGTATCCATCAAAACACAACCGAATGGGATGGAACGAGAGGAATATTGATGAAATTGACAATAAATTATCTGTTTTCAACCAGACACAGCTTGGTTTTGGTGGAGTTTATGAACGCTGGCTTTCAGATGATGAACATCACAGAGCTCATACGTATGTTCTGCTCAACTGTGAAGAGATGACATCAGTTGTACTGTAAGTGTTTATATCACTTATTCTAGCATTTATGTTACAGTAAATAAATTTTGCTTTTATAGGTTGTATGATAATCATATCAAGAAACAAATTCCACAAATTACAGAAGCTGCTCTCGAAGAATGCCGACTGAAAAATTTCTCTCAGTGGTTTCAAAAACTGGTAACATAAATTATTTATCTTTTACCAACTCATTCAATGTATAGTTTACTATATTGATAATTATTTCACAAATTTTCAGGTGTCTTGACATGCTGATAAAATTGACAAATGACTGTGTATATTGAGTAACCCACCTTCCAAACTTGTTAAAACTTATAGTGCATATGTGGTGAATGGATTTCGATTTCACACACATGCATATGGGGAATCGAAAAAAACAATGAACAGTGGAGTTAGCTTGAGAGGATCTCATCATCGAGAAAATTAAGTTGACTTTTATGGCATACTTGATGAAATCATTGAACTCTGTTATCTTGGACAACATTACATAACCATGTTCAAATGTCGGTGGTTGGATACAGAGAGAGGCGTGCGTGTTCATCCGACTCATGGAATCATCAATATTAAATGTAATAGTGTTCTCGCAGTAAATGAACCATTCTTATTGGCTCAACAGGAACATCAAGTTTATTACACAAAGTATTGTGCTACATCAAGAGACTTGACTGATTGGTGGAGTGTAATAAAAATCAAAATTCGAGACAATCAGTTTAGTCAAAGTGAATGTTCTTTCACTGATGTGCAAATAATTGAAGTTTTTCAAGAGAGTCATCAAAATAAATCTTTTTTACAAAGAGACATGAGTATCGATGACGACACCCCACATTTAAGAGTCGGTGATGACGATGATGTTAATGATGTCACATATGAATTTGAAATGGTAAGAGATGAAGAAACTGGAACTCGAATGGATATCGATGATGCTGAGGAGGAATATGAAGATGACATTGACATATATGAAGATGATGATGAAGATGAATACTGATAGAATTCTATGGTAGTTATATACAATCATAATATATATATATATAATAGTAATTATCAATTATTTGCTAACAACATTAACATTTTCTGTTTCAGATGGACGACGAAACATTTCGTGATTTGGTGGATGTTGACCTGCCTTTCGATGTGGATGAGTTGCTGGTAGATGACCCTCAGCCTGCAGGCGCTCTAGGGAGTATGCGGAGGGGGCGTGGTCTTGCACGATTGATGATTCCTGACCCCATCCCCGAACGACGTCCACGTCTTGGGTTTGATCCATGCACACAGAGGTGTGATAACCTGTGTGATAATCTGTGGATTTTACTAAGATTTCATTAATCTATTCACATAATAAATGTTTATTATTTTTACAGTTTTCCGCATATAGCAGTCGGACAGGGCAGTGCTATTTTGCGCAACTATTTCTCTCAGCCATGGACCACATGGGAGCAGATTCCCATTGATGTGCAGCAGACCATGTTCGGACATTGGTTGGTACGTACGTAAATAAATAATTTTTATTTTGAATATTATTTCATTTCTAACTTGATATTTTGATTTATTTTTAGGGTTTATGGTATCCGATCGAGGATACCATGCGTGACGCCATCCACAAGGCATGGGAGGTGGTCATGTGTGATCACTTTCGTCAGTTTTTGCACAATTTAAGAAAATCTTCCACGAAGAAAGCAGGAGTGTCAGATTTTGACGAGTCATGTAGAGCACACCGACCAGAGTACATTTCATCCCATGTAAGGGATGGATTATGTGTGCACTGGTTGAGTGGTGCCTTTCAGAGGAGATCATCGGTGGGGAGGCAGAATCGGGGGAGACATGAGGTGACTCATCGAGCTGGGAGTCATTCTTTCAGTACTCATAGACAGCATCTGGTACGTACATTATTTATAAATATTTTATATAACTATAAATATTAACAGTTTAATTTTTATTCTTATAGGCTGTCGAGGACCCCGATATTATGGAGTACGACATATATCAGAGGATGTATAGTGATCCTGATACTGGGGAGCTCAGAGGTGATCGTCAGCATCACATCGTGGTCAGTATTATTTTTTTTCAAGTTTAACAATTAACTGCATATAATATATTCACAATTTTACTTTTAAATTGCAACAACAGGAGTCATATGAGGCCACAGCGTCACAGACCCGGCCTGAGAGTCAGGCCGAGTCATCAGATCAGACCACTGGCTGTCAGTTTGATGAGGCGGCATGGATGTAGGCCACCCATTATGCCTTCGAGAAGGGCCGGGTAGTTGGTATTAGCTCTCAAATGACTCCCGGAGATTATTATGGCAGTGTTGCGATGTTGGCGTCCAGCTCAAGAGGAGCTCGTGAATCTTCTTCTTCTACACAGTATGAGGATCAGTTGTGATCTCAGACTGCACTGATAGAGAGTCTCCGACAGGATCAGGAGCAGATGCGTCAGCAGCAGCAACAACTTGAGGAGGAGCGTCGACGCCAGCAGCAGCTGTACGAGGAGCAGATGAGTCGGTGGCAGCAGCAGCACCAGGAGCAGATGGAGTACATGCGCCGACTCACTCATGCTTTAGGGATGGAGTTTCATCCACCAGCATCTGCAGAGCCCCCCTCCCCCCTCCTTCAGATTAGAGTTTGTTTTTATGTTATAAAGTTTGTTAAATCAAAATATGAATTTTTTTTTCTATTCGTAGTTTCTGTCTCATTATAAAATATTAATAATATTATATTTTGAAATAACAATATTAATATGAATAATAATATTATTTAGATTTTATAATATTAAATTTTATATATATATTAAAATTTTATAATATTATAATTTAATTATATTTTTTTGTAATATTTGAATTATTTTAATATTTGAATGTAAAATAATTCTATTATTTTTATATTAATTAAAATAACTTATTAATATTTTTTTTATTTATGAATTATAATTCTAATATTATTATATTAATTAAATCATTTATTAATATTATATTATTTTTTATTTTTGAATTATAATTCTATTATTATTATATTAATTAAAATAATTTATTAATAATTTATTATTTTTATTTGTGAATTATAATTATATTACTATATTAATTAAAATCATTTATTAATATTTTATTATTTATTATTTTTGAATTATAATTGGATTATTAATATATTAATTAAAATAATTTATTAATTTTTTTTTATTTTTTATAGTATTTGCGACGGGATACTATGCCCGTCGCAAATAGTATTATTATTATATTCATTATAATAATTTAATAATAGTTTTAATTTTTTTTAAAAATAGTAATTGCGACGGGCCCTGTCGTAAGTACTATTTGCGACGGGCCCATCGCAAGTACTATTTGCGACGGGCCCATCGCAAATACCTGTTGCGACGGGCCCCGTCACAATTAATATTTTAAAAGTTTTTACAAATATACGGAGTAATATTTGCGACGGGAAGGATCCCCATCGCAAATAATATCTTTAGCGACGGGCCCGTCACAAATAATTGTTGTTGCGACGTCGTTTTCTGCAACGGGCGATTTGCGACGGGCCCCCGTCGCAAAAGGCCATTTGCGACGGGATTCCATCGTAAATGACCCGTCGCAAATACCTGTTTTTCTAGTAGTGTTCTAAAATAATGTTATTTATTCAGTTATACTACCCAATGAAAAAGTAGTGTTTCGAATAACATATCATAAGGATGTTTTCTGGTTATTCTTACCGAACCAAAAAGTAGTACACATTGGTTGGGGAAGCTCCTTGTAGAAATGTCTAGATTTTTTCTACTCCTGTAAAAGGACAGTTAGGTTTGGGGTTGATCTAGATAATTTACTTATATTTTATTCATCCCATTGTAAAGATATGGGATTAAATTAAACTCCATTTTTATTAATTTTATGGTAAATCCATGATTCCATAAACTGTTGTGGAGGAGGTGTCATGGAGAAGTCTCATGGTCAAACTACACATGCTACCATTTGAAGAGGACCCCACCATAATGCACAATTAGTATAGTGGTTTTAAATTTTTGGAAAATAGAATATATATACACATATATATATATATAATAAAGATAAAATACAGATGAAATAATATAAATATATATATATATATGCATGTGTGTGTGTGTGTATAAAGTATGTCACACATTAAATTAAACACAAATGAATAAAAAAATTATATTGAACATGAGAATTATAATAATTAAAGCAAATATAAAATAAATTATATATTAAAATAAATATGTTTATTATCAACTCATATTATTCATAAAAAATAATTAAAAAAAAGGCAACCAAAAGATAAACACAACAAGGAAAAGGATAATGATAATTCAATTTTCATTTTCATTTTTTGTCCATCCTTATATTATAATATATTTTGTATTTGTATATATCTATTTTCAAACATAAATTATTTTTATTACTATTTAATTTTATTTACAACATAATATTTATTATATTAAAATTTCAATATTTAACAACAATCAAATATATTCATTTATAATTATTCACTCCATTTCAATCTATCTTACATTTTTAATTAATATTAATCATTTTTAGAATATAATTATGATATTACTTTTTCCATTATATATAAGTCAATTTTTATTATTATTATAATTTATTTAATTAATTATAAACTATTTATTTTCCACCTTCATCTATTATAACATTTCAAACATTTTGATTTACCTTAAAATATAATTAATATATTCTACTTCCATTTTTCACTATAATTATCTTATTATCAAATTATATGTTATTGTTTTAGAATAATTTTTTATATTAAAATTTAATACACATTAATATTATAGTTTATATTACTTTTTTCTCAATTAATATAGTCTATTTATAAAAAACTACTAATTAAAGTAAACTTTTATTAGCATTATGTATATTTAAAAATCACCTCAAACAAAAAAATTATTTGTTAGAGATTTTATATTTCCAAAATAATGCTCAAAATATATCTTATAAATGATAAATATTATTTCAAGGATTGAAATTTTTTTGTATATATACATAAATACATGGGTTTATATATGCATCTATGGAATTTATCTGGATTCCATGACTCACCTATTGAAATGAACCCTTTATCCTCTCTCAACACCACAAAAATTGTGAAATAAATGAGGTTTATTAAAATTTAAAATGAATATATACCTCTAATACTTGTGAGGTGTTACAACCTCCCAACTAGATAACATATCCTTCACGTACCACAATGTCTATCATCACCAAAACCCATAAATAGTAATCTACAACCAATATTACCGAATTTAGGAATTCTATAACCATGAATGCTCATTAATACACTCAAGAGAAAACTACCCCATCCTAGAAAAATCAAAATTCCCCTAAGAGTCTTCTCAATACTATCCACTTTACAAACCAACATCTTCTCAAATGACACATCAGAATACAACTCATCTACATTACTTTTAATCTGATGAGAAGGGTTAGGATGGTATCTCTAGAGCCTAAATGTTTGGAATACATCATGAAAATAAATTTATCTCTAAGTTATTTCTAAATAATACAACATGATACTAATCCTCTTGAAAACATAAAGTAACCACAAGATCATAGAAACCAATTAAAGCATCCTATGAATCTCTCTTATCCCAATCATGATGCCCTTTAATGGAATAATGGATCCCTACCATAAACATCATTGTACAATTTCACTTCTTGAAATATGAACCCTTTCTACTATGAGGGGTCACTAACCACTATCAAATAATTTATATGTTCTATGATATCTCCTATACGATACTTAAATCAAACACTAATTATTACACATCCTCTATCCAATATATAGAATATTGACGCGATCTTCTATTTAAAAAAAATCAAAACATGCCATCTGAATTGATGTCTGATACATGTTCTGGTAGAAAAAGTATTTGAGCATGTGATGGTTCTTCCAAAAAAACAAAGAAAACTATGTAATAATTCTAAAAAAAATGTACACCAACACCTTAATAGTATACTCATACTGCTCGTTTTTTTATATGTAATAGGTATTGCTCAGGTAAACCTATGTGTTAAGATCATTTAATAATCCTCTCCCAAAGAATAACATAAAATAAGCATATCAGTATTCTTTTTACTAGAAACCACATGAAAAATAGAGATCTATTATACATATATCCTACCCTTATCATTAATTGTAAAATTCTCTTGAATCATTATATAATATGTGGTCTTTTTTAGATTGTTCATGAAAACCCATACCACATCACCACCATAAGATGAACTCAATAATATAGTCATAAATTCTATCATAACACCATACTGTATCCACTCAATAATGTGTAGTGATTAATGGAGACATGTTGGTCACTGATTCATAGCTTTCACCTATTGATAGGTAATGCATAAAAAATGAAGTCTAGTAGCTCTAACTCCATCCTAGGCCACAAATAATTCCTCTGAATTTCATGATACATCATTTTTATGTCCTAGGTGAATTTCCTATCATGAGGCATGAGAATTCCATTTTTTATCCTCATTTTAGATTAAAAGGACTAACACACAACCCCAAACTTAAACCACACCCTCAACATCTAGGGAATAATTATGTGGTGTCTCCCAATAATTTATTTTATCCCTCATCAATTGGAATTATGTATCAGATAACTGAATTTTACCCACTCTCTATATGATTGAGGATGTCATAGATAAATATGCCAATATCTCTCATTCTAAATTATCTATAATATTAATTCATATCTCATTAAATAGTATCATTACCATCCACTTGTCACAAGTTTCCTACACCACCTATGATTGAGTCTTCCTACTCAGTGCATCAACCATAATGTTTCACTTTCTAGGGATGTGTGCCTTCTCAAAATCAAAGATATAGGTATTATACCCACATCCTCTTATATGGGTTTATATAACTCTTAAAGAAATATACATGAGGCTATTATAGTTAACAAATACTATGAGCCTCTATCCTAGATATAAGTGATGCAACCATATCAACACATGGACCACCAAATCTAGCACTCGATCATATGTCAGGTTGTTCAGCTCATGTGACCCCTATTGCTTGGGACCATATGCGGGCACTCACCCATACTACATCAAAACACCCCCAATATGAACTTTTGAGGCATAAAAATAATATATATTATCTTTACCCATCTTTGGTAAGGTTTATATTATCACCCAAGTCAATATAAATTTCAGACCATGAAATGAATTCTAATAAAAAGAAGACCAGAGTAACATCATCTAGTAAATTTTTAAGGCCATAATTAGTAAAATTGAATGATAAATTCCCTATATAAAATCCATGAAGAAGAATAGAAATAAAAATAAACTATAAATCCTTAAAACATTAACATTCCACTCCATACAAACCATATCTTTGGTCTTCTATGGGTCTAATAATAATTATGCCTCATATATCACATTTCCTAATAAGAACACCTCACTAATCCTGAAATAACACTTATATAGCATGAAATAAAGCCAATTATCACCTTTTTTACTCATAATAATATCCAAATGATGGTTATGATCCTCTATCATTTGTGAGAACACCGAAATATCATTGAAAAATATGATTAGTAATTTATCCAAATATAAATAGAGGACCCAATTCATCACATCCATAATAATTATTGGCATGTTCTACAACCTGAATAACATCACAAGGTAATAGTATAAGGTGTACATTATAATAAATCTATTAAAATTTATATTTGGAGGTATCACCCTAAACTAATGAAAGATTGATCTCAGGTAATTTTTATGGAACCACTAGGATCCTCTCAACGAATTATATAGGTCAAAAATATAAGTAAGTGGATATCGATCCATGAACATCACATAATTTAACCTTTTTAAATCCCCTAAAAAATTAACCAATCTTAATTTTTGGAGAAAAATATATGTTAACCCCAAGTGGAAATTCATAGGAGAATAAATCATTTTCATCAACATAATATACCTCATACTTCATATGTTGAATCTCTAAAGAAATAATCTAGTATGGTGAAATAGATATGAGATCTATATTTAAAATAAGATAAATCATAAACTCAATACCATTCTCATGTGGAAATGTTGAACAATCCTTAGGAAACACATACTAAAACTGACCAATGATTTTATGGAAGACTACCTAATTTGAATCTTTGTATCTTAAGGAAAATGTAGAAAATAGATGCAAAATCCACTCCAGTGATTGATTTCTCGGTAAATAATGGCCTTCATATTGTTCTAAATCAGTAATATTGGTAAATAAATCATCATCTATAAATATTAATGATACCCTTTGGTGATAGTAGTCAATGCTTTCTTGATAATGAGCCAATAAATATATCCCATGGATCACATAAATACTATGTATCCCCAATATGAAGGATTATCATAGAAATCTATATCCATTAATCAATGTATTTCACACTTGAAATATATGGATACCGTTTGATCGCATCCCTATTTTTTGTATCAATAGAAATAACCCCACAATTTTTTTTAATAATCCCCAAATCACCAATTACATTAGTAGATATTAATCAATGAGACACACCCATATCAAATAAAACCAAATCCTAGGTTTATGAAACCAAATTCATAACTAAAACATTAGACATATCCCTACCTAGAAGGGTTTTAGTCTACTCAATATAATTATTTAAGACTAATTTCTAACCCTAATCTCTCGCCACATGACTCCACTGAGGAAAATATCCTTGATGTCACTGTCACCTCTGACTCTAGGAACCACAACCACTTCCACAGCCTGAATGGCTATTAAAACTCCAATATCCCAACTTATATTACACTACTGGGCCTTCCCACAAACCTTTTATTTGACTATATCCATTACAACTATATATCCATGTTGTGATACCATTATTCCTCTATAGAATCCCTTACTCCTTATTTGATGGAACTCCTTTGATGGTCTATCATAATCTATCCAAATTTGGCCATACTATCCACACTTACAATACTTTACTGAGGTTTTCATTATTGGGGGAAGAAAAAAACCTCTTCCCTAGGTACTCTTCCTCAATATACCATGGAGGGACTATGAAAATGCCATTTTTTTACTACTTGATAATCCACTCATGGAATTGACAGAAGATATATGTTTCTGAATATTCGAACCCTTAGTTTGGTTCCACTTCATGATTAAGGAATGTTTCATAATCTCTAAAAAGGTATTCTATACAGAATATATTCATGTTGGATCAAATAAAATACCTCCAACCATCATCATAACATTGAATTCCGACATATATCGGTCAGATACTCCAAAAAACAATATCCATACCAAGATATGACAAAATTCTCTCTTATATATTTGAAATAGTTAAATTTGAAAAGGGGTTTGATGTAATTTTTTCATTTACCTAACCCAGATCACCTCATTCATCACCAAAATGGGGTTCTACATACCTAAAGCACGAATCACCACATTCCACATAATTCTAGATAGTGTTGAGGCTCAATATATAACATTTCTGGATATTATACCCTACGTTAAAGATAATCACAATCCTTGAGAGACGAATATAAAAAATTATTCATTATAGTATGTATTAGTAATAAAATAGATAAAAAAAATATAAATTCCATATTGCATCAAATTTAAAAAACTTGTTGTATCAAAATGAACTAATATGTATTTCATAACATTCACATGAGTGTATAAGGACCCCAAGTGGGATGATCATACCAAAGTCCTCAAAAACAGACTAAAGTAAATGGAGAAATCCATAACTATTCTCAAGTTCCAGTAGGGGACTATCTTCTTTCATCGAAATATATCCTCCTTCTAAGCTATGTAGAGATATTGGTCCCTCTCCCTTACATGTGTTGTGAAACATGATTTCCTCTCAGGTACTAGTGTTCCTAAGAAGGGTGTGAGTAATTCTTATATGGACACCTACAATGGTTTCCCTGAAAAATATATTAAATAAATTTTCATGCTCAATATTGAATAATAGTAGACCAATAATAAAAAATAAATAACCTACCACATTATGGTGTTCTCCCACTAACCCATGAGTGACCATACCCTCTTCTATTAGTGTTTTAATGAGATGATATACCCAATATTTAAATAAAATCCCTATGGATGAATTATATATTAGTCCTCATGTAATAACCAATGTGAAAAATTTATTATAATAAAACATCCTGGGGTGAATTCCATATTTTGATCAAAATGAATAAAGATGAATGATATATCGCTAAAAAATATCAATGAGAATGATTCATTATCAATGAATGAATCTAAATTTATAATATGTAGATGATACACTTCCATTTACATTATTTGGTAGATGATGTATGACTTTTTCAGTGATTAGATAGACGAATCACCCATAAAAAACTCATCTAGGTGGATGGTATTCCACCAATATCAATATCTATATAGATGTCATACCACCATCTCAAATCCAAAATTGTAAAATGCACCACTATGAAAAAAATCCACATATTTATGATGCACCATTGACACTATCAACTATGAGGGAATTGTACCATTAGTTTTATATATGTATTTGGTAATACACATCTTATTATAAGTATCACATGGATGATAAGACACAAGAATAAGTATCTATTTAGATGATGCACCATTGGTACAACTCACATAATGGAACAATACTCTACTCTTATAAATTCTCCAATGTTTGAAATAAAAACAATATTAACAACATATGATGGATGAGGAATCACCACATTGAGTAGACCAAGTGAATGATATACCATCAACCTAATTCTAATAAATGACTTATAACCTAATTATAGTATGGTCATGATCAATGTACTACTAAAAAATAACTCATATGAACAATGATTCAATAGTTATCACATTCACATGAATGATGTATCACATACTCAGTAGATAAATTGAATGGCGTATGAAAATTCAAATAGTGTAATTGAAAAATACATAAAAAACTTAAATAAACATCACAAGTGGATGATATGTAAAAATTTAGGTAATCACAATGAATGATATACCATGAAACATGATAAACAAAATCAATCTATCAATACCATAAACCCTCCTTATGACCTAAGAAAAGGATAACTTACCTGTATCCTAGATCTTATATAGACCCATCATTTACAAGGACAATAATAGGTTACTACATTTGGGTCCTAGGATATTTTCTTGGTCATAGGCATCCATCCGGGGTTTGAAGCCATGGTCCATAATATTCCTCAAAAGGGAACTGTTCATAAGTGAGAAATGGTGTTAACACACACCTCCCATGTTCCATACACAACACAATGGATTTAAATCATATATTTGGATGATTAGGATACCAATTTAAATTAATTTCATGGAATACCAAAAAATTACATTTCCAAAATTTCATAGATGCATGAAGCAAATGAAAATATAATTGAGAAATTAAGGGACCACCTACTTGGGTATAGCCAGGTTATGATAATTAGAAACCACCACCTAGTTCCTCCATAAATATATTCAATAGATTTAATAGAAAAATAAATATAATTATTCATATATGTTGATATATGATATAAAAATAATGGAAATGAATAGTATAGAGAAGCGAAGTATCACTCTTATTGGTGAATATCTCATGTAATGAATGAATCACATTTCTTTTGAGGGTAAGATAATATCCACTATTAAAATGTGGAGATAACAAAGGGAAGATTAGGAAGATGTGTGAGTGTGATGGGTTCAAAATGAGATAAATCTATTGAAAATATACTTTCATAATTAATTAATTAATGAAATTCATTATTTGAAAAAAACTAGAAGCTATTAGGTAGATTACCTACTATTACATGATACTTGGTCTCCCATTGGATACCAACCATAGGGATACTAGGGACTCTGTATCCCTCTAGTGGTTACTATATCCCTTTACGAGACCACCAGATACCCAGTTCTAGAGAAAAAAAGTGCTCGGTGATTGCTTCCTTCTGTGGAAATAGTTTTGGCCTTGCGTCCCAACTAGTGAAACAACCCATTGGGATAGTTTTGACTCCTCTAACACCCTAAAAAAACTAAAACAAATGAGATTTAAGTGAATATAAAATAAAATTGAAACCCCAAAAAATTGTGGGGTGTTACAATGGTGATGATAAAAATTAAATAATGAAAAAGATATGATGAGAAACATTCTTGGGAAGAAATAAAAAATTCCATTGGATCGTCTAAAAAAGTTAATTATGATCTTAGTGATATAAAATGACATCATTGGTGTCCACCCTAGTGAGATATGTGATATGTTAGATTAATGGTCCACCGAATAAAACTGTTTTCGAAAATAGGCATCAATGAAGAAGAAAATAAAAAGACATCCAATATTAATTATCTTAATAATAAAATTTCATCCATTAATATTTTATTAATGAATATATTTTTTTGGAATATTTTTTTACAATGATTTATAAATATATAATTAAATTTTCATAAGGATCAATGTTGTATTTGGACATGAGAGAAGAAGGTGATATTCTTCTTTAAAGCTGATCATTGTGCATACTGATAAGCTAGATAATAGAATACATATATATCTATATATTATATATTAAATTAGTATATTTAAATAAAAGAGAATTTATATATATTGATAAAGCAATGGGAAATATTGATTTCCTGAGAACCAGAACTACAACTAATTTTGTGGTGGGGTGTCAGTATGTGGGGTGATGCTTTATGGGCATTAATTAATAATATATATGTATGTGTGTGTGTGTGGGAGGGGGAAAGTGATTTTATAGACATAAATACATACATTCATAAATAGATACATAAAAAGAAACAAACAAACCTACATAAATGCATACATACGTACGTACATACAATGACCTGCAAAAAAGGTAGATAGACAAAGAGATAGACAAATAGGTAGATCGACATACATACATACATACATACATACATACATACATACATACATACATACATACATACATACATACATACATACATACATACATACATACATACATACATACATACATACATACATACATACATACATACATACATACATACATACATACATACATAAAAATGATTAGGTGATTTTTTGATAGTAAAAAACAATGGTATCATACATTGGGTCATTTTTAATTCATTACATTATATTTTTTATAAAAATGATTTTTTATATGGACATGTGTGAGTATGGTATGCTAAAAAACTAAGCTGAAGATACATAATGAAGAGCTCCATATAAGAGATAATAATTATGAATTGAATGTGATGATTTTTAGGAACCTTGATTTAACATGATGATAAAATTTTACAATATTATTCCTATATTACTTATTATAGAGGAGATGTGTTCTATGAGAGTGGATTTTTTGTAGGTGGGAGTTATTTGATGATTATATTTACGATTGAGTAATGATAACTATGATAAATATTAACAAGTTTATGTGTTGTTTTTCATACCAACCAGATGACATTGGGGTATATAAATTAAATAATGATCTTTATGTTGTAATTTTATTAATGATGGGATGACTAGTCGATGGGACTTATATTACTCCCATATGATGATAATTTTTTTCTTCAAAATCTAACTTCAATAATGGGTTGATATATGATTTATTTGAATGTTTCATAATATTTGGTTGATAAAACTATCATTAAACACAAACATGATTTATTATCGGTTAAAAAGTAACACTGAGACTCTATGTTTAGTGTCTATTTGTAGGGATTTCTTAGTCATGATGTTTGGGAATTCCTATTCTAATAGAAAAATCAACACCAAATAATCTACTATTAACCGACACATGTAGTTTGGATATTTATTTTCAATTAGGATACTCACCATGACATGATCATCTATCTACTAACTTATGGAGTTTATGAGTTGTTATATAGGATGTTCGGTTTGAAATTTCATGATCTTCCATGATGGGGTTTTGGTATTCCTTTATTATACATATTTTATATATTTTCAATGAGTTAAAATTATTCACTTAGGGAAACTATGATGTAGTGGAATAAACCACATCATGGTTTATGCTGGTCTAAACCATAAAAAATTGAAGTCCATTACACTATGGCCAAATTAATAATTGTGCACGTGTATTGAAAAAATTAGTGAATTTTATTATTTATATAAATATAGGTTTTCATGTTAATCTAGATCATTGTGTGACTGATACATGGGGATTTTAAACATAAAAATAAAATTTTCATATGGTAAAAAATAGAGTATAATATTTTAGTGAGAGATAAAAATATATGAAACGTATAAAACATTTTTGAATCCTTTCATTTAATGGATTGAAATTTTTGAAAGTTTTAGAATCTAAGGATTATGCTTGGATGGATATTAAAACCAGCCATGGTTTTTGAAATAAATGTGTTTGATTTTGAATTGATCATTTTTAAACCATTTAAATCCAAACCATTCCCTCCATATCCCATATTATCTCCCTATTTATCTTTTATTAGGGTTATAACAAAATGTGTGTACTAGACCAGCTCAAATACCCGGGTACCCTAATACCTAAGAAAATAATTATATTTCCTGAAGGGAATTTCAGATCTCCATGGGTTGGTGAGTAGAACCTAAAATCATACATGATAAAATAAGGAATGAATTTTCCACAAAACATAAGAATAAAAATGGTTACTATTCTGTATAATCAACACTCCAAAGGGATAAAGTACTAGAAAAAAGGTACATGAAAAACCCAAAGCAACACATCATCAAAGTACTCTACAACTATAAATATAAAACCCCAATATCACAAGTTACTTTTAGTATTTAAATTTATATTAATATTTTAAAAATCTTAATTGTTTTTAAAAACTACTGCCTCATCACATTTATTTAAAATCCAAAGTTGTTTTTTAAAATTAAACATTTTATTTATACATGGGTAACATTAAAAATTGAAATTTATAATTCTTATGAAAATGATTTTATAATATTATGTGTTTGATATTTACTAAATTTCCAATTTTACTTAATGTTTTATAATATTTTTTTTATTTCTTAAAAAAATTAAGGCCTTCAGTATAATCCTCCTAGGTTGTATCAACAACCACTCTTAGGGTACCACTGATATACCTCATGGGAGTTACTACCTTTCAAGCCTTCATAGTGGTAGGTAAAATTGTGGGTAAGCACGTGTATAATCCCCTTATAGAGTACCTAGAAGGAGCATGTGTTGGGATTGGTAATTGTGTTGGCCTTTTTGGCCTTTTGTGTGAGTAAAGGGGTGCAGGTGATAAACCCTAATGATTGATCAAGGTGGGAATGATGTGGGATGTTTTTTATACTAGTGGTTCACCATATCCCCAATAAGATATGGGATAGTGAAATTATTTTACTCTTCATAATTTTAAAACCACCCATATTCATTATGGATGTTAGATCATATTTTTCTCCACTGTTCAACATTATGATATCATGCATCTTATTTTTTTCCAACTCATCTCATCTTAAAATATTTTCATTAATTTTCTTCTTAGACACTCCTAAACCATATCTAGTTTATCTATGTTCATATATGAACCTCCCATGAACAATGATAAGTATTTATTGACCATTATTAGTTTGATTTTTGTACCTTTTAACCTTATTAATCTCATCACACATCTTCATTCTTGAAACTATTTATTCATTATTCTTCTAGTTCTTCTAGTTCGGAAATATTTTACAACAAGGTGCATTCTTGATTGACCTATAGAAGAAAAAGACCAGTAGATCATTTCATCGGGTCGACTATCTATCATAAATGGTATATTGTTATTCAATAGTTGTTTAATACACTATAATATTATTTAATTTTCACTAGTATATTGAATCCAAATATAGACATTCTTTCCACCAGTAGATATTTTTTTTCTCTCACCAGTAGATATATCTTCCCAAGTAGTTCATCTAATATCTGATATTTATTCTCTATTCCATATCATGGTCTTTGACAATGCCATTTTTCTTCACCAGTAGATTTATCAACTATAGAATAATATACCATTGGAAAAACACTAGTCGATCATTGTCAATCATAGGTCACCATTATCCGTGGATCCTTTCACTAATGATTGAACAATCAAGTTTATTCGATAGATCTCTTTACTTGTTGAAAATTTTTGTAACTACATCATCACCATGTGTTTCTAAAAGTTAATAATTGTAAGAGTAGTGGAAGAAGATTTCCTCATTAGGATCTCATTCCTTAGATTGATATTTTTCTTGTTTCAACATTTTTTTTTATTTTTATGTTTTTAAAATGGTAATTGTTTTATTTTTACCAATGGTTGATTAATCATTCATTATACACCAATGTTAGAGCCATAAACTATTGTACACCAATGGTATATCCATCAACTATTCTAATCCATCGATAGATAAATCTACCTCCAAGTTATTATAATCAACCATTAGTTTGAATTTTTTAAATCTTACTCATTTTATTATAATTGTTATTGTTAATTTTTTTGGTTAAATGTTTTATTATAATTTATTGAAATAAAATTGAATGTTCTTTAAAAAATTATTTCAAGGATATTTTTTGTTCACATCTACATGTAGTTATATTTTTTACAATTCTATGTTTTATAGTAGATTTTATTGTTCAATAAAATAAAAGTTTATCCAATTTAATTTTAACCTCCTTATAAATAAAAATTGTGTACATTTTTATAATTATAATATTATTTTTTTATATTAATATTTCATTAATAAATAAAAATCTTGAATGTTATCTATTTTTCAGCACGGATTTTACAAATAAAGGTGAAAATAACATTATTTTAATGTTATACTATAACAAGTTTCTTACAATTTTTGGAAATGGAAATGATTCTGGAATATAATTTTCTTAATTATTTGATAGAAATAATCATGGAATAAATTAAATTATATTTCATATCATTCAAGAGATCCGTTATGATAAAAATTCAACACATTTCTTAATGTTCTCATTTTGTTCAAGAAACTTCTCTAAATTTTATACCATGGTTGAGATCTCATAATAACTTCAATATTCAATCTTCTTCCATTCAAGTGATCAAAAATCATTGAGCTTCAACATCATAATATTTTTTGATCATATAATAGTTTATCAATATGTTTTTCTTCATGTAATATTTATTATTAAGCTTGTATTTATTTGACTATGTTTTATAATTTTCTTAATGAAAACCATATATTTAATTATATGTTAATTCCAACACCAAAGAGAAAGTATGGGTTATGAATCCAGATCAAATTTCAGGTCATATACTAAGGAATTATATCATATAAATGTATAGGATGAACCTCCAAGATCTTGTAAAATAAGGTTCTTGTAATAAGGTTTTCACACATTTAAATGTGAGGTTCTTATTTGGTAACAATCATCTTGGAGAGTAAAAATGGATGAAGAGTAGACTAGGATATTTTTGATCTGAACCACTTTAAATCATGGTATTATTTCCTTTTTTTTTCTACATCAACTCATATAAAGGAAACTACACTCACTATTTTTTATAAAGTCTGATTATACTATCTTTAAATTTTTAGAATTGTTATTAAACCCCACATAGTCATTATTTCCATGAATATTGATCAAAAATCAGTATCAAATCCAAGTATATAATATGTTGGACTCTTTGATTATTTATGTTGTTTATTTTTAACTGCTTTCTAAACTGATATCCTAAACTTAATAGAATATGGAATAAAAGAAAAAGGATTCTTTTAAGATAATAGTTGTAAATTAAAATGATGGATATATTCCACAAAACCAAACCTTAATCAATGGATGGGAATATAGTTACTAGAATGAAGGAATGGAAACCTACTTGAAAAAGTTAGGTGTGGATCCCCAGACTATCATGGATAAGCCATATGATCTACCCACTATTGAATCAGAGATGGTTGTAGGTAATGAAACGGTAAAATATGTTCGGAATTATAATGTAAAAATTATTTTATATTATTAGTATATATGTTTATAGCTATGTTTCATCTTGTATGAAGTCCAAAAATGTATGGAGGATACTCTAAGTGACTCATTATGGAACTAAAAATATCAAGAGAACTAATCTTAGAATGCACTGAGTAGAATACCGAGACTTCAATATGAGAGGTGATGAGTCTATAAACACAGTGATATATTAGTTTACTAGTATTACTAAAGGTATGAGTGATATTTGAGTGGTTTTTGACATCATAAATATAGTAGAAAGTAAAATGTGAGCTCCTCCAAAATGATGGTATACAAAGATGGTGTCCATTGATGAGAGTATGAATTTTAAAGAATATAATTCAGATGAATTAATAGGAACTCGACTACAACATGAGTTAGGGATTAAAAATATCAATGATGTGGATTCTCCTAAAATAAATGGTAATGCATTTAGATTTAATGTTATTGATACTTTTAATGCCTCCGAATTTGAGTTATAGGAATGTTACAAAGAGATGGATTACATTAGTATGATTTTTTTCAAGTTCATGAAAAAAAGTTCAAATGAATTAGTTTAAGAGGAGGTCTATAAAAGACTATAGTATATGTAAAATAGGTAAAAATAATGATGTTTCATAATTATAATATTATGAGAAAAGAAAAAATTGTCACATATAAACTGATTTCCATAAACTCAAACATCTAATTAAAGATGAAGTGAAAACATAAAAATAAAAACAAGAATTTTTTAGAGATTGGGACATCTAAGACAATTCTTACTCAATTTGTGATTCTAGAAGTGAACATGAGACATAGAATATTGTCCTGATGGGTATGCAGTGTGATATAAATGATTATCTCTTTACTTAGTGAATAAATCATATAAATAATGATCATAATTCTTGATCTGAAATTGAAATTGAAAATGTTTCTAATTAATATTTTGATTCTAATTCTACGAATAATATAGTTAAGTAACTACTCAAGGAAAATTTAAAATTATCAAATAAAGGATTCAGAAGAATTGAAATTTATATTAATATAAAAATTTAAAATAATATTTTTATTAAAAAAATGGGTAAATGAAAAGGGAATGTGATAATAGAAAAATATGTGTTTCCCAGAATGATAGATCTAAATAAAATTATGATTATAATATTCTTAAACTAAAAGAGGGAAATTAAAAGACTAAAAATAATTTGGTAGTAAATGATAAATATAATTATCAAATATTTAATTTAATTTTGATGATATAACTAAAGTATAAAATGAATAAAAGAACCTTAATAAAGAAAATAAAGAAATTTGAAAAAATAGCTTCTAGATCTATTGAAAAAGTTTATACATATTTAGAAACTATTCAAAATAAGAATATATTTTTTAAAAATGGAAATTTTAATAATAAAGTTTATTTATCTATATTTTTAAATATAAATAAAAAGTATGATAAAATTATTCCTTTTAAGAATATAAAAACAAATAAAAATGGTTTTGGATATAAATGTTTAACAAAATGTTTGAATAAAACCTACTCTATTAAAAATATCAAAAGGAAGTACTTCTAGTGTAATCTATTTTAAATATAGAGTGAAAGGGAATTTTTCCAATGAGTGTTCACTAAGATTTACATAATAATTTCCGAATACTAGAACAATCATTTCTAGAGAATTATTTTATAATCCTCACACTAACAGACTATTTAAATGAATTTTGGTGGAAGTGTTTTTTTACTCATTCAGCTGGACCCAAGATAGAATGGGTAACAAAATAGTCTATTTGATTGTTTAATTTCAAGAAATATTATGCCGGAGTCTCAATAAATCATTATAATTTGGAATAGGATATTCCTGGAACATGAAAGGTGATATTTTAAAATTCATATCATTTAATTTATATGATAGTGGACTTGTCACATTTGGGGACAACACTAAAGGAAAAATTAAAAGTATTGGTGAATTTGGTTCTTCTAAAAGAAATATTATTTAAAAATTATTATATGTTCCTGGTTTAAAAAAAAATCATTAAATTTTTTCATAGTTGTTTTATGATGGATTAAATTTTTTATTTGAAAATGATAAACTTATTGTTATAAAAAATAAATTATTTTTATTTTATTCAAATAGAAAACAAAATGTATACACTATTTATTTCTCAGATCTAACTAAACAAAAGGTTATGTATTTGAATGTTGTATAATAAGATGGAATTATTTTTCATGGGAGGCTTGGGTATGAATGAATTATATTATTTCACAAACTGTAGTATCATGTACATGTTATGAAACTGTCCATGTTACATACAAGTAACGACTTCATGTGTGACTCCTTTTTAATATGTAGGGAACATAAAAAATATTAAAATTTATAAATAATGTTAGTAATCATATATATTTATAATTTTTTCATCAAAAATTGTTTAGAACGATAAAACCTATTTGTTTTGGTGGTACAAAGTTTGTATTTGTAATTGTAGATGATTACAATATATTCTTATGGATTTTTTATCATATAAAAATGATAATTTGTAAAAATGTTGGAATATTTATAAGTTTATTCAAAATTTTAAAAATATATCTATCATATATATTATAAGTGATAAAGGTGTTGAATTTTTGAATTAATAATTTGATAAATATTATGAATTAAATGGATATAAACATTATTTCTCACCCCCTTGGAATACCACAATAGAATAGTTTGGTGAAAATAATGAAAAGATCAATTCAAGAAATGGATAGGTGAATAATAATTGAATTTAGTGTACCTAATACTTTTGGGAAGAAGCTATAAATAAAAATTTTTCATATTTTAAATAGAATTTAAATTAGACCATTCCTAAATAAGACCCCTTATTATCTTTTTAAAGGATTTAAACCTAATGTTGGATATTTGAGGGAATTTGGCTGTAAAGTGTATATCTTAAATAAAAAATATAATATAGAAAAATTTTATTCTAAATTATATGAAGGTATATTTTTGGGATATTCCAATGTGAGAAAATATTATAGAGTTTTCAAAAATAAATATTTATTTTTTGAATAAACTATGCATTTTTAGTTTAATGGAAACCATTCTAATAAGCATGATTCTGATTTCAAAAATAAAATTGAGGTAATTTAGAGAATTTAAATTTAGAGAAGATAGTGAAAAAGATAATGAGAATGTATTAGTTGAGGAGGAGAATAACTCCTCTCAAACTGATCCAAAGGAACGGAAAACTATTACATATCATCCAATTGAACATAAATTGGTAAAGTATAATCACGTGTTCAAATAAGAAATTGTATTATACTTTAGTATTAAATTTGTTATTTTATTGTTGATTTTTTTATCATAATGTTTGAAATGATTTTATTCTTTAAAATTATATTAATGCTATACATGATGAATTGTATGAATATTAAATGAATAAAGTGTGAGATTTAGTTTCTTTTACTAAATCTAAACCTTTTATAGGGTCTAAATGATTTTTTCATAATAAACATGATAAAGCTAGAAATTTATTTAAAAATAAATCAATAATAGTTTCTCAAGGTAATTCCTAGGAAGAAGGAATTGATTTTGAGGATTATTTTTCTCCAGTTTCTAGGATGGAAGAAATTATAATTATATTATCCTTTTCTAGTTTTCAAAACATTAATTTATTTCTAATTTATGAATAATTTTTCTTTTTTAAATTGAATTGTTTAATAGGAAGTATATGTTATAAAACCCCCTGGATTTGAGAATGATATGTTTCCAAATTATTTTTTAAACATAATAAATCATTATATGGTATCATAGAATTTCCAAGATATTGGATTGAAATATATACATAATTTTTTTTAAATAATGATTTATTAAATTAAAGGTTGATCTAACCTTTTTTTATAAAAATAGTTTCAAGTGATATACTGATTAAACATATATATAGTGATGATATAATATTTGGTTTAATAAATGATTGTTTGTTTAATGATTTATCTAAACTATTGAAAATGTAATTTTACATAAGCTAATAGGAGAAATAAAAATTCTCATTTGTTTAATAATTATTCCAAGGAAAGATGCAATTTTGTCAAATAAATCTAAATATGCTAAAGAACTAGTAAAAATGTTTGGAATTGTTTATAGTAAGACTATTAAGACACTAATAAGTACTAATTAAAAATTAGAATCTGATGAGTCTTGAATTTTAGTTGATATTAAACTATATAGAGGTGTGATATGTTGTATATTTTTTTCTCACTTCTTGTAGACCATACATAACGTTCTCAATCTGTTTGAGTGCTAGGTTTAATTCCAACCCTAATGAAAGTCACCTTATATATGTTAATAGGGTAATTGGATATATCAATGGTACTATTTGAAATGTATTTTTCTATTCTAAAGTTTATTGTTTTTAAATATTATTTTTTCCTAATTCAAAATTTGGAGGTTTTATACATGATTGAGAAATCACTTCATATATTTGTCAATGTTTTGGAAAATTTTAAATTTCATGGCATTTTATGAAAAATATTTAAGTATCACTATAAAATATGAGGTTGAATACATTGTTTTAGCTATTATCTATTCATAATTTACTTGGATTAAAAAATAGTTAAATTATTTTAATATCTTTTTTTATAAAATTCTTATTTAAATTGATAAATGATGTTCTATTTCAATTTTTAAACCCCTCTACAACACTCTAGAAGTAAACACATATATGATAGATTTCATTTTATTATGGATAGTGTCTATAATGGTGATATATGTTTATAATTTGATCCTATTGGGAAATAATTAACTGAAATTTTCACTAAACCCTTAGATTCTGTTAAATTAGAGAAGATAAAATTTGAATTGTCTATGTTAGAAGTTTAAGACCTTTATTTTTTATAATCACCGATCTTAAATATATGTTTACATTTAATATGTAAATTTATTTTATTTATATACTCAAATTAAATTAAAATGATATTTTACAATTTAAAATTCATTCTTAAACAATTACCGTGGATTAATTCTTATTTCATTGATTATTATAAATATACGTTTGTTATTATGAAAATATACTATCCTGTTATGTTTTAGGTAGTTGTTTTTTTAAAACGGATTCTCTTTTTTGTAGAATATATTCTAATATACTTTTTGATAAATTTAAAAATGAAGTAGTTTTTGGATTAAATTTTATAAATGTTATGTTTTTTAATTTTAAAAAGCTGGAGTTCATTAGTATTTGAAATTGGGTTTAATACATTATCAATATTATTGGTTTTCATAAATTACTTCTTTATTACATTTATTTAAAATTCAAAGTTGAAATTAAAAATTATTCATTTTATTTTTACAGAAGTAAATTTAAACTGTAAAATGTTTGATGTTTTAAAAATATTTTTATTGTATTAAATGATTAATATTTATGATATTTATGATTTTACATAATTTTTGTTGATATATTTTTTGTTTTACATTACAAAATTTTATCCTTCTGTACAATTCTATTAGCCCATCCCTACAAAAACTATTAGGGTACCATTGTTTCACCCCATGGGATGTGTATCCTTTGAATCCTACATAGTGGAAGGTAAGACATCAGGTTGTCTTGTGTATAAATCCCACATAGTGCACCTAGAGAAATCATGTGTTGGGATTAGTTGGCTTACGGGGCCATTGTACCGCATGTGTGAGTGATGGGGTGTGGGTTCTCAACCCCACTGACATATTGAGGAAGGAATTATGTGGGTATTATGTTACATTTTTTTTCATCAAATCCCAAATACGATTTGGGAAATAAAAATGTTTTTACTATTAATCATTTTTAAATTACTTGAATTCATTATGCCCATTATGTCAGATTTTTCTATGCTATTAAATATTCTTTAGATCTCCTACACCTCATTTGTTTTTCCCAATCATCTCTTCTTAAAAAAATTTAGTTTTCTTCTACCCCATCTCTACTCGACCATCTCTAGTTCATTATAGTTCATGAATGAAAATCCCATGAAAAAAATACTAGGTAGTTATTTCAATTCTTATTCTTTGTTTTGAATATGGGAACATTATTCATATTTTCATGAATCTTCATTTGTGAAATCATCGATTAAGTTTTATTCTATTTCTTCCAGTTCGATGATATTATACAACCATGGTGTCTCCTTGAATGACTATTAAATGATCATAACCAATAGATCATTGAAAAGGCTGACCATTGGTCTTAACCAGTAGGTATTTATTTATAGGTAGATTAATCCAATGATATATTATTTATTTTCTATAGGAATATAATCTTTATATGGGTAGATATTTTTTTATATCCACTGATTAAGGTATTTTCACTAGTAGTTCATCCAATAGTGACTCTATATTCTCTATTTAATCTCATGATCATTACTAATGTTATTGGTTTTCATCGGTAGATTAATCAATATTAGAGTAATATACTATTGGACAACCAATGGTAGATCTCCGTCACCTATAGATCACTTTCACTGGTATATAATTTCACTAATGGAAGCACATTCTATTTTCTTTGGTAGATCTCTTTACTTACTGTAAAATGGTGTAACTACATCATCTCATTGTTTTTCCAGAAGCTCATCTTTGCACAAGAAGTGGCATCATCTTTTTTTGGTATGATCTACTTACTTATTTTAGATGTTTTCTTGTTTGGGAATTTTTTTCATTTTTATGTTTTTAAAATAGTAATTAATTTATTTTTACTAACAGTAGATTAATCCCACAATGGAAACCATTGGTAGATCCATCAACCACTGGACACTAATGATAGATTAATCCACTATTTGTACCCACTAGTAGATCAATCCACCAATATACATTAATGGTAGATCTATAGTCTATGTAGATCAATATACCACAGGGTAATTATAATTCACAGTGAGACCAAAATATATGTTTAATTTTTTTTTAAAATTTATTTCGTAAAAAAATATTTAGTTTAAGGTTTTTTTATATTTAGATTATATATAATTTTAGTGGTGAAAGAAAATTTTAAAAGAATATTTTTGTACACATTTATATGCAATTGTATTTTTTTGATTCCCTATTTTACATCAGTTTTTATTATTTAAATAAACTAAAATATTATCCATTTTAATTTTAACAATTTTATAAATTTGAAGTGTGTTATTTTTTTATAATAATCATATCAAATGTGATACATTTATATTTCATAAAGAAATAAAAATTGTGATTGTTATCTATTTTTTAGTATGAATTTTAAGAATGAATGTAAAATTAACATTATTGAATTTTTATACTCTAGAATGTTTCATGAAGTTAATGGACATGGATAGGATTGTAAAAAATAATTTTAGTAATGATCCATTATACATCATCAATGAATAAAAAAAATTCTACTACAGATCATTCTAGTAATGATTTGTGATATAGCTTTGAAACAATTATTTTTGCTCTCATTTTGTTTAAGAAACTTATATGACATTTTTAATCTAGATAAAATTGTATAGGAAAATTAACATTAGATCTACTTCAATTCAAGTAATCAATGATCATCATGATTCAACATCTTCAACATTTTTGATCATCTACTAATTTCTCATTATTTTTTAATTTTTGTAATCTTTATTCTGTTATTTTCATTTCATTGAGTCTGTATTATTATTTTTCAAATAAGAATTAATTATATCATTTTATGGTTATTCCCCCATAGAAAAGGAAGTCTATTTTGTGAGTTAAGATCACATGTTCAATCATAGATTAATGTTTATACTCTTACAATAGACTAAATTTTACCTAAAAGTTATTGTAAAAGGATGTGTATGTAACATGGTTCTCAAAAAAATTAAAAGTGAAGTTCTTTGTGGGTAGCAATATTCTTGAATAGTATAGAATGTTAAGGAGTTTAAGAGAATGTTTATGATCCAAACCATTATATTTCTTGGTTTTATTTCATTATTATTTCCACTGCTCCTCATATCAAAAACTCTACAATCCCTATAGAAATTTATATTATAAAATATGATTGTATTATCATTAAAATATTAAAATGACTATTACCCCCAGCCAATACTTTCATCACTATTTATCCGATAGTAAAAATTGGATCACATCTCCAATGGTCACTTCTATCTCTCTGATCCCAAAGAATCAATAACATCCACTTTCTCTAAGATGCTATTTCATTTTTATAAAACCTAACATAAGAAAATATACAAATTTACAAAGGGAAAGGTGAGGTGTAAGATTTAATCCATGTAGGGTCTCACCAAGTGTTACATAATAAATTCCCTAAAAATTTAAAATTTATCATATCAATATTCATAAAATAATTTAAGGCATGAAATTTCATTTTACATAATTAAATCAAAAACATGATTTCATTTCAAATAGATGGATGATATATAAAACAAAATTTAAATAGGATTAAATGATAATATTATTAAAAAAGAATATATTAATCATCCGACCTTAAAAAAATTATTCCATAAATAAAATAAATGTATATAAAATTAATGAACTTATAAAAACATTTCCAAATTCCCTACAATATGTTAGTTACTGGTGATAGGATCCTCACACATCTCACTAGTGATCATGTATCAATATTTACCACCACTTAATTGAAAATTACTATCCTACACTCCAACTAAAGTGAAAATTACATCGAATCCCACATAAGGTAAAATTACATCCACATCCACTAAAGGGTAAATTATATTCATTTCTTGGGGATCAAGATCATAGTATGCATATCCCAGAAACCTCCTAAATACCTAGGCTTCCACATTCTTCAATCAATCAATATAATTGGAAATAAACCATTTTAAAAAAGTTTTAATATAAAATTTCACAATTTCTTTTTTCAACATGTCTTTTCAATTTCAAAACCAAATAGTAGGTTTTCATCATTTCATTCCATTAGAAATTAGTTTTCATTTTAAGTCATTTTCTCAATAATCATTAAATTATTTCAATAATACATTTAAAAAATAAACAAATCATTTATTTATAAATTTACCAAAAAATTCCAATTCCATTAAAATCAGCCATTTTTTCAATATCTATTCATATTTAAAATAATATAGAGAAGAATCATGGAATCACATACCAATTGAAAGGAATAATATTGCGTGACACATACAATAGGGAACTCCAACAATGAATGATGGAAATATATATATAAGAACACAACCTAGAGTCAATGATCCAATAAAAAATAATTTTGATCCATAAATCACATGACCATCAATCAAACTCTAAGGAGGATAGAAATAGATATTGAAAGGAAACACACAAGAAGAAATAAACTTAACTGATGGAGATATAATGAGGTCAATTATGATTTGATCCTCCTAAGAAATGGTTTTTAAGGATCCAAAATCACCAATAGAAGGCTCTAGGTTATGATAGGGAGGGATGCATTTTAAAAAAATTAACATAATAGCACACATAAAACCGCAACACATGAGAATTACATAGAGTGTAATCCTAATATATGTCATGTAATCTATATAGGATGAAAAAACTGAGAAAAGAATCTATTTATTATTAAAATAATATTATAATCCATTTCACATTGCGTAAACTATATACAACATGATCTCATATCACACTGTGAACCAATTTCCTAAAATATACTTAACAAACATTACATGACGTGTAATACCTTTACAAAACATGTAATCTCCCAGCAGATAGAAAACACCAAAGATTATACTGAAAAACCCAAAACCAAAAAGGAAACACATTACCAAAGGACAAGGAATACCTTCTTAAAGGTAAAAGGATGTTACAACCTCCCCATTATAAAATAATTATACCCCCAAAATCCTATCAAGATGTTTCCAGATCAAAGAGATAAGGCCACTACTCTCTGAATAGTTTCTCATGCTCACACTTCATGTGTAAATTAGAACCATATTTCCATAGCACATAGATCAAAGGTAAAATCCACCCACAAAGTACATTTATATCATGATAAAAAATTCTTATTGGATGATACATCATTGATTAGTAAGGCTCAGCATCAATACCCTCCTAGTTCAAGACATGATATGGGACAAAAAGATACTTCTGAAGCTATAATACATGGAACAAAGTATGTATCGATGTCAACTAAGATGGAAGTTTTAAATGGTAGACCACATAACCCCCTTCTTAAAAAACCTTAATGTGTCCTACAAATTGAGGAGGAAGCCTCCCTTGATTGCAATGACATCGATGACCCAGCCAAGGTAAAACTATCATGAACACAAAGCCAGCAACAATAAAGTATAATAGTCCACAATGAATATGATCATAGGATTTATACCAGTTATGTGATATCAATATTCTTTTAAGAATCAAACAAATCATTTCTATGGTCTCTTTGACCAAACTCAGCCTGACTAAGAAATTTTCACCAATCTTTGACAAACAAAATGGAGATTTACACAACCTTTCATAAAAAGAAACTCAACCAATCCCAAATGGTCGTCCCAAGATCCAATAAAATTGAGGATTTAGGAAAAAATAATGTCTTACATAATTTTTATATACCAATATATATGTACATCTATATATGGATGGTATGTTATACTAAAATGAAATTGATATCCAATTGCCTTATGAATCCCATGCAAAAAATATGAGGTAAAATATAGAACTCTTAAGAGGCTATAACATATGGAACTCCATGAAAAGAAACATTATATATCACATAGATATTTTCCAAATCCTCAAAATTTGTTGTATCTTGAATGGGTATAAATTATGCCAATTCATTCTGCCAATTGATAAAAACCCACATCACATTATTCTTTATAGGGGTATAATGAAACCCAACAAAAAATTCTATAGAAATACTATCCCACTTCTATATCAGAATTGGAATGTGATGGAGAAAACAAGAAGGTTTATGGTTCCCTTCCTTGACATATTGTTAAGTATAACAATGTGAAACAATGTAACTGATGTCCCATCTCATACCTATCCACAAAAATCATCACTGCATTTCATATAACATTTGTGTGGTTCCTGGGTGAACATCCTATTATGAAGTATGGAAATCCCCCGTAACATCCTTCTATATAGAAAAAGGAACACCAAAATGATTTGAAGAACATAGGATACCCTCAGAAGAGAACAACCATTCTCCAATGGAACCCACTATAAAATGATCCCCAAATGCTACAAAATTCATCATCAACATACCATTAATACCGAATCACCATGGGAAGAGGGGAGTTCAACTAAACACAAGAAAATATAACCTCATTCCCTGTCTCATAGACCCAATTATGAAATTATGTTAAAATCCATCATATTTCGCTCTTCTGATGACTCTTTCACAGCCTGGGTATGGAGTTTCCTTCTCATGTAATCAGTGATGAAATTTTCATTACTGGGGTTGAATACAATATCAAAATCAAAAGATGATAGGTACTCTACCCAATGCCTCATCCAAAGGGTCAAATATGTTTGGTAGAAGATATAAATTAGGAAATTGTAGTCATAATATATTGGAAAACATTATCAAAAAAGGTAATTATGCAAACTATTAAGCACATGTATCACAACTTTGAGATTGAGGTCATGGTTTTGATAATTATTCTTATGTGTACTATAATGTTAAGAACCATAGTCTACCACTTGATTACATTTCATAATAACATATCCAAAATACAATCCCGATGTTTCAAAAAATACCACATAACCTTTCTCATCCTCTATCAGAGTCAACACTTGGGAATAAGCAGACATACCTTTCAAATAAAAAAAAATAAATATGAAATTTATCATAAAAAATTAACCTTACTCACTTGAATTGGAGTGAGTTAATCATAGAATCCAAATTCTATAAATACATTACAAACTAATTATAGTACCCTACTAGACCCAAGAAGATTTGAATATAAAAAAATTACGTGATTTCTCCCATGATATAATTGACCTCAACTTATCATGATTAAATAAGACACCACATTCCAAGACCATGTGTCCCAATAATGTCACTTTCCAAATCCATAAATTACATTTTGATATATTGGAATAGAGTTGATGACTACTCAAAATTTCCAAAACTGCTCATAGATAACACACATGTTCCTCCTCGAACCGAGATTAAACTAAGATGTCATACAAAAATACCATCATGAACATATTAAGATACACATGTGGAATCTTATTAATCAAATCCTGAAAATATATAGGAGAATTGGTTAGAAGGAATTGAATTCCAAGATACTCATAATAACCATAAATTTTCTATAAGGAGCTTTTTTGAAGGTTATATTCTTTTATTCTCAACCGATGATAACCAGATCGAAGAACCACTACTCCACCACTTTCAACTACTCAACAATTTCATAAATCCATGGAAATGGATACTATTTATTCACCATAAATTTTTGAGTTTTTGATAATTAATACATAAGATAAGTGTCCCAAAATATTTTTTATCAAAGGGAATAACTGTCTCCCAAGGTTAAACAGTTAGTCATATAGATCCTTTCTCTAAAAGATCATCCAACTGAGTCTTCAACCCTATTATTTCTGCTGGTTCCACACAGTAACAAGAATTATTAACTAGTTGAGTACTAGGTACCAAATCTATATGAAAATTTAACTCTATTATTGGTAGTGAAATAGATAAATGAGAAAGAAAAAACAATGGGAAATTTGATGAAAAATTGGGGGAGATCATCACTCAAATAATCCCACTCCAAATCAAAAGTAAAAACTGATATTACATCCCCCCTATGGATAAGAATGTTAGAAACTATTAGACCAATTGTCCCATTATCCCTAAATGATATGGTACACTTCATTAGGCATGGTAAAGGATAAAGGTCGACGATTTTAGTCAAATTGGACCTTACTGAAAACGAACCAATCCATCTAAAAAATGTAATCAATAGGTTTCATGTTGAGAACTAGAAAATCCCAAAAATTTAAACATTTGATAAAGAGAAAATAGAATATAGACATTGGAGACCCTCATATCTCTTTTTTTTATGGAAATATTAATATCTATAACCTATGAAAAAAATATCTATATATATATTTAGTCGGTAAAAAATATGAGTCGATATAAATGAATGAGATGAACTAGTATAAAATAAACCTATCACTAATAATGAAGCTATATTAATGGTAACTATCATTATTGATGGATCTATATCTACTTCCTCTCAAGACTCTTCCACTGTGTGAAGAAGATTTATGCCTGATTCATGTGGATGGAACCCCTTATATCATGAATAATCTGCTGGAATTGCTATAAATTTACCTTCTATCAGGCTTGTTCTATAGCATAGAAAAGAAAATAAATGAAATAATTTATATAGTTATCCTAGGAGACCATAAGAACTAAATAGATTTGGCACCTCAACACAAAAAATCACAAATTCCCAATACTTCTATAATGGAAGCAAGTCAAAGGTCCTCTAAAAGGCACTGTAAGAGGTCTAGAGGATGTCTACTATAGAGAACACAATGAGACTCATCATGCTTCATCCTTACTTTAATGGAACTCATATAAATTAAATTGAGAGGAAAAATAACTCTGATCAATGCTGTATTACCATCTCAATCATGCTCATCCATTAGTGACATATGTAGAACACGAGCATAAGAACATAGAAGAAGTAAGAAAACCTGAGAAAAAATAGTAGGCCAACAAACAATATTGAACCATCGAGTCATTATACTATTATTAGATACAATCTCATGTGAAAATTTCACAAGATTGGAAATGTTGTTTGCTTACTCCATTACATTCCTATTAGCATTTTTGAGTTTTAAAAACTCTATAGCCTAAGACAACACCATAGACTCTTGATAAAATAGATCAGTGAAATGAAAACTGAGGTCCTTAAAGTCTAAACCCTCATGAATCTTCACCATAACCATATAATCCCCCCGTATATTGAAAGGTCCCACTATCATGATGGAGGACCATTTCACCTTAATCAAATCAGGTGATTCCACAAAATCAAACATGTGTTATATCTTTAAAAAAAAATCCTTATCCACCGGAGGATCATTAGATCCTTATAATTCTGGTTTCCTATGGAAATGTAGCTCTTGAGTAAATTTATGAGATTAATCCCTCTAAGGTTCCACAACTAGAGTCTAAACAAGAATAGTTATAGGTTCTTATGATAGAGCATAGACAATACGCACAACAATCTCAACAAATTTGAGTTCATGGGAGGATTCACTCACTTTTTCTAACTAGAATTTTTATCATGGATCCTATTCAAATTTCTTCTTAGAGTAATGATGCTACAAAACATCATAAAAACAACATTGAATACATCAGAAATAATACATAGTTCAACGTCTCAAGAAAGGGAAAGGGTAATAACAGTTGAATCAAATAATATTTCAATATTTATATTTCAATAACCCCAAATAAAAAGTAGAAGAAAGCCTAGAATCAAATAAAATTATTCCTCAAGATTCCTTTTCCAAATCACCAATAATTAATTAATGCTTGTTATAATGATATCTAGCCAAACAAACCCTCATAACTACCACCTATGTTTTAATAAGACATTCCAAAATACATAAAAATATTACGAAAGGATTATCAACCGACATCATTGATACCAATTTTTTACAAACTAGCATAGATACCCTGGTACCCTGATACCTAAGTTGATACTAAAATTTCCCAATGGGAGTTCCTCATACCCTCAGTTTGAATACTAGCACTTATAATCATTCATGAAAAAAGAGGGAATATATTTTCAATAAAATAGTTAGATGAAAAATGTTACAAGTTAGTATTCTCAACACTCGAAAGGGAGAAATTACCTAAAAAAAATAAGTATAAAAATACCAAATTAGTACATAAATAAATTACTCAACATCTAACAAGATAAAACTCAAAAATCCCATTTAACAAGTGGATCACATGTCCACTGGTCACCTCCTTCGCTCTTAGCCCAAAGGATAAAAACATCCACCTCCTCCAAGAGGATCATTCCTTTTGATTTGACATAGAATAAAAAAATATAAAAATTATTGACGGAAAAGTTATAGTGTAAGATATAAATCCTAGTACGGTCTCACTAACCATTCAATAGTGAATAAAAAAATAATTTAGCATTTATTCTCTCAATATGAATCAAATAGTTAAGTCAATAAATTTTATTTTTCATATCTAAATCCAAAACATGATTTCCTTTAAAATAGATGTTAGATATTTTATATAGATTTAAAGAAGGTTTAAATAATATTTTTTTGTAAAAAAAAATATATAAATGAGTTGTAATGAATAAAATAGTTCCCTAAGTAAATTGAATATATATAAAATCAATGAACTCTTAGTACCATGGTCAAATTCCCTGTGGTACATTATTCACCTCCTATAGGATCCTAACACATCTCATCAGTGATCAATGGCCAATATGAACTTCCCCTTAAGTTAAAAATTCATTTTTCTATTAACACTAAAGGTAAAATTACATCCACTACCACTTAAGGTAAAATTAAATCAACTCACAATTAAGGGAAAATTATATCTAGTGCCAAGGGATCATGATACTAGAATGTTTCTCCCAATAAACTAATAAATACCTAGGACCACATGAAATTAAATTAATAAATAAATTAAGCTGTGAATGAATTATTTTAAAATAGTTTATGATACATTTTCCGAATTTAATTTTTCAAAATTCCTTTTCCATTTTAAAACCAAATCATTTGTTTTCATTATTTAATTCCATTAAAAATTAATTAAAAATTAAATCTATTTTATTAAGAATCATTAAATTATTTCAACAATCAATTTCCAAAACCAATACATCATTTTTTTATAAATTCTCCCCATAATTAAAATTCCATTAAAATTAGTATTTTAATCAATTTCTATGACTATTTCAATTCAATGGCCAAATCCTTGTTTTCAAGTGAATTAAAAATTATTTAAAATTTAATCAATACATTAAATTTTTTAATTACATGTAATAGAGTCATTGAACTACCAACCTTTTGAATAGAATCACAATGTATGTCACCCACAATGGGGAACACCAATAAAGAATAAAGGTACCTGTGATCTAGAAATTGTTGGAACCAGACATGTTCTTTATTAGAAATGGAGTTTGTTTTGTGTTTGTTGTTAATACTCACATGGAATATTTGGGTGATTCTAAGGAAATGGATACTATAGTACAATATGATAATGTTTTTGATAGTGGAATCATTTACTAGTGTTTTCCAAATTTTTGGTGTAAAAAATTTGGAGAATGGAAAGAATTTGGAAAAGTGGTTCTTCTGGAAGCCCTTATGAAAATATGGTAGAGTCATGTGTTTTTGAAAATATGGGATTTGGAAATTGTATTTCACAAAGGATTGAAAAATTCTGACAGTGTTCTCTATGATTATATTAAGAATCGCGAACAATGAGGAATTAGAGCTTCATGATTGGTGATAGTGATCTCCACAATTATGAGAATTAGATCATCATGGTGGCATGAAGAGTTTTATACAAAGATTCATGATAGAATCATATTTCACTAGTGCAACGCAAAGGGAGGAGTTCCATGAAGACATTTTTGAAATATCCAAATAATCCATAAAGAGGAGTTGGAGCTTCGAGAAAGGTTGAACCTAGAAATAAGAGGCTACCCATCTTCACTGAGTATGATTTTTCCAAGGAAAATTTAGAATCTCTCTAATTTCTCAAAGACAAGGGAGATCCACAAAACTCACATACCATGAGAGCATGAGAATCATAAAAAGAATAATAAAATATTGACTAATGCTAATTATTTTGAGAAAATGGTGTGTCACGATGATATGGTTTACCAAGATGACTATGTAAGTTTTGTGAATGAGTTTGTTCCGTGAAGGCAGGGGTGCATCACAAAGGTAGTTTCTTCTGTGAAGAAAAGATATATTTGTAAAGGGAGAATCACGAAGGAGATTTATGAAGGACATTTTCAAAATGTAGTTTTTGAACATTTGAATTTAAGTGAACATTTATTTCAAGTGCATCAATTTAGGACTATGATGCAAGAAGTGTCTCGTGCGGGATAGATACAAAGACTTCAATGCCAATCTATTGAAGCAACCATCAAGTTGATAAAATAAGTTAAAATTCTCTCAAACTAGTGAGCTAGGGGGAGTTGATGGAAGTGATATGAGAGACCCAATGTGATATCCAAAAAACATAATAAAGGTACTGTGCCTAGTATAGTGTGACGGTGTCAAAACTCATGTATTCCACAACTAGTAAAGATTAGTAGATTTAGGTATGACCGAAAAATTATCGACATATACTCTATAGATGTTGACATTATTACTGAACTAAGTAAAAGTGATGTGTTTTCTTTCTGCTTGTTATCTTTTTATTACTTATCTAATCCACCATATAGTTTTAATAAGTTCCTACCAATGTGGGAACAAGATATTTCATTTTAAAATAAAAAGTTGACACCCTAATTCACCCCTCCCCACTTAGGGTTTTCCGGGGTCCTACAAGAATAATATAGAATAAATGATCCAATAAAATAGAATTTAGATCCAACAATCACATGATGATATATCAAACTATAGGGTGGAGAGAAAGAGAAACTAGAAGAAAATACACAAGAGGATATCCACTCACCTATAGAAGAAAAAACAAGGTCAGCACTGCTTCGATACTTCGAAGTATGGGTTTTGGATGATCCATAATTGCCTAGCTAAGGATCTGGGTCACGATAGATAGAGATGTAGGTCGAAATGAAAAGAAATTAGATCAATAGACCTCTTAAAACGACAAAAATGATAATTACATGGCTTGAAACCCGATTACATGTCATGTAATCCATAAAAGGTGAAAATTCCTTCAAAATATTCAACTTTTAACCAAAATACTATTTTTATTCATTTAAAGTCTTGTGATCTCTAAATTATGTGAACTCATCTCAATATGTTCACCGGTTTCACAAAATCTACCAACAGAATATTACACGACATGTTATTTCCCAGCACACAGAAAATAATTTGTATTTTACTAAAAACCCCAAAACCCAAAAGTTAACCAAACACCAAAGTACATGGAATACAATATAAATGGTAATAATATATTACACTATGATAAATAGGGGATACTTTAGGATTATTGGTAGATTATTTATATCTAAATGATACATTTAGATGAATTATTCTATATTATTCTTCTCATTAATCATAATCATAGTCATATGGAAGATTATGGATATATCAGTTCAATATAGAAAAGGTACAATATTTATTTATATTAATTCAATAAAAAAATTAATGGATATATTTTGGGAATAATGGGTTTTGATTTATTATTTTAGTTTTATTTGGATATGTATTATCTCCTATAAATCTACCCAATATTTTTAGGTATAATTTTGTTATATTTTATTTGATGTTCAAAAATAGATGGTGAATCTGAAAAATTTATTTTTATCAAAATAAAACTTGTTTTTATTAATAATGGTTGTGGTTTTTGGTGTTTCTTAAAAAATATATAATTCTAAAAAAATAGTCATTTTTAATAACAATTATAAACCAATATATGGTTTGTGAAAAAAAATTATGAAATTTTTTTTTAAAAATATATAACAATAAAATGATATTTTGGTACCTTGGGTTTTTCAAGAAAAATCATCATTAGTGTAAAAATAATATTTCTAAAATAAAACCATGATTTATCTTTGAAAAAATAAATCATGGTTTTAGATGTATGGATTTTGAAAGAACTTCTTAAAGGAAAATAACCTATGGAAATAAATATTATTATTATAAAAGAGAAATGACATCCTAGTTTATATAAACAAATTTCATGTTTTTTATATCTGAATGAAAAATGGTTTATATTAAAATTATAAAAAACATGGATTTATGTGGTTGAATAATTTATAATGTGTATAAATTATAACATAAGGAAATATATAATTTTTTTTTATAATTTCTTATAATTTTTTCATATTATAAAACATTATTTAAAAATATATTTAAAAAATATGAATAATTTTTTATGATTATATAATAAAGGCTTAAATAAAATAAAATATATTTTATTTTTTTAATATAAAGCTTTTACATAAAATATTAAATTCAAATATAATTAGAAAAGTTTCAACAAATATTATATATTCAAAAGATGAAAGAGTTCATTTTGAGTGTTATTTAAATTAAAAATATGAAAGAGTTAATATTAAATTAAATTTGAATGGTTAATGTTTATTTATGTTAACGAATTTATATTAAAATTATTGAATTATAATTTTTTGTATTAATGTTACTAATGATTTGTTAAAAAATATTTGACTCATGTATATTTTGTTTTTAATTTTTCATTTTTTCCATTAAATCCATTAATTATTATTCATAGTAATAAAGTGTTATATTATAAATAGATATATTTTTAATTTTAAATGTTAAATTGATTTTAATAAAACTATTTCCTTGCATATAATGTGTTATATACATGTTTTGGTAAAATATTCAGTTATATTCAACAAAGACTATGATTTTTTATGTCTTATGAAATTTATAGTATGGTTTGATTAAAATTTATGCATATCAAGTGTTAGTATTATGTTGGAATAATCTTCACACATTGTTATTGATATTTTTAAATTGGAACTTCTATAATGAATTCTCATAATCCCGATGGATTACGATCTATATATAAATGCTAGTGTTGACTATCCATCATACCATCTTTTCTCACATATGGAATTTGGTTTGATGTGATTAAATCACATTAAGTGAAAGTGTTTCATATATATTATTCATGAGATACATGTAGAAATGTGTGAATATAATTAGAGTTTTCTCTGGGTATGTAGGTAAAATAATTAGTAATGTAATTTGTTAAATATTATTATGTTTTGAAAATATTAATTTTTATGAACGTATGCGATACAAAACTAAATATATAGAATAATGATTACATGGAACGAATACATGAGAAAAGAAGAAGATATTTTTTAAAACCTTAAAAATTATATGCTATTTTTTTATTAATCATGCACATGTGAATAGAGTGAAAATTTTTGTTTGTGAAATTCTTAGAGTTAGGAACCCATGAATAATCATATGTATGAAATGGTGTAAATAACAATCCATGAAAATTACATAACCGAATTATAATTTTATATTTAGATAACTCATAACTAGGAAACTAAAAAAGTTAATATAATAGAGTAATGGGTTTGAGAAAATATGTCTGATGGTTGGTAAAAGATTTATCTTCATAAACATACAAGATTCATATATGATAATATTGGAAATATTTTATTCTTAAATAGCTATGAAATTTTAATAACTCTAAATCTAAACCAATTTATAGTATAATTTAGATCATAGTACACCAATCAATATAATTTTATTTAAAAGGGTTTATCATTTTATTGCGATAATATTTAATATTTTTATTTATTAAGACATTATATGATCTGAAACTCATCTGATAAATACATATGTTCTAGATAAAATGAAATCATTATTAACACACAAAAATTTGAGATTAATTTTGAAAAATTATAATCCTAATGGATGAAAATTTCAAGATAATTTTATATTATAAGTATTTTTATTATAAAATAAATAAAATTATGAGTCAGAAAAATGAATTTCCGATTAGCTAATTAGTTATTCTCTTCAAAAAATGAATATACATACATATGAGAAGAATTATAAGGATATGGTAGACGGTTTCAAGGTGATTGAACTAATTTTAGTCTACAATAATATAATCTAGTTATGTTTCTAAATTTGAGAGGCCGAGGTCGCATTTTTGGATAGAATAGTTTATGAGCTTCATTTTAAAGTTATTTCCAAAAGGATATGAAAATTTATTTCGATGAATGAGTTACATATTGGTTTACCTTATATCCAAAAAAATTTATGACAATTTAGAAGAAAATGGGAGGTATAGGATGTAGTTTTTTGTTGATAGTATATACGTATTAAAGTTTAAGTTATTAGAAAAATATTTTATGATTTGGTAGTAAATATTGGTCATTGAAACATTAAGGTGGTGTTAGTTAGGAGGGGAAGTGTTTTAATTATGAATGTCTATAAATTGGATAGAGAATATCTAGAAATACATGATTTGGTGTATAAACCATAATTCATATTCAATATAATTTAGTTAATGTTATAAAACAAAATTTTATAATTTTTACATGTATATTAGACAAAATAAAAACTAATTTTATAAAAAATATATACATGATTTTAAAACTAATGAATAAATTATGTATGTAGCATGAAGTTTCAATTATAATGATCACGTATAGGGTTTTTATATTAAGGAGTTGGATGTAAAGGATTACCTGAAATCATAAAAATGATTTAGAAAATTTTAAAAATGAAATATATTATATTTAATTTAATTTATATTATATTAAAAGAGATTGATATTAAAAACAATAGTTTTTAATAAAATGAGATGGTTATTTTTAACATATATAGATTATGATACATCCATTTCTATAACAAATCTTTAAAATAAGTGATAAAATGAATTTTTATCCTTATTTTTTTTAATTTTTAGAAAAGTCTTCCTCCACCCAATTGTATATTATTTTCATGAATAAAATATTCCATTTAAAAATATATATAAACAAATATAATACTATTTTATATATGGTTGTTAATAGTCTATTTGTTAAATATCCCCAAAATGGGAATAAGTGTCATTTCCTGCCATAATGGATTCTTGGAATAAAAATATATTTTATGAAAAATATAATTTCTAAGAGATCAGTAGGTGTATAACTAGACTTAGTAAAATTCAATGGATTGAAAATAAATAATTATATCAGTATAAATTCAAAGTGAAATTCACTATACATTGAGAAGGTGTTTAGGAAAATCTAACAATGAATTATATAAATATAAAGATTTATATTTATGTTTTTTACCAAAATGATATCAAAGAAAAGTATGAACTGGTAACTCCATGAATTTTATGAGAATGAAGTTTAATAGGGTTATATGTGTTTTATACAATAATTTTTTATTAAAATCATAACATCAAATTTTGCGAAGTAAATAAAATTGAATATAATGTTCAAGGGATTTAATAAAAATATTATGAATCATACTATAACAACTCTAACTCTAGTATCATGGAACTGGTGGCTAATTTATTAAATTGGAATATAATAAATATATCATATTACAAAGGATTAAGAAATTTTATAGTCTTAAGAAAAAAATATATAAAAGGACATTATGTTAATTTAATACTAATACATACCATTTGATTATGAGAAACATTTATTATTTCTCCTCAAAAGTCCCTTTATCACACAAATTAATATTTCTATCTTCTTAGGGAAATGTGAAAAAATATAAAGGGGTGAGATCAAATTCCAAGTATGGGGTATCATAAAATTGATACTATCTAAAATTATGTATGAGAAAATTATAGGTTAGGAATAAATAAGTAGAATAATTCTATGAAAAATTAAACTCTGAGTATAATATATATATATATATATATATATGGATACAATAACAATAAATAAACACATGGATTATAGTAACTAATCTCACTATGATGGAATGTATAATTTTCGGACATATTAGTCATACCGTTAAGGCCTTGTTGCAATTCATGATACATAAAAGGGTATGGAATACTGTAAGTACTCAAATAGTTGATCTCATTAGACCTACTAAAGAAAAGAGGGTTTAAATAATTCTAGGCCCATCACACAATAATTCTATTACATCCATCATATGAATATAATAGAGAAACAATATATATATTAATGTTACCTAAGGAACCCAATACAAAATATTATATATGTAATCAACAGTTATCCCTATATAAATAGTATATTTATGGATTATTAATGTTTCCTCATTGAAAGTAATAATTTTTCTAACTAGGTGAACATCAAACTATAGAAATATTCAAAATTAATTAGAAATTACTCTTATCAAAGGAATGATAAAAAATTATAAGTTAGGGGTACATTCATTTTTGAAAAGTTGTTAGTATGAAATGATCCTTCATTAGGGATTTTAAAGGGTATGTGAATTATCCCAATCACATCCCCCAAAAGTGTCTAACCAAGTGTGAAATTAGGCCCACTTATTATGCATTGAGTGAATATTGTGTTAATTCCCAACCAAACAATTTCAGGGTTATTACCCCCAGGAGGATATATTCTATATCTTTTCCCCAATTGTTTCTATCAAAATTGTGATTTTTTTGGTAGAAAAGAAAACACATATAATATAAAAATATATGATGTTTTATCAGAAAATGGATGTATGAGATTTATTACAACATAGGAATGTTTTATAATGATGGGGAATTGTGATCTATCCTTAAAAATATAACAATAAATTTATTTAATTGAGGTATAATAACTAATCATAACAAAATGAAAACGAATTGGAAATAATAGAACAATTAAAGAAATGGAATAGGTTTAGAACCCTTACCTTAAGGAATATAATTTTAAATATTGATAAGGGAACCATATAACTTTATAACCTCCTTTGTGAGACTTTTTAGAGATATAATGCAATGAAATTCTTGCTATATAGATTTTAAGTGGAGAGTAATGGCATACTTTTCAGTTATTTAGAGAAAATACCGTTTTTAATTAATTTTTCAATGTAGGCTTTAGAAATATAGTTTTTGGAAAATGAAAAACTTTTTCAACCCATGGTTTCAACTCATTAATTTAGAAACTTAAAATAATTTTTTATATTTTAATTTTTTAGAACTAAAATTCATTTTTTATATTTTTTTCGAAGGAATATTTTTTTGTCTAAAAAATATTTTTTTTAAAACTAAATTTATATTTCAGATATTAAAAATTTATTTATTGGTTTTGAAACAAAATTAATTCATTAAATACATTATTATTATCAAATTACTTATCTTGGGCCTGGATTAACTTATATTAAATAGTACATAATTTTCAAACAAAAATCATTTAATAAAACTTACCTAATATGCTTACCATATTTTCCTATTATATGAAAAACTTATCTATCTTAGAAAATTATAAAAAATCACTAATGAATAATATAAATATATTTGTTTCATGTTTATAGTCCATTTTAATAAAATAATTTTATTCATATGATAATTTTTTTAAAATCTATAATTATATTTCAAAATCAAGTGTTTGATAGAAAAAATTAGATATCCTTTCTTATGTTGAATATTATTTCTATTCTAAGTCCTTTTTGTGTAATTATATTACTATTCATTGATTAATATATAATATTTAAATAATTAATTATATTATTATAAATTTATCTTATTCATTTTTAGAAACTATAATGAATAAATATTCCATTACTATTTCTATAGCCATATTTACAATGGTCATATTCCAAAGGTCATATCCCAATGATAAGATCCAACATTAAGGTTCCAAAATTTGTATTATACCAATTATATACAATAAATTCAAACATCCTAAGATCATTCATACTATTATATATATTTAATTTTTTTGATTTCAATTCAATTTCTTATTGTCTTTTTCATGATATAAATGTTTCTTATATTTTTATCATTCTCTTTAGAATATTATTCTTCAGGGTTCAAGGTTTTGGGGATAACTTCTATATCAATATGTTCTATTTCACTAGTCATGACCATTATTGTGAATTCAGTTATATTGTTTTTTGTTTTAATTTTTTATTGTACCATTATGATGAATTAATATAATGTGCTTTATGTTGTATTTATTTAATATAGAAGAATCAACAATCTTACATTCTCCCAACCAAAATAAATTTTCCAATAAATTTGTTGTGTATTTAAATACAAGATTATATGAGGGTAATTATTCTTCACTAATTCCCCATAATACTATGTTTATTCCACAAAATTTTAATTTCTAAAGAGAACACTCACTAGAGGAGATGATCAATTCTTTAGTGCTTTCTCTCTAGTGTAAAAAATATAGAATTTTTTTAGAAGATATGAAATTCTCTAACTGAATTTCATTTGTGGTGAGTACATGTGTTGGGTCTATAATGTACTTTATAAACATCATAACATGGAATAAACCATGTACTTTTGAGTGGAAGGGTGATAAAAATGATAAGATATTACTCCAAATGTCTCCAAACTCAAAAAATACCCATTTTACCTCATAATCAGGAACCCATTCATTTTAAAACATAAAAATACCTTCTATGGTTATAATAATTTGAATAAGAAATATTATACTTTTAATTATATGTATCTATCCCAATTATAATCATAAATTTTCTATATAATATTATTAATACTTATATAATTCTAGATAGCATCCATTATCTCTATTGTATCCTCAATGTGTTCTAAAAAACTAAACTAGAATCACTAAATCTATTCATATAAGTTGAATTTTGATATCTTTTTTCATACAATGCCTCATACAATGTCATTTGTATGCTTGAATGGAGGCTGTTTTTTGTATGAAAATTCCATTGGTGGTAGTTATTGGTTCCATGTTCAATGGATGTTTAGAGTGTATGTCCAAAAAATTTCCTCTATGGTTTGTATGGTTCATTTTTATTTCCCACATTTTTATGAATTATTAGAATTACCAAAATATACATAGTATTAAAAGTTTTCTGAATACCTCCCCAAAATTTTGATGTGAATGGAAGGTCATGATCTGGTAGAACTGATAGAGGCAAACCATGATGTCTCACTACTTCATTGATAAAGAAATGTGAAAGAATTTCATGTGGTATGTCCTACTTTATTTATTAGAATTTTTAATACTTTATAATCTTATCCACAATAACCCAAATTACATATTTCATATTACATGTCTTATGTACTATAGTTAAAAATTCATATGAGATATTATCCCATGTCCACATTGGTATATAGAGGGATTTCATAAAACCATTTATGTGTTGTCTCTTCACCTTTAATTATTTTATTACCAAGCATCTAAACACATTTTCATCATATTTTTACTTCATTTAATCCCAAAATATGATCTATTTTTTTGTCCCTATACATCATGGTACTAAAAAGGTTTTTAATGATGAGCTTCATCAAGAAATTCCCTCTTTAGACAAGGAATATATGGTTCAAATAATCTCTTTCTAAAAATTAATAAACTATCTTCATAGAAAAATTCCATCAATTACTAATTATACATGGATTTAATCTTGTTTTGTATAAAATTTTCATTCTTATAATATCGATTTATCTTCTATTTTAATAGTGATTGGGAAATTAATTGAAAGATAAATGATGTTTCCCCTTTCTGAATAATGTCCATTTCAATATTTACCAAATCAATGAATAATTAATCCTTATTCATCTCCATCATGGATATAAATCCATGATCATTTCATATAAATTCATTATCTACCTTATTCCCTTTTCTAGGGTAATAGTGTATTTCATAGTCATTTTCATTGAGTAGTTACATCCATCTCCTTTGTCCCATATTAAACCCTTTTGGGTGAATATATACTTTTAAATTATCTATTTGTTATATATATTATATTTATAAATATAAAGATAATATCTCTACATATATTTAAAGTGATGATTGTAATATCCGACTCATGTTCTTGATTTTTATAGTTTTACCAATAGTTTTTCAACTACATTGATACATATGTGAAAACTGTATCATTTAATATAAGGACACATCCTAGTAATTTCATCGATGTGTTAGTATATATAAAAATTCATTATTTTCTAAATTATTATATCAATAATAGTGTATTATCAATATTTTAATATGTTCCAAAAATATTTATTCATACCCATTAAACCATGGTATTTTGATCCCTTTCTGCACCATCTTGGTGAATAGATTAGAAAATAGGGTCAATGTTTCATCAAATTAATTATTATGAACAACTATGACAAGAGAACAATTTATCTTAGTTATATTCATTGGAATTGGTAGTTATTTAAAAAAATTCATTGTGGGATCAACTGATATTCAATCATTGCAGAAAACATGTTTAAGAAATATATTTGTGGAAGAAAAAATCCACACTTACTGAATATTCAGTATAACTCATTTTTTATGAGATCTTATGGGAAATATATAGATGTTATTAATTATAATTATAATATTTATTATATCAAGATATATTAAATAATAACTATAATAAATTTTCCCAGATAATCCTTGAATACACTTTTTATTGTATTCATTAACACTAATGGTTGAATTTTTAACCAAGAAGGTATAACTGTGAACTCATTATGTCAATGTCTTGTAGGAAAAGTTGTCTCATTTATATCATGATTAATGAGATTTAATTTTTGATAACCAGAATAAATTTCAATCATTAAGAAATATTAAGTTTATTTAATATTACCAATAAAATAATCTTTTCATGTTAAAGTGTTCTTGCTCACTATAGTAATGGAATTGATTTTTTTTATCATCGATGAACAACCTTATAGTCCAATTTTTTCCAAAATAATATTGGTTCCCCCCATGGGGAAACACTATAGTGTATCAATAACTTATGAAAAAATTATTTATGTTTTTGTTTATTTACACAAATACCACTAGATAAATTCTATAGGGAGTCTAGATTTGTGTTTTTGGCATCAATAATGTCGATTGATAACTAAAAATCATATTCATGTGAATATCTTGCAATCTCTTTAGAAAATAAATTAATACCACCCCTAAAAATAGATTCATCCTCAATTATAAGGACATCATTCACATTTTATGATTCATCTTCTCCATGATGTTAATTAACATGATACATTGATGTTGGTTCCCAACAACACTCATCAAATTAAGTCTCTCATCTTAAAATATTGGATCATGTCCTAGACTTGGAGACTAGAATCTCTAAATCTTGATAATAAATTCTTAAATTATTCCTTGAGAGCCAATCCTTCCTATGGACTATAGGAAATTCTATAAATGGTATTACAAATAGGTTTGTAGTTAAGGAACCTCTATTTACCATAATAGAGATAGAGTATTACACGTTCATTTCTATAACTTTTCCATAAGAATATTTATCTAAAAACTTATCCATTAGTGCATCAGGGGACCATTAAATGTTCTTAGAAAAAATTAAATATATGAATTAATGCAGATATCCATAATCTAATAATTCATTATCTAACTTTGAGTTTATGATTTACCTTTAATGACCCATGATTTTGGATCCTTTAAAATAATACTATATTTGATAGCTTTCTCCACACAAAACACCAATCTAAAACAACCCATTAAATATTTATTATTATGAAAACATAATAATAATAAATATTATAGTAAATAAAATATATTTTAGTCAATTATAAAATGGATAAAAAACTGTTTAGAAACACTTATTATTTTTAAAATTATTTTTTCAATAATATATATATATATATATTTTTATTCAAAATTTAAATTTATAAATTTGTTAATTTTAATTAGAAATAGAATTAATTCTTGAATCTCACTCAACAAAAGTAGTTTATGGTAAATGTTTGATATTTAATTAAAATAGTTGTTTTTTATGTTAGTGGTGAAAAAATAAAAACATTGATAATATGATAACTTTTATGGTTTAAAAGTATTAGAAATTTTTTTACTATAAAAAAAAAATATATTTTTATTAGATAAATTCATTGGAAAATTATATGTTCAATTTATAAAACCCAATTTTAATATTCTCGAAACATAAGTAATATTTTAATCAATATGCTATATTTAAGAACTTATATTAAAAAAATGTTTTCATCACTTATATAAATTAAATATAACAACTTATATTTAATATTTTAAAGAATAATTATAATTTTATTTACCAACATCAATATCTTTTTAGTCATAAAATTATGATTACTATGATAACATTTAATGGCCAAGACAATGGTGAAAGAATTATTTTCAAGGTATTGTTTTTTCAAAGTTATTTAATTGTTTTATAATGAAATTAAATTAATTTATTTTATATTATTAGTTATATGTGATGATTACACATATAAAAAAATATATAATACCTAAATAATTTGATAATAAATACTAAAAAAATGTTAAAAATACTTAATTCTTAAATAAATTTTTTCTACGAAACAGTTTATCTAATTCCACTGTTATAATTTAATAGATAATTTTATCAAATTTAAAAATTTATTTAGAATATACGAATCCTAAATTTAGTTTTAGAATAAAATTTATTTTATAATATCTCCTAATATTTTTCAATAAAATATAATATACTATGGTAAAAACTAGATAACAATGTAAATAAAATTCTAAAATGAAAAAACCATGTGATAAAATGATTTAAATGTTTTAAAAACATTTTTAAAAACCAACTTATACAAGATTTAATTACCATATACCACCCTAAACTCAATTATTTATCACTTATATAACCATTTTCACTTTAATAGTCAAATTACATTATTGAAAAAAATGAATGTTCACAATAGTTACATTATCTTCACTTATGAAAGGGGGTATTCCACCCCATCATGCCTCACCAATTACATGAAATTTATTCCTATTTACCTACCATTTTTACACTCTGAGAAAACTATATCATTTTAACCAATCTCTATAATCAAAATATTATCCTAATCCCCTCATTTAAAAAGATACATTAAAGATAATCCTCAATGTCTAAAAGTGAGTATTACCTAATCTTTATACCTTTTTTTCTTAGCATTTCTCTTCCAAATATACCCTATATATAGTAATATAACCACAATCCATATTTTTTTTATTTTAAAAAGACACTTTTAATGGGAAATTGTGAACCTAGTAAAACTCCAACCAGATGCCATCAGACAAACAAATCACCATATCCCACAAATCCCACCCATATCAAAGACCAAAATAACATAAACCATGTGTTGTGTGGACTACCTCCTCTACGATGTAATATTTTTTAATATTTCATTATGATATACATTGTTGGGAAAAAACATTAAATATTATTAAAATTTTGAAAAAAATTAATAATATAATTATTACTCTTTTATTAGGTTATTATAATCATGGTTGACTATACTCACCCATCGAGTTATAAAATGTTCTTGTTTGGGTCTATTTAACCACTAATATGAACTACACTATAAAACTCTTTCATGGATAACAATAGGAACATAAAAAATAGTATTATTGTAATTTATTGAAAATAATGATTGTTTTACAATTTTTGAATAGTTATATTATGTTTTTAAATTATTATTAAAACTCTTTCTTTGATATGTATAATTAACGAAATATGCCAACATAGATTCAATTTTCACACAAAATAAAAACATTCGAAAAATGATAAAATCAATAAAATGAATATGGTAATAAATGGTTCATTTAAAATTTTATATAGATGAATAAGGTTCCTTTGAAGGTATGTCACAAACTGAACTGGGATGCAATCCAAATCGACCCCTAGCCTGATCAGCGGCGTTGACTGAAGGGAATTTCTTCTCCCCATGGACCAAAAAATAGTGCATGGGTATCAAAAATATACTTTGGGAATTATTTAATCCATTTATATGGTCACAAACAACCAAAAATAATTAGAAACATAGTAACTTATAACCATAACCAGACAAGGAACAATAATTTTTAGCTTTAATATTTACAACATAAACCAAAACCAAAAGTAAAATAATGGTAAGGTAATAAAAAAATATCCCAAAACCTCCATGAAACAATAGGGACATCACCCTCAAGCTACCACCATCAACACTTACATGAAGTGGAACACTAGAAACCAGATCCACCATCACCACCAAGATACATCTTGACTTTAATGGGTTCATACATAACAAAGTCTACATACACCCAAAGGTGTATATAGGGTGTGAGCCAAATCCTAGTTTGATGTCACCCAAAATAAAAGATTCCATGCTATAAAATTAGAAGAAAAATAAACATTAATTTTTCTATAAGATTATTTGAAACATTTCAAAGAAATCATTTAAAGGAAAACATTCTAAAGAAACACTTTTAGAAAATCCCTTTTCACAAATAAAAATTATTTAAATAAAATTATATACAAGGTCTATCATATGCTCATAGATAGCACCACATCTCATAAGCCTCATCTCATAAGAGAAACCCATTGGAAAATACCCATAGGTAATTAGAACAAGTTGGACACCACGAACATCGTACCTCTATGGTCAACATCCTCTACTAAATAATCAAAAATATTCTTGTGCACAAGTCATTATAAGGGATCCCATACCAAGTTCCAATGGTGTCCATATCATAAGCCAATACCAATAGTGTTGCCCTGCACAAGACACTATAGGGGAACACATCCCAAGGTCTAGTGGTGTCGATCATATCATACGATATTCCATTTGGGATAAAATTACATTTCAAATACACATAACAATCATTACAATAACAAATGGAAATCACCACTTTCACATTTTCTAAATGATCCAATGAAAAAAATCTCACAAGTAAACCACCATTTTACACAACAAAACCACGTTCCATTTTACACACACATCAAAACCATTTGGAAATAAATTTTTCACCACTTTCAAAATTTATGAAACCCATTTGGAAACATAATAAGAAGAACAAATATGAAATAGAACAATTTTTCATGGGAAAATATCCTTTCAAAATCGTATTCTTGTAAATACAATTTTTAAAACATGATTTATAATTAAAAGATGAATTTAAGGGGATGATCAAATATGCCAACATGAAAAAACACCATTTCACCTAGAAAACCCAATTTAATTACATTTTTACCATTAAATCTCTTTGAAAACACATTTCCAACCTTTTAAAAAAGGCATATAATATATTATATAAACACCCGAATGAAGAAAAGATGAAATAAAATCAATTTCTTTTCAAAAACCAACTTTCATCACACATGCATGAAAAAAATTTCTAAAACATGTTTCAAAAAATATAAATGATCCATAAAACACATTAATGAAACCAAGAAAGAATATAAGAATCATTTAGTAATGTAAAATCATGGAACCACGTACCTAACACTTGAAAACCTCTAAAAATTGGGGTGAAAGCACAAATTCACCACCAAAAGACCCTAGAAAGGAAAATCGGACAACAACCATTACTATTACCCCCAACAAAAAAAAGTTAAAACCCACATTAGGTCAAACCACCAACTATAAATTGGGGACCAAAGAAGGTGGGGAGAAGAACCCTAGAAAGAGGGATAAATCGAAATAATAGAGGCATAATTGATGATTAAATGAACTTACCACACCAAAACAACCCAATTAATGCTGTTAAAGTTGTCCAAGGAATCTTGGATAAGGATATCATGGCTTAAAATCTTGAATGTGGAGGAATAGAGGTGATTTAGGGTTAAATTTAAGGATGGTAGAAAGGTAAATCTATAACTTTTAATTACCCAGACATGTATCACATTTTACCACATAGTTTTACTAACCGTTTTAGAACCATGCACCCATCACTGTCAAAGAGGGACATGTCTCATAGTTAACATGCATGGTTGGAAAAAATGTGTGCCAATCATGTGGTCTCTAGTGTTTAATAATGAAATTTTCCACACAGTTTCATGGGAAAGGGTGCACTATTTCCCCAAAATATGTGCCTACCATTATCCACATTCTTATGAGACCAAAATCTTCATTTTTATCAACAAACACATGGAGAACCCAAGGGATAAATAGAAATAAAAAAATAGATATAAGAGTTCCTTGCAATGAAAACATGGATGTGACCATTCTACCAACCATGAAAACATTCCTCCCCCATAAAATCAAAATGAATCTTGCTCAGATAACAAAAATGGATACTCTCCAACTCAAGGCTTACTCTCCCAAGTTTAATGCACATCTTTACTATACTTGTAAATAAATCAGACAAATGAAATGGAATTACCATGAATTACTTTATCCTGAGAATCCATAATTCACAATGGCCACTCAAACACTAAAAAATAAGAATTTAATTCCAATTCTTCCCAATTCAACACCTCAGACAGATATGGGTTGTATTTTTTTAGAGGAGAGACATGAAACAGGTACTGAATTTATGTTAAATGGTAGAGAAATGCTAACTTTTATTCCACCTTACCAGTCCAATTTCTAATCTCAATAGGTATGAGATATATCACCTTCACCTTCCCTTGATTATACAAAACATGATGACCCGAGAGAGGTTCCACATTCAAGAACACCCACACACCCATTGAAAAATTTATTGATCATTACCTCTGATTAACATAAAACTTATAGTAAATCTAAGATAGAAACAATGAATACCTGATCAACTTAAATTTATAAATGGTGTCTTGCACAAGGCTTGGTCCCAACAATGAGGTATCACTCACCTCATCCTAACAAAAAGAAGACTAAAACAATAAAACAAAAATAACCTCAAAAGAAGTCTTTCGAATCAAGGATTAGTAATTATTGTTATATGAAAACTCAACCAACCCCAAATGAACATCCTAAAAACATCTGAAATATAAAACACATGCCCAGAGTATGTCTTCCATGATATGATTTTTCCACTCTATCCAACCATCCATTTGAGGATGGTATGTTGCACTAAACTTTACCTATGACCCCATATCCTTCTGAAGGCCTTCCCAAAACTATGACGTAAAATAGGGGTCCCTATAAGAAACAATTTTTGATGGAACACTATGAATTCTAACAACCTCAAGAACATATAACCAACCCAACTCATTCACCTATGATGAATCCCTTATCGGAATGAAATGGGATGTTTTTTATGACAATCAATCACTAATAAAATGGAATTTATCCCATACAGTGTTGGAGGAAGGACAATAATTAAATCCATGGAGATATTATCCCAATTCCATGTAGGAATGGGTAACATATGAAGAAAAAATAAGGGAATTTGTTTCTCTTCTTTGAATTTATAGAATTTATAACACTGCGATACAATGTCAGTTATATACCACCTCACTCTTGGATGATAGAAATACCTATGCACATCATAAAACATCTTGGTGGCACCTGGATAAACAACACACTGAGACTGGTGGTTATCCTACATCAAAACCTTCTTAAAAAACAATGACACTATGAAGAGACACTTGAATCACATAACTCCCTCAATAAAAAAACACTATTCAAAATGTGTCTCCCCACCATTTAGAAAATTAATATACTGCTGGAATAACTCATTACTTGGATACTCTTGATGAATCAACTTCAGGAGAGAAGGTGTCATCTAAACATTGGACATGAACATGCCTCGTTTGTGTTCCTTTGTATCATGTTGCATCTAAGAGAAAATATCCATCAACTTCCACTCATCAATGTACTTTTTCAGTTCTCACACTAGAAATTTCCCACTCAAAGCTTATGCCACAACATTACCCTTTTTTGGAATGTATACTATAACAAAGTTGAACTCCTGAAGATACTCAACCAATGGTGCTATATTAAATTAAAATATTTTGGGGGGAAAATTCCAAGCTCTTATGATTCATGTAAACCACAAATTTATCAACAAACAGATAATGGTTCAATGTCTTTTAGGAACTCATGACCACTTCCAATTCCAAGTAATGTGTTGGGTAATTCCTTTTATGTAGATAGAGTTAGAAGTAACCCTAATACAGCACATGATCATCTTACATCAGTACAAACCCAAGACCCATACCAAGAGCATCATAATAGACCTCTTAAACCTCTCCAGACTATGAGAAGATCAAAATATTTGGTTTGTTCAACCACCACATAAGCTCCTCAAAAGAAAACTTGACACTCTGGGCCCCAATCATACTTCACCCCTTTCAAGTGAGAATCATCATGGATAATGGATGCTGAGTGTAACGTCCTAGTTCTAGAAGCCACCCAGAGGCGCCCCATACCCAGTTGGTCACATGGACTCAAGCGCATTTCCCCAAATACCAGAGGCTGCCGACTAGCAGTGAGGACCTTGGGTGTGATAGTGGGGAAACTATGCCCTCATTGGTAGAGTACACATCGGAAAAGAATAACATGCAATAGCGAAAGTAGTAAATAACCAAATAATAATAAACAACGGAAGACTTAATTAACAAAATGGAGCACATATGTATGTATGAAATAATATATGATGCATATCTAAGAAAGCAGCCAAACAAGTCACAATGTGGGAAAACATCATAGTACCAAAACAAGTACAAAAGAAAGTAATCAACTCCTCAGCATCGCAAGCCAAAGATTGGTTTCATGCTCTCCTGCTCCAAGCGATAAAGTACCAGAAGTCGAAGGGTGTTTTCCCTTGTCTATACCTGCAACAACATAGTCTGTTTGGGCCCAAAAGAATGACCCAAATAGGGTGTGAGACTAAATACCAGTAGGGAACCACCTGAAGATCTATGCCTAACAATCAGTGAGTATATGGCAGGTAATAGTACAGTAAGCAGTAAGAGTAACAGTAAACAGCAGGCAGTAACCCGTAAGTAGTAAAGAAACAATATAAAAGAAGCTAACACAAACAGGAAACCCCTGGGAAGTACCCACAACCATCCCCTATGGTCCTAACCAAGAAGTACTACAACCCTCTGGGTGGTGCACTCAGACTAACCCCTCTGGCTTGGTCATACGAATTTATAAGACTCTCTGGGGAAGCTCACTCGGTCAATTCCCCTTATAGTCTAGGGTAGTCAGGGACTCTATGAGGAATATCATGCGGTCTAACCCTTTTATCCCCAAGGTCTAGAGACTCTCTGAGGAAGCTATCTCGGTCAATTCCTCCTATAGCCTCAGGTAAACCACAGACTCTCTGAGGAAAATCACTCGGTCAATTCCTCCTCTAGCCTGGGAAGGTTCTTAAAGAGAAATCAAACAAGGTAAGACTCTCTGAGGAAGCTCACTTGGTCTACCCTCCTGTAGTCTATAATATCTGAAGTCACTCTAGGAAGCTTGCTCGGTCTATTCCCCATGGCCTATAATGTCTAAGACTCACCGAGGAAGCTCACTCGGTCTATCCCTTATAGTCTATAGCACCAGGTTCTCACAGCCCTGTGCCAGTCAGTGCATGAAAATGCTATAAGGCCAAAGTACTCCTATAGAGATACTTGTCTAAACAAAGTACACCTATAGAGCTACTTGGATAACATTCTACATGACAACAGGCATGCTATGGATTTCAACCCATCCTATAGTCACAAGGCATGGAAAAAAGGCTGTAATAGCAAAAGGAAAACAAAACCCAAAGGTCTTAAACAGAACAAAGCATGGGAAAAACATCCAAGCACAACAATATATCCTCTAATATGATTAATTTACCTCTTCATAGGCATACAAGAAAGGCAGGAAAACAACAAGGGAAAAAAGGTAAACACGCAATACCCCGTTCACGGGTATTGGTGGAATTTGCACATAAAACTAAAATACATTGAACGGTAAGTCACGAACCACCTACCTCGATCCTAGGAGATTGATATACTCAAACCACGATGACTGATTCTCCCTTGAATGTCGTAGATCTGAGAAAACGTCCAAAATTATCAAACCACGATAACTTGAGAAAGAAGAAGAATCAATGAATGAAACTCAAGAAGAAAGAAGAACTCCCCGCTGTGGTTCCAACGCAATCGACGACGGTTGAATCGGCCAACATATGGAGGCTCGGGAAACTAGAGAAGTTTTGTGGTCGTACGACGTCTCTTGGTCAAACCAGACCTAGAAGAAGACGTTTATGGTGATCAAACGTGACCCCGGTCCGTTTAATGAAAAAAAACACGAAGTGTAATAGGTTTTCCCTTAATCCGTTTAAATCGGCCTCCACATCACCCCTACACACCGTGTGTGTGGTCCGGACACGACCATCACACGGATTCGAGCGGGAAAAGAGTACACATCGTGTACTCATAAAGTACACAGCATGTACTTCAAAAATTTCCAGAAACTACATTTTTCTCAAAAAATTCAAAAAAAGGAAGGCATACTTGAAAACAAAGATCTGGGTTCTTACAAACTTTACCCCTTAAAGAAATTTTTCCCCGAATTTCCCTAGAGAGGCGTAGAATAAGAAACCCCAAATAGATCTGGCCACTGTGATCGTACATCGGCCTCCCTCTCCCAGGTCTCGTCCTATACTCACCCATGCTGCCAAAGAACCCACACTAAATAAACATACCACCCGCGGAGAACCTTCGTACTGTGATCAACAATCCGAATAAGATGCTCCTCAAATGATGCATCCGCTTCGAGATCAACTTCCTCAGGCTGAAAGACACGAGATGAGTCTGAAAAATATCGTCAGAGATGAGAGACGTGGAAGATGTCGTGCATGGCCCAGTACCTCTGAGGTAACATTAACCAATAGGAAACCGGCCCAACTCTCTCCAAAACCTCAAATGGCCCGATGTACTGTGGTGAAAGTTTACCCTATCTCTGAATCCTCTTGTGTTCCAACCTCGGTGTGACAAGCAGGAAAACCTGATCTCCGACCTTGAACTCCAGAGGTCACCTCCGCTGATCAGCATAAGACTTCTATCGAGACTGTGCTGTATCCATCCTCTTCCAAATAAACTCTACCTGTTCTGAGGTATCCTGAACAAGATGTGGTCCCAATAGAGCTTCCTCTCCTGCCTGTTTCCAGCATATGGGTGATCGGCATGGCCTACCGTACAAAGCCTCATAAGGTGCCATCTGAATGGTCTCCTGAAAACTGTTGTTGTGGGCGAAATTCAAAAGAGGAATATGCTTCTCCCAAGAACCACCAATGTCTAGAATGAAAGATCTATGAATATCCTCAAGCACCTGGATCGTGCACTCAGACTGACCATCTGTCTGGGGATGGTATGCTGTACTCAAAAGTACCCATATACCCAAAGCCTTTTGAATTCCCTACCAGAACCGAGAAGTAAAGTGTGCATCCCTATCTGAAACAATGGAGTGTGGAACTTTATGTAGGCGTACAATCTCTTGAATGTTCAACCATCCTAGATCATCAACACTGAAGGTCTCCTTGATCGGCAAGAAGCGAGTAACCTTCGTAAGCCTATCGACGACAACCTAAACAACATCGTTCCCCCAAGGAGACCTCGGCAACCCGGTCACGAAGTCCATCGCGACATCATTCCACTTCCACATGGGAATGGGTAACTTCTGTAAAATCCCTACAGGTCGCTGATTCTCTAATTTCACCTGCTGACAAGTATAACATCTCATGAAAAAACTAGAAACATCTTTCTTCATACCTAGCCACCAATACTGGCAGTGTAGATCACGATACATCTTGGTGATGCTAGGATGAATGGAAAAAACAGAGGAATGAAAATCCTGCATCATCTCCTCTCATATGTCTACTGGCACCCATACACGTCCCTAGAAATGCAAGATCTCATCACTGCCCAATGTCCATCCAGGAAGAGGGTCCCCTCCTGACACACTCTCCCGTAGGACTAAGGCCTCCGAATTTGATAGCTGCCTCATCCGTACCTAATCAAGAAGTGTAGAGGTAACAACTACAGAAGATATGACAGTCTATCCCTGCTTTTCATGCACTTCCAAGTGCATCTCAGAGAACAGAGACCTAAGCTGTCACTCACTGCTGGCCTCCTGAACTGCCTGAATCTGAGTTCTTCTACTCAATGAATCTTCCACTGTATGCAATGCCCTTTCTCGCCGTATAGGCGAGCTCAAATTCAAAAGACCGAAGATACTCGACCCGCCTATGCTGTCTCAAATTCAGATCACGCTGATTGAAGATATACTTGAGACTCTTGTGGTTGGTGAAAACCACAAAGTGCTCTCCCAGAAGGTAGTGTCTCCAATAGCGTAAGGCATGAACAACAGCTGCCAAATCCAGATCGTGCGTAGGGTAATTCCTCTTGTGTGGCCTCAACTGATGAGACCCATACACAACGACTCCATCTACCTACATAAGCACAACGACCAGCCTAATACCCGTAGCATCACAGTAAACAGTGTAGCCCTTTCCCAGCTCTGGCAAGACTAGTATCTGTGCTGACATCAACCTCCCCTTCAGCTTCTGAAAGTCTGAATCACAAGAATCTGTCCATAAAAACTTTGCCTCTTTTTTGGTCAGACCTGTCAATGGTGGCACTAGGCATGAGAAGTCCTGAATGAAGCATCTGTAGTATCCCGCCATCCATAGGAAACTCCATACCTCAAAGGAATTCTTCGACTGCTCCCAGAAAACTACATCTCTCACTTTTTCTGGGTCCATAGATACTCCAGCCACTGAGATGACATGACCCAAGAAGTGAATCTGATTCATCCAAAAGTGGAACTTCGAGAGTTTAGCATACAACATATTCTCTCTCAGTGTACTCATAACGATCTCAAGATGTGTGGCATGGTCGTGTCGAGTGTGAGAGTACACCAAGATATTGTCCATGAAGACCACGACGGAGGAGTCCAAGTACATATGGAACACTCGGTTCATCAATGCCATGAAAACTGTAGGCGCGTTCGTAAGACCGAACGGCATGACTGTATACTCATATAGACCATACCTGCTCCTAAAGGCTGTAAGAGGTATATCTAATGGTCTAACACGCAAATGATGGTAATCGGACCTCAAATCGATCTTCGAGAACACCCAGTCTCCTAGAAGCTGATCAAAGAGGTCATCTATCCTCGGCAAGGGATATCGGTTCTTGACCGTCAACTGGTTCAACTTCCGATAATCCACACAAATCCGAAGGGTACTGTCTGCCTTCTTCACAAACAGGATAGGCGAACCCCAAGGAGAAGTACTGGGTTGGATGAAACCCTTTGACTACAACTCTTCCAACTACTTCTTGAGCTCCTGAAACTCAGGTGTATCCATCCTATAAGGAGGAATGGACACCGGTAACACTCCTAGCATGAGCTAAATAGAAAATTCTACCTCACGCTTTGGAGGAAAACCCAAAAAGTCCGATGGGAAGACATACCTGAAACGATCCACCACTGGGGGAAAGTCTAACTGTGAAATCCCTTGGTTATCCAGATAAAGACTGGAAATCTGGGCTGTAACTTCCCCTATCCCATGATGCTCTGGTCCATCTCTACCCACCTGGACATCCCACTCACCTCTATGAAGGAAAGATACACCCTCTGGTGATACGAAACTCACCCTGCGACGATAGCAATCGACGAATTCCTAGAAGGGAACCAACCAGTCCATACCGAGAATGACGTCATAGACCGTCATCTCTAGGACATAGAGTTCCTATAAGAAATTACACCCTGAAACCTCAATAGGGAACTCTATGCACTGACATACGCTAGATGTTCTTGTTCCCAACGGCGTGTCAAGAGTCAAAAAATCGGCAGACGAAAAGATACAAAGCCCAAGGCTCTCCACTACCGCAATAGAGAAATAGCTATGAGAAGCACCAGTATCAAAAAGAGATGAAGATAAAACTGAGGCTACTAAGATCGTACCTAGAAATATAGAAGGGTCGGGATCCTTATCATGATAGGTCTGCTCCACGGCGAAAGACTGGCCTACACCGCGACCCTGCGCCCCTGGCTGACCGATCTAAGCTGACCCAATCTGCTGTCGCTGATGACCTGGTGACTGAACACCACGGTCGCAACCTCCACCTCATCCCGAACAGCCAGAAGAACTCCAGTTCCCAGACTGGTGGGAGACTGGCGAAACATCTCTAGAACATGGGGTCATAGAGGAACCCCTACCACCAGCTAAAGGTGAGAAGATCTGACAAAAATGCTGAAGATGGACCATCTTGCCGCAAGATCAGCACTCCATAGGATCTCTATGAAACTGAGGCCTAGTATTTCCACTCCTACCACACTGGTATCATACAACCTAGCTGCCAAAAGACGCATCCCGTGAACCCCGTTCTCCTCGAGAAGACTCTCTACGACACTTCCTACTGTCCGTAGGAGGAACACCAGCTCTGGATGTCGAACCACCCTGGATCACTGCTCCAAAATCCCTCAGATTGCGCTCAGTAATCAGCGCCTGGTTGATGATGGAGGATATAGAAGTCAACTGGAAGATATTCACCTGGGATCGGATCTCCTGCCTAAGACCGTCCTCAAACTTCCTAGAAAGGAACAACTCATCACCTGCATGGATCAGTGTGAAACGTTGTAGCTCAATAAAACGGGATGAGTACTCCATGATAGAAAGAGTACCCTGCTTCAGACTCATTAACTCCTGGGATCGATCGGCCCTTAGGGTATCTGAATAGAAGTAGTCATAGAAGGTGCGTCGAAACTCATCCCATGACATACCCTGCTGGTGCCCTGACTGTGAGATCACCTCCCACCACCTCTTGGCAGTGTCCCGAGGCATATAGGTGGCCAACTTTACCCTCTTCTCTGGGGGTATCTCCAGATGCTCGAAGATAGTTAGGATGACCACGAACCATGACTCTGTAGCCTGGGGTCCTCCATCCCCTAATTAATTAGGAGGATACTGCTACGGGAAAACCCGCGTCAACTCAGCCATCGACGGGGCAGTAGGCGGCACTACCTAAAAAGTCTGCATCCTCCTCAGGAAGCCCTCCCTGAACTGTGCATCGGTTCCTGCGATGAGTATAACTGCTGGTGCCAAGGCTGGAACAGGTTGGAGGATCAAAACCTCCCTCTGATACCACTTTGTAACGTCCCGGTTCTGGAAGCCACCCAGAGGCGCCCCGTACCTGTTTGGTCACATGACATTAAGTGCATTTCCCTAAACCCCAGAGGCTACCAACTAGCAGTGAGGGCCTTGGGTGTGATAGTGGGGAAACTATGCCATCAATGGAAGAGTACACAATGGAATAGAATAACATGAAATAGCGGAAGCATTAAATAACCAATCAATAATAAACAGAGGAAGACTTAATCGACAAACTGGAGTGCATATGTATGTATGAAATGATTTATGATACATATCTAGGAAAGCAGCCAAACAAGTCACAATGTAGGAAAAAACAATAGCACCAAAACAAGTAAAAACGAAAGTAAACATCTCCTCAGCATCTCAAGCCAAAGCTTGGTCCCAAGCTCTCCTGCTCCAAGCAATCAAGTACCAGAAGTCGAAGGGCGCTTTCCCTTGTCTATACCTACAACAAAATAGTATGTTTGGGCCCAAAAGCATGACCCAAATAGGATGTGAGACTAAATCCCAGTAGGCAACCACCTGAAGATCTGTGCCTAACAGTCAGTGAGTATATGGTAGGTAATAGTACAGTAAGCAGTAATAGTAACAACAAACAGTTGGTAGTAACCAGTATGAAGTAAATCAACAACAGCAAAGTAGCTAAAATAAATAGGAAACCCCTGGAAATTACCCGCATCCATCCCCTCTGGTCCTAACTAAGAAGTACCAAAACCCTTTGGGCAGTGCACTCAGCCTAACCCCTCTGGCTTGGTCATAAGAATTTATAAGACTCTCTGGGGAAGATCACTCGGTCAATTCCCCTTATAGTCTAGGGTAGTCAGGGACTCTCTGAGGAAGATCACACAGTCTAACCCTTTTATCCCCAAGTTCTTGAGACTCTATGGGGAAGCTATCTCAGTCAATTCCTTCTATAGCCTCAGGTATACCACATAATCTCTGAGGAAGCTCACTCGGTCAGTTCCTCCTCTAGCTTGGGAAGGTTCTTAAAGAGAAATCAAACAAGGTAAGACTCTCTGAGGACGATCACTTGGTCTACCCTCCTATAGTCTATAATATCTGAAGGTACTCTAGTAAGCTCGTTCGTTCTATCCCCTATGGCCTATAATGTCTAAGACTCACTGAGGAAGCTCACTCGGTCTATCCCTTATAGTCTATAGCACCGGGTTCTCACAGCCCTGTGCCAGTCAGTGCATGACAATGCTATAAGGCCAAAGTACACCTATAGAGATACTTGGCTAACCAAATTACACCTATAAATCTACTCGGACAAAATTTTATAGGACAACAAGAAAGTTATGGATTTCACTCCATCCTATAGTCACAAGGCGTGAAAAAAAGGTGTAATAGCCAAAGGAAAACGAAACCCAAAGGTTGTAAATAGAACAAAGCATGGGAAAAAAAATCCAAGCACAACAAAATATCCTCTAACATGATTAATTTAACTCTTCACAAGCATACAAGCAAGGCAGGAAAATAACAAGGGAAAAAAGTTAAACACGCAATACCCCGTTCATGGGTATTGGTGGAATTTGCACATAAAACTCAAATAATTTGAATGATAAGGCACAGACCACCTACCTCGATCCAAGGAGATCGATATACTCGAACCACGACAACTAATTCTCCCTTGAACGCCATAGATCTGAGAAAAAATCCAAAACTCTCAAACCATGATAACTTGAGAAAGATGAAGAATCAAGGAATGAAACTCAAGAAGAAAGAAGAACTCACCGCTGCGGTTCCAACGCAATTGATGGTGGTGGAATCAGCCAACATATGGAGGCTCAGGAAACCGGAGAAGTTTCACGGCTGTACGACATCTCTCGGTCAAACCAGACCTAGAAGAAGACGTTTATGGTGATCAGACGCGACCCCAGTCCATTTAATGAAAAAAAGAAAGTATACGGCGTGTACTTTTAGAGTACACGACATGTACTAGGTTTTTCTGTACTCCGCTTAAATCGGCATCCACATCACCCCTACACACTATGTGTGTGGCCCGGACACGGCCAACACACAAATTCGAGGAGGAATAGAGTACATGGCGTGTACCCATAATGTACACGGCATGTACTTAAAAAATTTCCAGAAACTCCATTTTTCTCAAAAACTCCAGAAAAAGGAAGGCATACCTGAAAATGAAGATTCGGGTTCTTACACTAATAAAAATATTGAATGAACAACCTATAATACCCTACTATTTCTAATAATCTACTGATCTCAAAAACATACTTTGAGTGCTTCCATGACATCACCACACTAATATTATTAGGGTATACTGAAACATGTCATTTTGAGTTCACATGGAACAAAAAAATACCCTCCTTGATGTTGAAAATGCACTTAAAAATCATCATATAGAGGTGATGATCTTGAAGAGTTCCTCGCACAATACACAAAATCCTTCCTTGCTCTTCCTCAGTCATAGAATAAATTGGGATATCATCCACAAATAACACAAAAAAAGAATATAGGTAATGATGGAATAACCTATTCACAAGCACCATAAAGACCACTGGATCATTTTTCAACTCGAAAGGCATGACCAAATACTCAAAATTGACATACCTTATTTAGAATGCTATTTTCACATCATTTTAATCTTTAAATAAGACTTGATTATAGCCAAAACACAAATCAATCTTATAAAATCACCTTACTCCCTTAAGATGATAAAATGGTCATTAATTTTGGTAAAATTATATTTGTTTTTAATTGTTACCATGTTTAAATTTTGGTAATCAATTCACAACTAGAGTGATCTATCGGTATTTTTCATAAATAGAATTAGGTTGACCCAAGGTGAGATGCTAGGGAGAATGAATCCTTTGGATTCCAAATCATTCATATGTATGATTAGTTCCCTTGCCTCGGTGGGGTCCATATAGTATGATGGATGAGATATCAAATGAATTCCAGTCACCAAATTAATAGTGAAATCCACATCCCACTTTGGAGGAAAATTCAAGAAATCATTAGGAAAAAAATCTGGGAAATCATCCACCATAAGAGGTAATCCACTCTTAGGAGGAACAACATCATGGAGGTGGAGTTATATCCGTTCCACAAAATAATGTTCCCAAGTGATGAGACCCGATAAATAAGGTTTCCCAACTCTTAATGTGTAGGTCTACACATATCGATTGAGGATCTCATTCACCTTAAAAAAATTGCATATTTCCAATAGCTGACATAAAACCCACTCACTGCCAATAGTAATTGATGCTTTCCTGAATATGAACCATCAAATCCATACCAATGATCAAATCAAATAGTTCCAACTACAAAACAAGAAAATACCGTTCCAAATCAAACCCTGACATTGTGGGTACACAATACAGACACCAGAAACCCAGCTCTGGCTTTTTACCAAGCACTATTATAAACACCATTTCATATGGAATAAGATCATTTGGTAAATTTAACACATCCAAAACATGGGAATAAATAAAAAAATAGAGGCACCGGTTTCAAATAGAACAAAACATAAAGATGTTGAAAGAAGAATGGTACCTCAAAATTTCATAGGCCCTAAATCCGATTCCACTAGTGCTCGATCAACCACATGAAGTTGCATCATCTCACGATGATACTTAGAACAAAAAATACTTTGTTACTCTACTTTAACATGAATATTCCAGAAATATGATCTAGCCCTGCTACCATGAACTATAAAAAAATAACCCACCATCATGGATGTTTTTGATAGTGATGACATCCCCTAAAATGATACAGATCCTCAACCACTCTGATATGAGAATGCTACCTTGCCAACTTGTGGAAAATGCCCCATATCTCCACACTAGTGAAAATATCTATGTGGAGAAAAACATAAATATCCCACGTATCCTACCTTGGAACACTAATGGCACACAACTGACCTAGCGTCAGAATCCACAGATGAAGACAACCAGGAAGGATGGCCTGAAATACCACCCCTTCTTCCCTAGCTTGTCCCGATTCATCTTTATCTCAAATGAACTATCACTGCCCACTGTTGGCATAGATCCATAGAAACTGGTCTTACTTCCATGATCGATCACGACCATCATATCACTATCAAAAACCTTAGTGTAGGTATTTATTTTGTATAGGAATACCTAAGATTGAATTTATGGACACAACCCCATTATGAACTTTTGATCCTTCATCTGCTCATTAGAAACATCCTTGGGTGCATACCAAACTAACTCTTGGTTAAGATACTCAATCATGGTATGATCTCACTGGATAAGCTTCATAAACTCACAAGTCCTATCAAAGTCCAAAATCTTAGTAAAATATTGCTCATTTAAGAAAAACTTGAAATCTTTCCAAATATTCTGCTCATTATTTTTGGCTTTCATGATTGAGTTCTACCACTTCTAACTAGGACCCTCTAATAAGAACAAAAAACATTTCACCCTGATTTACTTAGGAGAATCATGAAACATGAAAATGGTCTCTGTCTTCTCAAGGGACTCCTCTATTTCATAAGGTTCTATACAAACTTAGAAAGCAGGAGGATTGATCTTGAGGAACTCATAATCCTTATTTTTTAAAGACCTAGTTCGATCTCTCTAACCTGAGTAGTACCAGTGCCCATTTCTTATCCCCAAGATTGGACATTATGAACCACATCTTTCACTAATCTATGATCAATTGATGATGGAGAAATATATTATTACTCTTCACATGGTTTAACAAGAATTCTCTGAGGATTTATTTTACTACATAAATCAACAACCACAAGGAAGAACCATAAACATGGGTTACAAAAATTTTCATCAAAAAAAGAAAATATCAAACTCTTCCATAAATCAATACATAACCATGTACATCAAAGTAAAAATCCAACCAAACCACTCCACCCATACCCAGTGTCCATATAAAGTATGAATCATGTATGTATCATATGAATGAGAAGTAAAATCAATCCAAGAATCCCATGGATACTTGAGTCCTATCACGAGGTGTGTTATCCAGGCACCCCACTCAAAAATAGAACCTCAAATACTGAAATTCCTAGCTCTATTCTATCCAGATTCTTTCCTAAATAACTTGAACCAAAAATAGTGTGACCTCTCTAAAACCATTCTGTCACAAATTGAACGGGGATGAAATCCAACCCGACCCCTGGCCCGATACGTGGCATGGCCTAAAGGGAATTCTTGATCCCTATAGACTTGAAAATATTTATTGGGTATCAACAATATACCTTCCAACGACCCAAAGGCCTTCAAATTTATTATTATTGACAAATCCCCTTTTTAAGGGAAGAAGGGGGGAACCCAAAAGACATCATGAACTTAGAATAAATCACATGAAAAGGAAAAAAGAAGAGTATAAACAGACCGACAACACGGATCTGCCCCTCCCAGCAATTAAACAAAATGAAGCTTTACACAATTTCAAGGAATCTCATCAAGAAAGTGCCCTGTGTCAAAGCACATGCCCAATCCGATAGCAGATTCCATACCCTCTCAAACAACCAAGTCCAAAAAGATCTACAAAGATGAATCTCCAGCTCTAGATCCTCCTCTGGAGCATGATCTAATTAGACGTGTCCTGGTGTAATGACTTCTCACCTTTGAGGTCAAACCATTCAAACAAACCACTACAACCATTCACATAGAACTCATTCACAAACTAGTAATAAAAACACCCAATCAACAGGGAATCCAAACCATTGCAGACCTCATAGATCCCACCACACTGTAGATGCTGGAGAAAACATAAGATGATCAAAGTTGCGAAACCAGACCATCGTCACCTAGGACAGGATGGCCAAACACTAATCTGGAGGAATGTCACCAATGAGGATATCCAGACTGCTCTGAATTAGAAACACCACATTGGACATGGATCTTCTCAAAATAGGATCACAAACTCCCCCTCACCAGAGTCCAATGTAATCAAAACACAAGAAATGGTAGAAACCAACAAGAAGTGGTAGAAGGAGACTCCATAAACCAGAAGAACAACCAAATTGACACTCTAAAAACTAGTAGAACAATCAAATAGATGAAATCAACAAGAAAAAAACTTGAATCACCAAGATCGGCCCTCTATAGAGATTGTAGGATTGACAGATGCCCGAACCAGGTGGCCCTCCACCCTCCACGCCACTTAGGGGCCGACGCAGGGCCATGCCTGAGTGAACAAGGCAAAGCCTCCACCTGTTAAAGCCAAACCAGGATCCGCCGCTCAGACAACTCCATCCACCCAGATCTGAGCTATATCTAGCCTAAGCCACCACCCTTTGACCATGACAAGATAAATAAGATGATGTCGTGCCTGAATTGACAAAGTCCAGCCTGGATCTAATGCCGAGACACCCCCATCCACCTAGATCCAAGGCCGTCGCCTACCGAAGCTGCCACCCGCCAAGCATGAAGACATTGAAGATGACGCATTACCTGAGCCAACGAAACAGGGAGCCTCCTCAATGAACCCTGACGTCGTCAAGGTGGAGGAAGCCAATGCCGGGCCATCCGAGGAACACCAGAGGAGGGGATAGAATGACTTTGATGGAGAAAACCTTAGCCCATGTGAGAGAGATTCTGCCTCTGCTTAGAGGCCCACTATATTATTCCCAAGAAAAGAGTTGAGACTGTATCAAAAATATACTTTTGGAATGATTTCACCCATTTATAAGGTCCCAAAAAATAAAAAATAATTATCAAAAAAACAAATTATAATCATAACCAGAAAAGGTAAAAAAGTTTTCAGATTCAATGTTTACTACATAAACCAAAACCAAAAGTAAAACAACATAATGAAAAAAAAAACTATCCCAAAAACATTGATTCAATAAGAGGTACATCACCCTCAAGTAACCACCATCAAAACTTCCAAGGAGATAAAAAATAAAAACAAGATACACCATCCCTAACATGATACATATTTCCATTACCTGAGTCATACATAATAAAGTCTATATACACCCAAAAGTGTATATAGGGTGTGATCCAAATCCTAGTAGGATTCCACCCAAAAGAAAATATTCCTTGATATAACATTATAAGATAAAAAACATGCATATTTCTATAATAATATTTAGAAAATTTCCGGTAAATTTTTTTAAGGATTTCTCTCTCTCCAGTCTAACGCACCCAAACAGGTGAAATGAAAATCAATTGCTTCATTTATTTTCGTTTCACTCCAAATACCCTCTTCCAAACGAAGTCTTAAGGTTTACAATAATGAATCCAACACACAACAATCTACATTTCACTTGGAAAATACACTTTCATTACATTTCCACCTTTAAATATCTTTTAAAACAAATTTCATAGATTTTATACAAGGCATAGAATATATTTAAGTAAAAAAACAATGAATCACAATTTAAATAAAAAAAATCTTCTTAAGAACCAACTTACATCACATATTCATGCCTATCCATTTCTAAAACATGTTTTCACTATAAAAATAATCCATATAGCTCATTAAAACAACCAAGAAATCTTATCAAACTCATCTAATAATGTAAAATCATGAAACCACATACATCACACTAAAAACCTTAGGAAATGAGAGAAAAATCATAATTGCACCACTATAAGACCCTATAAAGGTAAGAACCAACATCAACCATCAATATCCCCCACAATAAGAAAATATAAAACCCTATTTAGGTCAAACAAACCACTGGGAAATGGGAACTCAAGAAGCAGGGGAGAAGAACCCTAGAAAGAGGGAATAATCAAAGTAAAATAGATCTAATTGATGATTATTTGAAGTTACAACAACAAAAACAATATGTAATGATTCAAAAGAGGACCAATGAAGATTAGAAGAGTCATACATTGCTAAAAATCCCTAATGGGATGGAATAATGGTGATTAAGGGTTAAATATAAGGAGGTTAAAAAGGTAAATTTCCACTTTTTAATGACATGGAAAAGTGATATAATTTGTAGGTATGGTTATAAAAATTGTGTGGAAAATGTGTGCTTCTCACTGTCCAAGAAGAAAATTCCACAATGTTATCCCACACAATTAGAAAAACCAAGTACTAACTATGTGGTCTCTAATGTCAAAAAATTAAATTAGCTGCATGTTTTCCTAGGCAAGTGTGCACGGTTTCCCCAAACTATGAACTAACCATGCACTACCTTTCTTCAATCCCAAAATATTTATTTTTCTCAAAAAACATATGAGGAACCCCAGGGATAGATAAAAATATAAAAATTGATATAAGAATAACTCAAAATGAAAATACTGATGTGAAAAGGTATGTAATAAACTTAGTTTTATTATTGAGAAATTTAATCACATTCCTAATGTGAATTAGGACCATAGAAATGGTTTCTTGACTCATTTTAACCCCTCAAGACATATTTAATTTTATACACCATGTGTTATTTTATATGGTGTATCTACAGACCTTTTAATATTTTTATTATGGCCATATCATTTTATATTTATTTAATGTTTTATTGGAAGCATATCCTTTAATGGGGTTTTATTGGAAATATTATAATTCCATAATGGTTTCATTTTTTCATGGTCAAATCCATGAGACATGTTGAATATTTCACATCATCGTTAATTATATATGGAATTATTAGATCATAATGATTATTTTTCCATATGAATGATATTATTTTGTTTGGAAGAACCATATTGTGTTCACTGATTAAATTTATTTTTAAAGGATACAAAAGTTGTAAGAGTTTTTATAAACTAAACCCCCTTTATTGAGTTATAATAATTCTTCATAAACATATTTATTCCATGATTGTTTGATACCAACCTATGATTTTATTTTATAGTACCTTCACTTCCTCACTCGGTAGAATGAATTTTTATTTCTATAATCTTACATTGACAAATTTCATCCTAAAATATTATATCATTATTAAGTATAATTATCATCATCTTTAACAATGGATTCCCCTCCTAATATATACATTAATTTTCTTCTAATATTTTCATTTTATATTTGGAAACCCAATTTGTATTGATCTCATCAGACCTTCTTATTTCTCTTCCAATATTTTAAAAATGTTTTTGTTTTACTCTATATAGGATGCGGGTTTCAATAAAATAATGTTAAAGTATTAAAAATGTTTTTCCTTTCAAGGTCATGTGTTTCATATTTCACACAAAATTTCATTTATTTTTTTAAAATTTCAAAGCCTTTATTATTTAATATATATATATTTAAGTAATTTTTTCAAAAAAATTCACTTAAAATTTTTGAAAATATCTTTTGAACGTGACTCAAAACTTCATCTTTTAAAAATGTAGTAATTATTTTTTCTAAATATTCATTTTTGTTTTATTTTATTTTAAAAATATTATTCTTTATAAATATTCTATTATATGATGAAAATGGTTTTCCAAATAACATTTTATCATTTATATTTTATAAATTAAATTAAGAATTACAATTTTTTTCTAAATGAAATGTTTCATTTATTAAAAAAAATTAATTCTTGATTTTGATATGGGGTTCAAAGGATTGTCTATTAAGAAATATTTTAAAAGTTTTTTGATATATTCTTCAGGAATATGTTTGAAAAAATGTTCAACTTATAATTTTTTTTGAGAACCATATTTTGGTTCTAAAGTATGAATTTTTAATATTTTAGAAAACCAAAATATTACATTTAAATGAACCCATTTTAAGTAAAATTTTAAGCCTTTGAAAAACGTGTATTCCCCCATATTTTCATGTTATTAATAAAAATATAATAATAAGTTATATTTATTCTATTAAAACATAAAAAATCTCCTTATGTTGCAATAGGGATATTTTTATGCCACCATAAAACCTTTTTCCCGGGACATATTATGGATTGTTCTTAGAAAGTATTATCCCAAAACTAATCTCTTTCCCTATTTAAATAAAATTATGTTTTAAGTATGAATATTTTAATTTAATAATTGAATATATATGTATTGATAATAATTATGTGATGTATGTGGTCTAATATCACTATAAAATTCATTGGTTATGGGTTTTTATCTTATAAAATTAGTATGAGAACCATGTATTTTTTAACACTCAACTATGGGAAACACAGTGTGATACCTAATGAACTATTTATAATGATTTAATGTAGTGATTAATACTACCATATTTTTATCATAATTTTGTTATGAACCATACTCCAAAATATTTATTGGAAATAGATAGTGATGAAAACTCTACTATTAAGATTATGTTGTGATGCCCCCTCCACCATGTTTTGAGAATCACATAGTGATACCCACTTTGGTATTTTATGACATATATACTTATTTTTATTCCATAGTTTATTATTATTCTTTACTTATGACTATGACTATCTTTTGTGGATCATGTTTATTATCTAATGTTCCCATACTATTTTTTCATAATATCTTTTTGTTATTTTGAGATCATATGTCCTTATATACTGATATGTTGAGAACTCTTATTGTTTAATTTTATTTTTAATAATAAATTTCTACTTGTTCATGTTTTCTCTAATTATTGTCATATATACAATGAATACATGTACATGGGATATTTTTTTATTACTATGTGTTCAATATCACCACTTTCTTATGTTTTCTATCCTCATGTTGTGAATATGAATGTAACAAAATAAAATTACATATTGGAGTCCATTATGGTTTCATTATGGAATATTATTCACATGTTTTGTAAAATGTGTTTCTTATGTAACTATTTCTCAATGCCACTAAACTAAAGGTTTATTTGAGTTGTTTGAGATTATTAGGATATGTGCTAAAAATATAATTTTTTTGAAGGTTTAGTTTGGATAATCTCAATTATTATCAACATTTATTTATAAAAGTATGTGTTTTTAGAACCAAACCGGTGAGTGTGTGTTTGAGGTGCTTTAGTTGAAATCAAAGGATCATTTAATTATTTTTTAGGATTAGTTCATTTATTTTTTATATTAGGATACGAGAAAGTTATTGGCATTATATTGATAAATCTAGGTGATATTTCTATGTATATGATAACGAACTAGATTTTTTCAAAGGTAGATATTTTGTATTTTTCCTAGAAAATAAATCCCTATCTACATACTATAAGATGATATAGTCTCTAACAAAAATGTACCTTGGGGTCATAACCCTTAAAATGGAGGGTTTTTTATTCACTCAATCATCACCTAGTGTAAGAAAACGAGGGATAACTTCCCACCTAGATTAATAGTTGAGGTGGATATGCTATGGTTAATTCATATCTCCCTAATGAACCATTCTATAGAATTTGAGTATGATTTCAACTTGTTAGATTAGGGAACCTAATAGAAAAATTACCTTGGATGAATAAGGATTAAATAAGATATTCATAAGTTGACCTAAAGATATCATATATTAAAATCAAAGGTGACACATGATAAAGAATCTTTAGTTTTATTCTTTTATATATATATATTTAATATTATCATAATCTTTTTTTGTCTAATTATTTGGATAAAATAGTATTATGAAAATGTAAATGGGAAAATTATATATGTTCAGAAAAAATTATATTATAACTGAACAAGGGATCATACTATAGTTATTGAGAATAATAATACTCTTATTATGATGAAAATGGAGAGTTTACAAGTCATAAATAAGGATGTAGGTTCATAACATAATAGAAAATTAAATAATTATACTCTTTGATATTATCCTTAGTGAGTGTTATTTTTTGATAAAAATATGGTATATTTAGAAATTTATGAGGATTAAAGGAATAATCTAAGGATTTTACTTTAGTATATTTTCTATAAATGCAAGGAAGCTTATATTAAATGTTGTCAATAACATTGAATGGTAATTTTAGGATAATATTAAATATATGCTATAATTATAGAAAAACATGTTTTAGGGATAGATAACTCATAAGTTTAATATATAATTGATGTTGAGAAATTAATGTGTTGATTTATTTTGTAATGAAATTATCTTAGATAATATTAGTAACATTGGGGTTGATAATTGATTCATGGTATTTTTGGTTAAGTTCATTGATTTTTTTGGATTATGATATATATTGAACTGTGTGTGACCTTATAGACTAGTGATTAATACCATTTGAGGGTTAATGATTATGTTAATTTCTTGAATAATATATGGTTTCAATGTGGTTTTCTGTATTTATGATTCAAATGGTTTTACGATATTTATTTTATAGAGTATATGATTGGGGTATATATATAGTTGGGTATATTATTTTATGGAATATTAATATTGTTTGAATAATATATGTAACTTAATATAACTTAACATTTTAAGGAAGATGTCATTTTAGAAGTTATGTCCCAAATTATAAATATGTCATGAATACATTTTTTTATATTCATTAGTGATTGATAATTAAAGTTTCCATGATATAATTTATTTAAAGTTGATAGAATATATTGACCTTAAAAATTGGATCCTTTAAGTAAATACAATCCTTTATAGTTTTCTCCATATAGAAATATATAGAAAAAAGATCCATTACATATATATTATTATAAAAAAATCATAATAATAAAACCTCTAGAAAATAAAAAAATGTTTGAAAATAATTAGAAAATTAATAAAAAATATGTTTAAGAAAGCTTAATATTTTAAAATGGAACTTTTGAAAATAATAAGTTATTCAATATATGTATATATAATTTTAATTTAATTGTAAATTTATAACATTTATAATTTTTATTTTATAAAATTAATTTATATTTTGAATAGAAAAAAATTATCCCGAGTTGTTGTTTTGACATTATTAAAAAAATATTTTAGGAGAATAGTGAAAAATATTATTCTTGATAGTAAAATCACATTTTTGAATTAAATTATTTGATAAACTTATATATAAAAATAAATATTTATAAATTAAAAAAATTATTTAAAAATACAATGTTTAAAAAATTTCATAACTTAAAGTAATTAAATATAAGTAGATAGATTAATTGTTATATATAAACATGATTAAATTATGTAGTTAGTTCAATATCAATTTTAGTTATGAAAATAGTATTAGTAGGAATAAACTTAAGGACCGTGATAATGTTGAAAGTGTTATTTTCAAAGAATGGGTTTTTAATGTAATATAATTTGTATATAATAAAATTAGAATGATATATTTTATATAATTAATTTAATATTAATTTCATACAAATATGAAAATATATTATCATTCATTCAATTGATAACCGACATTAAATCTAATGATGGAGACTTATTAGTAAAAAGAACATTTTTATAAAAAATATGTTTTCTATATTAAATGTTTTAATTTAAAATATAATATTCAGTTATACAGATATTTAGTTTGAAAATATGAAACCTAATTTTATGTTTATAAGATAATAATTGGGAATATGGGTTACCTTATATATTTTAATAAAATATAATCTACTATGGTAAAAATCTATAATCGAGGTAAAAAAATGTAAAATGTAAACATCATTGGTTAAAAAACTTGAAAAATGATTTATACTTGTTAGAAAATAGGTTGGGGTGTCTTAATTGTCCTCATATCACCCCAATCACTATTATTTTTTTCTTTTAGGACAATTTACCCCTAAATAGTTTCATTCCATTATTAAAAAATATTGATAGTTCAAAAACGATCCCTTCAATCACCTATAAAAGTTGACACTTCCACCCATTAATGAAACACCCATTCCACATATTGTTTTCCAAAAAACACTGAATTTTTTTACTCCTAGAGTAATATATAATTTTATGGTCCCCTGGTTTCAATAACTTATCATAATCTATTCATTTATAATGATAATTTCAAGGGAACATTCAGGATACCAAGGTGAGTATTACTTAATCCTTATCATTTTCTTCTTATTATTTATAATCCAAAACTACCTTTGAAATATAAATATAAATAATTGAGTATCAATATTATAGTTATGTGTTATTATAAAAATGGAACCCCCTCATTTATTTCTCCTCAACCACATAGAAAAACAAAAGAACATCGATTGTGTATTGTGTGGACTACCACGTCCATGAAATATTTTTTTTCATCACGATTTTAATTATTTATAAAATAAAAAAAATGATTCAACAACATAAAAAATTAAATAATATCAATATGATTTTATTATAATTAAATTATACATGTCTTTATCTACACTCACCGATCATGTTATAAAATGTTCCTGTTTGAGTCGGTTTAACCACTAACATGAACTATGAAATAAAAATGTTAAGTAGTTGACTATGGGAACATAAATACTAATATTTTATAAAATTTATATAAATAATTTTTTGTATAGTTTTTTGAAGGTTAAATTGACTAATTAACTAATTACTATAATACAATCTTTGACTTATTAAAATTTCAAAATTCACCGACACATATTCAATTTTTACAAAAAAACAGACATAGGAAATAAAAATATAACATATAAAAATAATTGGATAATAAATGGGTCTTAGATAATTAAATATAGATTTTTATGTTTTATATTAAGGTATATAATAAAAATTATTTGATTATTCCTGATTTTTTGACCATGTTCCTAGCAAATAAGGAACATAGGAATGGTTTGTTTTCCAATTTTCACCCCTTAATACATATTTCTTATTATAAACCATGTTTTATTTTATACGGTACATATAATTTACAAATAATACTTTTTATCATGATAATATCATTTTTATTATATTTATTGTATCTTTTTTAATTAAATACTTCACGGGGGTTTGATTCAATAATTTTAAGCTCATATGGGTTTCTTTGTCTCATATTAAAAGACCTAATACATGAATGATATTTCCACCATCATTTCATTTATATAGTATGATTAAATTCTAATGAGTCTATTTTTTCATATTCATTAAAAAACAAGGGTTTAAATAGTTATATCTTTTTCTTTCTTTAAATGGATTTTGTTTAAAAGGGTACCAATGCCGTACAAATATTTTAACTCAAACCCTTCATTGAATTATAATATTTATACTAGAAATAATTTTTTTCAAAGATTGGTTTTATCCACACTTTGATTTTATATTATAGTATAATATAATCAAATGTATATAGATTTTTTTTTAATTTATATTAAAATTCCTTAATATATTTCTTCCAAAATATCTATAGATTTTGTAAGATTATTTCATGTCATATTTATTGATAGTTTTTACTCACCTTATAATAGCATATAACCCAAACTTCCTAACCTGATGTTGAAATCATAAACATTAAATTTGGGAATTTGATACAGATAATTGTGACCTAAGTGTTTTCCATCAAAACCTAAAAAAATAAAAAGGAAACATTGGATCATTTATAATTTCATGGAACATTTAGTTTTAGAGTTTTAGAGAAATATGGAAATAATCATACAAAAAAAAATCTTGTTGTTAAATTAGTGTTTCTCCCACATAACTCATCTTTTTTTATTTCAAAATATCTCATAATCATTATCCATATGAAATTGATTCGATATATAATTATCTCTACTTAATTTTATAATATCTAAGGGAAAAAGAAAACATAAGAAGTGTGGGATGAAATGCCCAGTAAGAGTAAACATAAGCCTTTACATGTGAGTGTCGTCAGTGAACAAAACAACTTTAAAAGGGTATGATGACATAATCAGAGTGCATGCGTGAGATATAAAATAAAACATTCCCATGAACTATTTAATAATCAATCATGAAATAATGAATAAGTCTTTAAAGAAACAAAGATTCATCAGAATCAATAATCCTGAGCCATGAGATATTAATCTTGATCAGATGAAACACAATAAACCCATAGAAAGAATATACAAAACTTATTGGTATCATGTAACATCATCTTTATATAACACTTATAGAAACCTTATGGAACCCATATAATTGGAAAAATCATACGGTCAACATCTAAAATAATTCTCTAGAGAACATAATCATTACCAAATGAATTGGAGCGCTATCTAGGTGTACCCATAATTTAATCTATATTGAGCTCACCTTATGTAATCTTGGTACACTGATCATATAATCTATAATGGTATCACCTAACACTATTAGGGTGAACCCATCATATAAGCTATAATGGTCTCACAAGATGATATTTTGGAACACCTATCATATAAAAATTCTATAAACCACAACATGAATAAATTAAAAAGATCGTTTATTATAAAACTCATATAAACAATCATTATTCCCTTCATAACTTGATTAACCTATGAAAATGAAATGAGTTTCATGTTAATATTTTTGAAACATGATTAACCTAGGTAAAATGATAGGGTATCATATTAACTCCTTTGAGACTTGGTTAACATGTGGAAAGGAAATGGGTTCCAAAAAAATATATTTGAATCGTGGTTAATGCTTTGAAAATAAATTTTCAACTTAAAAATATATTTCAAACATGAAAAATATATAGGAAATAAACAAGTTCCATAAAAATCTATTTGAAACAATATTAATCAATTTAGAGAAATAATGGGGTTGTTATCAATACAAAATGTCCACATTGGAGTATATCTAACAATAATGGTTGTTGACGTCGATGAATGGGTATACCATTAAAGTATCATTAAGAATGATTTGAGGAAAGTAACTGTTTCATTTTGAGAAAAAATATCTTTTTTAAAACTAAAAATTGATAAAATATTTTGAAAATCCTTTTATTTAAAAACAACCACAGAAGCACACAATGGATTCTTTAAAAATCATTCAAACATTTCATGAGGAAAATTAACATTCTATTTTTTAAAAATTTTCTAAACCATTTTTAATATCATTTTTATTGTAAATAACTTTGATTATTTATAAAGGAAAATTAAAATAAAATAATGGTCATGATAGAAGAAAATTATATTAATTTTGTACATGTTAAAACAAGTATTACTTTCATAGTTTTAGTAAAATCCCGACATTCAATTTTCAGAAAATGACACGAAGATCACTTTCAAAACGTTTTTAAAAAATAAAAAATGATAAAAATGTATTTAATAATTCATTTTTGGAATTCTAAAAACATTTTTGAATTTTTTTGATGAAAACATGGTTTTGGAAGAAAATGGATTTTCATTTGAAGAGATAAATAAAGAGGGTTTCATAAAAAGTTATCTAAATTATGTTAAGTAAAAGGAGTAAAAAATGGTACAATTAAATGAAAATATTATTATTAAACATAGGATAAGAAAAATCATGATAATTCTTTAAAGTTATATCATAAGACGTCAATATTGGTGACTTAATCACAAATAATCTCAAAAATCGATGAGATTGTCATATGAAACTATTACCGCTTTCGAAACATTGAATCATAAGAACTATGAAAAGAAAATAATAAAATAAAACATAAAACATCATTAGAATAATTAAATTCATTATATTACAATTTAAATGGGTTGTATATTCACCTCATAAAATGTGATTGGTGTATAACATGACCTGTGTCTGAAAGAAGGATAATTAAGACAAATATCCCTTACAAATATCATATCATTGAAGTGGAGATTAATAAATTAAGTGATTACAGGTATAAAATTTAAATAAACATAATATAATGGAAATAAAAAATAAAATATTCAATGTTAATTACATATATATTCATATCATGATATAATTAGTGAAGAATAAGTTTAACCAAATGTATGGAACTTGAGTTAAGAAATCTATTACCTCATACATTATTTCTATTGAATATGATTTAACCGACTATATAGTGGATCTAAACATGTTATTAACTTATTATAGAACCATTTTATTTTTTATAATATTATATTTGATACTTTTATATCATATTATCACTTTTTTATTCATAATATTTCATTATTTTCATTGTTTCATGTGTTAATTGCATTGTTTTTTCATTCATGAATTGTTATGAAAGTTCTGGTTCTTATTCATATTATATAAGTATATCATGTTAATAATAATAATAATAAGGTAATAATTATCATATTTATTCATAAATTATACTTTTTAGGATCAATTATGAAATACGGTTTTGAAAAATAATGTACGATATAATCATTGAAACAATAGGTCATACATAGGCATGAGTAATGTATCCATTTTCAATGGTCAATATGAAAAAGGTTGTGTAATATTTTAACTTTATAGAATGATAAAAATATAAAATATAGAATATTATTTCATTATATATAATTATATGTATATATCATCCATGTGGTTTTGTGATTAAAGAGAATTTGAAATCACTACTTGATGGAGGTATTCAACATGTACGCGAACAACATTGTCATCTTTTAGTGAGTGAAAATGTAATAAAGACAATGATATATTTTATTTTCATAATTATAATTATGTCATTAATATCATAGTTAATTTATTTTTATCACATATATTCATTAACATTATCCTTATTACCTTCCATGTAATGTGATAGTAAAAAACAAATCACATCACTTCATGAGGTGGTAGTCTGCCACATACATGAGTGACGTTATCTTTTACCCAATAGAATGGGAATTTTAAAAGGTATATATGATATAATTAATATATAGGTATTATTATCTTATAAATATAATATATATAATTTACATCCATCATCATTCCCAACCATGATATGTGGTAGTGTAAAAAAGAATAGCATCAGTACGCTAGGTGGTATTCCACTGTACAAATGAATGATTATCCTGTAACCCATTTCATAGATGATGAGAAGGTTTTGTGTTATTAAATTAACTTAATAACATATTATTATATTTATGATTCTAATGTTTTTATATAATCATGGTTTAGGAATAATTGAATGTTTTGGATTAAGAAAGAAAATTAAAATTATGGTTGAATAATGTTACATCTTCTTCAGGTAACTTCTTTGGGTATGCAGAAAAATCCTTACTTAGTTGGATTTATTCCCCCCATAAGGCATCATGGATAAGATTTTGTACGTATTTAATTTATTTTGGAATTAATTTTCTAAATATATGATGCTTAAATTTGTTAATAGTGGATAATAGTGGGTGGCATTTATAAGTGAGGTGAGTGAAACACGTGTAATTTTTGAAAGGAATGAATTCCACCCATGTTTTTTTCATATCACAAAGATCCAATAATGGACCATTATCTTTCCTAGATGAGATAAGGTATAAATATTTCTATCCAATAGTCTTTAAACATGTTTTAGGTCATTCTAATCCTTATATTTTTAGTTTAACATCCTGGTAAACACATTTTTTCCTTAACCACAATAATTAATTTTTGATATTTTCACTTTTCATTTTTTTCAAGAATTAGGTTGACCTTATTAGATAGTATAAATTATTATAATTCCAAATATCGAATCATGTTTTCTAAATTAAATTTCTTATATTGGAAAAAGTTAATATAGAATTAATCCCATATACATGGCATTAAATCAGGTTTTCAATGAGACAATCACTACTATAAAATAGTTTATTTTTGAAGAATTAATTTTTATGGGAAATTAATCCATAGAAAATCATCCCTATAAAGGAATTAATTTTGATGAAAAAATTATTCAGTCACAAAAATTAATTATTTGTGATGGAAAAATCTTCAGTCACAAATACTATTGGTGGGAATGCCTGCCATACAGTGTGAAAAAAATTTGTGATAGCTGATTGAAGGGGATGTAGAATTCACCATTAATTTTTGTTGTATATGATTTATTTTTGATGAAAAATAATGTCTGTCACATATAATTTTCCTAAAAATATTTTTGGTGAAAGATTTAATTATGTATCGATTAACCCATTACAATTAATTTTAATTTAAAACACATGAACTCCCTTTTTCATCTACCTCATAGTTTTCTTCTTCTCCTAAACAAAATAAGGTACATGGTGGCTAGAATCCCCCTCCAAAACACTTTGTAGTAGTCGACATTTTTTTGACATGAGTTTGAATCATATTGGTACATATTCCTATAGTATTCACATTTTTTGTTTTTAAACTTTATTTAGTTTATCATACAAGATTTAGTTTGGAAAATCAATTGATTAAGTAAATTATCTGATTTTCTTGAGAACCTAGTTTTCCTTTTAAGACATTAAAATATTTAGATATATATTTATAGAGTTAGGTGCTGAGATGGCCTGTGATTCCAAAATCGAGTGTGACTAGAATTAATTTCATTAAACTATTAAATATATTTTATACTGAGTGTGTGTAGTACTTTATAGAAAACATTATAACTCTTAAATGGTTGATCAGATAGGAAATATGAGACCACAATTGGGTCTAAAACATGATGTTATCTCTAGTTATGACATAAAACAAGTCAGTGTAGGGAATTCAGACCCCATTCTCTTTGGCGGTGCATTTATTGAATTAAGTAATTAATTAATTAATTAATCTGTTTATTTTCAGTGCAATAGATAAGATTATGAGTATATAAAACTAGAAAACCTATCCAGTGTTAGATGATAATTACCAAAATCACCGACGATAGGTCATTCCTCCTTATTCTGGTGGATCATCCCAGACAACCAAGGAACTATGAATTGGATCAGATTAGGATGCAGAAAATGCCTAAAATCATTCCAAATCATTAGAGAAGGCATTATTCACTAGTGATCGAACAAAAATTGAGGTAGGAATCATAAATTGGTGTTTTTATGCCCTTATTAGTAAATGGTTGAGAAGATCAATTTTTTCCTAGGATATACACCAATTTTTTCCTCTACATGTGACCACATAAAGAAATTACTTTTTTATTCGGTTTTTTCTAATTTGAAAGCCCCATTATTGATTGATTGGAAAAGAAAACTTCGAATCAATAAAATATCCTTAATTCTTGTGATTTTATCCCTTGATTCTTTATATTGTTCACTGGTCGAGTCCCTACGGTCCTAGTTTGACAATTTTTGTGTGTTACACAGCAGGATCAGACCCACTGATTCATGGAAAATCGACGAAATGTGAGTGGAATGATGAATCGAGCATAGATTCATATTATTCATGAGGTTAGGATGGATGATGTGATGATTTGTGGATAAATAGTGGTTTAATGGAGGTGCAACGACATGCAGAATGGATGAGGAAACCCTCATCGACTTCTGGTGGCTAACATCCAGTGAACAACGTCTGAGATCCATGTTTTTGATCATATTTACGACTTTCTAACAGATTCAAGATAAAATCAGTGGAAGATTGAGTTTATTGAAAATGTGGGATAAGGCTTTGGATTTTTGTTAAACTCTTGAATATATGTCATGATCCAAGACGAACACACTGTGTGTAGCCTTTCAACGATTGCAGTTAGGGTTTTGGAAACCCCTAAGGATTGAATGACATGTACATCACCAACACACCATGTAAAAAATTACCATGTAAGTAATATTTATAATGAATCACATGGCCAGACATACTCTATGTTCTAAGTACATGACATGGGAAGATCACACTAATGGTACTTCGTGTGGATCAACAAACTTTGTAACAAAAACGTGGACTTGTGGTTCAGTACACGAACCTAAGAAGAAATACATGACCCTCATCTCGGCTAGCCATGACACACCATGTAGTCCACCTAAATGACATGTACAACTACATGGGATAGATATGTGTACCGACTAAGTATACTACAGGATGGTGTAACAGAACCACACACCATGTGGGTCCCCTCACATAGTATATACCCTTTGATATCTTCTGAGAAAACATTGAATGTCCATAACTCCTTCATTTGAACTGGGATTTTGGCCTATGGGTATCCTATCCTAAGTGTTTTTTCACATATGAAATGATGGTTCCCTAGGTAATGGATTTCACAAAAAATATTAGGATACCCTGGTGCTGGTAGTAATCAAGAAGGATTACCAGATGTTTAGTCTCGAGTGGAACCCTCCATAATGGTTGGTCATGGGTCCTCGATGGCTTCTAGTGTTAAACCCTCTAGTTGAGATGGGAATGGGTAAAAACTCGCAATTGGAACCCTGTAGGTGGGGAAGGAATGGTTCCTCGATGACTATCAGAGTGGAACCCTCTATTCGGGATGTGAATGGGTTATTGACCTCCCAAGTGGAATCGCCATGCGGTATGAGGTCATGGGTCCTTGATGACTTAGAGTGGAACCCTCCAGCTGCGCTGGGCTTGCATCTTCAACTACCAATGTGGAACCCACCTATTGTACCCAGGCATGGGTCCTCTATCAAGAAATATTGGTCATTGACTATGCTGTACAATGACAAGATGTGGTTTGACATATATTTGGACTCACAAGGAAGACGGTTGATTTCCCCAATGAGACACATTCTTATTATTCAATCTAAAACCATACAGGTGATTTAGTGTTTCCCAAATATAATATTTTCAAGGTGTGGTGAATGAGTTTCTTAGACTTGTGTGTTTAGGGCAGACACGTGGGATGTGGGGCATTATTGATGGAATTTTAGAACTATTGGTGAATCTTCTTCTTATGAACTACTATGAGATGTAGATCCCTTTACTCTTGTTCTGGGATTATTTTGACTGAGCATATATATATAATCTTATATATCTACTTTTTGGATTTGGTAACTCTACTTCCTAGAGAAGAAAAGACTTATGTGGTATGCCATGTACTTTTCGTCTGTAGCTTCTTATGGTTAGATGAGTCTACTCTCCTACTATAGGTGGAAAAGGATCGATGGTTAGTTCACCTACTCGCCATGCTTATCCCCTTGTGTTGTGATGAGATTAGTTTCAATCTTTATTAGGTTGAACCATACTCTTTCTCTACAACTATTTTATATTCTATCTTTATTTTTTTATTGTATCTCTCACTGCCCCTAGTTTTTAGTGAATCCTATTGGGTATGTTTATACTCACCCTACATGGTATTTTCTAAAACATATTGTGTCTTTTGAAGTTGATAGATAGGTTGACAGTGAAAGCAAACGAGCTTAGGGATACTAGGTTCTTGGACCATGTACAATTTTCCAAGCTTGGGATTTAGGAGCTTGGATCTCTCAGCTAGTTTCTTTCCCATTTTCCTGTCAGGTTGGTACATATTTCAGGTTGGTCATGTATTTTTCACCTTTGATTTTCATTTTACACTACCATACTTTTCTACTCTCTAGGGGTTCCTTAATGCCTGATTTATTTTATAGGATTGTTATATATTTTCTTATTTCCCTCTACACCATACATTGAGTTGGTTGTGTGCATGTGTATTGGTACATAGGAAATAACCTCCCTGAGTTAGTTATGCCTTCAATGCTTGTCGCAACCCCTGGCCTATGGATGCGGGTTTGTGATAGTTATAGATTGAGCCCTGGGATGAGTTGGTTCATGAAAAATTCCTATCAGAGAAAGTTCATTATTTGGGACATTGTTTGTACATACCCCATTAAAAGGATTGGTTGGGTTTAGGGAAATTTTTTCAAGGACTATTGAGTGTGGCTCTCAAGATAGGGAATCAAATGATAGTGTGGTGGTCGACATAGCTATTCCACTGAACCTTGAATACATACTTGTTGACCTGGATTTTGATACATTTTTTGCTGGTATTGAAGGTACATAAATCATATAGGATTGAGTCTTTTATTATTCTTCTTGAGTCACCTTCCCATTTTTCTTATATATATTTATGTTTTCATCTGACAATGGTTCTCCTTGAAAACATTTAGGATTCCTCTATGATGACAACCAACCAGAATACCTACTCCAGTTCATGATGACAACCCTACGAGAGAGGAGGTCTCAGTTCAGGGTCTATCCCATGACCCCTTACTTTAGGTGGGTAGGTAAAAACACCTCCACCTATAAAGTACTTGATCTACCCAGTAGATAAGATTGAGGATTTTTATGGGATTAACGCACTCTTTGAGTTCCAGCATTAGAGACCATTGAGGTTACGCTGTGAGCTAGATCCTTAGGTAGCAGAAGATTGGCTAGATTAGGTGGTCCATTTCTTTAGGCTTGTTCATACCCTGACATATCATGATGTAGTACTAGTAGTCTACCATTTTCACAAAGTAGTTGGTTGTTGGCGGATCCTGGTTATGCAGATGCATGATGAGTCGAAAATCTCATGGGATGACTTCCAGAAGATGTTCTGTGTGGAGCACAACCTATCTTTATTATGCTCAGTCTCATCAAGGAGCTTCTTGAGCTGAATCAGTGAGGTAATATTGTAGATGAGTATTTGGAGAGGTTCATATAACTTATGGGTTACTCTATTGATGGGATATGTAATGGCTATTTTAGAGCACATAAGTTTGTGCATGGAATCCTCCGAGAGATCTGATCAAAAATTGTGACCTTGTGAATCCCAACCTATGTTTGGGTTTTAGTGTAGGTAGTTGTGATTGAGTGACTTCTATAAGAGGGATGCCATATAGTTGGAGATGGGAGTGGGCGCTAGAGAACTGAGTCATCTATAGTAGCTATAATATGATAGGTTCTAGGATCTTAGTGCGGGAGTTCCTTCCATGATCAGATGAAAGCACGTGGTTAGAAGTAGCATAGAGTTCAATGGTAGACTAGAATGGGGTGGTGATTTAATTTTGACATGATAATTCACATGGTATGAGAATGAACGACTAGATGTATAGAGAAAATTTGTATAATAACTAATGGAATTCTATGGAAGAGGTACAACAGTTATTATGAATCTTGTAGGAGTAGACATGATGGTCCCTTGGGAGCTGAAGCAGGTAGGGGAGTAATAAGAGATATGCGTGGTGGATTCCGCTATGAGGTCCTACCACCACCACCACCAATTGGATCATGTCAAGCTTAGGGATTTGAACGACAGGGGAATGGAAAACTACATGCTTTGGATGTCTACGATACCACAGTGCCCAAGATGACTTAAATTATGACCATTGTTAATTCTACTATTTCCATAATATTGATAGAGATAGGTGTTATTTAGTCCTTTTCCTCTTGAATCTTGGTTCAAGAGATGGAGATCCTAGTTTAGAAGCTAGCTCTATAGCTTTGTCTTGAGGATCCTATAGGGAACACTTATTCTGAATCATTCATCTTCCTGTAGTGAGAGCTATCTCTTGGTGGAGATAGGTTCACATGGGACTTTTTGGTCATCATGATGGAACCCTATGATGTCATCATAGGTATGGATTGAATTTCCATGGTTTGAGCCTAGAGTAATTTTCACTATAGAGAAATCAGATGCATACACATTGATGGGATGAGATTCTCCTTTTCTAGCTAGAGAGATCTCATTGTAGGGCATGTGGATACTATGAGAAAGAGGTTACAACCTATCACACATCGGTTGGTGAGTGTATTCCTTAGTATATCAGGATCTTAAGGAATATCAGTTCCTCTATTTTGTCGATTATTATATAGATATCATCTCTGAATATGTTCTGATAGTACCTCTTAGGGGGGATATGGTGCTTTTTATTTACTTGAATCCTAGGACAACCCCAAAATCTTCTGTAGTGTATCAGATGGAACCTAAAAAGATGCAAGAGCTATGGTTGTAATTGTAGGATCTTTATGAGAAAGGTTTCATCAAACCTATTATGTCTCAATGGGATGCTCTAGTCCTATTCATGAAAAAGGCCGATGAGAGATTACAGATTTTCATGGATTATCATCATCTGAGCTAGATCCTGATAAAGAATTAGTACCCCTTTATTAGGATTTAAGACCTATTTGAAATGTTTCTAGAAATTATATGGTTCTCCATGATCAACCTTAGGAACAACTAAAACTAGTTATAGGTTCACAAGGTTGATATCCCAAGTTTAGTATACTACTGTTGCTACAAACACTGTGAATTCCTAGTGATTCCCATGGTGTGACGAATTCCCCCTCTATATTTAAGGACTTTATGAACCATGTCTTCCATATATACTTGTAAATGTTTTTTGTTTTATTAATTGATGAAATACTTGTCTAATATAGATCAAATAATGATCATGCAGAGAATTTGAGGATAGTTCTTGATTTTCTTTGAGAGAACCGACTTTACAAAAAGATCTCGAAGCACCAGTTCTAGATAAATGAGGTTGACTTTCTAGGGACTTTCATCTCTAAACTAGTTTTTAACATGGATCCAAATAAGATCAATGAATTTATTTCATAGGAGTAACTTAAGAACATTTTAGAGTTGTGAAACTTCCTTGGCATCGCTGGGTACCACAAGAGATTTATGTAAAACTTATATAGAATCGTATCCCCTTGGACCACCTTGATGTGGAAAGGGAATCTTTTTACCTGGTCTAAACTATTTCATAGGGCCTTTGAGGAGTTATAGTAGAGGATGATGAGGGATCCAGTGTTGATACAACCAGAGGAGGGAATGGAGGTCGTAATGTATTGTGATGCCTCAAGAGTTAGGCTCAGTTGTGTTTTGATGTATTTGATAGTAGTTATTACAATAGATTGAGTCAGTTGAGACCCCACGAGAAGAAATAAAACACACAACCTAGTCCGAGTAGTAACAGTCATTTCTTTGAGGATGTAGAGGCACTAAATTCTAGGAGAGCGCATTGTGGTTTACTCAGACCACTAGATTCTCAAGTACGTCTTCACACAGAGAAACATAAACCTGAGACAATAATTCTAGTTAAAATTTTGGTAGTAATATTCCATTGATATAGTCTATACTCTAGGTAAGAGAATCAATGTAGCATATTCCCTTATCATGAAGCCCCTTTCTCCCATTTTTAGGAAGATTTTATGCATTTAGCTTCCCTGCAGCTGGCCCTTTTAGAGTAGAAGGGTATATATTTTCTTTATTTGATGGTGTTGAGTCCTTAAATTCTCAATAAAGTGAGAGATTCCCACCAGGGAGACATCAAATGCACAATACTATATGATCATAAATTAATAAGTGAGTCAAAAAATCGATATTATGGGAGAGGTAATCATGATATCTTCTTCCAAGGGAGAATAGTGGTTCTAGTCATGTTACGGGAGGAGGTGATGTAAGAATTACACAATTCTACCCTAGCAGTACATCATGGTATTGAGAAGATGTATAGAGACCTTAAAAGGTAGTTTTGGTGGTCCAACATGAGACAAAGAGTAACTAAGTTCATCTCTCGTTGCCTCACCTGTTAGAAAATAAAAGTTATGCATTGGGTTCTAGAAGGTTTGTTGTATCCACTTGAGATACCATAGGGAAAATGTAATGGAATATCCATAGAATATTTCATAGGGCTTCCATGCAAAGTAAAAGGACACAACTATATATGGGTGACAATTGACCAACTCACAAAGATGACGCACTTCCTTTCCATCAAGAAGTAGATTTTAGTGGAGAGTCTGGGATAGTTATAAATATGGGAGATTGTTCACCTTCACAATGTACCCTCGATGATTTTATTTGATCGTGATACACAGTTTACATCACAATTTTAGAGAGGCTTACATGAGAGATTCAGGACCTACCAATGGATGAGTACAACATTTGACCCCTAAACCGATGGGTATACTGAGTGCACTATCTATGTGCTAAAGGATATGATGAAATCTTGAATGTTGGAATTTATCTGAATTTGGGTGGATCACTTTCCCTTAGTGAAGTTTGTGTAGAACAAAAACTACCAATCAACCATCATCATGGAACCTTTTGATCCCATGTATGGGAGACACTTCACTCCATCCATGTGCTATACAGAGTTCTATGAGTCATCTCTTATGGGTATAAAGATGGTGTAGGTGATGACAGAGAAAGTCTAGGTCATTTATTAGAGGATGAGGATTTCCTAGAGTAGAAGAAACTCTTAAAAATATTATCATAATAGGCCCTTGGAGTTTGATCAGTGAGACTACATTTTCTTTTGATTCTTGTCATGAATTTGAATGCGGAGGTCTGGTAGAGGAGGCAAGCTATCCTTGAGGATCATCGGGTTATTTTAGATCATGCAGGGGGTTGGAGAGGATTCTTAATCCCTATCCCTACCCCCATAGCTTGAGGTGGTTCATGAAGTATTCCACAAGTCACAAATGAGGATATACATGCATGTCCCAACACATGTCATTGAATAGGGGGAGCTGGACATCAAGGATGAAACCAACTTTTCCGATCACCCATGATGATTAAGGATCAGTATGAGTGAACCCTATGTGGATGGACCATCCTTTTTATTTTCATTATATGGAAGCACATAAATGTGTAGGAGAGTTTGTGGGAGTATGAGAAATAAGTACTTGCTCAGTATATTGTGTTTTTTACTAGTTTTTTTCTTTTCGGGTATGAAAACCTTAAATGAGGGAATGGTGTAGAGACCTGATTTACTTCTTATAATACATTGAAATATATATATATATATTTCTAGAGTTAGGAACTAAGATGAAATGTGGTTATGAGGCATGGTGTTCCTCAAATTAACTTTATACAAATACTAAATATATTTTACATTGCACACATGAAAATTTTAAAAGAAAATAGGATAAATCATAAATAGTTTATTCTAATGGAAATTTGAGACCACAATTTATTCTAGAATATAGTGTTATCCTTAAGAGTGTCATAAAATAAGTCATTATGTGTGTTTGGACCCTTCTCTCATTGGAGATGCATTTAATAAATTAACAAATTAATTATTTAGTTAATTTGTTTATTTTCAATATAATAGATATAATCAAAAGTATATATCCCTGAAAAAACATTCAAGGGTTAGCTTAGACATTCTTGAATTTTCAGTGAGATCTCATTCTTAGTTTTTAAATAGGATCATCCTAGATGACAACATAAATCTGAATCAGATCAGATGAGGATTCATAGAATGCAACAACTCCTTAAAAATCATTAGAAAACTCATTATACATCTATGATCTATCCCAGAAAATAAATAGGGCTCATCAATTGATGTTATTATTCTCTTTTTATTAAATGGTTTAGAATAACCTTCTTCTTCCTTATATATGTTCCAATTTATCCCCTGTATGTTCCCATATAAAAAAATTACTTTTTTATTTTTTTTTCTAATATGGAAGCCTCGTTCTTTATTTATTGGAAAAAAATTATTGGAATTGATCAATTAAATATCGTTCTTTTAATTTTATCCCTTTATTATTCATGTTCTACATCGGTTGGTTCCTTGTGGTCTCAGTTTGACAATTGTTGAGTGGTACCAAGACTGATCAGACTCCCGATTTCACAAAAAATTAACGAAACATGAGTAGAATGATGAATCGAGCATAGATTTAGAATTTTTGTGAGGTGAGGATAGAATATTTGATGATTGGTGGATGAATCATTGATGAAAGGTGTTGCAGACGCATGTGGAATAGATTATTAAACCCTCATTAACTTTCAGAGGTATATTTTTGGAGAGAAATGATTGTGATCCATAATTTTTAGTCTGATCTAAGATTTTTAGAAAAATTCAAGGAGAAACCCATGGTGGATCAAGAAGATTCAAAATACCAAAATCATATATAGGATTTATATGAAAATATTAACAACACTCCATGTTCCAAGATAAACTCACTATGTATAGACTTTAAACATTAGAAACTAGGGTTTTAAAAACCCATAAGGATGGAACAGTGTGTACATCACCAACATGTCATGTACCACCTTCTTGTGTAAGTATTCCATGTGATATATCACATGGCTAGGGAAATTCCATGTTCTATGTACATGACACAAATAGATCACATGGGAGGAACACCATGTGTATTGATAGTCCATGCACACTGTACATGAACATGAGGTTCAGTAGACGAACATGACCCCTATCTTGATTAGTTAGGGCGCATCGTGTTGTCCACAAACATGGCATGTAAAACTAAATTTGATGCATATTTGTTCCATCTAGGTACACTGCTAGGTGGTCGAGTGGGAACACACATATTGTAAGTCCCCTCACATACTATGTACCCTTTGAGATATTCTAAAAAATCTTTGAATGCCAGTATCTAATTCATTTGAACTCGAGTTTTAGTCTTTCAGTAGACTATACTGAGTGTTTTTTCACATAAAACATGGTGATTTCCTTGGTTCTATATTTTGAGATACAATGAGAAATTTTCTAGGAACAATACCTTCTAAAGAGACCCTAATAATGGCAGTAATCATGTAGGATTACCATATTATTAATCCTTAGTGGAACCCTCCATCTAGTATAGGAATGTGTCCTTGGTGGCTTCTAGAGTGGAACCCTCTAGTCAGGATGGGAATGGGTCCCATAAATACACCTAAGTAAAAAACTCTATGTGGTCTCAGCACGGGTCCTCGATTACTATCAGAGCAGAACCCTCCTATGAGGAAGGGAATGATTTCTCGACATCCTGAGTGGAACCCTCCTCCGGTATCAGGGGAAGGGTGATTGATGACTTAGATTGGAACCCTATAGCCGAGATGGGAAAGGTTCCATGACTACCAAAGTGGAACCCTCCTATTGTACCATGATATGATTCCTATATTTAGTAATTGTGGGCCCTCAAATATATGGTACAGTTACGATACATGGTTTGAAATAGCTTTGGACTCACTAGGGAGAGGGACGCCTTTCACACTAAGAAAACATTTTGTGACATGACCTAAATCCATGTGGGTGAGTAAGTGCCACCCAAATAGGATAGTATCAAGGTGTGGTGATAGAGTTCCTTAGACTCGTGTGATCAGAGAATATGGGTGGGATGACGAGCATCATTGATGGACTTTTTTAACTATTGGATGATCCTACTTTCACTCTTTGTTAGGTTGATTTGTAATCCTTTTTTTACCTTGTGTATATTGCTATCTTTCTATTTTATTTTATATCTTACTACTCCCCTCACCTCATATTTTGGGGTGTCCTACTAGGTATGTTTGTACTCAACATTGCATGGGTTTTTCCAGCCCCTATCGTGTCTTATTCATATGACATATATGATGAAAATGACATTAGAGCATCTAAGGGGTACTGGGTGCTTGGATCACATACGGTGGTTGAAGCATGGGATTCAGGAGATGGGATCTCTCAACTGTTTACTTATTAAGTGTTCTATCAAGTTGGGATATATTTTTGGTTGGGCGTGTATTTTTCCCCTTTACTTTTAAACTTACACTACCATAAATTTGTACTCTATTGGGGTTCATGCAAGATTGATTTATTTTATAGTAGTGTTCCATATTTTCTTCTTTCTCTTTTCACATTGCATTGAGTTGGTTGTGTTTGTATGTACATGTATATAGGAAAATATCTCCCTGAGTTAGTTATGCCTACGTCGCTTGTCGCCACCACATGACCTATGGAGGTGGGATTGGGGTACTTACAGATCGAGCCATGAAATAGCTCAAGTCTTGATATATTTTCATATTTTAATTTGAAAATATGGTTTCTAAAATTTATTAGTCCCTATTTTCTTGTTCATTGAGTCTATATGAGTTATTTCAATTGATTTTTAGTTATTGTTTTCATTGTTTAACTTTTATATTTAATATATTTTTATAATTTATATTTAAGGTTAATTCATGTTTATTTTATTATGTTATTATTAGAAATATTATTATTATAGAATTTATTCATGAATATTTGATATTGAAATAGTTTTATACATCCATATAATTGGTCAATTTTATTTCACATTTATGGTGATATAGTTTTTGATGAATTATAATAATAAATTAATTTTGGAGAATATGTCAAATAATGTTTGATTGTTATATTATGATTGATATTCATTTTTTTTAAATTCATGTGAATATTTTTTTTGTTAAAATTTGGATATATATATATATATGTGTGTGTGTGTGTTTGTGTATGTATGTGTTTATATATAAATAAGTGTAATGCCCCGACCCCAAAATCTCGGAGTAGGTGCATTATTTTATTACAATGTCATGACTACGTGGAATGAAATCCCGAAAGACCGATCAATCTAGCATTCTTGAAAGTAAAAATTATATAACTGATACCCATAATACATTGGTAAATTAGAATGAAAAACAAGATATATAATAAAAATAAATAAACATCATCCTTGAATGCTTATTCAAATACTTCTTCTTCATAACATGGGGAAAGAGAATATAATAATGGTGAGATCAAATGATCAGTCAGGGTAAGTAAGAAGAAGAAAGAATGAATAAATAAGAATAAATAAATGTGTCAAGATTGATACATTATAACAAATTCCATTCGAAATGACTAGGTAAAGAAAATTCAATATGTCATGATAAGAAACTGAAACACAAGCCATTTAATGAATGAACTAGAAATTAAATGTATGCATAGATATGTTGATGAAAAGCTCATGGATTAGTAATAACTAAAAATAAATAAGGTAAATTATTAATTATTGAAAGAAATGTTTCCTTGGTACACAGAATCATTATCATTAAGACATTTCACAAGAAATTTTATCGATCAGGTAAGAACCCATCTAATTTGGCAAACTATTTTGTCTCATGAGACAACCAATGCATCAAGGGGAAATCTATAAGAAGACCCCACCCATGTTTTACCAATCCAAAATATTCTTGATATCTAATAATCAATTCAGATAATAAATAACATTCCTTATAAAATATTTGTATTGAATTAAGGATATGTATTTATCAATTATTCCCCAGTTATTCAAATTACTATCAAAGTAAACATAGTATGTAAAATGATATAAGATTTAGGAAATAATAATGTCCATCATATGAAAATATAGTTATTAAAGGAAATTTAAAAATGAAAAATGGTTATAATAAATTGATTTTTTTCATGATAAATTTAATAATAAAAAAATGAAGTGAGGTTCCAAAGATAATAATTAAGAGTATTATTAAGAAAAATACTATTTAAACATTCCAAAGTTTCCCATACCACATTGAAACATTTAAAATCATCATACCCATGAAGGTATAACCTTAAATGAAACATATAATATCATGAGAATAAATATATTCATGATAAAACATTTCAAAGGGAAATATATAGACCACATAAAAGAAACTTGGTTCATAACAACAAATAAGTCTTAATGAAATGTAATTTGAGATGAAACCATCTACCATAACCATAATTTTGTTGTGTGGTATTTATCATCCTTTATAGTGGTTTAAAATATGTTAATAACTTATAAAATAACCATACTCATGTTTATAATATCACATATTAATTCCTTATAATAATTTATTAATAATTTGTTAACACTCTTCATTATTTTTGCTCTTTTGGGTGTTAAATGTATAGTTTGTTAACGTATGTTTTGACTTTTCATTTATTGTTCATATTAAATAGATCATGATTTAATCATCCTAATAATGTAAACCATTATTCAATTATCATATATATTCAGTCCATATAAATTTAGGATAATTTATGAAGTTTGGAGATAATAAATGAAATGCACCGTTTATGGAGATGGTAGGCCGTACATACGCATGAACACTACTTTCATTTCATTGTTATTTTAAAATAATTAAAAGTAAATGATATATTTATATTATAATTAATATAATATATATATTTTATATATGTTACATATGTTTATTAATATTATCCTTTATACATTCCATGTATAGAATGATTGGGTCACATTACTTTGAGTGGACATTAGTCCATAATTACCCAAATGAAATTATCCCAATGACACATGATGGAATAAAAAATGGTTTTTTTTAAATAAAAATTGAAGAAGAATAAATAAATTAAAAATATCATATATAACATATATAAAAATAGTTTCCATCATAATTTCTACAATAAGATTTGGTAAAAGAAAAAATAATAATCATCATTTGGTGATCCAATTGTTCTCCGTACACAGAAATAATATTTTTATTACCCATTATATGGATGTGTGTTAAAGTGTAGATATAAATGTTAATATTAAAAAATTATATTATATTTAGGATAGTTATGTTTTTATATAATAATTTAATAAGGATATTTTATGGAGAGTACAAGTAAATGAAAAAAATAGATCATTATGAAACATTACCTTAAAATCGGGTAACTCCTTTTTGTTTATACCAAAGGGATTCATTGGAAGGTTTTCTACCCAAAGGGGGGATCTAAAGTCGAAGGGACGAATTTTTGGAAGCTATTTTGTTATATTTATTCTGAACCTAAGTGGTTTGAGGGGTGTGAGGAATGGGGATATGTGGTGGCCTTTTATAGTGGAGGAGGAGTGACACTGTTGATAATAAAAAAATGTATTCATTAATGGGAGGTGTACCTTTCCTAAAGTGCCTAGTAAATGGAAAAAATAGCATATTAAATGTAAATTTTGGTCTATAAAATCCTAAAACACATGAAAATATGTGAATTTTAGTAAATTGGTTCCATAACTTCTAAGATTCCCCAATTTTATCATTTTTGTTTTTTAAAGCATTTAGTTTTCTAATATAATTAATTTTACCATTAAGATTAAAAAAGAGATATTTTAATACAAAATATAGAGCCAATTAATTATTAATATTATATATATTTATTTATGAAATAAAAACATCATGTGTTTTGGATTTTTTTTAAAATAAACACATGTGATGCGATATTACACTACTTAAACACGGACCGTGTTAATAACATTTTTACAATATTTTGGTCAATATGTTAATTATAATAAATAAATAAATCCATTAATAGAATATATTTAATATTTATTAACACTTAAAAATCATTTCTCAGAATATATTATTTTTATTAATTTTTAATCATTTAATAAAATACCATTTATTGTAAAATAACAGTAATGTCAATTTTGACATTATTTATGTAAATTTTTTTCTAAAATATAAAAAAACATTTGAATTGAAATATATTAAGTTTAAATTACTTCGAAATGATATATTAATTTTAGAAAATAATTAATAGAAATAATTCAATCAACATATTTCACTTTTAATATATATAGTATCATATATTTTAGTTAATTGTTAACTAAATAATCACTACGTTCGCATTTCTTGAGCATTTTATGTAAATAAATCATATATAAAATTTATTTATAAATTAGTGTTATAATGATAACCAGTTTATCTTTCAAAAGTATATTTATAACCGAAATTATAATGTTTTTACATATCTTTATGTTTTATAAATGATAGATGTAAAGAAAATTCTCAATTTGTCTTTTTCCTTAACATTTTATATAGGGAACTTCGATTTAATGATATCCCAATAAACCAAAAAATATGATCCAAGAGGTTATATAGTAGAATTATTGGTACAAATTTGCATTTGGACATGTTTTAAGGTTATTTTGGTCCACAATGTTAAGGTTTAGTCCCTTATTATGCTTAATTTTACCTTAGTCACTGTAATAAATTTTAATCACCTTCACTAATAATTTGGGAAAAAAATTAATTTTATATTATTAGACAAAAATATTATACTAAATATTTCCATTGATGTAAATTTTTAATAATTCAAATCATAAAAGTAGTAAAATTATGATTAACACAAATCTCGCAGAGGTGGCGAGAAACCGAGTTAAAAAAAGTTCAAAATTTCAATAAGTTTTTATATATACTTTTAATATAAAAATGGTTCCAATGAACTAAATTTGATTAATATATTAACTATTTATATATTTTTACTTTAAAACCCAATTTAAAATATAATTTAACATTAATCGTTATTTAAACAGAAAGGCAGTTTTAATTAAATTGTAGTAATTTCAACTATTCATCAAAAAATGAAATTTCTCAAAAAAAATTAAAAAAATCACCAAAAGTTAATTTGGACATTCATAATTCAAAAATTAAGTTTATTTTTACGTATAAAATTTATAAAATAGAAAAAAATTAGTTTTAAAATAGACGCGCCATTAAAAGGTGATAAAACTTGATCTTGCTGTAACACAAGGTAAAAATGTGTTGTGTGTAGAGTAAGCATATCATGGTGTTTCATATAAAGAAATATAGAAAAAAATAATTTATATTCTATTATAATAATATTATAATTTCTTGGGGTGTTACATTATCCCCACCTTAATTAAATTGCATCCTTATAATTTAATCTTGATCTTCATAATCAAGTGTTTGATATTTGAAAATATAGTTGTTAAAAACCCACAGTCCAAATAGGGTTAATAAAAAATTATCTTAATAAGAGATAATGTAAAGTAAAATTTTCATCTGACTAGGTTCCCTATTATGAGATCATAGGTGGGAATTGGAAACATGGATATAGAAGAAAAATCCAACAATCAAGTTCAGATGGAGAGTGTTAGAGAACATGTTCAGATGGAAGTTGTAGACCACAAAACCATAAACTATATGTGTTAATAAAGGTCATTGATATCATCAAAATTAGTGATAATATGTAATTTTTAATAACCTTTTCCTAGAGTTTATAAATTATTTCATACTCTAATAATATATATAAATATACATTTCATTAATCATAATCCTTTCCTTTTATTATATCTTAAATTTTTTATACATCATCTATTAGCATAAGATGATTTATATAGTGAACTAATACATTAATATCTAAAACCTCATTCAAATATCAATGGAAACCATTTCATAAATGATAATATTTTCTAAAATATTGTGATATAACATTTTATAAGGAAATTGATTATGAACATATCATTGGACTTTGAATAACATGAAGTAGATAATTAATAATCACATTCTGATCATGTGAAAATATTTATCATGTTTTCATTTAAAATATTGTAATAAACTAAATTTCCATAAAACCTTATTGGAAACATGCATTTTACTTATTCCTTAAGTAAGACATATGTTATTGGATATATTCCTTAAATCTAAAAATGTTGTAATATCCATCAACTATATCCTAGAACACTTGTTGACAAGTCATTAATTAATTACAAGGTAGTCAACACTTTTCTAAATAAATAATTTTTTCATTATTATATGAAAATTAGGAACACATTAATGGTTGTATTTCCCCCAATCATGTTTTTTCTGAAAATTTTAACTTTCTAATGAATAAATTTTCATGGTACCATTAACCATATGATTTCATATCTTTTAAAAAATAGCACTGCGGTACAATCCTCATACATTTCATAATTCTTATAAGGAGTACATTGCTGATAAAATATTCAAAGGGCATAATTATTGAATCCAAATAAATAAACACATCAATTATTTCACTTCATCCTTAAGCCATTAACCAGGATACATTATCCAATTACTTAATACCTCATGTTTTTCACATTTCACCAGTAGTTTCATCACCATTAGAAATATAACCATTACTCATACAACCTTATTGATTCTCTTTATAATATTTTCACTTTGATAATAAATTTTCATAATGAACATTCATTCCATGCTTGAATTATTTAACTGGTAATGATCTCTCAGGGAGGCCAATATTAGAATCTATTGCATCAACAAAAATCTTCATTTTTTCCTTTGTAGTTACATTATTTGTTTCATTATTTTCCATATTTAAAATATTCTTGGACCTCTAAGACATATGAATGGGTGATTATTTCTATATTATTTACACAAAGGAAATTGAATCTACTTTCCCCCATGATAACCATTACACAAACTGTTATTGAAATTGTTCATTATCTTACTTAGTGAGTTCAATAGTTGTTTTGGGTACACGTTATTAATCAGGTTCTGTGAAATATTATTAGGAATGATCACAACATCCTTCACTCCAGTGATCATTCCATTTAACTGATCATCAAATAATTTTCCATTACATTCAACATTAACCCATTACCTTCTAGTTTATTCCATTGAATAAAATCAGAAATCATAGTTTGAGAAACACATATCAAAACATAAAACCTAATAATCTTTAAAATTACTAATAGGATTACTAAATTATGGATCCTACTTCTATAATCTAGGAACCCTTAAGTTTATCCAAGGTTATTCACTGTTCTCATCTACTTTAATCCTTTACAATGGTTTGTAAAAAAAATGTGAATTTTCCTAAACATATCCCCGAGGAGTGTTAAAACTTATGTGTAGTAAGGCCCATTTTCATATACCAGGTTACCCAAATTTTAGCATGAAACACCTAGTTAGAGTTTTTACACCTAGGTACATCTGTTCCAGAACCACATCCACTTATAGTATCTAGACAAAGATATATATCTAGGAATACCCACATAATCTCCACCTTACCAATATTATAGTATGTTCTTCCATACTTATCCTCAATGTATATCTTGGGTTTTTCTCCTTAATTTATGTTTTATAAATTTAGTTTCCATGGTTGTTTCTAAACTTCCTTTGATACCAACTGCAATTCCCTGACCTCAAAAGCTCAGATCTAGTGCATTATTTTATTACATTGGCATGATTATAAGGAATCAAATAATAAAGGACTGATTAGTTTAGCAGTCTTGAAAATACCTATTACATAAATGATACCCATAATACACTGGTAAATAGGAATAAGATGCATGATACAAAATAAAAATAAATAAATAACATACTTGAATTCTTATTCAAATATTTCTTCTTCATAACCTGTGGAAAAGAAACATAAGGAGGGTGAGCTCAAATGATCATTAAGGGTATGTAAAGAGTAAGAAATAATGAATCAATGTGAATAAATAAACATGTAAATGTAGATAACTGATAACACATTCCTTTAAAATAACCAGATAAGTAATATTCAATAATGAAAGGTAAGAAACTGAAACAAGTTCCATTTAATCAATGAATTGAAAATTAAATATACCTATAGATATATCGATGAAAAATATAAAGGATGAATAATAACTAGAAATAAATGAAATAAATGATTAAATATTGGTCTCCATGTTTCCTAGGTACATGAAACCATTACCATCAAGACGTTTCACAAGATAGTTTAGCTATCAGTTAAAAACACATCTATTTTGAAAAATTATTTCATCTCATGGTACTACCGATGCATCGAGGGGCTATCTAAAACCGGGACCCACCTGTGTCGTAACTGTCCAAAGAATTCATCATATATAATAATTAATTCAATAAATAAACAATATTCCTGATGAAATATCTTTATTGAATGAAGGATAAAAATTTATCAATTATTCTCTAGTTAGTCAAATAAATATCAAAGTAAACACCATATGTAAAATGATATACTGTTTCGGAAATAATAATATCAATAATATAAAAATATGGTTATTCCAGGAAATTTAAAATGAAAAATTAGTATAATAAAGTGTTTGTTTTCATGATAAATTGAACAATCAAAACTGGAAGTGAGGTTGCAAAGATAATCATTAAGAGAATTCTTGAGGAAAATAATATTTAAACATTACAAAGTGTCCCACACCACATGAACACATTTGAAATAATAATTACCATGAATTTATAACCTTAAAGTAAATATATAATATCATGAGAAGAAATATAATCATGATATAACATTTCAAAGGGTAGTATATACACCATATAAAAGAAACTAGGCACATAACAACAAATAAGTCTCATTGGAATGTAAATTGAGATGAAACCCCTCACCTTAATCTTCCTTTTTTTAAGTGTTCATTTTCATCATTTATAGTGTTTTAAAATATTATAATAACTTATAATATAACCATACTAATGTTTATAATATCACATATTAATTCCTTATAATATTTTATTTCCAGTTTGTTAACACTCTTTTATTACTTTCTGTATTTTTGGTGTTAATTACATAGTTTTCTCAAGTATGTTTTTACTTTTCATTTTTTCCCTCTTATATAGATCATGATTTCATCATATCCAAAATTTAAATGACTATTTAATGATTATATATATTCAGTACATATGAATTTAGTATAACTATGATGTTTTGAGATAAGAAACGAAATGCACCGTTCACCGAGATGGTAGGCCGTACGTACGCATAAACAATACATTCATTTATTAGTTGTATTAAAATAATTAAAAGTAAATTATATATTTATATTATATTTATAATATAATATATATGTTATATATGTTACATTATTTTATTTGTACCAACCATTTTACATTCCATGTATGGCATGAATGAGCCAAATCACTTTGAGGGGGCGGTAGTCCACACTTCCTCAAACGAAATTACCATATTAACATAGGATTTAAAGAAAAAATTTATGTTATAAATAAAAATTACATATGAATAAAAACATTATAAATATCAAATATAAACATATTTTCTATGGTAATGAACACTATGAGAGGTGGTCAATGAAAAATGAAAAATCATCATTTCCTGAGGCAGTAGTTTGTTGTATATAGAAATCGTATATTCATTACTCATTTGATGGAGGTATGCATATGTGTAGGTAGAAATATTAAATTAAAAAAATAATTGTATATTGAGGTGACTGGTGATGTGACACACGAATGAAATAAATATATTTTAGGGATTGGAGAAGTAAATAAAAGAAAGGAGATTATTGGAAAATGTTACCTTAAAATTGGGTAAATCCTTTTGGTTTATACAAATGGTATTCCTTGAAAGGGTTTCATCCCAAATTATGGATTGATGGTCGAAGGGAGGTATTTTTTGATACTATTTAAGAAGAGTTTTTTTGATCCTATGTAGTTTAAGAGGTGTGAGGATTGAGGATAAGTGGTTGAATTTTATTGTGGAAGAGGATTGGCACTATTGTAAATACAAAAGGTATTCATTAATGGGAGTTATACCTTACCTAAAGTGAATACAAAGTAGAAAAATAATGGAGTAAATGGGATTCATCTTTGATGAAAACCTACAAAACCCAAAAATATGTATATTTTAATAATTTGGTTCCTTAACATCTATGATTCCCAGATATTATCATTTTGGTTTTTATTAAAGAATATAGTTTTCTAATAAATATAATTAAACAATTAAGACTAAAATAAAGTTAGATTTATTAAAAAATACAGAGAAAATTAATTATTAATATGATATGTTGATTTATAAAATAAACATTCCTTGTGTTTTGGAAATTAATTTTAAAACAAGTACATGTGACACACTCAAACACTACTTAAACTCGGACCATGTTGAAAACGTTTTTACAATATATGGGTAAATATGTTAATTATAAAAGATCAATTTCCCCCTTAATAGAACATATTGAATATTTAATAACACTTAAAAATAAATTTTTAGAATATAGGATTTTTATTAATTTAAAATATTTTAATAAAATATCATTTAGTATAAAATAACAATATTGTCAATTTTGAAATTATTTATTTAATTTTAATTTTAAAATATTATTTTTTTTGTAATTAAAATATAGTCAGATTTTTTTAAATGATACTTTAATCTATAAATTTAATTAATGAAAATAATTCAATCAATATAGTTCACTTTTAATATTTATAGTATCATTTGTTTTAGTTAATTTTTAAATAAATAATCACTATATTGGCATTTTTTATCATTTTAAGTAACTAAATCATCCATAAAAATTGTTGATAAACTATTATGATAATAATAAACAATTTTTCATTAAAAATTTTATTTTTATCTGAAATTATGATGTTTTTCACTTATGTCAATGTTTTATAAATATTAAAGTGAAGGAAATTTTCTTTTTGTCTTTTTCCTTACTTATCATTTTATATAAGGAACTTCCATTCATTAGTATCCAAATAAACCATAAAATTAGAACCAAGTGAGGATATGGTATAAGTATTTATAGATAATGGATTTGTTTACAAGTTTATAGGTCATTTTTGTCCTTAAGATCAAGCTTTAGTCCTCTATTATGCTTAATTTTACGTTAATCACCGTAATTAATTTTAATCACTTTCACTAATTTTATGGGTCAAAAATTATGTTGATCTTATTAGACCAAAAATATGATAATAATTAAAAAAAATTATGTATTTTTTTTTTCAAAATTAAGATCACATAAGTGGGAAATTAATATTTATGGTAATCCCACAGATGTGGTGAGAATGCGAGTTTTTAAAGTAAAAATGTTCAAAAGTTTAATAAGTTTTTATTCTAATTTTAATATAAAAATGGTTTGAATGAACTACATTGGATTAATATATGAATAATTTACCTATTTTGAAATTAGAAATAAATTTAAAATATAATTTAACAGTATTCATTATTTAAATGAAAAGGTTGTTTTTAACTAAACTGCAATAATTTTTACTATTCATCAAAGAAAGAAATTTCTCAAAAAAATCTGAAACAATTAAACCTATGCAAATTTGGACATTATGAATTACAAAAATATGTTTATTTTTACAAATATAATTTATAAAATTGACAAAATTGAGTTTTAAAATAGGCATGCCATTAAAAGGTGGTAAAACTCGATATCACATGTAACAAAAGTTAACTCATTGTTTTGTGTAGCATAAGAATATCATGGTGTTTCATATAAATACATATAGTAAAAAAATAATATTTATTCTATCATAAAAAAATATACTGTTATGGGGTGCTATAATAAACATGTGAATATATACATATATTTATGTTTTTATAAAAATGTGTAGGATTTTTGATATATACACATATATGTATGTATGTATGTTTGTATGATGTAAGAACCCAGATCTTCATTCAGGTATGTTTTTCCTTTTTTCTAGAGTTTTTAAGAAAAATGGTTTTTCTAGAAATTTTCAAAGTACACGCCATGTACTTTTTGAGTACACGCCGTGTACTCTGATCCGGCTCGAAGCCGTGTGCTGGCCATGCCCAGCCCACACACACGGTGTGTATGGGTAACGTGGAGGCCATTTTTAGCAGTGTACGGAAAGGACCCAGTACACGCCGTGTACTTTTTTTTTCATTAAATGGACCAGGGTCGCGCCTAACCCCCATATTTGTCTTCTTCTCTAGTTTTCGACCATCCTGGAGCATCCATACGACCGAATCTTCTCCAAGCATCCGCCTCGCCGTCCGTTCTCCGATTCGAGCACGGTCGATTGCGTTGGAATCGCAGCGGTGAGTTATTCCTTCTGCTTGAGCCTTGTATCTTGATTCCTCCTTGTTTTCAAGTTATCGTCGGATGAACGTTTTGTGTGTTTTCTCAGATCTACGTCATTCTAAGGGGAATCTGTCATCGAGGTTTACGTATATCGATCTCCTAGAATCGAGGTAGGTGGTTTGTGCCTTTCCGTAGAAAGTTGATGGATATTTTGTGAAATTTACACCAATACCCATGAACGGGGTATTGCGTGTTTCCTGTTTTTCCCTTTTTGCTTTCCTGCTTTGCTTGATTGCTTTAGTAGAGGTTATTGCTTGTGATTAGAGTAGTTTGTTTGTGATCAGATTGTTTTGCCTTACTCGTTCTGCCTGTTTGGCCTTTTCTAGTTGCCATGCCTAGTCGTAGGATTGTGGAACTATTATTTATTTATTGATGTTGAGCCTTATTTGATAGACAAGTAGTTATTTATGTTTACTTGGACGATACACACGCGTTGAGCATGTTTAGTTATACTCAGGACTGTGAGAACCTAGAGTAGTAGACCAAAGAAAGAATTTATGGAAGGGATTCTCCAGAGTGTCTTTTAATTATGATGTGAGACTATAGGGGGGATTGACGTTGAGTGATTCCCCAGAGAGTCTATAGATCCACGACGCAGGCCACATGGGGAATTGACGTTGAGTGCTTCCCCAAAGAGCCTTTAGCACGATACGAGACTATAGGGAGAATTGAAGGTGAGTGCTTCCCCAGAGAGTCTGCTTAATTACATAGCTGAACCAAAGGGGTGAGATTGTGTGTTCCTTCCAGAGGGTTGCTAGTACTTAGAGGTTGAACCATAGGGGTTAGACTGTGAGAGCTACCTAGAGGGTTACCTGTTTTTCTTCTTGTTTGTGGCTCCTTACTTGTGTGTTATACTTGTTAGAATTGTGGTTTGTAGCTGTTTGTGCTTTCTGTTTACTGCTTCTTGTTTTAGTACTACCATGTATTCATTGACTGTTAGGCGTAAATATTTGGGTGATTGCCTACTGGGATTGTATCTCACACCTTGTTTGGGCCATGCTTTTGGGCCAAAGCAGACTATGTTGCTGCAGGTATAGACAAGGGAAAGCACCCTTCTACTTCAGGATCATAATTGCACTAGGAGATGGGGATCATGGGACCGAGCCATGGCTCACGATGCTGAGGAGATTACTTTTTTTTCTTTTGCACTTGGTTTCAGTTGTACTTCAGCACGTTGTTGTGTTTGTTGTTTTCCTTTGATACTTGTACCTTCTGCATTATTTTCATCATAGTTATATATATCTACATTGCTTCCGCCGTTTGGTTTCTGTTGTTATGCATGTCGGTTGCTGCTTCCGCTGTTTATTATGGTTTTCTTACCTCGTATACCTTACCGAATGAGGGCATAGTTTCTCCACTGACTCACCAAGGCCCTCACTGCTAGTCCGTAGCCTCTGGCGTTTGGGGAAACGCGCTTGAGGTCATGTAGCGAACCGGGTACGGGGAACCAGTGGAGGGGCTCCAGACTCGGGATGTTACAAAGTGGTATTAGAGGAGTTCTTTTCTCTTGCTTTACTGTCGGAGACCTTATCCAGGGATAGGATGGATTCAGTACTTGGAATTAAGCTGTGCTCGGGAGTAACTAACCTGTGTACAGGGAAAAGCCATACTACCTCGTTAATTGTAGTTTTCTGGTTTTGAGATTTTATGGTTGGTATGTTTTCACCTAGAGTGATTCGTATGACTTGTGCGGTTATTTTTTTTCATATTTTGGTTCTATTTCTGTCTCAACCCAATGAGATGAGGGTATACCATATCCTGCATCATATAGGAACTTGTGGAAATCACATGTCATGCATTCTTTCCATGCCATTTAGGGTGTATTAGCGATTGCATGCTGTTGTGATAGGATCTGTGTAAATTATGCATGCTGTTGTAATAGATGCTTGATAGATTCTCTGATGTTATGTTAGAAAAATGTTTGTTTTGTTCCTTGCTTAAAAAAATGAATGCTGAATTTTGGTTCTTGAGGTGTTATGGGCCCTCATGGATCAGAACTTGGCACATTTTCCCGTCTTTTAGTGTTTCTGGAATTCTGTGCAGTTTCTGAGCTACTGCCCAGAAAAACCCAGAATACACAGCATGTACTTTTAGATACACGCCGTGTAGTTTTTAGGCCACGTCACTAACTGTGTGGGCAGAACACGATGTCTTGGGAGTAAATTCGGGAACACGCCGTGTACCAGTGGTACATTTCGTGTGAGTTCAAATCCATGAACCCGGCCGTGTCACTAACAACACGGGCCGGGGAAGCTCGGGTAGAACACGCCGTGTCCGTAGGGAACACACCGTGTAGTCTTGTCCAGTTGACCGGCAGTGTCACAAACAACACGGGCCGGCGTGACCTTCTTTTCCACATGCCGTGTCTGTTCGGAACACGCCATGTAGACTTTCTCAGGTACCCAGCCGTGTCACAAACAACACGGGACGATGTCACCTTCACCTATGCACGCCGTGCTTTATCGTAGCATGCTGTGTAAGGTCCAGCCATGTAGATGACCGTGTACTCAACAACACGGACTGCCCAAGCCTTGTCTAGTGCACACCATGTTTGTTTCAAACACGCCGTGTAGTATCGGGTTGAGTCGGATCGTGTGGGTTAGCCATGTAAGGAGACTCAGGCAGGGTAATAGTTTTCTAGTACATGCCATGTGTGGGGTTCAACACGCTGTGTAGTTTAAAGTGTACACGACTTGTAGGGAAGGAGTACACGCCCATGTCAGTGGTTTAGGAAGACACAGCGTGTAGTTTTATACACACCATGTAGTCGTGTTTTTCAATCTTGTGTGTTTTTTACCCTGTTCCCATTTTGTACTCTTGTGTTCCTTGTCCTTGTATTCCTGATCTAAGGTGTGATTTTGATCTTTCAGAGCTATGCCTCTGAGACGTCCTTCGGTTGTACGTCTGTCGTCAGGCAGTGATCAGATGTCAGACAGGGCTGATCAGGGACTTCCTGTCGATCTCCCAGCCGAGCCAGCCTTGGCACCAGTTGTTGTACCAGTCGCAGGCGCTGATGCGCAGTTCAGGGAAGGTTTCATGAGGATGATGCAGGCCTTCCAGGGAGCACCACCTCCTGCCTCGTCTATGGCAGACTTGACGTGGGTCTTTTAGTAGAAGCATCCTCCCACGTTCTTGGGGGATGGAGGACCTCAGGCTGTAGAGTCATGGATGGAATCCATGCTGACTATATTCGAGCTTCTCGAGACGCCTCCAGAGAGGCAGGTCAAGCTCGCCACCTACATGCTCCGAGACTCCACCAAGAGGTGGTGGGACGTGATCTCACAGGTGGGTCACAAGTAGGCTATGAATTGTGAGGAGTTCCAGCGCGTGTTCTACGACTACTTTTACCCGGAGACCCTGAGGACCGATCGAACCCGAGAGTTCATGAGCTTAGAGCAGGGTTCTCTATCTGTCATGGAGTATTCCTCTCATTTCACTGAGCTGCAGCGTTTTACACCCCTTCGGGATGGGAGTGGGGTGTTTTTGGAAAGGAAGTTTTAGGATGGACTCAGGCGGGAGATTCCCTCACAGGTGAACATCTTCCAGCTGACTTCCATTACTTCCATCGTCAATGAGGCACTGATTGTGAAGCGCAATCAGAGAGACTCTGGAGCTGCAAGTCAGGGCGGTTCTGCTTCCAGAGCTACATTTCCTTCAGATAAGAGCAAGAAGCACCGTAGGGAGCCTACGCATGGTGATTCTAGGAATAGAGATGCATCGTCAGGCAGCCAGGTGACATGATACCAGTGTGGCCGGACATGGCACACGAGGAATCAGTGCCAGAGAGACCCCGTGGAGTGCCGATATTGCGGCAAGATGGGTCACCTTCAGAGTTTCTTCCAGTTTTTCTCACCAGCAGCAGGTGGCCACATTTCTTCCATGACTCCTCATTCAGGAGTAGCCCCATCAGTCTCTCACCAGTCAGGGAACTGGAGTTCTTTCGGCCGTTCGGGCCGAGGTGGAGGTCGAGGCCATGGCAGTCAGCCACCATTCCCTTAACACCAGCAGGGAGGTTCAGCTTAGAGTGGTCAGTCAGGGGCATAGGGCCGCAGTGCAGGCCAGTATTTCACCATAGAGTAGACTTATCATGAGCAGGATCCCGACCCTTCTACTGTTCAAGGTACAATTTTAGTAGCCTCAGTTTTATCATCAGCCCTTTTCGATACTCATGCTACTCATAGATTTATCTCTGTTGCTATTGTGGAGAGCCTTGGACTCTACGTGTTTTCTTCTGCCGACTTTTTGACACTAGACACACCTTTGGGAATGAGGACATCTAGTGTATGCCAGTGTAGAGAGTGCCCTCTCGAGGTCGCAGGGTATCACTTCTTATGGGATCTCTATGTCCTAGAGATGACATGCTATGATGTCATCCTTGGAATGGACTGGTTGATTCCCTTCCGGGAAGTCTTCGACTGCTATCGCCGCAAAGTCAGTTTCATTTCACCATAGGGTGAATCTTTCCTTCATAGAGGCGAATGAGACGTTCGGGTGAGTCGGGCGGGACTTGAGCATCTTGGGCTAGGAGGAGTGACGGACCAGATTGCTAGCCTTTACCTGGATGATCAGCGGACTCCACAGTTGGACTTCCCTCCAGTGGTGGATCACATCCGAGATGTCTTTCCAGAGGAATTTTTAGGTTTTCCTCCAGAGCGTGAGATAGACTTTTCTATTGAGCTCATGCCAGGAGTGGCACCGGTGTCCATTCCTCCCTATAGGATGGACACACCTGAGTTGAAGGAGCTCAAGAAGTAGTTGGAGGAGTTACAGGCTAAGGGTTTCATCCGACCCAATACTTCTCCTTGGGGTTCGCCTGTCCTGTTTGCAAAGAAGGCAGACGGTACCCTTCGGCTTTGTGTGGATTATCGAAGGCTGAACCAGTTGACGGTCAAGAACCGATATCCATTAACATAGATTGATGACCTTTTCAATCAGATTCAAGGATCTCGAGTGTTCTTGAAGATCGACTTGAGGTTCGGTTATCATCAGTTGCGCGTTCAACCATCAGATATACCTCTAACAGCCTTCAGGAGAAGGTACGGTCTTTACGAGTATACAGTCATGCCTTTAGGACTCATGAACGCACCTGCAGTTTTCATGGCACTAATGAACCGAGTGTTCCATCTTTACTTGGATTCCTTTGTCGTGTTCTTCATGGATGATATCTTGGTGTACTCTCACACTCGACACGACCATGCCACAAATCATGAGATCGTTCTGAGTACACTGAGAGAGCATCAGATTTATGATAAACTCTCGAAGTTCCACTTCTAGATGGATCAGATTCACTTCTTGGGTCATGTCATCTGAGCGGCAGGAGTATCAGTGGACCTAGAGAAAGTGAGATCTGTAGTTTTCTGGGAGTATCCGAAGAACGTATTTGAGGTAAGAAGTTTCCTAGGGCGGGCTGGATACTACAGATGCTTCATTCAGGACTTTTCTCGTTAGTCAGTGCCTTTGACAGGTCTGACCAAGAAGGGGGCGAAGTTATTATGGTCAGATTCTTGTGAGTCAGCTTTTCAGGAGCTGAAAGGGAGGTTTATTTCAGCACCAATACTATTCTTGCCAGATCCAGGCAAGATCTACACTGTTTACTACGATGCTTTGGGTATCAGGCTGGGAGGTGTGCTTATGCAGGGAGATGGAGTCATTCTGTATGGGTCTCGGCAGCTGAGGCCACATGAGAGGAACTACCCTATGCATGATCTGGAGTTGGCAGATATTTTTCATGCCTTGTGCTGTTGGAGGCACTATCTTCTGGGAGAGCACTTTGTGGTCTTCACTAACTACAAGAGTCTGAAGTATATCTTCACTCAGTGTGATCTGAATCTGAGGCAGCAGAGGTGGGTTGAGTATCTACAGTCTTTTGACTTCGAGCTTGCCTATACGCTGGGAAAGGGCAACGCCGTGGCAGATGCGTTCAGCAGGAGAACTCAGATTCAGGCAGTTCAGGAGGCTAGTTGTGAGTGGAAGCTGATGGATCTGTTCTCTGAGATGCATCTAGAGGTGTATGACAGACGGGGACAGACTTTTCTATCTTTTGTAGCTGTTACATCCATGATACTTGATATGGTACTGATGAGGCAGCTATCAGATTCGGAAGGCTTAGTCCTATGGGAGAATGTGTCAGGAGAGGACCCTCTTCCTGGATGGACAGTGGGTGAGGATGAGATCTTGCGTTTCCAAGGACGCGTATGGGTGCCAGCAGACATACGTGAGGAGCTGATGCAAGATTTCCATTCCTCAGTTTGGGAAATTCATCCTGGTGTCACCAAGATGTATCATGATCTTCATCGCCAGTACTGGTGGCTAGGTATGAAGAAGGATGTTGCTGGTTTTGTCATGAGATGTTCTACTTGTCAGCAGGTGAAAGAAGAGCATCAACGACCAGCAGACCTTTTACAGAAGTTACCCATTCCGGAGTGGAAGTGGAACGATGTTGTGATGGACTTCGTGACTAGGTTGCCGAGATCACCTTGAGGGAACGATACTGTTTGGGTTGTCATAGACAGACTTACGAAGGTTGCTCACTTCTTTCCGATCAAGGATACCTTCAGTGTCGATGATCTGGGACGACTTTACATCAGAGAGATTGTGCATCTGCATGGAGTTCCACGCTCTATTGTTTCAAACAGAGATGCGCACTTCACCTCTCGGTTCTGGCAGGGACTTCAGAAGGCCTTGGGTACACATGTACTTTTGAGTACAACATACCATCCCCAGACTGATGGCCAGTCCGAGCGCACGATCCATGTGCTTGAGGATATGCTCCGAGCTTGCATCCTTGACTTTGGCAGTTCTTGGGAGAAACATATTCCTCTGGTGTAGTTTGCCTACAACAATAGTTTCCAGGAGACCATTCAGATGGCGCCGTACAAGGCTTTGTATGGTAGGCCATGTCGATCACCCTTATGTAAGCTGGAGACAGGAGAGGCAGCTTTGCTGGGACCTCGTCTTATATAGGAGACTTCAGAGAAGATAGAGCTGATTCAAAGTGGCTGGCTACAGCACAGTCTCGGCAGAAGTCTTATGCTAATCAGCGGAGATGACCTCTGGATTTTGAGGTCGGTGATCGGGTTTTCCTATGTGTCACACCTAGGTTGGGACACAAAAGGATTCAGAGACAGGGTAAGATTTCTCCACGGTGCGTCGGGCCATTTGAGGTTTTGGGGAGAGTGGGGCCAGTTGCCTATCGGTTGCAGCTAACTCAGAGGTATCGGGCCATGCATGGCATCTTCCACGTCTCTCAGATCTGACGTTACTTTTCAGACCCGTATCACATCTTTCAGCCTGAGGAAGTTGTGCTTGAAGCAGATGCGTCGTTCGAGGAGAATCCTATCCGGATTGTCGATCGCAGTACGAAGGTTCTCCGCGGGCAGTCTCTTCCTCTGGTACCGGTGCTATGGAAACACGGGCGAGTACAGGACGAGACCTAGGAGAGGGAGGCCTATGTACGATCACAGTGGCCGGAGCTGTTCGGGGATTCTTCTTCTCTACCCCGTTATGGAAATTTGGGGATGAATTTCTTTAAGGGGGGAAGTTTGTAAGAACCCGGATCTTCGTTCAGGTATGTTTTTCCTTTTTTCTGGAGTTTTTAAGAAAAATGGTTTTTTTGGAAATTTTCAAAGTACACTCCATGTACTTTTTGAGTACACGCCGTGTACTCTGATCCGTCTCGAAGCCGTGTGCTGGCCGTGCCCGGGCAACACACACGGTGTGTATGGGTGACGTGCAGGCCGTTTTTGGAAGTGTACAGAAAGGACCCAATACACTCCGTGTACTCTAAAAGTACACTCCGTGTAATTTTTTTTCATTAAACGGACCGGGGTCGCGCCTAACCCCCATATTCATCTTCTTCTCCAGTTTTCGACCGTCCGGGAGTGTCTGTCTGACCGAATCTTCTCTGAGCTTCCGCCTCGCCGTCCGTTATCCGATTCAAGCATGGTCGATTGCGTTGGAATCGCAGCGGTGAGTTCTTCCTTCTGATTGAGCCTTGTTTCTTGATTCCTCCTTGTTTTCAAGTTATCGTGGGATGAACGTTTTGTGCGTTTTCTCAGATCTACATCGTTCTAAGGGGAATTTTTCATCGAGATTCATGTATATCGATCTCCTAGAATCTAGGTAGGTGGTTTGTGCCTTTCCGTAGAAAGTTGATGGATATTTTGTGAAATTTACACCAATACCCTTGAACGGGGTATTGCGTGATTCCTGTTTTGCCCTTGTTGCTTGCCTGCTTTGCTTGATTGCTTTAGTAGAGGTTATTTCTTGTGATTAGAGTAGTTTGTTTGTGCTCAGATTGTTTTTCCATACTTGTTCTTCCTGTTTGGCATTTTCCAGTTGCCATGCCTAGTCGTAGGATAGTGGAACCGTTGTTTATTTATTGCTGTTGAGCCTTAGTTGATAGCCAAGTAGTTCTTGAGGTTTACTTGGATGATACACATGTGTTGAGCATGTTTAGTTATACTCAGGACTGTGAGAACCTAGAGTAATATACCAAAGGGAGAATTGACGGAAGGGCTTCTCCAGAGTGTCTTTTAATTACGATGCAAGACTATAGGGGGAATTGACATTGAGTGCTTCCCCAGAGAGTTTGTAGATCCACGACGCGGGACACAGGGGGAATTGAGGTTGAGTGCTTCCCAGAGAGCCTTTAGAACGATATGAGACTATAGGGGGAATTGACGGTGAGTGCTTCCCTAGAGAGCCTCCTTAATTATGTAGCTGAACCAGAGGGGTGAGACTGTGTGTGCCTCCCAGAGGGTTTCTAGTACATAGAGGTTGAACCATAGGGGTTAGACTATGAGAGCTACCCAGAGGGTTACCTGTTTTTCTTCTTGTTACTGGCTGCTTACTTGTGTGATATAATTGTTAGAACTGTGGTTTGTAGCTGTTTGTGCTTTCTGTTTACTGCTTCTTGTTTTAGTACTGCCATGTATTCATTGACTGTTAGGCACAAATATTTGGGTGATTGCCTACTGGGATTGTATCTCACACCCTCTTTGGGCCATGCTTTTGGGCCCAAGCAGACTATGTTGTTGCAGGTATAGACAAGGGAAAGCGCCCTTCTACTTCAGGATCTTGATTGCACTAGGAACTGGGGAGCATGGGACCAAGCCGTGGCTCTCGATGTCGAGGAGATTACTTTGTTTTCTTTTTCACTTGGTTTCAGTTTTACTTCAGCACGTTGTTGTGTTTACTGTTTTCCTTTGATACTTGTACCTTCTGCATCATTTTCATCATAGTTATATATATCTACATTGCTTTCGCCGTTTGGTTTCTGTTGTTATGCATGTTGGTTGCTGCTTCCGCTATTTATTGTGGTTTTCTTACCTCGTATACCTTACTGAATGAGGGCATAGTTTCCCCACTAACTCACCAAGGCCCTCGCTGCTAGTCGGAAGCCTCTGGCGTTCGGGGAAACGCTCTTGAGGTCATGTAGCGAACCGGGTACGGGGCACCCATGGAGGGGCTGCAGACTCGGGATGTTACATATGAATGTTTTTATGTATTTATTTATATATAAATTTGATATGTTTATATTTTTTAAAAAAGAGATAGAATATTTTTGTTGTATTTATATTAAGTAATAAATCTTGTAATATATATACATTTAAATATTACCTTGTGAATAAACACATATAAATGTTTTGAAATAACATGGAAGGATTGTAATATATATATATATATATATAAATGTGTATGATTTTTAATATATATATATATATATATCTATGTATGTATATGATCATGTGTATTTATATATATGAATGTTTAAAAAAACATGTGAGGTTTTTGGTATATATAAATTTAATAACATCTGAATATGCATGTATATATATAAATTTATATATATTTAAAAAGTTCATAATTAATTATATGAATATATGTTTATATAGATTTGATATGTATATTTTTTCAAAAAAGTGTTATAATATATTTAAGGTATTTATATTAATTAAAAAATACTGATATATATATATATATATATTGTAATTATAAAAAATTTAATAATTATTTTAATTATTTTAATAAATAATAGTGATAAAAAAATATTTTTTAATAAGTAATAATTAATATTTAATTAGTTAATATTATTAAAAAATATTAAATATTATTTCTAATTATATAATATTATTAATAATTTAAAAATTTGATGAAATTATGATAATTTTTAATAAGTTATAAATGAAAAATATGAAATACAAGTAATTGTTAATTTTTTTAATATTTATGGTAAATTGATTTATAAATATAAATAATGATAATTAGTCAAAAATTAATTTTATCACCTAATAGAAAATAAAAAATATGTTAAATAAATACTAAATTTGTTCATACCTTGAGAAAATATAAATAATATTGAAAAATATTATAAATTCATAATAATTTATATAAATGTTTTATTAATTAAAAAAATTAGAATTAATCATTCATTTAAATGTTTTGTTATATATATATATAATCAATATAATATTTAATTTTTTCTCTTAGGTGTGATGTTACCAAACAACCAACAGAGAAAAAGATTATGTCACACGTAGGGTAAGCCCAACATCACTTACCATACTATGGTCTTAGATTTTTTAAATGATACACCATTATGAAGATACATAATTTTTTTTGTAAAAAAATACAATTTCAACTTTAAATGAATGACCATCGTCTATGATTTTACTATACTACTAACATGCAGAAATGTAATGTTGTGTCTATGGTAAACTAAAAATCCAATACCTAATGGTGGTCTCCAATATTTCATATGATACATAGTTTTGGATATACATATATTTTTTATAAAAATTTAAAACAACAATATTAAATGATTTACCCTAGCGTGCAATGTTATCAAACACCTAACATAAAAAAATTTTATGTCATACCTTGGGTAAACCCTATATTTGAGAATGAATAGTGATATCAATTTTACCATATGAGAAATCATTCAGAGGATATTCCATTATTTTTAGAAAATAACATGTGTGTGATATAATATATTTAATATTTTTATCCTATCTAAATTAAGCCTCTATATGTCCTAGAATCCAGTGCAAACCCATCGCCTCACTCTAATCATATTCTATAGAATATTCAAAAATGTTAAAATATAATAATAATTTTCTATTAGCCAAAATTATTAATAATTATTCTTATTTATATTGTTTTTTAGATGAAAATGGATTCTGGAACTAGAAACTAGTTTCTATTATGATATCATGATTTTATAGATAATAAAAAAATACCAATGAATATTATATAAATATTATCTCATTTGAGGGTGTTGAAATGTTTATATCATTTTCATCATCAAGTTAGGATTATTATTTGAAGTAAAAAATACATTTCTATATAATAAATGTGATTTAAGAGATTCGAAATGTTTGAAAATGTTGGACATCATCTACTATGTTTTGGTTTCCAAAAATTGTTTATTTTTTGGTATCATCATGGGGGATCGAATTTAGATGAAAATGATTTTTTACTCCAGATCCATTATTTCATAATTTAGTACATGAGGAATTTAGACCCTCAATTAAGAAAAAAAAACAAATAATGATATTCCAAATCTTGAATCAGAACCTTCCCAATTTTATAATGTGTTGAAATCTTCCAAAGAAGACTTATATCCAAGATTCAATATGAAAAAACAAGATTCCATTTTAAAATTTATGGCTATTAAATCGTATTTTTGAATGTTTAATAGTTTATGCTGTCATATTTAATCTTTTCTTAAATCATGGTTGCCTAATAGAAATACCTTACCATCAATATTCTATGAAAGAAATATGTTTCCTATAGTTTATATAAATATTTTGGTAAGATCACACATGTTTAAATGACTAAATATTATATTATAGTGATTTTGAATCATTAGTTAATTTTCTTGCATGTAGATAATTGAGGTATAAAGAGACATAATATGGAAAGTCCATATTTTATATGAAATATTTGAGTTATTTTCCAATTTCACCTCATTTAAAACATTTATTTATGTCTCAAAAAACATCGACATTGAAGAAATGGTATAAATCAAAATTTTACATCATAAAAAGATTAAATCATCCATGCAATGGTGACTCATGGAAACAAATCGATCACATTCATCCTTATTTTTCATTAGGACCTTATAACATACGATTGGGTCTTTCTACTAATGCTTTTTTTTCATTTGGTTCTTTGAATAGTCATTAATTTTGTTAGACTATATTAATTACTCCATAAAAAATACCCAATCAGTTGTTGAGGGAAGAACCATATATATATATTTGGTGCTACTAATTCTAAGACTTTTGAAGAAGAATATTTGACATGAACTGGGTCGGGCTGCCATCCAACTTGACATCGAACCCAGCCTGAGGCGTGGCCTGAGAGGCATCCCAATCATACTGGGATGGAGAATAGCACTAAGCATCAAATAAATCACATTGGGAATTATTTTTCCAAAGATAAACAATCTAAAAAGAGCACACAACAACAACTGGAGGATCCCAAAAAATGATATAATGCAAACACACATGATCCAAAAACAAATACAATAAAAAGAAACATAAAACTTCAAAATGAAACTAAATTCAAACTAAAAATGACACGATATACTTGTGAAATCATGGTCACCCCCAATAATATGACCAATTTTATCGAAAGTAAAAACTAAATGAGAAACCTTAACCAACAAAATAGGTTAGCTCTACTAACACTGAGTGGTACATATATGAAGTGATCATAATAGCCTAGTAGGAATACACCACACATTCCATGAATTTACTTTCCCAAAATAGTCAATAAATAGTAGTTTGAAATATATTTAATTAAATAGTGTTTTTATCATTTCTAAATCCAAACACACCATCAAGTAATCCAATTTTGGAAACAAACCACATGTCTTAATTTTCGTTAAAATAGGTTCCCTTTTTAAAACCTAGTTTTAAAACCAATACAAAAAGAAGAACCCCAACTAGGAGAATCAAAGAGCCACGATGAAAGTAAATATGAAACAGTAAAATAAGGCATAAAGAAGAAAGGTATATAATCAAGTGCAGTATAAGTAAATAGAAAATATAAACATATAATCATTGGAATTTCCTAAACATCTCTAGAAGTTATCAAGGGACGTATTGAAATCATACTCACCTACTGGATAATGGTGTGACTCTATAGTCAATAACCAAATAGCTAGTCTAAACTATTCTCACTAGTGGATAATCCCATGAGGCCTCTAATAAAATCCTGAGGGAACCAACCCATTTAATCATGGTCAACAGAAAACCCTCACTTTACTCTATTGATGACACACATGAATCCAATAATAATAATACATGGTTAATTAGGAGGTTTTCACACACATGGAATAAAAAAATAACCCATATATTCCACCATTATTTCCAATCCCAAAACACCAACACCGTATATACGATGAACTTCTCCCCATAGGAAATTCTCTAGAGGTTCCCATCATAGGTCAGATCATCTAAGGTTCCAACTATGCCTTCACATCATATGTGTTTAAAAACCACATTTCAAAATATCAATAATTACCAACTTGGACTCACAATTTAAAAATCCAATTCCATTTCCAATATATTTCTATAAATAAGAAAAAAACATACAACACACTTTAGAGGTTCCAAAGAGGCAGTTATACCATTTAGCTACCAAACCATATTTAAATTTTCCAATTAGGCCGTGCTTTAGAAAAAATATTTATAAACCATGTTTGAAACTATTTAGGGACAAAGAATCCATTTAGGAAACACTAAGGGTTTTATAATAACCATTTTAAATTTGTGGTGGAAGAATGATAAGAGGGAGTAGGGGAATTTCTTTGAAATCCAGTTTTAATGGTAAATATTTCAACCACAAGCGATTATAATTTTCATTCCTATCCATAGCTTCATCCCATGTACTAGAGGATACTCCCATATAAAATACATCATAAATGGTATAACATGAATGAGAAACCAAATGTCAACTCTAAAAATCAACCCAATGCTTCCACCAATCACAATTACATATACATATATACCAATTCAAAAAGAAGCACCATAAACCCACACAAAACATAATTCACAAGGAAATCCAAACCACCCCAAAATATAAATTATTCCAAACACCCTCCAAGACACCCAATTTCACTTTAAAGATCAACTGTACTTTTATCAAACACCTTAAAAGCATATATATATATATATATATGATTACTGAATAAAATCTTATAAAAACTCATTTTCAACAAATCAACAACATTAAAACCCCACTATAATTAACCCTAACACACCAAAATAAACAAAAACACGTTTATAAATTAATTAGAAACATTTAATCATAAATTAGAATGTTTTAAAAAGGAAATGGATGGAAACACCATCCTAAATAGTGTTTTCACGCAATAAAACCTTCAGAGAGGGAAAATCTAAAACCAAGGAATAATATGAACAACCTAAAACTATAAAAATAAACCGACATTGTCAAACCCCCACCCAGGGGTTATTATAAGAGTGAATAACACCTAGTAATAACAAAGAACCCAGAGGATAAGGGAAGACGAGTACTAAACTAACCAATGATCCCAAAGAAACACACCTTAGAACATTAGAGGAGCTTCAACCGTGAAAGGATATGCAAGGAAGGGGATCTTCGTAGCTCCCATGGTGAACCTAGGTCGATAAAGTGGTATGAATCTAGAATGGGGGATAAAACATAATAGGGGAAAATTTGAACAACCATTTTTTAAATATTCAGAAAACATACATGGTTTTTCTACCTAGTTTACTAAACTGTGCACCAACTGTGATCACCCCACTGGTGAAGTAGGACACCTACATTGTTTGGCCACACGATTTTGGTAAACTGTGCACTAATGGTGAAAAATGGATATATCAAATTAAAGATTCTCCCCTCACATGTGAAACATAGTTTCTCCTAACTATGAATAAGTCACATCACTTGTCCTAGATACCACTTGGGAGGTACATGTTTTTTCCTAGGAATCACATGGTTTGGATCAAACCATGCATAGGGCCAAAACTCACCCAGAAGCTTCAAAACACGAATTGTTTCTCTAGGAAATTGACCAAAACACCAACCAAAAGGCTTATCACCAAGAAAAAAATAAAATAATATAAAAACATTTTCAAGGGTGTGACATATATCCCCACCAAAAATACTTTATACCCCTATAAATTCTCCTTTAAAAATTAGGAAACATCCTCGAGCTTGTGAATCAATGAAGCAGAACAAAACTACAGACCTCAGTGTGAATTTTCTCTCTATAATTTACACCTGTACAGCTCTAGAGAAAACCAAAAAAAGAAGAACAAGAGTGAGAGATAAGGGTTCTCCCCACTATAAGAAATCGACTTTCACCATAGAACCAATGAGGTAAACCCCACATAAAGAAATATAGGAACACCTCGCTTGGGTCGACACACAACAAAAGTAGATCCCACAAAGGAAAGGTAAACCCAATAATGAACCAAACCATAATTCATAATTCCTATAAGACATAACCATATCTAAAACAATTAAAACTTGAAACCAAAACCAATCCATAAAAAAATCCAAGCACACAAGATAGGATGACCTATTGAATTATTGTATCCATAGAGGCACGACCAATATAATCAAAAATGAAAAAACCACAAAGAACTTCTAAAACAAGGAGGAACTTAAAGTAATGAAAGAAACTAAAGTAGGGTAACATAATCTATATCCACTATAACATCCAAGAAAAAACTTAGCCCATGGTTCCCCACACCCCTTATGATTTCAAAATGCATGAGGAGCTTCACTACAGGTCCTGTGGCAAGACCCTTGATACACTGAAGCATTAAATACCTCGAAGCAAAGAGATTATAGCCTCTTATAAAGTAGTATTTTCCTGGAGACACTTTTTGATAAACTTCTCCATGTGACCCAAATGACCACACCACTAACATATATTAGGAGGATTACAAAAATATGGTTTCAAATCTCCAAAAAATACACAATGAAAGAACATATGTGACTGGTCTGAAGTGCGAGATGATGGAACTGAAGAAGGATAATTATTAAGAACTGGTTCTTCTAGAATAAACATATCACTAGATGGGAACCTTCATGAGCACTAACTACCACTAAATGAACTTGGGGAACAAACATGGATAAAAACGACTCATCCAATATCTTTCTTGAATAATACCAAATAAAATCAAACACTATTTAGTTTTTGGATAAAGACCCTAGATGAAGATTGGATATTTTAGCTATTCCTATGACATGATTTCTAGAGAAAATGATACCATCCCCTTGAAGAAATATATATATGCCTTAAAAATCTACTAACATTCATAGATACTAAATAACTCCACAACTTTATTTCCATGAATAATTGGATAAAAGTGTTTTTAAACACTTCCCAATACATCCCAAACTTATACAGTGATGAGATGATCACCTTCCACCACAATAAAGTTGGAACTTCAAAGAAACTCAAAACAGCATATAGACTCATGGATTCAAGAGTTCAGAATGAATTAAAGACACATTAGACGTTTTCAATCCACTATAAAACTTCTAAAATACCATATTCTTCACAAATAATAGTAAACAACCTAAAAAAACTAAATCCCACCACATCACTAGTTGTTTGGGTTGGGCCAAAAACTAGAAGAGACTCATAAGAAAACTCTAAGAACTTTTTGGGAAGCATAATATGAATCGAAAATGAACACAAAAACTGAAATCAACATCATGAAAAACTCAACAAAAAGAAAATATAAACCCAAAACACGCATCTCATAAGACAACCACCATAAAATAAAGACAAAATATACATTCCAAACACCACCATTTCTATTCCAAAATCCACTCTATTTCTTTCCATGGACACTTTTAAATCTACAACACCAAATACAACTTTCAAAACAAAACCATGTTCCAAAAAAACATTTTAATTTGTAAAAACGTTTTCCAAAATCTCTCCTTATACATCAAAATTAGTCAATGTTGGCCAAAATAAAACCAAATCATAACTCACACAAAAAAAAATGCAATGGTGAAATATTGATGATGAAAACAAAGGGACATGTTTTAGTGGACTAATATTGAAGTGACAAAAAACCATTAGGAATACCTTAAAACATGAATACAAGATCCAAATGGGTTACTACTCCTCATAATCCAACCATAAAACACAAGATCAATTCCATTTTCATTCCCCATCCACATATAAATAAACTAAAACAAATACTCAAATCTTAGACTATCATTAGAAACTCTTGGATTATCATGAGTAAGAGTTCACAAAGATATTTACATTCGTACCCCCCAAGTCCCGAAAGTACCAGTATCTAAACTATATGACACCCAAAATAACAATGTGATCCTTTTATACCATTTTCTCACAAACCAGGCTCAGCTTCTATCCATCTTGACACCCAACCCTACCCGAGACGAGGCCCAAAATTGATTCCTAATCCTCTTGGGATGGCAACTTGCACCCAACATAAAATATTTCATATTGGGAATGATGTACTCAAAGATAAACAAACCAAATATACCATACATCAAAACTAATAGGATCCAATAAATATATAAAATAAGTAAATATATAGGATCTATAAACAACTATAGAAAAAAATTGAAAAAAATGAAACTAAAACCAATCAGAAAATGACATAATCACTATGTGACTTCTTGGTTTGACAAATCATTAGGCCAAAATTCTCTAAAGAAAAAAACGTACTAGAAAACTAAACTATAATAGAATATTGGTTCTACCAACGCCTAGTTCCACAAGTAGGGTGTGAGAAAAATAACTTAATGGGAAAAAACCATAGAGTACATGCATTTCCAATCCCAAAACAGTCCATAAAAACTAGTTTTAAGTACATTTAAGAAAATAGAGTTACTATCATTTCAAAAGCCAAACACACCATTGATGTGGAAGTGTTTTGACACACTTTTACACATCATTTTTTTGTATTTTATTGAATTTTTATTATTAGAATAATTCTTTTAATAATTATCAATTTTTTTTATTTTTTGTATATAATTAATAAAACATTTATTTTTTTCTATAATATGTTTCTTTCTATTTTTAAATAATAATTTTCCACTACAATTGTTTCATTCTTTAATTATTTCATGTTTTTTGTTTTTCAAAAAAACAAATTTTTTATTTATTTGTTTATTTAATTAATAATTTATGTAATTAATTTTCAATTTTATAAACCTTGGGTTGACTAATTATTATTTTTTATTAATTTATTTCAAATTTTTTTAATTGTTTTTTAAATTTAACTAACTCATTTTTTTAATTATATAATAAATAACTTCACTTTATTTTAGTTTTCATCATTATTTTCAATTAATATTAAAAATTATAATTTAAATCTCTTTTTGTAATTATTTTATTTAATTTTTCTTTATTTTTATTTTATTTATTTTTTTTATTATTTTTTAATTTATTATTCATCTCTAGTTTTATTATTTTATAAATTTTTATCAATTTTTTGTGACAATTTTAAAATTTGTATGTTCTTTTTTATTGTTTTACATGTTGCTTTACACGTACCCATCACTAGAATTTTTTTACCCACCGCCTGTTCCACCCACCATTAGACCCAATGGTGGCTCCCCACCCAGCTTTGGACTCGATGACGGCTCCCAACCCACTGCTCGTCTTCTATCCAATGGTGGGTTCTTACCCACCATTGCGTCCAAAACACACCTCCATAACACCCATTATTGGAAAAATGAATGGTGAATTTTACTCCCTTTCACACACTGTCACCACCCTTACAGGCTTCTGCTTCTACCCAATGGTGACTCGGGTAGTCACTGCCCACTCTTACCCACCACTGAACCCCCTGAAATATTTCCCCTGTCTACATTTTTTGACCCTCCTCCACTCTCAACACAACCAATAACCATAAAAAAATTCAATAGTAGTGGAAATCAAGTCCAATTTGAGAGAAGATAAAGAAAAAAATTCTTAAAAATCAAAAACCAAAACCAAACCCATCCATCACCATAATAATTTGAAGAACCATTCTATAAAAATAAAACCTGAGATTGAAGAAAATGTAATCAACCCACTATGGATGAAACATATCATCACCAACCAAATCACCACCGCTCGCTTGATCTACCGAGACCGCCACCCTCTGATGTTACGCCACTACAATCCTTGCTTCTACCAGGAACCAAGTGATGGGTTCTACTCAAATTCACTCACCGCCATATCTTCCTCTTGTTCTTGAAGCTGAAACATAACTTTGATTCCAAATCCCCATCTTCATGTCTCCCTCGTCATGTAGTCGTCCGTACTTGTTGAAGAATAGATGCCTCTAGCTGATCCCCCTAACATTGTGGAAGAGTGAATCCAGATTCCACTAATCTTATATACATCCGACTACCAATCCTCCCTCTCTATATCCTTTCTTCTCTTCTATGAAGTCTCGCTCTCTCCATTTGATTGAAGCTGTCCCCCCATTTACTTCTTTCCATTTTTATATATAACATAATATAGTATATAATAAATAATTAATATATATAATAATAATAACATATATATTATTAAAATTATAATAACTATTTATTTATATCTATAATATATAGAATATTAAAAAAAATAATCATTTTTTTATAAAGTTTTAATAACATATTTATAATAAGAATAATTTGGTAAAGATATATTGACTTGTAATAATATGTATAGTTATATTTGTAAATTATTTTATTATTGTAAATATATTATAATAATTAAACAAATTTTTATATTTATATAATAATAATATTTTCATAATAATAATATTTATCAAATAATAATTATAATAATAATAATTTTTTTAATTTATTTTTATATTTTTAGTATTAAATTGTATTTGTAAATATTTTTATAGATATAATTTACATTAATAATTATAAGTACATAAGTATAAAAATATATATTGATTTATTTATGTACAAGTTTAATATTAGTACTAATATAATCAAATTAATTGATTTATTATATTTGTATTTGTGTGGTTAATTATTTCCTTTGTCATTGTGTAAGGGGATCACGATGCAGGGCTTCTGGGAGTTGATAATTCCATTTAATGGGATTCTATTTTGGTAACCAATTAGGAGTAAGTGAAAAAATGAATGTACCATGAATACGTGGTAGTAGTGGTCTCTACGTGGTGAGGGGAGATCAAGGAGGGAGCACTAGACCTGTGTAGAAGCATCATGAGATAAAGGTACACTGAATTGGTTAAATATTTTCTTCCAATGTTCATGCATGTATCTTATACATGAATCCCTCTCTCTCTCTCTCTCACTCTTTAAGAAGTCATATTTTACAGAACATATAGAATTAGTAAAAAATGATCTTGATCAGAATTGAATTAAAATACTTTTCACTCTGAGGATTTCATTGAAAAATAAATCATTCTCAAAAGACAAAGGTACACTAAGTTTAAACAACAATTTGAACTCATGTATTACTATTTTTTCCCAATTGGTGATTGAATTATCATTGAAGTTTAAATAATGTTGGAATTATTTTATCATAGGTTGACCAAATGACACATCTAGTCAACCACTTTAAACAAGATCTAGAAGTTTATATTCTAATTACTGAGAAAGGGAATTTACTATTAATACCATATGGATGATTAATTCATTTCTATATATTAGTTGTTCTTACTCTATTGTGTTTATTATATTCCCTCCTACCTCTCTGAACTCTCATTCACTCCCACTCACTCATAATTTCATTCACTTCCCAATTTCATCTCTATCATCCACTTGTGTTTTTTTATGTCTTTTAATTTTTTGTTTTATCTTGATTTTAGTTAATAAATCACATAATAAGTGATTCACCATGGGTTTTCACCTTTCTTACCACATATGTAATTGTAATTAGGTTTATAAATATTAAATTTTTGTATTCTAAATGACCATGACAATAAATTTTGGTGTCGTTTCCTTGGAAGGCATTTGCGACCAATTTACAAAGAAATTGTCATAAAAAATGAAAAAGTAAAATTCAAAAAATAATTAAAATTTATAAAAACTTTTAAAAATATAATACATATATAAAAACAAAACATAGAAAGATCCAAAAATACAAAAAAAACAGTAAAAAGAGTAAAAAAATTATTCAAGAAAACTAAAAAAATATTGAACCTACTTTATGAAAATTAGGTCAAAACTGGAAACCTCAGATCCTACCACTCCTAAACTTCAAAAACACCTCAGATACATGAATAATAAAAAAAATAAAAATAAAAAATGAAGTTGATATAGATGCTAAGAACAAAACCATGAATAACCCACCACCTAGAAATGTGAACCCTTTAGGAAACATGAATCAACCTGGAAATGAAATGGTTGAGAGGCACATTTTGAGAGAATTTTCACTGCCTACTATTTCTAGAAACCCATCCCACATTAAGCTACCAAATAGGTCCAAGAACTATGAAATCAAACAATCCATGATGTCTCAGCTGTCGACCTTCAATGTAATTATTAATGAAGACTCAATTGACTTTATTAGGGAATTCTATAGTAGTTTAAAGAAGCCTCCAACAAGAGGCCTGAGTGAGTATGAAATAAATCTAAGAGTGTTCCTTTTATGCCAGAAGGGTAATTCTAGGTTGAAGTTTCAATAGTTTGAGGAATAAATTTTTGTTACTTGGGACTAAATATACAATTCCTTCACCATGAAATTCTATCCTTCGAGAATGACTTCTAAGATTAGGCACAAAATTCATGGTTTCTTTCATGATGAGGGGGAGTTATTACATGAATATTTGGATAGGTTTAGGAAATTACTTAGAAATTTTAAAAACAAAAAATTCAATCCCAAATTTTTCATTGACTCATTTTTAACCGTCTCACCTCATACCACCAAACTATAGTGGATCATTATAGTAGATAATTTCTTAGTGATATAACTACTGAGTAGCTGCAGAATTTTTTTAACACTTTCACACAAAAATAACATCATAAATGATCTAATAGAAGAACCATATGTAGGAAGGATCCCAATAATCTTCCAAACGATGAATCCCAAGATACTAGGGTTTTTAATGAAAACACTCATAATAACCATATAGAGAAATTCTAATACTATTTAATGTTTAGACTCTCACAGAATTGATGTCCTAATTTTGATTTTCCTACCTAACCTCTTGTGAATGGAAATTTTTTAGGATATGGTCCTAGGATGCAGCCTTGGGATGATTCTATTTCAAATACCTAAAATCAAGGGTATACGAACCACCCTGACATTCTTGGAGGGAGTGGGGAGTTATTTGACATGCTACCACTTTTGGTTTTTAGAAGCCACATAGGCAACAGTTCCCACCCCAGCCCATGGCTGATTCATCCAATTAACAAGATGAAGCGAGATAAATTTTTCAACAGTTTATAGAAATATTTTTTGAACACAATACTAAAAATAATTTTTAGAAAGTAAAAATATATTCAATAATCGAGAATATGGAAATAAAAATAGGGAATTTGGCTACGGAGGTTGGAATTATATACACAGGTATGCTCTTATGTACTACTAATGTCAACACAAGAGAAATATGTCACGACCCCCTCCCACCAAAGATGCCCCTCCTAAGCTAGAAATGGTGAAAACGAGATAATGACCCCCGAGTCCCGCCTCCAGTAGGCCCCAGGGTGGCGACTAGCACCAAGGGTATGAATTTTCACAAATATGGTAGGCATTACCCTTTTTATTTATTTAGTATTGGGAAATAGGACAAGTCAACCACCAAAAAGGAAAAGAACAAGTGTATATAAATAAACCCAAACCAAACCCACATGCATGTTTAAATAATTTTATAACAAGGTACAAGTACAAGAAAGCTCAAAGTACAATACCGAAAGAAAACAAGAGAACAACAACTGCAAAAACTCCAATTATCCGACTAGTAGGGACCCGCATGGCCCTGGTAGTCCTCCTGGAAACCTGAAAGTAAACGTAGGGTGAGCATACAAGTGTACTTAGTAGGGAAACCTAAAGCTATCATGCACAAGTGTGGAGACATCCTAATGTCCAGTGAGAACAACATAAGAAACCTAGCAAGGAATTCTATCCACCCAACCTCACCAGCCACACTCACCAAAACACAAGCACAATAGGTAGTAGTATATAAGAAACAAGTGTATTGTGTACCCCTCACCATTTCCCTTTGGTTAGCTGCTCTTCCTAACGATGAAAGTCCTGAAGCTGCCACACTCTCCCCGCCCGCACACACCTGGGCCTCACAACCATGTATCCCACATGCACACACCTGAGCCTCACAACCACATATCCCGCCAGCACACACCTGGGCCTCGAAGCCACGTATCCCGCCCGCACACACCTTGGCCTCACAACCACGTATCCTGCCCGCACACACCTGGGCCTCACAACCACGTATCCCGCCCCCACACACCTGCGCCTCATCCCGAAGATTCTTGGGAAACAGAAGAACCTGCCCAAAGAGTCTTGAGCTAAATCCACCCCAATCAAAACCTACCCGAAGAGTCTTAGGTGTAAGGTTGACTCAAGAAATCATAGCCTAGGGAATAAGGAGTAGGAAGGGGCTAGTAACTAAGGGAAAAACACCCTCTCCCATGAAATGGGAGTGTTCGGCACTAAGTGATCAACATGGGTGGGGTGCGATAAAACACAAAGATACAGATATATATATATACCAAACACACAGCCCAACCTATGGCTTCTAAACAGAGAAACTGATCACGTTCCTCGACACTACTACTACGAATCATGCATACGAAAAACAACCCCAACCCCATTTAGGTTTTTCACGTTTCAGCAGAATTAGTTTATTTAGTTCCTTAACTACTGGGCAACTATCCACAACCAACCACATCGATCGTTCGTAAAACATATCCCTACCATCCACAAATCAAGTTAGGAAAACACAAGAAACATAACCAAGTCCTTCTTATTAACCAACCAACCCCATTGATCATTAATTCTGTTCCGTTACCAAGCCCCACCATTCATTAAATATTTCACTTTTTATTTGTCATTCACAACCCACTGTCTGTTCACATTCAACCCATCCCCGCAGCCCCGATGCCAACCACCATAACCACAACCGCACCGAAACCCATACAACAACATAGAATTCACACCATCCCACAACCAAGCCAACTGCATCCCCACTACTCACCCGATCCACAACAACCCACAAACACCCCCTTCACATGCCACATATCCAAGACAACACCCACATGTTCATTATTCCATTTTTGTTTAACCGGGGTGATCACAAAAGGGTTCCAGATTTTAAACAGACAACTTTATGTGATTAACCAAATTCCACATTCCACAAGGTTCCATCGATAAAACGGTCTAGAATGATAGGGCAACATTTAATTGCACAAGAAAAGGCCCCCAACGACCGTGATTTTCAGTAGGCAGAAGCTCATTCAATTCACAACATAACAATAGGATAAACAAGATAAACATAACAACTTTCCCATCCCCGTTCTTTAACCAGTTATTATATTCATTTAATGGTTCAATTTATTGTCATGAAAACAAAAGGATACCCACCCCGCATGATGCACAAATTAGAGAGACGAAGGTAATATCCCTACCTCAACAGGTTCCGATCACAACGCTCCCCCGGATCGACTTTAGAAGACGTCCGTCGGTGTCCGTCACTTCTATCGGGTCCCGAAAAAACCTCCTCGGGTGGAAGTAGGAAAGGAAAGGCCAAAGGTAAGACAACGGATCCAAGCTCAGAAGTTCCACCTCGTCATTACGATCCTGTGGCCGCTGACGGATCATAAATCGGAGCTCGGACGAAGAAGTTATGGAAGAAAAGGAGCCTTCGAGTCTCTTGGGAGAATTCTGCTTAGAGGAAAGGGGAGGAGAGGAGTGAATTTAGAGGAGGGGACCCCTCCTTTTATAGGAGAGAAAAGGAAAAGTACACGGCGTGTACTTTATGGTACACCACGTGTACTCAGTTTTTTCACACTGTCTCCACGCGACTTCCAACACGGCTCCGCGGCCATTGACTGGTCAACACATGGTTTGAGGGTAACGCATACGCGGGGAAAGACTACACGGCGTGTAGTTTAGACACATGGTGTGTACTCATTAATTTCACATGGCAAGGACATGACTCCGACACGGTACACGACTGTTGACTGGTAACGCGTACGCGAGGAAGGACTACACGGCGTGTAGAACTGGACACACGGCGTGCACCCATTTTTTCACACAGCGAGGACACGACCTGCAACATGGGGTATACCCAGAAAGGGGGTACACGGCGTGTACTCAAACTACATGGCATGTAGTTTTCAAAATTCTGGAAGGTGTGGGAAAAGTCCATTTTACCCTCCAGAACAGTTCTTGACCTTCTTTTTGACAAAGGAATGGGCCGGAGAGGTCCGGGCCATTACATCAGATACCTCTTAAAACATTCTCATCCCCGAGAATTCAAAAACCAACCTAGAGGAACCCAACAAGATACCTCTTAGGGTTCTCATTATAACAGGAACCCAACCAACAACCCTAATCATACGTGTTAGTAATTCCTTCTCCTATGTTGAGTTATTATCCGCTTTAAGCGGCATTGACTCGCCTTCATGATTTTAATCGCATCCTCATTAATGCATCTCAATTAAGAATTGGGTCTTACCACTTTCATACATTAGGATTTTTCAACTCGCACTACCCCCAACACCATAAAACCAACACACTGCCCGAACACGTGGGTTTGGGAAATTCCTTCTCCTATGTCGAGATATTATCCGCTTTAAGCGGCACTGACTCGCCCGCACAGGTTCAATCGCATCCGCATTAATGCATCTCAATTAAGGGTCATGTTTTTCCCTTTCCCACATATCCGGACATGTTACACATTACCAGGGAATAAGGAAACAAAATGTCTCACAACCGACAAGCCAATAATTCCATAAAACATAGGTACAGAGTACAACATCAACACAAAGCTCAGAAGAACAAGGGAAATACACAAGTCAAAACAACTTCGGGTACTGGGTGTGCATCTGGGTCTCCCACTCCCAAGTGCTCTCCTCGAGGCCACTATTCCTCCACAACACATGAACCAATGGAATGGTTCGTCCATGGAGCACCTTCTCTTTATGATCCTCGATCCTAACTGGTCGTTCCTTGAAGGTCGCGTCATCTCCCATATCGAACTCTCCCCAGTCGATAACGTGGGAGTCGTCGTGTAAGTACCGACGAAGCTGGGAGACGTGAAATATGTCATGAACCTTGTCCAATTGAGGTGGCAGGGCCAGCTGATATGCCACCTCGCCAACTCGTCTCAACACCTCAAAAGGTCTGATGAACCTAGGTGAGAGCTTTCTACCTTTCCCAAACCTCCGCTGCCCCCGTCAAGGGGAAACCTTCAAGAACACATGATCTCTCACCTCGAACTCAAAGGGCCTCCTCCGATGATCAGCATAAGACTTCTGTCGATCCTGAGCCGCTTTTATCCTCTCACGAACAAGCTGGACTTTCTCTGTGGTGCTCTGCACTACCTCTGGCCCAAGAGCACCTGTCTCACCATCCTCTGCCCAGAAAATGGGTGAACGACATGGTCTTCCATACAAAGACTCAAATGGTGCCATGCCAATAGTAGAGTGGAAGCTTTTGTTGTATGCAAACTCTACTAAAGGCAAGTGTCGTACCCATGATCCTCTAAAATCCAGAACGCATGCTCGTAGCATGTCCTCCAACGTCTGGATAGTCCGCTTTATCTGCCCGTCGGTCTAGGGGTGGAAAGCAGTGATAAGGCGTAGCTGGGTGCCAAAAGTATGTTGTAACCCCCTCCAGAATTGTGAGGTAAACCTAGTATCCCGATCTGAGATGATAGTCTTCAGGAATCCATGCAACCGCACAACCTCTTCTACGTACCTCTATGCTAAGGTACTCAACGGGCCCGACTCCTTAATTTATAAGAAGTGAGCCGATTTCGTTAGTCGATCCACCACTACCCAGATAGCATCATAACCACCCTGAGCTCTGGGGAGTCCTGTGACGAAGTCCATTGAGATGTCATCCCACATCCACTCGGGGACATCTAAAGGATGCAACAAACCACTGGGAACACGGTGTTCAGCCTTCACTTTCTGACACACTAGTAATTTAGCCACAAACTCCGCCACTGCCCGTTTCACCCCGGGCCACCAAAACTGTTCCCTCAGGACTCGGTACATTTTCAAAACTTCTGGATGTACTGCAAAGGCTGAGCTATGGAACTCACAGAGAACTCCCTCACGCATTGCCTCCGGAACAAACAACCTTCCATGGAAAAGCATTCAATGTCGGATGTCCTCTGACCATCCCTCTGGAGCGTTACCCTAATCGACACGATCCTGCATCACTTTTGCCTCAGAGTCCCCCCACCGAGACTCTTCCACCTACTGCAACAAGGAGGACTGCACCGTCATCTAAAACAAATAGCCTCTAACACCTTCTACCCTGGCATCCAAGTGCAAGGCAGCCAACTCTCCCATTGCCTTCCAAGCATCAGTGGATTCTCGAACTACTTCCTGATGCGACTTCCTGCTCAGGGAATCATCCAAAACGTTTCCCTTACCTTCAGTGTAAGAGATCTCAAAGTCATAGTCTTGGAGAAACTCGACCCATCTCCACTGCCGTAAATTCAGGTCACACTGGGAGAAGATATAACGTAGGCTCTTGTGATTTGTGAAGACCACAAAGAGCTCCCCAAAGAGGTAATGTCGCCACAACTTCAGTGCGAACACTACTGCTATAAGATCTAGGTCATGGGTGGCATATTTATGCTCATGAGGGAGTAACTATCTAGACCCATAACTGATCACTCCCTTCTTCTGCATCAACACACACCCCAGACCAAGGATAGAAGCATCACAAAACACCTCATACAACAACCCTTCCTCTGGCAACCTGAGTACGGGAGCACTAACCAACTTCTCCTTTAGGTAGTCGAATGCTTTCTGGCACTGCTTTCTCCATAGGATGACCTAGTTCTTCCTCGTAAAAGCTGTCAATGGAGCAGCAACTCGAGAGAAGTATGAAACGAACCTGCGATAGTAACCTGCCAACCCCAGGAAACTATGAACTTCCGCCACGCTCTTGGGTTCCACCCAAGAAACAACTGCCTCCACCTTCGACGGGTCCACTGACACTCCATGCTGAGACACTACGTGTCCAAGGAAGTGTACTTCTTGTGTCAAGAACTTACACTTCAACAATTTCCCATAAATCTGGTGGTGTCGAAGGACTTCCAAGACTGCCCTGAGATGCTCAACGTGCTCCTCGTCTGATCTTGAGTAGATCAGGATGTCATCAATAAACACAACAACAAACTGCTCTAGGAACTCTCAGAAGACAAAGTTCATAAGTCCCATGAACACAACCGATGAATTCGTAACTCCAAACGGCATCACTACCAACTCTAAGTTCCCATACCTGCACCTGAAAGCCGTCTTCGAGATGTCGCTGTCTATTACCCTCAGCTGATGATATCCAGATCATAGTTCAATCTTGGAAAACCAACCTGTTCCCCTCAGTTGGTCGAAGAGATCATCTATCCTTGGGAGGGGATAGCGGTTCTTGACTGTTACCTGGTTCAACCTTCGGTAGTCTATGCATAGCATGAGACCACCATCTGACTTCTTCACGAAAAAAATTGGAGCAACCCATGGCGATACACTGGGTCTAACAAAAACCTTCTCCATTAGATCGTCAATCTGAATCCGCAACTCCCGCAACTCCAAAGGTGCCATCCGATAAGGGGCCATCGAAATCGGACGGGCACTAGGCTGTAAGTCCATCCCGAACTCAACGTCACGTCGGGGGGGGGGGGGTAGAGTCACAACCTCCTCAGGAAAAACATCGAGGAACTCCCCAACAACCTCCAGGACAACCATCATCTCTGTATCAGCTGGAACCACTGATAGCCCACCTAACAAGAAAAGGAGAGGCTCCACATGCTGGCTTCCCACATGATAGCTCCTCTCGCCAACAAAAGCTACACACTGCCCGTCCACGTCGGAGAACACGACTCTTCTCCGGAAGTAGTCGATAACGGCACTAACAGAAAACAACCAGTTGATTCCTAGGATGGCATCGTAAGGCTGCATCTGTAATAGAAAAAGGTCCCCACTAGATCGATGTGGTCCCAACGTCAACCCACATCCCCGACAAACACAAGATACGTTGGTCTGGCCTCCAACTGGTGTACTCAGCACCCGTGGTATGGAAAGTCTCTCTACATCTAGTCCCAAAGCATGGGCTAGACCAGGTGAAACAAAGGAGTGCAAAGCTCCCGACTCAAACAAAGCAGAAACAAGAGTGCTGGGTAAACAAATCGTACCTCGCACCAACTCTGGTCCTGCTAGAGCTATCAAATCTGCTGCGTGAAACTGTCCATGCCCAGCTCCTCTGCCTCTCTGATGTCGTCCACCTTCCTGACCATGCCCTGGTCAAGGTCCCTGAGGAGCACCCCGAGGTCGGCCTCCTCCCGTAAAGTCTACCCTCGGAGGAGCATGGTCCTGCTGCTGCTGGAAGGGCCTCGCTGGCAAATAGTGCTGCTGAGGTGGGCACTAAACCTTCCCACCTCCACCGTACTGAGCTCGGGTCGGACACCGACTCTGAACGTGCCTGAAACCTCCACAAGAAAAACAACTCGGTCCTGGGCTCATGAAAAAGGGATGAGGACCCGAAGATCTGAACTGGAACTGCTGGGGCCTGCTCCCCACTGGCCTGAACCTGGAAGGTCTTGTCGCAGGAGACCTACTACTGACTGCCTTCCCCTTCGACGAGCCTGACTGGTTCCCCTCTCGGGGTGCACCTCCCAGTGAGTGCATCCTCTCTACAACCTCTGCCTTCTTCTGTACCACCAAGTACTTTGGAAGGGTGAAGGGGGTGACAGCAAACTGGAGAGAAGGACGAAGCGCCTCCTCCAAACGTCTCGCCTGAGACTCCTCGTCCGGAAAGAGATCCGGAGAAAAGCGCAGGAGGTCCTTGAACATGATCCCCAGCTCTTGTACAGACAAACTCCCCTTCTGAAGGGAGAGCAACTCTTGCCGCTTCTCCGCCTTGATCATGGAAGAAAGGAATTACTCTCGGAATTCCTTCTCAAAGTCATCCAATGGAACCTCTTCCTCTATCCTCTCTCCGAGGTAGAGTTTCCACCACTGTCACGCCGCACCTCTCAGCTGACTGACTTCTAGGGGAACCCAGTACTCCCTTGGAGCACAGATCAAGGTAAAAGCGATCCCTAGCTCCTCAAGCCACCCCTCGGTCTCCGTATCTGAAGTACTACCCTTGTACTTCTTGAGGTTCTTCCGCTGAAAAGAATAGAGAGTCTTCTGCCACTGGCTATCTTCCTCCTCTCGGTCAATCCTCAACTGATCGACCGCCTGAATCTACTGGGCCTCGGTCGTCTGAGCCACCCGGGGACGACGTCCAAGTGCCATAGCTGTAAGGTAAACAAGGATCGCCTAAGCCCAAGTAGTAAGGAAAAGATCAAGGTTTTATTTTTCTATCATTTTATTTCAATTTCTTTCCCAGAACACCCAAATCAAGTAAAACACAACCACGATGATGCAAGTACCTTCCATAGGGTCTCTACCATGCAATAAATGTAGTCTCACTTGGTCGTTCGGTAGGCTCACAGTCCATGCATCAGATCATGGGGGGCCCTAAAATCCCGTTTCCTAGCCGGTCTTCCCTGGCCTATGTCATGCACCAAGATTAACTAACACTATTTCCCTACCATCCCATACAATCCTCACTGTGCCTAACTCCAGACTCCATCCTGTCTCTCAACCATCACCTCTGATACCATTCTATCACGACCCCCTCCCACCAAAGATGCCCCTCCTGCGCTAGAAATGGTGAAAAGGAGATAATGACCCCCCGAGTCCCGCCTCCAGTTGGCCCCGAGGTGGCTACTAGCACCAAGGGTATGAATTTAGACAAATATGGGAGGAATTACCCTTTTTATTTATTTAGGATCGGGAAATAGGACAAGTCAACCACAAAAAAGGAAAAGAACAAGTGTATATAAATAAACCCAAACCAAACCCACATGCATGTTTAAATAATTTTATAAAAAGGTACAAGTACAAGAAAGCTCAAAGTACAATATCAAAAGAAAACAAGAGAACATAAACTGAAAAAACTCCAACTGTCCGACTAGTAGGGTCCCGCACGACCCTGGTAGTCCTCCTGGAAACCTGAAAGTAAACGTAGGGTGAGAATACAAGAATACTCAGTAGGGAAACCTAAAGCTCTCATGAACAAGTGGGGAGACATCCTAATGTCCCATGAGAACAACAAAAGAAACCTAGAAATGAATTCTATCCACCCAACCTCACCAGCCACACTCACCAAAACACAAGCACAATAGGTAGTAGTATATAAGAAACAAGAGTATTGGGTACCCCGCACCATTTCCCTTTGGTTAGCTGCTCTTCCTAACGGAGAACGTCCTGACGCTGCAACACTCTCCCCGCCTGCACAAACCTGGGCCTCACAACCATGTATCCCGCCCGCACACACCTGGGCCTCACAACCACGTATCCCGCCCGCATAGACCTTGGCCTCACAACCACGTATCCCGCCTGCACACACCTGGGCTTCACAACCACGTATCCCGCACGCACACACCTGGGCCTCACAACCACGTATCCCGCCCGCACACACCTGGGCCTCACAACCACGTATCCCGCCCGCACACACCTGAGCCTCATCCCGAAGATTCTTGGGAAACAGAAGAACCTTCCCAAAGAGTCTTGGGCTAAAGCCACCCCAATCGAAACCTACCCGAAGAGTCTTAGGTGTAAGGTCGCCTCAAGCCATCACAGCCTAGGGGAGAAGGGGCAGGAAGGAGCTAGTAACTAAGGAAAAAACACCCTCTCCCATGAAATGGGAGTGTTCGACACTAAGTTCTCAACATGGGTGGGGTGCGATAAAACAAAAAGATACAGAAATATATATACCAAACACACAGCCCAACCTATGGCTTCTAAACAGAGAAACTGAGCACGCGCCTCGGCACTACTACTACGAATCATGCTTACAACAAAAAACCCAACCCCATTTAGGGTTTTTCACATTTCAGCAGAATTAGTTTATTTAGTTCCTTAACTACTGGTCAACTATCCACAACCAACCACATCGATCGTTTGTAAAACATATCCCTACCATCCACAAATCAAGTTAAGAAAACACAAGCAACAAAACCAAGTCCTTCTTATTAACCAACCAACCCCATTGATCATTAATTATATTCCATTACCAATCCCCACCATTCATTAACTCTTTCACTTTTTATTTATCATTCACAACCCATTGTCCGTTCACATTCAACCCATCCCTGAAGCCCGGCTGCCAACCATTATAACCACAACTGCACCGAAACCCGTACATCAACATAGCATTCACACCATCCCACAACCAAGCCAACCGCAGCCCCACTGATCACCCGATCCACAACAACCCACAAAACTCCCTTCACATGCCACGTATCCAAGACAACACCCAAATGTTCATTATTCTATTTTTGTTTAACCGGGGTGATCACACAAGGGTTCCGGATTTTAAACAGCCAACATTATGTGATTAACCAAATTCCACATTCCAGAAGGTTCCATCCCCAAAACAGTCTAGAAAGATAGGGCAACATTTAATTGCGCAAGTAAAGGCCCCCAACGACCGTGATTTTTAGTAGGTAGAAGCTCATTCAATTCACTACATAACAATAGAATAAACAAGATAAACATAACAAATTTCCCATCCCCGTTCTTTAACCAGTTATTATCTTCATTTAATGGTTCAACTGTTTCTCATGAAAAAAAGGATACCCACCCCGCATGATGCAAAAATTAGAGAGACAAAGGTAAGACCCCTACCTCAACAGGTTCCGATCACAATGCTCCCCCAGATCGACTTTATAAGACGTCTGTCGGCTTCCATCACTTCTGTCGGGTCTTGGAAAAACCTCCTCGGGTGGAATTTGAAAAGGAAAGGCCGAAGGTAAGACAACAAATCCATGATTGGAAGTTCCACCTCACCGTTACGATCCCGTGGCCACTGACGGATCATAAATCGGAGCTCGAACAAAAAAGTTATGGGAGAAAAGGAGCCTTCGAGTCTCTTAGGAGAACTCTGCTCAGAGGAAAGGGGAGGAGAGGAGTGAATTGAAAGGAGGAGGGGACCTCTCCTTTTATAGGCGAGAAAAGGAAAAGTACACGGCATGTACTTTATGGTACATGGCGTGTACTCGGTTATTTCACACGGTCTCCACGCGGCTTCCAACACGGCTCCATGGCCGTTGACTGGTCAACACACGGTTTGAGGGTAACGCATACGCGGGGAAAGACTACACGGCGTGTAGTTTAGACACACAGCGTGTACTCATTTCTTACACACGGCAAGGACACAGATCCAACACGGTACACAACCGTTGACTGGTAACACGTACACGAGGAAGGACTACACGACATGTAGAACTGGACACAAGGCGTGCACCCATTATTTCACACAGCGAGGACACGGCCTGCAACATGGGGTATACCCAGAAAGGGGGTACATGGAGTGTACTCAAACTACACGGTGTGTAGTTTTCAAAATTTTGGAAGGTGTGGGAAAAGTCCATTTTACCCTCCAGAACACTTCTTGACCTTCTTTTTGACAAAGGAATGGGCCGGAGTTCCGGGCCATTACAAAATATTAATGGTTGTGACATCCAGAAGTGGTCTCCAAAACAAACCAAGAGTATTTTAAATAACCCTAGACTTATGAAAATCAAAAACTGGTTGAATCATAAAATTTAAATTTGGAAAATGCTGAATCTAGAAAATTGGATAACATTACTTGAAATTATTTAGACCCTATTTTTCTAACCAAAAAATAAAAATTAAATGACTTGAATAAGAAAAATAATAAAGGAAAGAATAATATTGAAGAAGAAGTTAAGGGGAATCCCAAAATTGTGAGAAAATTTTCCCCTATAATCTATTTTCCAAAACAAAATCATGATTCTAAGACACTGATGATTTATTAGGTTGTGATAAATCTAAACATTTACATCACATTCTTAGAAGCCTTGTTTCATATCCCATATGATCTAAAATATATCAAGAATCTTTTATAAAAAAAGAAAACGGATGAATTTTATACATATATTTTAAAAGGAGTGTGTCATGCTGTATTTCATAATTGGGTACTTCCTAAGCTTCAAGACCTAGGGAGCTTTTTTTACCCTTGATCCTTTGAAGATAGATGTTGTATGTTCAATTTTTTGTGTGATTTGTTAGCAAGAATCAACATGATTCCCTTGTCTCTATTTCAACACTTGATATTGGGAGTTCCCTAACCCACCACTATTGTGTTACAACTTATTGATCAATCTATTACTCACATAGAGTGTCGGTTAGATGAGCTTATAGTTAGAGTAGGTAGACTCTTATTTGCTGTAGAATTTCTAATTCTAGATATAGAGTGTGACTATGAGGTACCTATAATCCTTGGGGTGGGGGGGATTTGAATGATGTATTTGAAGTAAAATTAACTTTTATCATGGGTAAAAAAAATAATATAATGTTTTCAAGAAAAATAAAGAACAAAAACAACCAATATTTCACATAGATGAATTTTCAGTAGCTATAAGTTCTATTTATGAGAAAAAAGACGAGTTTTTGAGGATGCTATAGGATATTAATGGTAAACCTAATATCCCTCCTACAACCTACATGGGTATCCTCTTTAGTAATAATAAATATCCTATTCACTAGTTTGAGGGAGTGTTCTTGGAACATCAAGATGAGTTTTCATTAGAACACACTCTGTCTCCAAAAGGAGAGTATAAATGTGAGGAAATATTTTTCGGAAATAACAGTGATTAGGAGGAAGCCTTATACACTTCCTTCTTTAATAGGTACAATGAAAACCTTAGTACACCAAGGATAAAGTGTATTACCTTAGGAAAAGAAACTCCCATCAAAGGGATCAAACCCCTCCCTGCCTATCTGAAATCTTTTTTAGGAGAGAAATCCACCCTTCTAGTGATCATCTCATCCAAGAATGAGCTATTTTAAGAGGAAAATCTACCGAGTGTTTTGAATAAATATAAAACTGTTATATTTTGGTCAATTTTAGACATAATGGGTATACGCCCACCATTATTCATGCATATAATCCCAATGGATACTAATTTTGAATTAATTGTTGATGCCCATAGTAGAGTCAATCCCTACATGAATGAAGTGGTTATAGAAGATGTTATCAGATTGCATGATGTTGGGATCATTTTTTTTAATTTCTAACTGTCCTTGGGTAATTACTATACATGTATTCCCTAAAAAGAGTGGTGTTATAGTGGTAAAAAATGAGAAAGATAAGTAAATACAAACAAGTTCTCTAAACAAATGGGGTGTGTGTATTGACTATAGGAAACATAAAGATGTCCCAATAAAACACCATTTTACCATGCCATTTTTTGAATAAGGTCTAGATACAATAGATGGTAATGATTTTTTATTTTTACTAAATAGATATTTATTTTATAACCAAATTTCCGTATCTCCTAATGATTTGGAGAAGATCACATTTAAATGTCCATTTGGGACTTTCGTCTACTGGTAGATACCCTTTGGCTTGTGTGGTGCACCATCCACATTTCAGAGATGTATAATGGAAGGTTTCATACATATCATTGAAAGGATAATTAATGTTTTCCTGAATGTTTTTTTAGTTATGGTAAACAATTTTGAAAACTATCTTGATAATTTAGAATCTATGTTAGGGAAGTTTCCAGAGACATATTTGGTCTTAAATTAGGAAAATTTCCATTTCATGGCTACTAAGGGGATTGTGTTAGGTCACAAGGTGTCTTAGATGAATATGTAGGTCTATAATTACATGTATGAGGTTATTGAAAATTTCCCCCACCTGAAAATTTCACAGGAAAAAAAATTTTCTTTGGTAAAGAAGAATTTTACATGAGGTTAATTAAGTATTTTTTCAAGATTACAAGGCCAATGTTGTCACTACTAGTTAAGGGAAATCTCATTGTTTTTGATGAGAAACTCTATGAGCCCTTTGATATTCTCAAGGATAAGCTAACTACCTCACCATGGGTCACCTCTCAAGACCGACATCTACCATTTTATGTAACTTTTGGCATAAGTGATCTAGCAGTTGGAGCTATTTTGTGGTAGATGAAAGATAGAAAGCTTCATGTCATTTACTATACTGGAAAGATGCTGGATGATTCTTAGAAGAATTATTCAACCAAGGAAAAAGAGTTGGATTCTATGATTTTTGGACTTAAAAAAATCATATCGTACTTTATATGGTCTAATGTTATCATTTTTACTAAACATATATCCCTCAAGTACTTACAAGATAAGAATGACTCAAAACGAATTCTAATTCGGTGGATATTGATATTAAAGGGGTATGATTTGGTTATTATCGATAAGAAAGGGGATGAGAAGGTGGTGGAAGACCACTGGTCAAGACTATGAAAAAATCAATGTGAGGAACCAAGAGAGATAAATACCTCATATCTAGATGAAAAACTATTTGCAGCTTCTGTGTAATAATCTAACTGGTTTTTAGATTATTACAATTTTATGGATATTTTTTTAATGCCCAAGGAACTATCATAGAACCCAATAAAGTGGTCTATACTTGAATTAGAATACTATTTTTAGGATGATACACATCTGTTTAGGATATGTTCTGATGGTATTTGGAGAAGATGTTTTGTTATAGAAGAAATTATATGAATACTTGAGATCTATCATTCATCACCAAGGGATGGACACCATGGAGGTGAAAGGATTACTCAAAAGGTTCTGTAGGATGGTTTCTATTGGCCAACACTATTCAAATATGTTAAGAGTTTTGTTATTATCTGTGAAAAGTGTTCGAGGATTGTAAATGTTGGAACAAGTAAAGACCTTACTCAAAAAGGAATTCTGGAGGTTGATGTTTTTGATTTATGAGGACTGGATTTCATGGGTTGCTTCCCATCCTCTTATATAAATGAATATATTTTGGTTTTTGTGGACTATGTGTCCATGTGGGTTGAGGTGGTGGCTATTCCTAACAATTATGCTGCTAGTGTGGTGATGTTTATCTAGAGAAATATTTTTTCTAGTATTGGAGTGCCTACAGAATTCATTATAGAAAATGGAATCCACTTAAAAAGAAAAATAATTAATGCGTTTTATTGATATATATGGATTATCTCATAGAAAAAGTATTACCTACTACCCATAGTTTAGTTTTCAAGATAACATTTCAAATAGGGAGCTCAAGAAGATTTTATAAATGATAGTTTCCAACTCATAGAAATATTTTTTAGTGAGGTTAGATGAGGCTCTATGAGAATATATAACTACTTACAAGACTCTCATAGGGATTTCACCATACATGATGCTCATTAGGAATTTTTTTATCTAACTTTGGAGTTGAATAAATAGTGTTATTGGGAAGTAAAGGCCCCAATCATTTTTTTCATGTTATTTAATGGTAGAATGTTGTTAGAGAAAAGTGTGTTGGTTGAAATTATGAAGTAATATATTGATAATTTTGAAATTTTAAAAAATGGATTTTTTTTCATGAATCAATAATTCAAAATATGAATTTCGTGGTAGGTTATAGGGTCATGTGTTTAATTCTAGACTGAAAATTTTCCTAGGTTTATTGAAGACTAAGTAGTCAAGACCCTTTACCATTTTGAGAGATCTAGTTAGTTGATATATAGAGTTAGTTAGAGAGGAAAATATACCATTCTTGATCAATGAAAAAAAGATCAATCATTTTTTTGAAGGAAAACCAAAGGGATAAACTTCTATTACTCTACTTGAATGAAAAATATATATCTAGTCTAAATAGGGATTATAAATTCAATGCTTTATGGGAACTAAACCACAGTTTCTTCTTAGTTTTCTTATTATTTATCTTTTTCAATAAAGATAAATCCTACTTCTATTTGATTCTATAGTCCTTTCTTGTGTTTCCTATCTATTAGTGTCACATGAATTCCTAATTCTAGAGTGTTACTATTGTTAGAAACTTGGAAAATTAAAACTAGGGGATCAATCCCCTACATCATATGGAGAAAACCTATTCCACTCAAAGCTCACACATTCATGGTATTTTTGCTCTATTTTTTTTCTTCTCATATTTTTCTTCCGACTACATATTGCTAATTGTGGGGGAGTCCCCACTATTTTATTTTGACATAATGAACCCATTTTCTTGCTTGGGTGTTAGTTTATTAGACTCTAGTGGGTTTCAAATTTAGATTAATAGTATTGTTAAACATTCATTCACCCTTTGTTTTCACTTTTATTCTGCTACTGCTGTAGTATATGGGTCATCATGCTTCTATTAGAATTATAATGAAAAATATTTTTTATGCAAGTAAAACCTAAGGGAATTTATTTTTGGGTAAAACAATTATTTTTTGTACTATTTGTTTTCTGTTGGATAGTGGGGTTACTTTGGTTTTTTTGGTTTTCATTAATTTTTGTGTGGAAATTGATTTTTTACCTTTAATATAACCCCCCTCACCGTATTTTAACTAATGAACTGCACATATGTTTTGAACATAGATGTATCCAAGAATAGGAGTAAAAAATGGGGGAATTAATTTGTTTTATGTGTGACTAATATGGTTCTATTTGTGCTAATATGTGTTGAAATTATAGATACAAATCTTCCCCGGATGATTTTTTTGTCCAAAAATTCTCTAAAGTAAAAAAATATGGTATTTTTTTAATTTTTTTTCAAATTATTTCAAAAATCTTAAAATTTTCTCACAATACTAGGTTTTGTTAGATTCCATATGCATTAATATTCTCACCTACCTATAGGATACCAATTTTGTAGTTTTTGAGGGTTGTATAGTTTTTTGAAAATTTTGGGGATGTGTGATTGCTGAGTGGATTTTCACACTACAGTTATAGATATTCTATTTAGGAATAGTTAAAGGGGGTGATATATGATAATTATTTAGGAATTTTGATTATAACATTAGTAACTATAAATTTGATCTATAACCTAGGGTAATCACCTTTTAAAACACAATCACTTTAACTAACCAACTAAAATGGAAATATTATAAGTCCTTTAAAACTGGTGTAAAATTGGAAAATGAGATCCCACTATGAACATCTAAGACTATAACCACTATCTATGTATGTTAGCTCTCTGTATATATTATGTAAGGGCATTTTCATAGTGCTCTGCACATATACATGGATGGGTAAAATTCAAATAAATAAAGTTTCTAGTAGTCAAAAATGTTTTCACTATGGTAAGGGGAATTTTGAACCGATACGAATAAGGGGACTAACTTGTTATCACTATTAAACTTGATCTAACTTGTTATCACTACTAGAATTGAAACTTGGACTAAAATTTAAGTCAGGTAGCAGGCGATTTAAGTTAGGAAGAACATTTTTTAGCATCCTTTGAAAATCCTGAATTGTTTCTATGAATTTTTTCTTAAATTCTATACACGATTCACCTTTATCTCACTCTATGACCATTCATTTTTTTATAAAGACAATATAATGCAGTTCATTGAGGAAAAAAATATTTAAGTGTGGGGGAGTTTGATGTGGATGCATTTTCACACTATTTTCCATATCCTTTTTATATTTTATTGACTTCTTATTATTTGAATAATTTTTTTTAATAATTTTAAAATGTTGTATTTTTTTATAATTAATAAAAGATTTATTTTTTATTCCAATATTTATTTTAAATATTAATTTTCCTCTTTTATTTATTAAATATTTCATTATTTCATGTTTTTTTTTTCAAAAAAACAACTTTTTCATTTATTCTTTTATTTAATTAATTTTCATTTTAATAAATCATCGGTTGACTAATTAATCTTTTTGTTAATATATTTTTCCCTTTAATTTTTAGTTATTTCAGATATTTTATTGAAGCATTTTGTTTTTAATTAGATAATAAAAAACATGAATTTATTTTAGTTTTATTTTAATAATTATATTTTTATTCAATTTCTCTTCAAAATAATAACATCAATATGTTTTTGATCTCTTTTTTTTAAATTTTCTTCATTTTAAATTTATTTATTTATTTTATTTATTTTGCAATTTATTCTTCATCCTTAGTATATTTTATTTTTTAATTTTTTAAATCAATATGTTGTTTGAAAATTTTAAATTTTTTTATTCATTGATTTTGTTTCAGATGTTTTGCTGCACGTAACCACCACCATCATTTTTTACCAACCACTGGTAAAACCACCATTGGATCCAACAATGGATCCTCACCCACCATTAAATGCAATAGTGGCTCCCCACCAACTGTTGTCCTTCAACCCAATGGTGGGTTCTTACCCACCATTTCCTACATCACCCACCACCACAACACCCCCTATTAGCAAAGTGAACGATGACTTCTACTCCCTTTCACCCACTGTAACATCCCTTAATCACTACTGCAGCTTCCCAATGCTGACTCTAAGAGTCACTGCCAGAAATTACCCATCATTGTACCCCCTGCAATGACGGCTCTGTCCACCTTCCTTGACATTCTTCCACTCCCAACATGACTTGAAGTATCACAAAAAGACAACGACAAAAAAATCTAGTCCAAATCAAGAGAATATGATGAAGAAAATTATTGAAATTCCAAACAAAAATCCGATTCATCCCCCCCCCCACAACAATAATAAAATATTATTTTTAAAAATAAAATTTCTGATAGAAAAAAATGTAGTCAACCCACAATGGATGAAACTGAGATTCACTGTCTAAACTACCACCACTTATTGAATCTACCAAGTCCACCTCTCTCTGTTATCGCCACAATCCTTGTTGTTGCCAAGGAATGAGACATATGCACCACTGAAAATCGCTCACCACTACATCTTCCTTTGAAACATAATTATGAAAACACATATGCTTATTTGGAACCTCATGTACCCTCGCAGTCATTGCATTACTATCAACAACTACTAAAGAACATCTACCACCTGCTAATCCTCCTTCCCTTACAGTCGAGTAGCTCTTGAGTCCCTCTCTCCATATCCACTCTTCTCTATCGTGAACCCCACCCAACCCCCTATATTTGAATCCAACCCCCATTTATTTCTTTTCATTTATGTCTATCATATAATAAAATATATAACATAGAAAAAATATATAATAACAATAACATATATATTAATCAATTAATATAACATAATAATCATAATGTATATAATAACGTGTTTATTGTTTTTTATTTTAAGATATATATTATTAGAATTAGAGTTATTTTTTATTTATATATGTAATATATAAAATATTAACAAATAATAATCACTTTTTATAACTCATAAATTATGCATTTATAATAAGAATAATAATTAAGTAAAGATTAATTTATTTGTAATAATAAGTATATTTATATTTATAAATAATTTTTTTTGTGTGTATATAATACTTGTTAAATAATTAGTTATATTTACATAATAATAATTTTATAATAATAATTAATGTAATTATAGATTTTTATAAGCAATTTATGTATTGTTAATATTAACTTTTCCTTGTAATTATTTTTATAGTTATAATTTACATTAATAATTATTAGTACAAAAGTATTAAAATATATGTTTATTTATTTATATACATTTTTAATACCATTATTAATATAAACAAATTCTGTGATTTATTATATATTTATTTGTATAGTTAATTATTGATCGTGTCATTGTGCATTGGGGATTGGGATGTCAGGATTCAAGGAGTTAATCATTCTATTTGGCGGGCTTCTACATTGGTCACCAATGATGAAAATGTGAGATGATGAATGTGTCACATAGAGGAGAGATAATCCATCTAGGATCTTTGAAGGGAGATTATGTAGGGAGAAATGTAAGTCTCTAGAAGTACCACGAGACTATGACCACAATAGAGAACTACCCAAAAGTAGGCACCAATTCATTCGAAAATTCAAATAAGACCTCTTAAAGCTTCCTAGGGAAGAAGATCAAAACATTAAATACAACATTAGTAAAGGTGGAGAATAGTGTTAGGACATTAGAGTTTCTAGAGAATGAGTATAGAGAGAGATACCACTTTTCTCTCTCTATTTTATTATATTTATTCTTTTCTACATCATGAACTATTTTTTTTATTTTTGTTAATAAATGTTTTTTATTTATGATCCTTGGATAATATACTTCAATATAATAGGTTGAGTTTGATAAATCTATTCTTCCCATGTTCATGCATATTTATTATAATAGATTTCCGATCTCTCTCGTTATTCAGACAATCATCTTTTACAAAACATGAAAAATCAGTGAAAAATGATCTTGATCAGAATTAAATTAAATTTATTTTCAATATATTGATTTCATATATAATTTAATCATGCTCAAAATAGGGAGACAAACTGAGTTCAACTGAAAATTTGAACTCAATGATTACTAATTTTTCCCAGCTAATGATTGAAGGATCTTTCTATTCGATAAAAAGTATGGATTATTCTATCACATCATGACCTAAAGACACATCTATTCATCCACATTCAATCAGATCCATATGCTTAAATTTTATTACATGAGTAAAGAAAAACCAGTATTAAAACTAGCCAGATGACTTCCACCATTCCATCTAATGGTTGTTCTTACTGTCTTTGCTGCTTATATTTCTACCTACCTATCTGTATTTTTATTAATTACCACACATTCTAAATTTCATTCATTTTAGAATATCATCATTATCATCCACTTATGTTTATTTGATAGTTTTTTTTACTTTTTTTTCTTGTTTTTGTTCACTCAAGAACACAATTACTCCTTCCATATGGTTCAATACATTTCTTAATAGTGAACTAATAGTAATTAGGTTAATAAATATTAAATTTTCATACACTCAATCACTACATTGTCAACCATCAAGTAATCAATTTTAGGAAAAAACCCACAAAGATTCATTGTCTTTAAAAAAGGATTCCTTTTTAAAACCTAGTTTAAAAATAAATTCCAAAATAAGGAACCCAACCAAGAGAATTAATGAATCATGTTGAAAACAAGGAATAAATAGTAAAACTAGGAAAAAACCATCATGTAAGAAAATCAGGTGCAACAAAATAAATTAGAATATATAAATAGGTAATCATGGTTATTTCCTAAACATATCTACATAAAATAAATGGATTGAATCAAATAAAAATTAACTTACATCGTATGGGGTTTCTTCAAATTCAATAACCAACTAGATTCTCTAAACATGCCTCACTAGTGGCACAACCCACCATGCCTCTAAAAAAATCTAAGGGGTACCAACCCATATAATCAGGGATGATAAGAAATATCACATGATCCTCTATATGAAACCCATAAATCACATGATTATTGTAAATGGTGAATGGGGAGGTCCTCGCATATAGGTCATAAATTAAACACCAAAAAAGGCCATTGTGAATTCCTAGCCCAAACAAAAATTTCACCTATGTAATGACCCTCTCCTTTGATGGACTACCATAGAGGTTCCCATCACACATCACCTTATCCATGGTGGAAACCAAACATACATATCATATGAGATTCAATGGTACATACCATACCTTACCATTTATTAATCCAATTCCATTTGAAAACCATTTCCAAAACTAAGACGAAAACATACAAAACACTCGAGAGGTACCAAATGGTTTATTATACCATTTAGTTTCCAAACCTTATTCCACGGTGAAAATCATTCCTTCCTTTAGAAGACATATTTAGAAAAAACACATGAAATAATTAATGAAATAATCATACATTTATAAAATGCTTGGGGTTTTAGAGGAACCATTTGGAATATGGGGTGGAAGAATATGGTGAGGGAATTAAGAAATGTGTTATGAATTATGTGGTTAAAGATAAATATTGCAATAACATGCCAATATCATTTTTGTGCATATTCATAGGTTCACCCAATGCACCTATGGATATGACAACATCCAATGGATCATCAATGGTAGAACATGAATTATAATCCAATGATCAAATCATAGGATCACTATTAACAATTCCTATAATCATATAAACTAACACATACACACAAATTCACAAAGAATTAGCACAAACACACACTAAACCTAATTTACAAGGAAATCCAAACTACCCAAAATATTTCATTGGTAAAACACTCTCCAAAACAATGAATATCAATGTAAAATATCAATTGAAATTTTATCAAAGACCTTACATGGATATATATAGGATTACCAAATGAAATACTTTGAAAACCTATTTTTCATAAAATTGTAAACTTGAAAATATCACTAAAATTCAACCTAACAAATCACAAAAATGATATACATATTTATATATTTATTATAATCAATAAAGATTATATTGGAATTTCATAGAGAGGAAATGGCAGAAAAACCTACCTCAATGGTATGCACATGGAATGAAACCATTAGAGAGGGAGTAAGTAAAACTAATGAATGATCCAAAAAACTTGATACCAAATACATCGACCAACATTATCCAACCCTCACCATAGGGTTCTGAAATGAGAGAATCAAACAAAGGAAGAACCAAAAACCAAGAGGATAAGGGATGAATATGATAAAATTGATCTACAAGACAATATAAACTCACCTAAGAACCTTAGATGAGCTTTAACTATGAATGGAGAGGAAACAAAGGGGTGTGTAGAAGATCCCATGGTAAGATAAGGTCGATATAGGGAGAAGAATCCCGAATGGGTGTCAAAACATTGGAGGGGTAATGTGGGGGATTCAACATATTAAATATATATGAAATATACATGGTTTGGCCACAAAAGTTTCCAAACTATGATCCAACCATGTGCACCCCATTAGAGAAGGTGTATGCCCACCGAATTTAGCCGTAGAGTTTCTAAAACCACAAGCCAACAATAAAAAATGGCTCTATCAAATTAAAAAACCTCCTCAAACCATTTCCACTTAGATTCATACAACCATAGTCAATCCATGAACCTTTTATATAGAACCAATAGGGAGCCACACATTTTTTCCCATGCATCACATGGTTTATCTCAAACCAGGCTCAAATGATGTGTAAGAAAAACTTAATCGGAAGATCCAAAAATCGAATGTTTTCACCAGGAACTTGACCCGAACCTCAACCCAAATACCATGCAGCATGAAATGAATAAAATAAAAGGAAAACCATGTTAAGGGTGGGAAAATATCAAGATTTATTAGATTCTAAGAATTAGTGAGTTATTTTCATTATGAAATAATGGTGTGACTATATTTGATAAAGTTGCATATTAAAATTTTACATCAAAGGTCGGATTAATGTGGATGATTAGTAAAATAATAGAGAATGGTATGTTATTTTGATGGAGTAAAAAAGTTCTAAAATAAGGTCTATAATTCATGTATGAGAGAAAAGAATTTATTCATGGTAATTGGAGAAAGAATTGTTATTTTTAACTTCATCAGATATTTATTCTTATGGATCACCCATTTCAAAAAAAGAAAATAAATTTTAAAAATGGTAGAATAGAAAGAGAATAACCTCCTATAGAGCTCCCATATATTTAAGTAAAATCTATCATCTCTACATTACCTCACATTACTTTTCAAAAAACATTAAATGAAAAAAATAAATTGTTTTGGTCGATATCATAATTGGATAAAATGTGTATTTTTTGGGACCTTCCATATAGGTTTGATTTTTTGGTTCCACACATGATATATTTAATTATTCTTGAGAAGATTTTTTTACCATGTTTTGGACTATTTTTGACACACCTAGAAAGACAAAGGATAATTAAAAGGGTTGATTGGATCTATCTAAATCTTGCTGATCTACCAAACATTAATAATCTTAAGATGAATGATCATACAATGTAATGAATTGAAAATAATCTTACACAATTTTTAAATAAATACATTTATTGTTATGTTAATGGATTTTATAATTTACATTAATTTATTTTTATGATTCAAATTTGTTTTGATTCATCATAAATGGGAACATTTTAGGTTTAAAAATTCAAGAAATCGAAGTCATAAGGGAATGATTACTTCCTGTAGGTCTTATAGGGTTATTGAATTATTGGATTTGACGAATGTTGAACAAAATAGAACATTTCCTCAAATATATTTTTATTGAAACATAATATTATCACACATTTAGTATGATATAAAAGGATTTTTTAATTTTATGAAAATTTGATAAAATATTACAGAAATGATTCTTTGAATCAAAGATACATTTAATATTTTAATTTTTATATTAATATAAATGTGGAGTTCAAGTAAAATTGCGTTGTATGTACCCATTTAAGTGATATATAAAAAAGTTAAATAAGAATATATGTAAAAAATAATCGATTGAAGGGTCAATTAAAGAAGAATAATTATAGGATGAAATTTTAAATTTAGGTTCTTATTATTTTTCAAAAAAAATATACTTAAAAAATAATTAGGTTGGTCATAATGAGATATATTTTGAGGATCTCACAGATTATCAGTTGTCAATTTTTAGTCATATCAAGCATTGTTTTGGTGGTTATCAAGAATGATGGATTTCATATGAATAACTATATAGAACTCATACATATGTTCTACTAAATTTTGAAGAGATGACATGATCTATGAAGTAAGTACTAATTTTTATTATTTTTTTAAAATTTTATAATAGATATCATTATCTACATTATTTTTTTAAAGACTATATGATTACCATATTAGAAAAAAATTTATACAAATTAAAACTAATTTTTTAGAAAATCATCGTCTATAAAAATTTTCATATTGGTTTTAAAGATCAATATGTTAAGTTTATTTTGATGGAACAATACATAAATTTTATAAAGATATATATTATTAGCATTTTTTATTTTTTTTAGGTAAAACAATATGTCAATAAAATTGAAGGTTAAATATATGTTCTCAATACCATCCATTGAAATTTGTAAAATTATATAATTGGTAAGTGGTTAATGGAATTCAATTATATACACTCATATATGGTGACTTTTATAAATCAATGAATAATGGTGTTTTTTAAAGGATCTAATTATAAATAATTTAATGTTGAATTTTATGCAATGCCAGATGAAAGAATCGAGTTATGTTATATAAGACCAAATTATATATGAGTGGTTAAATTTTATTCGCTTGATACTGATCATGGGTTGCAAGTTCAACTATAGCATGGAGTCATTGACATTAAATATGAAAGTATTATTACATCAGATGAACCATTTATGATGTAACATTAGGACCATCTTGTTTATAATGAAATTTATTGTGTTGTTTCGGGAGATTTGAATTGTTGGTGGAGTGTAATAAAAATGAAATCACATGACTATCAGTCTATTGAAAACGAAAATGTTTATGTGGAAGTGAAAAATATTGATTTTTTTTAAGAAACATTCCAAAGTATAACTCTAATCTAATAAGATATAAATAATGATTTTCAACACCCCCAGTTATGGTTCGATGATATTTATAATGCTATTCATGTAACGATGGATGATTAAACTAAAATTCATATAAAAGTTGACAATGATGAAGCTTAGGATGTTGATATTTTAATCAATGAAAATGATGAAAATGATGAAAATAATGATTATTGATCTATTAAATTTAGGTATTTTTTTATATTTTTTATTTGTATTAATAATTTTTAGAGGTAATATTGTTTTGTTCAGATGGATAGACCTGATAATATATTCTATTCCATTACTGATTGCAGTAATTATTATATTATTATATTTGATATCTATATTAACATTTATTGAAATGTAAGTATATTATATTCTGCATGATATTTATTATTTGTTTATATTTTATATCTATATTAAAAAATATATTCCTGCTAAATTATTAAATTTTGGTATATATTTATAGGTAATTATTATATTCTCATATTTATTGATTTTTTATATTATATATATGTAATAAAAATTTCTTACAGGTAAGATTAATATATTATACTATATATTAGTTTTTTATTATTTATCTTAACAACTTCTTACAGGTAAAATTACTATTTTTTCGGATAGCTGGAGATTCTCTGCATGATATATTTCATTCTCTAACTGATGTTAGACTTCCTGTTGATGATCCCATTTCATCTGTTCCTCTAGATTCTACACCTATTATAAGTGGAGAAATATTTCGTAATTGATGATTCCAACTCTTTTTCTAGAGAGACACCCATCTCTTGATTTTGATCATTTCTTGATGGGGAATTTGAAATTTGTTATGATATTTAGTTTATATTATGTTTTTATTAAATTTTTAAATAATATTATTGTTATTTTCTTATTTAAAATGATTTTCCTATTTTTCTATTTCATAGGTTGGCGTGATTATAATAATTTTTTTCATATGCCAAGGGAATCAAGGGGTAATTTTCCCATCACCGTCCGTCAAGATGTGGTTGACCACAAAGTTGTATGTTATTGAATAATATATACTTTTTAAAATTTATTTAATTACTGGCATATTGTTTTTAATTTTCATATATAATTTATAGTCTCCCATTACCGGTAGCCTGAGAGATGTTATCCAAGAGGAATGTTAGGTTGGTATACAAGATTGTTTTCTTCAGTTCGTACAAAACCTCATAAAAAAATCAATGAATATATCTTTTGCTAATATTTTTTTTCCATTCATTCATCTCTAATCGACCCGACTATATATCATATTAGACATGGGATGGATTTTGATACTAATAGATAGAATATATTTTTAAGAAGAGATCATCATCTAGATTTTAGAGCCAAGGGAGGAGAAGGTAACCCATAATGCCGAAAGTCATACATTTGGCATACATTGAAGAAATATGGTAAGTGATATTATTTATTAATGTATATATAATGTAAATGTGAAATTATTTAAATATTATATAGGCCAATACTAACCCAAATAATATGAAGTTTAATTTTTATAATAATATGTATACTGATCCTCGTACATGATAGCTTTTAAGAGACTTACAATGCCATATTCGAGTTAGTATTTTTTTTAAAAATCACTGATATTAATTTTAATGTAAATTTAATTTATTTATATATTTGAAGGAAATGTATGAGGTGGTGAATTCTAATTCACAAGAGAGTGAACCCAATAATGAAGCACATGCCACTAGTTATCCATGTTTCAATGAGGGGGCCTAGATACTTGTGACTTTTCATGGTTTCAAGAAAGGTTGGGTGATTAGTATTGGTTCTCAACTGACACATATGAGTTATTATGTTACTTATGAAATGTCATAAATGAGTTTGAATGGAGATCATATAGATTCTTTATAAAAAAAATCATACACTTCATATTATGAGGAGAGGTTGAGAACTCAGGATGTGAAAATACCAAGGATAATGATAGAGAAGGAGGAGGAGCATGAAGAAAAGTATCAAAGAGATGAGAAGATGTTGGAGTACATCCGACAACTTGCATGTAGTTTTGGTACATTGTTTCCTCCCCCTAATCCTTTAAGTTTTTCTCCTCCACTTGACAATAATTTATCATTTGTGATGTTTTATGACCATTCTTTAATTTCAGATAAAAAAATATTATGTTTAAAATAAATTATTTATTTTATATCTATTTTAATATTTTTCTATTATTTTATTTTTTTAATGTTTTTTAAAATTATTTATACTTTTTTAAAATTGATTTAATTAATTGGAAAATTTTAAAAGAAATAAAATAAAAAATTATTTATTTTTTAATTATTTTTAATGAATTTTATTTATTTTTAAATATATATAATTATCTCTAATAGTTTATAATTTCTTAAAATGTATTTAATTTATATTTTTTGGTTATTATTGAAAATATTTGTATTTTTGACGAACTAAACATCCATCACAAATAATATCAATTGCAACAAACCATCACAATTAATCATATCAAAATATTCTGGTATTATTTATGATGGGAAATTCATTTATAACAATTAGTTTATATTTGCAATGATGCATTTAAAATTACCACAATTACAATTTTATTTTTTCGATGGTGTATTAACGACAGAATCCCATCACAAATGAATTTTTTGTGATGAAAGTCTGTTAGTAATGAACCATTACAAAAAAACAGAAACTCCATTAGTGAATGTTCAAATGTTGAAAGAGGTTTTATATAAAATGTTAATATAGAATTTAATAAAATGACCTAAATTTGTTTAATATATATAATTGAACTAATTTTTCTTTTAAATTATTTTAAAATATAATTTTACTTTATTTATAATTTAAATGAAAAAGTGGTTTTTATTTAATTTTTTTTATTTTTCATTATTAAAAAAATTGTAATATTTTTAGAAAATTATAATAAATTCACCCTCATATATTTTTTGACATGCTGGTTAGAAAAATTATGTTTATTTTTTCAAATTAATTTTCTAAAAGTTAAAAAACTAAATTAAAAACAAAACCTACATACACAATGAAAAAGCGTGTTTTGAGAATCATATGTTTTTCAAGAACAAAATGAATTTATAATAATTATATATCTAATAATATTAATTTTATGAATATAAATTAATAAATATATATATATAATATACATTTCTTATAAAAAATTCCACAAAATAGAATATTTTGATTAATTTAAGCATAAAAACATTAAGCACTTTAAAAAAGTTATTAGTAAAACCCCCATTTAAAACTAACAAAAAAACATACACTAAAATAAAATATAATAACGATTAAAATGTAATTACATTGATTAAATGTAACTAAAGAATAATTATGTTACTTGAAATAATAATAAAAATATAATATGACTTTTAAATTACTTAACATAATGATAAGATGATAGTTTTAAAAAAATGGTATTTTTAACTATTCACTATAAATCAATATTTTCTGAAAAATACAAAATTTATGGAAATATAAATTTTGACATTATTATGTAATAAATTAAGTTAATTTTATGAAATTAATTTTCTAAATGTTCAGAAAAAATTATAATATATTTTTTTATCAAAAATTATTTTTGAAGAAAACATACTGAGTTTGAAATATATATATATATATATATCATAAAGTAGTGAATACTATTCATACCTACCAATTCAATGGATAGTTTATAACTATTATATAACTCATGGGCTATTTAAGACTAGTGTTTTGTGTTTACTATTCTATCAAACATGAAAATTTTGGGGTTGTGTGTACTACACGATATCAAAGATATTGAATTTATTTTAAAATAAATATATATTAATGTCTTAGAGAGTTAAATTCTTGTCTTAGATCACCGTTGTGTGTTAAATATACTAATGAACCTAATTTTCATATTTTAAAATATCTGAGTGTTATATCCTACCCCCATTAAAAAATTGTATCCTAGTAACTTGAACATTATCATGATAATAAAATCCCTACCATTTAACATACTTTTATTGTAAAATTACATCGTGAAAAGGGTTAATAAAAAATCAGTCTTGGAAAAGTGAAAGGGAAGTAATAGGGTCATATGGAATACCACATACTTGGTTTTCAAATAGTAGAACATATGGGGGAAGTGAATATTTGGAAATGCAAGAAAAAATTAAATAATTATGGAGAGTGATTTAGGTATTTGAGCATAAATATGTTAATGATCAAGGAAATGGTAAGGGACACAAAACCATAAATATGTGATGATTTAAAATACAAAATAATTCATTAGATATAAAATAAATATAATAACATATTTATTTCAAGATCAATTTCCTAAATTTGATTTATTCATTCAGCATCTATACTGAAAAAATAGTGATATATACTTTCATGAAAACTATAATTTCATTAATTAACAAATTTCCTCCCAAATATCATATTGTTTTCTCTAAATGATGAGTATTCATGATTAATTTTTCATGCGCAAATCACTAAAAATCAACATATAAAGAATCATATAACTATAAAATGGATAGAAATATATTTTACATATATTTTTTACATCAACAAAAACCAAAATAGTTATCACATTATAAGAAAATTACCAAAATGAGTATACCTTCAGATGATTAAATAATAAAATTATATCTAAAATTCAATAGTAATACCCAATGATTAAACTAAATCATTCCTTAAACACCTCAACATAAATGTGTTGTTTATCTGTCAATGTTATCTCATACGTGTCAGCATTAAATAATAAAATAAATAAGTTTTCATTTTGAGATAACATTAATCATCTTGTTACCAAATCACATTTCAATACCACAATTATCTATATGATAAAATTTGGGTTCCCTTATTTACATAAATATCCAAGATCATATAAAACTTAAATGTTTCCAATAAATAAAATATTATTTCTAACAAGATTACATTCATACTTAATGGTAATCCATAGTATCGCATATAAGTTTACCCAATAACACTTCTATCAATGTGTTATTAATCACTTTAATATCTCATCACTTTAAACCTTAAAATGGATTCCTAAGACTCTGAAATTATGATCATCATAAATCATATAAATGTATGATGGTATCTATAACTATTAATATAACCTCACATGATAATAACCTAATCTATAATCTTATCAACAACCTTCCTTTGATACCAATTATAACAACCTAGACCCACACTCCCGAATCCCATGATGAATTTTTAAACAATATATTTTCAGCTTTGACACTAATAATTGTGAACCTATTTTTTCCCATATAAACCTTAAAACATCTAAAGGAAAATTGGTTCCCTTACATCCTGAAGGACATTTTTTGTTTTAATTTTGATTGAATTGTGGTATGCACCTACACATAAAACAACTATGTAATTAAATGATCATTTTACCACTTAACACATATTTTATTATTTCACATTAAGTCACAATCATCATCCTTATAAAATAAATTCTATAATTAATTCATTCAATATAACTTTTTTTTTGAAAACCAAGGAAAAATGAAACATAATTAGGGTGATCTCAAATGCGTAGTTAGGAAAAAAATATGTAATAAAAAGCTAATTTCATTAATGAACTTAAGAAGTTCTTAAGGGTATGAAGAAATAATCAGAGTGAAAGATAAAATCATAAAAGAACACCTAACCATGAATGCTTGAATCATCAATCCTGAAGCATTGCATATCGATTGAAAAAAATTAAGAGTCATCAGAATCAACAATCCCGAGACATGTGATATTAATACTGATGAAGGGAAATACTATAATCCCATTGAAATACTTGATGAAACGCTTCGCTATCTTTGAGAATAATCTTCATATAACACTTATAGAAACCTTACAGAGAACTTAAAAATAGAATTACCATATAGTCAACTGCTAATATAATTCTCCAGGGTATATAATCATTGGAGAATACATTGGAGAGAAATCTAGGTGAACCATTTATTTATGAAATATTTCTATCATATAGTGCTATCTAAGAGCATATATTTTATAAGATTTAATGGGAACACCTGATGATATCTTAGTGCACCCATAATATATGTTATAATGGGATCATCAGGCACTATTTTGGAACACCCATCCTAAATAATTTCTAAGAACCATAATATGAGTAGATTACAAATAAATTTTATAATAAAAATCATATAATAAATAATCATTACTTTTTATTATATGATTAACCCATGGAAAAGAAATGATTTTAATGTAAATATCTTTAAAAAATGATTTACCCAAGTAAACTAAATGTGTTCTATAACAGTCTCTTTAAAACATGGTTCACCCATAGACAAGAAACGAGTTCCATAAAAATCTCTTTGAAACATGGTTAACCCATTGAAATGAAATGGATTCCATAAAAATAACTTTCCAATATGATTAATAGATGGTAAAAAATTTAGTTCCATAACAATACCATTGAAAAAATCTTAATCCAACCAGATAAAGAATGAGGTTTGTATCATTACAAAATATCCCTATTTGATCATAATTAACAATAATAGATATTGAAATTTATGAATTATGAAAAAAATTAAAAAATCAATAATGACATTTTGAGTAAAATAAGATTTTAATTTAAAAAAACACTTTAAAATAACTAAAAACTCACAAAATATTGTAAAAATATTTTTCTTTGAAATGTACCTTGGAAACGTATAAAGTAAAATTTAAAAAACATTTGAAACATTTATGGAGGAAAATATACTTTTCATTTTTAAAAAGGATTTTTAAAACATTATTCAATTCATTTTCAATGAGAATAAATTTTAAAACATATAAAATAATTTTTGAGAAAAATAATGGTATTTTTGGAGGAAAATTTGGTTCATTCTATACATGTTAAAATAAATATTCCTTTCACATTTTTAGTAAAATACAAAAAAGAATTATTTAGAAAATGAGAGAAATATTCCTTTAAAAAAATTAATGAGTAAAACATGTGTAAATTTTTTTTCAATAAATCATTTGAATAATTATAGAAAAAAGGTTTCAAAACATTTTTTGAAATCATTGTTATGTAAGAAAATGGGGTTTCGACTACGCAGAGAAATAAAGACAATTTTTATTAAAAAAATTTCTAAATTATTTTAATTACCAAATAGTGTAAAAAGGGTAAATTTACATGAAAATATAATGAATAAAAATAGGAGAAAAAAAATCATTAAATAATTTGAGAGTTGGATCATAATATTTCATCATTGGAGGCTCTATCATAAGAAATCCCTATAATGGATGAAATTGTAACATAAGACTCTTAACTATTTCGAAACATTGGATTTTAATCCCAATGAAATTATAACATTAAATTATGTGTGAAATATTATGAGAATAAATTAATTCCGAATATTATATTTCAAAGGGGTTTTATATGATTATATTAAATTAATATTGGTTCATAACATTACATAAGTCTCAATGACAAAAAAGTGATAAAAAAATCCAATAAAAAATCACGTAATTGAAGTTATGATTATTCAATGAATTGAATATGTGTATCAAATTTAAATCCATAAAAAATTAGAAATACAACATTGAATATTCTAAGGTGATTACACACATAATGTTATAATTTCATAATCAGTGAAATAAATATTTAACATAATGAATGGACATTGAGTTTGGAAATACCTTCCCTGAATTTTCCTTTTGGTTGAACGTGATTTAAACTCATATCAAGTGGTTTTAAACATGATATTAACTTATTATAGATCCATATTAATAATTATAATATAACATATTATTATTTCATAATATATTTTCATTTTTTAATAACTATTCATTATTTTCGTTGTTTCAGGTGTTATTTGACTTATTTTTCATTCATACTTTGTTATGAAATTTCTAGTTATTATGCATATAATATTTCTATATCATCTATCGAATAAAATAATTATCATATTTATAAATCAGTATTTATTTTAAAACCAATTTTGAATGGTGGTTTTGAAAAATTATGTATGTTATGATCATGTAGATAGTAGGGCGTACGTACACATGAGCAACATTCCCATTTTTGAATGATCAAAATTGAAAGGAGGTAAGTAATATTTCACCCTTATAAGATGACCATAATGTCATAAATAACATAACAAATTATTTAAATATAATTATATATATCATTCATATGGTGGGGTGATAAAAGAGAGAGTCAAATAACCTCATGAAGGTAGTAGTTTACATGTACATGAACAATGTTATAGTCTTTCAATGAGGGAAAAGGTAAGAAATAAATGTTACATTATATTTCAAGAATGATAAATACGAAATTAATATCATAATTATTTCATATATATCACATATATTCATTAATTTATCCATATTACCTTCCATTTAAAGTGTTAGTAAAAAACTGATCACATATCCTTGTGAGGCGGTAGTTTTCTGTACACATGAGAAGCCTTATCATATCCCCTAACAAATGGAAAGTAAATATATATATATATATATTTAATATAATGACTAAAAAGGTAGAATTATTTTATAAATATCATATATATATACTGTAAAACCCCAAGATTTTATGGTATTTCTCTTTTAAAAATTAGCATGTTTGATAGATTATGTTGCATGTGACACTGAGAATAAACAGACCATGATATATGATTATATATTAACATGGACATTCAAATAGTAATGTGATTGTTAGGAATATTAATATGCCCATTAGAACAATAAAATCACTTATTAGAGTAAAAATAAAATCTATTTATTTCAAAAATTAAAAATGACATATTTATATCATGAAATAAGTAAATGAACGTTTTAAAAATTATAAATTAGGTGTTGGTATTTTTTTGAGACACAAATTATTATTTATAATTTTTTAATTAATATAATTATTTAAATAAAAATTTAATTTCTTAAAATATATTCATATATTAGTAAATTTTTTCTTTATAATTATAATATAATTTTATGATACCGTTTTTAATTTTTTAAAGTGTGGAAAATCGATTATAATATTAAAATAAGTATTTTTTGAATAAATGATGATTTTATTTAAAAAATTAAATTTATCATATTTATAAAATTATTTTCAATAAATTGATTTTATTTTTTAAAACAACACATCAAAATATTGTTTGGGTGAATTTTTGGGATTTTTCAAAATTAGTTGAAGTTTTTGAGAATAGATAAATACTATAATTTATAGTATTTAACATTATAAGTAAATTAATAAATTTTTTATCCATGTTTGAGTCATGGAAAATTTATGTTTCTATAATATATAACTCAAATTCCCTATTTAATATATTTATTCACAATAATCAATAATATTGATAGTCTTGAGAAAAAATAATAAACTAATGAATAAAATTATAAAAAACACCCCTATCTGCCACTATAAAGACCACCCCTTACCACAACTTCTTATCACACTCTATATGATTTAGATAATTATTATATTCTTCCTAATTCCCATCCCAAACCTCTTAACAATGATCTGAACATGAATGTACCACTAAAATACCATTTCCAAGTTCCCTATGGAGGTTCTAAAGAAGACACCACTCAAGAGGAAAAACCCACCCTCTTTCTATTCTGATTTATTTTATTTTATTATGCTTACCTCACCTACCCTATAAAAAGTGTAATGATAAATCCAATATCATAAATATACTATAATTTTATTATTTTAATTGAATATCCATCATCATGATTCTTATTTTCTCCTTTTATTCTAAAAATGATAATATCATCCGTGAGGTGTCAATTCACCGCCTCCATGGAAGAAGAGTTTTTATTTTTTCATTTATGCCATCAAGGATGGTAATAAGACAAATATTATGGTTAAAAAAATATTAAAATAAGTGTATTAAATCTTATTTAATATTTTTTAACTATTATATAAACATAATATTAAATAAAATGATATTAGTTTGTGGTGGTTGTAAAAACTTCCAAAACAAACTAATCATTTTCATTAACATTTTGTCTAACGAATAATCCTTATAAAATATAACAAAATTATATATGAGGACCATTTAAAATCATGGATGTATATTAATATTATTGTATTCCATTGGTTCAATTTTTCTTTCATTTTACAAGAACTCTCAAATTTATAACCAAGGGAACCAACCATAAAACCATGAAACCAATGCTCCAAGAAAAACAAAAATATACATTATAAACCATAGAAATGACCATGAATGAACTTAATTAAATTATAATAAATAAAATAAATTTTTAATAGGTTATTAATTAAGTAACTAATGAATCTAATTTGATTAATCATTACATTCATTAAAAGTGAATATTTCTTTCAGACATATGGTAAGGGGTTTCTCATCTAACTTTTATTTCTATGATATAAGAATTATTCACCACTTATTTATTGTGTGTGGTGTATGTATAATTTCATTTGATATATAATATTATTAATATATGTATAGTCATGGTATTAAATGATTCATTTTATGATAATTAATTTTACTGGGCATACTATTTGACTATTTTCATAATGGTAAGGGAATTGTAAACCCAATTTCCATTGTTTCAGTTAAATATATACTCCAATGACTATTTAATGATATGATTATCTGTTAAAGGAATTTTGATTATATAAATTTTTCTTTACACTTATTTTATGAAAATTTATATCTAGTACACATAATTCATTTATTTGGTTATTTCCCACACTTTATTTAAAAAAACCTTTTAAATGTTTTTTTAAAATTTAAAAGAAATGTGTTTTAAAACATATACAACATGAGTGGAAATTTTAACATTCAGGAAAACTTAATTATTTTAGTAATTTTTTACAAGTTTACATGGTAATTTCGAAAAAAAAATCTTTTATAATTGCAGGTCCTTTTAAATGATTGATTCTAATGTAAAAGGGTATTTCACTCAAGAATTTTTCAAATATTTTGTTACTGTGTTTTCTTATATGTCAACACCCTCTTTTGAATCTTTATATTAATTGAGGTTGATATTTTATGATAAAATCTAAAATATTTTATTGAATGTTTTATGATCATTTTGTGTGGGGATGTAATATCTTGATAACATTTTTTCATATAACTCTTGATAGTTTAAGATTATATACATTAAATATGCTAGTTTTAATATGAATATAAATATTAATTACTTTTCACTCCTTTTATAAGGGTAATGAATTGGACATATTAATTTTTGGGTGGCACTTCTATATCCCCTTGATGTATTAGTTGGTCTCATGAGAAAAACTATACTAGGTTTGGGATAAGGACATACCCATTTATATATAATTATTAGATGAGACCGTGATGGTATGTTTATGGTGTCCTGAATTTTTAGTTACCTCATTATGAGGTGAGGTATTGATAATTAATGCAACTATTTGACTAGTGGAATTTCCATGGTTAAGTATTATTATCATGTGATTATTTATATGACCTTATTTGATCGTCCTTTATTCCTGCCATATTATTCAAAAGTTTATGTTTTAATATCTTGTGTTTTTAGTTATTTAACTTTCCTTATTATTTATCTTTATTTATGATAGATTCAATTATACTCTTACCCTTAATGATAACCTAAGATCACCCTTTTCTTATGTTTTATTTTCCCCCAAGATTGAAATATTTATATTATTACTGATATGCATGGATAATCTAAGATAATAAGTGTTGTTACAATGGAGTTAATATGACATATTTCATTTCATGTTGTAATGTTATAATAATTTTTGTATCTGGTTTTTCATATCTACAAAACTATTTAGTCCTCTGGGATGTGATTTTCTTGTTTATTATGTCAATATAATAAAGTAATGCACTAGCTCAAGACTATACAGTGTGGGGTCATTATAGTTGTTATGATAGGAATATTACATTGTTTAGAAATAGCATATAGTAGAAGTAATGGAAAACATATCAATTCATGTAATCCATGTAGAGATTTCCCTTCCTATTTAAGATAATGATGTTGGATCATGAACTACAGCCGGATTGAATAAATTATAAATGTAATGGGACAAATAAGAGAGGTTATAAGAAATAAACTTACTTTTATGGAGAATACTAACCCACAACATGGTGTAATAATGTTATACCACTTCATTTGAAAAATAACATTATTATTCAATTAGATTGGGTATCCATTTGTAGCTCAATAATGGATAAGTTCTTTAGAAAATGTATTTATCTCATTGGGAAGTAATAAAAGTAAAATGGTTATCATGGAAGTTTAATATCTCCTAATATATGTAGATTAATTGTGGTTAATGATTCAAATCTCTTAATAGGAAGAGGAAATTTCAAACATGGAATGGAATCATTTTATGTAAATTTTCTTGGAAAAATATTTTCCTAGAGAAAAATGAGAAGATATAGAGATACAATTCTAGAGTCTAATAAAAAACAAAGAAGAAAACATTACAAAGTATGAAGCTAATATTAAAACTAAAACCCATAATTATTCACACTACATACATAATCCAAAGAGTAAGATTTAATATTTCTTTGATGGGATTAATCAAATCCTTAGAGGGTAACTAGTCTACCACTCATTCTCATCTTATGAGGATATATTATCTTGTTCTATTAAGACTGAGAAAGAATAGCCTATTTTTATGGTTATGAAGGTAAAAAATATAAGAATAGAATGAAAGGGGAAAATGGATAAGAATAAGAAAATAAATTAGGAATTTTCCAAATGTAGTAATTTTGGGAAGAAAAACCATAGTGTTTTCTTGAAGGGAATTAGAATTTGATAAAAATGTGGAGAGAAACACCACAGGGATTGTAATTTAAATGTAAGGAAAGAAGATTGAAATGTCAGGAGATTTAAATTTATGGATATGGGTCACTATGAAAACGAATGTCCCTAGTATCAAGTAAATTTATCTCAGAATAATAAAAGTGATAGAGGTCAAGATGATGATGTTATTATAATCGAAGTGGAATGATTGTTGTATTTATGTACTTAGATTAAATAATTATGGTTTAATTTTTTTTATAAATAGTATTATAGTTATAAAAATAATGAGATATATAAGGATTTTAATGAATTAATTTTTATTTAATGATTTAGAAACTTGTGATGAATAATACCAATAGCCAAGAGAAGTGATGCTATAGAAAATAGACCTTCTAGAAAACATGTGATTTGAGGAAGATAAACATTATTATGTGCTCAATGTTGGGATAATAATGATAAAAGGATATTTATGGGATGGTAATAGTGAACATGAAATTGGTTGTTTTTAGTTATCTCTGTAAGGTTTACTTAATGTTTGTACTTAAGGAATATATTCGACAATAAGAGATTTTATTTTTAGATGAATTCATGTTTAATTATGGTTTTAGGGTGATAAAGGTATTCATATATTTGGTATTTGACAATTAAAGATAGATTATATTGTTTGGAGGATATAATGTAAATTTAATTATGAAAAATTAATGACCATGCTTCTATTTTTTTGGGAATTTGAATTTGTAAAAATTCATATTTAATGAGTATTAAGAGAACTATTTATTGAATGGATTAATTTGAATTATATATATTATTTTTTGAAGTTAATGTATGATTTATTATACCATATAATAGGTGCTAACAATATAGGTTTTGATAAATATTTTGAGGGCTAATTAATAACTTGATGACCTTATTATTCATCAAAATTACTTCAGTTATGAAAAATTCATCATGGATATACATTTACTTGTCTATGAAATGAAGTGGAAATATATCAAAACCTTTCACGGACCGTCCTCAGGGCCCGTGCTGTGACTACCCCTAGCCCACCTTCCATAGGCCAGGGGCTGGCGACTAGCACCAAAGGTGTAAATACCAGTAAAAGGGAAGGAATTGCCTTTATAAAAGTAAACAAACACAAAAGAGTACAAAAGTGAAGTAAGCACTAAGTAAAACTGAGTACAAAAGTAAGTGCTGGAAAGTAAAGGAGTCAGTATACAAACACAACTGAAAGTAAAGTACAACTAAGAAAGAAAGTACAACAGTTGTAAGTAAAGCAGCAATCACCGAGTCTTCCTCCAGGAATCCCACCTGAAGGGTGGGTAGAGATAGTCTCATCGGTACTTCGGGTCCGTCCGTCTGCTCCATGTACGTCCCGCAAGGTGGTCCACCTCCGGATATCATCCCGCTTTTCAAGCCTCAACCACGATCAGTGTTGTCCGTCATCTGCAACCAACACAATGTAGTGCGGGCATTGCCCGTGTAGGGGTGAGTATAGTGATACTCAGTAGGGACCCGAAACCCCCGAAGGTCTCCCAGAATCCACGTAGAATAAACCACAACAGAAAGATACAAACACGAATTATCAGCCAACTCTACTTATGTATATGCCCATACATATACCTAAGTCATCATTCTCGGTTCGCCTCCATCTTCTGAGCCCAAGCACAATCCGCTCCACACAGGAAATAAGTCAATCACATCAATGATAATGATTGAAAGACAAGACTCAGCTCACACAGGTATACTACTCACGAAGTAGAGTGGAGATGATTAGATATAGCCTCTGACTCATCTCCTCTGCCAAACCCACGTAGGATCCAAGTACAATCGTCATTGCTACCAAACCCATAAAGGATCTAAGTATAGTCGTCCTCACTTCCAAACCCACGTAGGATCCAAGTACAGTCGTCTTCGTTGTCGAACCCACGGAGGATCCCAACACGGTAGTCGTCGCAGTCGCAACCAGCTCTAGGGTTCCCGCACACAGTGTACTCGATTCTAGGAGGGTCCGCTCCTCGAGTAAAGGGGTCGATACATCAATTGTCACAATGTGCAGAGTTGATGTATCACGAAGTTCCGTCTCGTCAAAAGGAACTCAACGCGATAGAAGGTGCGTCAATCAGACGCCTGGTCTGAGAGATATTGGCCTTTTCGTTCCAGGGGCCCGGTTGGAAATATGCTCGTACCAAACCCGACCGTTTACCAAAGTTGCCCAAAAAACACTCGAGTATCGCAAAAGGACCGCGTCATCGAAAGGATTCTAGTGCCATAGATGTCGCGTCGATCGGACATGCGGTATTTAAGTTATTTACGACTAAGTGAATAACGGACCCGACCCGTTAAGCCCAGTGGGCTGGCGGGTCGGGTCACCCAGTTTTGGCGGGTCCGACCTGGTAGGGGTGTCGGACCGGCTCGAATATTTGTGCGGACTGACCCGAGGGGTGTGGCCCGACCCAAATAGGGCACAACCTGACCCGAAGTGGCACGACCCGGCCTGACAGGGCGCGGACCGGCTGGCTCGGCTTGAAGGGCGAGCAGTCCGAGGGAGGGGGGGGGGCAGCCCGAACCAGCGGAGCCGCCCTCCCTAACCGTTCGGCTGGAGCAAGATGGCCTTTTGGCGCAAGCGGGCTGCGGTGCCCTCCTGGCTCTGTGGCTTCTCTCCACCCGGTCGGTCGACGAGCCGACCGGTCCTTCCATCGAAGCGGGCCACGAAGTGGCCCGCGGATCCTTCTGCACAGTCGGTGCGACGGTGCCAGCTTCCTCCTCCGCATTCCCAGCATGGTGCGACGATGTCGTGCTCCCTCCGCTGCGGCCCGCTTAGCTGCGTCTTTCTTTGCGTGTGCGACGGCGGCCCTTGCGCCACCGGCCTTTTCCATGTTCTACCTCTGGTTGCCAATTCCAAAGAAAATAATGAAGATCAAACGGAGGGTCGTTGGGCCGTGTTCGTTCGGCCCATGCCCTCTGCGTTAAGAGATATCAATAGGTCAGACAAACAAGGATGTTCAATGAAAACAGGGCACAATTTTAATCCATTAAAATTTAACTTTATTCTCTACCTCGATAAATAATGTCGTACGTCGGGCGTCGTGTAAGACGACATCGCAGGGTGAGGATTTTTGGACGACGTCGGGGTGCGTCCGAGGAGGAAGTGGCGTCTCCTCACTTGTCGCAAAGAATATAAAGGAAGATGCGTTGTTGTTATTCATGAAACCGACATTATTCGTTGAAGAAGACGTCATTCTTCGTCGGTTGGGTGGTGTTCTTCAAATACTCAAGAGATCTCCCAATTCTCCTTAGCACAATGAAATCCCTCCCAAAATAATACAATAAGCTACTCCTATTATTTTATTAACACAAGCCATTTCAAATTCAAACATTCAAACACATAATTAATAAATTGGATGATTCAATTTATTAATTAAGGCATTGGAATGAATTAAATGGGAGAAGTGAAGGTGGAGAGTTTACACAATTAAGAGGATTTACAAATTAAAGAAGGGGAGGTTTAAGGGAGTTTAGGGAAGATGAAAGGTTGGGGCTCGTGTGGGCCCCACCTCTCAAATATCCACACATGGGAAGTTGGGTGGATTTGGGACCCACCATTAACTTCCCATGGGTATAATTAACCTCCTTAGATACATAAAATTGTTCTAATAATTTTATTTATCTTTTTAATTAAACCACAATTTATAACTTCAAACCCGCATAAAACGCAACCGCGTTAAAGGTCCCCTTAATCAATTACTGGCGCTGCGAGTTAATTGGTGCCCTTAGATTTCAATTCCGAGAACCGGTTCCAAAGATAGAAAGACCCGCTCATTCGTTCACTGAACGTACTCGAGCTAAACTTTGGAAATTTATTCCGGGCACACCGGGCCTCGGAATCAAGTTCCGTCAAAAGCCACAGACTCGTAAAATTCCAATGTATTTAAGAAAAAACATTACTTGAAGTTTTTGGGTCTTTACAATACTCCCACCTCAGGGCTTTACATTCCCGTAAAGCTACAACATAAACTAGGGGAACAAATGAGGGTACGGAGCACGCATCTGAGCCTCCCACTCCCATGTGCTATCCTGGAGGTTCCCATGCTTCCAATGAATGTGAACCAGAGTAATCGACCATCCAAGTAGGACCCGCTCCTATTGATCCTTGATCTCCACTGGGACCTCCGCAAATGTTGCCCTGTCGTTGATTTCCAGCTCCCTGTGATCGATGATGTGGGTTAGGTCGTGCACATATCTTCTCAGCTGAGATACGTGGAAGACGTCATGCAACTGGTGCAATTGAGGTGGAAGGGCCAGGCGGTAAGCCACCTCGCCTACTCTATTGGGGACTTGGAAAGGCCTGATGAAGCACGGATATAACTTTCTGCCCCAACCAAATCTCTGTAATCCACGTTGAGGTGAGACCCATAAGAAAACATGGTCACCATCCTCAAACTCCACTGTTCTCCGTCTCCTATCAACCTAGGACTTCTGTCTACTCAGTTCAGTCCTCATCTACTCCTGGATGATCTGCACCTTCTCGGTCGTATCCTAAACCATCTCTGGTCCTACAAGTGCTGACTCCCCAGGGTCAGTCCAACATAGAGGTGATCTGCATGGTCATCCGTACAGTGCCTCGTAAGGTGTCATCCTGATGGTGGAGTGGTAGCTGTTGCTGTACAAAAACTCCACCAAGGGTAGGTGATCCTCCCAGCTACGACCAAAGTCAAGGACACATGCACATAGCATGTCCTCAAGAGTATGAATGGTCCTCTCCGTCTGGCCATCCGTTTGAGGATGAAAGGCGGTGGTCAGGCGTAGCTGCATCCCAAATGCCTCCTATAACCCCTTCCAAAGCCCGAAAATAAAGAGAGCGTCTCGATCAGAGATGATAGATGATGGTACACCATGAAGCCGTACAATCTCCTGAACGTAGAGGCGTCCCAAGATCTCTACTGAGCATCCTCTTTGATATATAGGAAGTCGGCTGACTTGGTGAGTTGGTCGATGATCACCCAGATAGAGTCATGTCCCCTGGATGTATGTGGAAGCCCCGCCATGAAATCCATGGATATCCCATCCCACTTCCACTTCGGAACCTCTAAGGTTTGTACCAAGCCTGCTGGTACCTTGTGCTCCACCTTCACTTGATGGCAAGTGAGGAATTGTGAAACGAACTCTACTACAACAGTCTTCATACCCAGCCACCAGTGCTGTTGTCTGAGGTCCTGGTACATCTTCACCACTCCAGGATGTACCGCTAGAGGGGAAGTGTGATACTTCCTCAGCACTTCCTTCTGCATTGCGACTGGTACCATGGTACATCCCATGAAGACGATGAAGTGCTCTCCACCTTTATAAAATCCATCAGGCGACTTACCTATAGAAATATGAGCACATCTCGTCTCACAGTCAACGTCCCCACGCTGTGCCTCTCTGACCCACTGAAGTAGTGGAGGAGTAACTGTGAGAGACTGTAGAAAGGCTTCCCCATATCTATCCACGAAGGATATCTGCAAAGCGACTAACTGCTCCATTGCCTCTCCAAGTAGCTGAATGCCCGATCTCCTGCTGAGAGAATCAGCTACTACGTTCCCCTTCCCAGAAGTATAGACTATATTATAGTCATAGTCCTGGAGGAACTCGAACCATCATCACTGTCTTCTGCAAGAAAATGTTCCTGAGACTCTGGTGGTTAGAAAAGACTGTAAAGCGCTCACCCATCAGATAGTGCCGCCACATCATCAAGGCGAAGACCACTGTTGCTAACTCCAGATCATGGGTAGAGTAGTTCTGCTCGTGTTGCCTCAACTATCGTGAACCATATGCGATCACTACCCGCTCCTACATCAGGACACACCCAAGTTTGGTCCCTGATGTGTCGCAGTAAACCACGTACCCAATGCCCTCCTTCGGTAGCCTCAAGATGGGAACACTGGTCAATATCTGCCTCAGCTCCTAGAAGCTCTGCTGGCATCTATCTGACCACATGAAGGGTTTCCCCTTCTTTGTCAAAGCTGAAAGTGGCACTAAAACTCTAGAGAAGTCTGCCACAAATCTCCGATAGTACCCAGCCAGACCTAGGAAACTCCGCACCTCCGTCACGCTCCTGGGTGGCTCACAAGAGAGTACTGCCTTGATCTTCACAGGATCCACCACAACTCCCGCCTCTGAGATGACGTGCCCCAAGAATTGTACCCCTCAAATCCAGAACTGACATGTCGAGAGCTTACTATAAAGCTGGTTCTCTCAGAGTGTGTCCATTACAACCCACAAGTGGTTGGCTTGCTCCTCCTCAGTAGTCAAGTAAATCAGTATGTCGTCGATGAAGACTACGACAAAACGATTGAGGTAAGGATGGAAGATCCTGTTCATGAGACTCATGAACACTTATGGTGAATTGGTTACGCCGAAGGGAACATCCAAGAACTCGTAGTGGCCATACTGATACCTGAAGGATGTCTTCTTCACATCCTTGTCTTGAACTCTAACCTGATGATAGCCTGACCTAAGGTCTATCTTCGAGAACCATCGTGCTCCCTTAAGCTGATCAAAGAGGTCATAAATCCTCAGGAGTTGATAATTTTTCTTCAAGTTCACATGATTCAGGCGACGGTAGTCGAAACACAGTCATAAGCTCCCATCCACCTTCTTGGTGAATAAAATTGGAGAAGCCCAGGGTGAAACACTGGGTCAGATGAATCCCTTTCCCTGCAAGTCCTCCAGTTGTACTCGTGGTTCACGAAGTTCGGCGGGAGCCATCCGATATACTGAAGTAGATATCGGTACTGTCCAGGGGTACATGTCTATGTAGAAGTATACCTCTCTAAGGGGAGGTAGTCCTGGAACATCGTCAGTGAAAACATCTACATACTGATCCACCACAACATGAAAACTCGGACTCCGCACATCAACCGCTCCTAGGATGATACTAGTAAACTGATGTGTGATCGGCTTCCCTCTCCTCTGTGTAAGCCCATCTTGCACTACAAAGGCTCCCTTATCACCAGTGAAGGTGAACCTACTCCCATCTATGCAGACACACCGCACTTTGCGCCTAATACAGTTAATATGGGCATGGAATGTAGATAACCAATCCCTACCCAAGATGACGTAGTAAGGCCTCGACGCCAGTACAAGAAGATCAAAGCCAAATCTCTCGCCTCCTAGAGTAATCTCACACTACCGACACTAGTGAGTAATCATTGAGTCTTATCCCATAGAAGTCTCTAGCCATAAGGATCAAGCAAAAGGCTCCATCAGAATCTCTGAGCTCCAAACAAGGGTTGCAGAAATAAAAGAATGACTCTCTCCTATTTCTATAATAACTACAACAAGGGTAGTGTAGACACAGATATTACCTCGAATCATCTCAGGTGCGCCGTGGTCATAGGCCTCAATTGCCTGGAGCTGAGCCTGCCCCTATCTTCCAGCTCCCTGTGGTCGGGGTGGTCCTCCTGGTGGTGGTGGTGGTAGAGCCTCGAAGTGTCATCCAGCACCCGTTGCTCGGCCAGCTCCTCTGCCTCGTCCGCCTATTCCCTAAGGACCTCCACGGTCGAACCTTTGCATCTTCCTGAGAGGTCCCTCCACTGTCTGCTGCTCATCTTCATGGCGGGTCAGGAAGTCACGAGCCATGTGGCCCTGCCCGCCGCATGCATAGCACTGCCTGCCCCTCGTATGGCTGGATCTGATTCGTGTGCCCCGCACATCCGAACTAGTATCCTGAGGTCACCCACCTGATGGCTTGGTCCTCTTGGACCTCTGTGAAATCTATCTACTGCCGTATGTAGAAGACTCTACTACGTGTCTCCCTACGGTGGGTCTCGCTAATGGCGTCGGCTCAGCAAGAAATCTCTCCACAAGAAGGGCTGGATCTAGTACTCCTGCCTGCGTCAGAATGATGAGGGAGACCATCGAAGCCCTGATCTCATGCCTCAGTCCCTGCTCGAAGGTCCAGGCCCAGAACAATGGGTCCCATACCATGTTCATGGAGTAACGTGAGAGGTTGGTAAATCTCACCGAGTACTGGGCTACTGTCATGCTGCCCTGCCGCAGTTGTAGTAACTCCTGGATGCGCACCGTATAGAGGATGGCTGTAACAAACTCCGAGTGGAAGAGGATCTCAAAGTCCGTCCAAAGTAGTGATTCCTCATCATTCACCTGGAGCATAGGGCTCCACCATCTACCTACTCTTGCATGCAGGAGACTCGCAGAACGGATCACCATAAGGTCTGTTGGTGTCCCTACCAATCTGAAGACTCTGAAGATAGCCTCTAGCCAATCCTCGGCTGCCTGAGGGTCTATCTCTCTGCAGAACCTAGGCATCTTCTGTCGCTAAAACTCGTGCAACGCACTCAGGTGGCGTGAAATCTCTGTTGCAGGGGCTGGTGGCATCAATGGCATAGTGGGTAGTGGTACCGCTGGTGCCTCTGCTGTAATGGAGCCCTACACTGAGGCCTTGTCGCTCGGTGGGCTTCCATTTCACATGTAGCTCGGAACCCTAGCTGGAAGCCTACATGGGGCTATCCTGAAAAGAAACAGGTGCGCCACGGTTAATACAGTATACCTGGTTAGCTGACACAAATTAATCACAAAGAAAACTCTTGAAACACACATGCAATCAATGTTTTCATGCACTGAGTCAGAAAGCAGAAGTCATGGTCCTGGTGTATGGATACGTCGTTCGCCGCACCAACACTGGACTCCATGGACTGATAACCACACTTAATACTCTAAACACTATTTCTTCACAAAAAGAAATTATTAGATTCCTAAGTTATGTGGTAGAACCGACTCCTTTGATACCAATTTGTCACGACCCGTCCTCGAGGCCCGTGCCATGACTACCCCAAGCCCACCTTCCATAGGCCAGGGGCTGGAGACTATCCCCAAAGGCATAAGTCCCGGTAAAAGGAAAGGAATTGCCTTTATAAAAGTAATAGAACACAACAGAGTATGCAAGTGAAGTAAGAACTAAGTAAAACTGAGTACAAAAGTAAGTGTTGGAAAGTAAATGTGCCAGTATACAAACCCAACTAAAAGTAAAGTACAACTGAGAAAGAAATTAGAACATCTATAAGTAAAGTAGAAACCACCGAGTCATCCTCTGGAAATCCCACCTGAAGGGTGGGTACAAATAGTCTCATCAGTACATTGGGTCCGTTTGTCCACTCCGTGTACGTCCCGCTAGGTGGTCCACCTCCGGATACCGTCCCGCTCCTCAAGCCTCAACCATGATCAGTGTTGTCCATCGTCTACAACCAACACAACATAGTGCGAGCATCGCACATGCAGGGGTGAGTATAACGATACTCAATAGGGACCCCGAGACCCCCGAAGGTCTCCCAGAATCCACGTAGGATAAACCACAAAGGAAAGATACAAACATGAACTATCAACCAACTCTACTTAGGTATATTCCCATACATATACCTAAGTCATTAATCTCAGTTCGACTCCAACTGCCGAGCCCAAGCACAATCCGGTCCACATAGGAAAGAATTCAATCACATAAATGATAATGATTAAAAGACAAGACTCAGCTCACATAGGTATACTAGTCACGATGTGGGGTGGAGATGATTAGATATAGCCTCTGAATCATCTCCTCTGCCGAACCCACGTAGGATCCAAGTACAGAAGTCATCGCTGCTGAACCCATGTAGGATCCAAGTATAGTAACCATCACTGCCGAACCCACGTAGGATCCAAATACAGAAGTCATCGCTGCTGAACCCATGTAGGATCCAAGTATAGTAACCATCACTGTCGAACCCACGTAGGATCCAAGTACAGTCGTCAGCACTACCGAACCCACAAAGGATCCAAGTATAGTCGTCCTCACTGCCGAACCCACGTAGGATACAAGTACACTCTTTTTCATCATCGAACCCATGGAAGATCCCAACACGGTAGTCGTCCCAGTCGCAGCCAGCTCTAGGGTTCCCACACATAGCGTACTCGATTCCAGGAGGGTTCGCTCCTCGAGTAATGGGGTCGATGCATCAACTATCACGATGTCCATATTTGATGTATCCCAAAGTCCCGTCTCGTCAAAAGGAACTCAACACGATAGATGGTGCATCAATCAGAAGCCCAGTCTGAGAGTATTGGTTTTTTCGTTCCAGGGGCTCGGTTGGAAATATTATCATTCCAAACCTGGCCGTTTACCAAAGTTTCCCAAAACTCACTTAGAGTGTCGCAAATGGATAGCCTCATCAAAAGGATCCTAGTGCCATAGATGGCACATCAATCGGATTCACTGTCTTTAAGTTATTCACGTTTAAGTGAACAACGTGCCCGACCCATTATGCCCAGTGGGCTAGCAGGTCGGGTCACCCCGTTTTGGATGGTCCGACCCGGTAGTGGTGTTGGACCGGCCTGAAGATTCGCGCAGCCCAACCTGAGGGGTGTGGCCCGACCTGAAGAAAGAGTGGCCCGACCTGAAGCGGCGCGGCGCGGCCTGGCGGGGCATGGCCCGGCCCGGCCCAGCGCAGCCTGGCTCGGCTCGGCTCGGCGCAGCCAGGCTAGCTCGGCATGAAGGCCAAGTGGTCCTGGGGGGGGGGGGGGGTCCGGCTGCCCGAACTGGCGGTGCCAAGCGGCGCCGCCCTCCCTAACCGGTCGTCTTGAGCCGACCGGCCTTCTAGAGCAAGCGGCCCGCACGATCGGTTGGCGGCCTTTCCGGCGCAGTGCCCTCCTGGCGCCGTAGCTTTTCTTCATCCGGCAGACCGATGGGCTGACCGGTCCTTCCAGCGAAGCGGCCCGCAAAGCGGGCCGCAGTTCCTCCCACACAGCCGGTGTGACGGTTCCAGCTTCCTCCGCCACATTCCCGGCACGGCGCGACAACACCGTGCTCCCTTCGCCACGGCCCTCTTGGCCAACACTTTCTTTGCGTGTGCGACAACGACCCTTGCACTACCGGACTCTTCCGTGTTTCACCTCTGGTTTCCAATTACAAATAAAATAAACAAGATCGAACAGAGGGTCGTCGTGCCGTGTTCGTTCGGCCCGCACCCTCCGCGTTAAGCGATAGCAATAGGTCAGACAAACAAGGATGTTCAACCAAAAACGGTGCATAATTTTAATCCATTAAAATTGAACATAATTCCGTACATCGATAATTGATGTCGTACATTGGGCGTCGTGGAAGACGACATCGCGAGGTGATGATTCTTAGACGACATCGGAGTGCATACGAGGAGGAAGCGGCATCTCCACACTTTTCACAGAGAAGAGAAATGAAGGTGCGTTGTCGTTCTTTGTGGAACCGGCGTTCTTCGTCAAAGAAGACGTCGTTCTTCATCGGAGGGTTGGTGTTCTTCAGAAACTCAAGGCCTCTCCCAATTCTCCTTAGCACAACAAAAGCCCTCCCAAAATAAAATAATAAGCTACTCTTATTATTTTATTAACACAATCCATTTCAAATTCAAACATTCAAACAATTAATTAATAAATTGGAGGATTCTATTTATTAATTAAGGCATTGGCATGAATTAAATGGGAGAGGAGAAGGTGGAGAGTTTACACAATTAAAAGGAGTTACAAATTAAAAAAGGGGAGATTTAATGGAGTTTAGGGAAGAAGAAAGGTTGGGGCTCGTGTGGGACCCACCTCTCAAATATCCACACATGGGATGTTGGGTGGATGTGGGCCCCACCATTAACTTCCCATGGGTGGAATTAACCTTCCTAGATAAATAAAATTGTTCTAACAATTTTATTTTTATTTTTAATTAAACCACAATTTATAACTTCAAACCTGCATAAAACGCAACTGCGGTAAAGGTCCCCTTAAGCAATTACCGGCGTTGTGAGTTCATCGGTACCCTTAGATTTCAATTCTGAACATCAGTTCAAAAGACAGAAAAAATAGCTCGTTCATTCACGGAATGTACCCGAGCTAAACTTCAAAGAAATATTCCGAGCCCACCAAGCCTTGGAATCAAGTGCCTTCAGAGGCCACAGGCTCGTAAAATTTCCAAAGTATTTAAGAAAAAATTTTCCTTGAAATTTCCAGGTCTTTACAAAACCAATCCAATTGAAGGTATTATTCTTATAGTGTGGAATGATATAATATATGTTTATTTTCTAATGTTATATAAATGGATAGTCAAATAATCCCTTGACTACTCTAAAAATGATTTTGGAACAAAAATAAAACTGTTTACTTTACCTAGTGATAAATAAATTGACTTATATTCAATAATAAATTTACATTTTTTATGGTTAAATATTTAATGACAGTTTTATCTTCATCTCTTCATGAGAACTTAATTGTTATATTATTTTCCATGTCTATATTTTTACTTCCAGCTAATTTTATCCTATTTAAAATCCTTGTTTTTTGGTGACACTAATAATTTTCCCTCTTATTAAGAGGTTATTTTAGTAACCATATTTAATATGTGGGTTTCCAAAAAGGGAATTCTCAAGTAAAAAAAATTGATATTCGAAGTAAAATTAAAATGTGGGATGATGAAATTTATTGGAGGAGGACAGAATGTAACACCCCAATATTTTATTGTATGTCTCTTTTTAAATTTATCATATGCGATAATATAAATTTCTCGCAATAGTGATATTAAATGTGATGTGACATACTATTTAATATTAACCTGAACGTTGGAATAGTAATCTGACCATTTGGAATAGTAGTGTTACCATTAGAATAATATAATCACCTATGAAAGTATAAATAAAATTTATTCATCTCATAAATGAAAATTGATATATTTATATCCTGTAATAAGTAAATAGTTGTTTAAATGATAAATTAAGTGTTGTTATTTTTGTGAAACAAAAATATTTATACACAATTTTATAATTAATATAATGATTTAAGAAAAAATTTATTTCTAAAAAATAGATTCATAAATTAATATTTCTTTCCATTATAAATATAAGATAATTTTATATGACCATAACTAATTTTTTAATCTTCCAAAATCGGTTATAATATCAAAATGGTCATTTTTTAAATAAATGAAGATTTTATTTAAAAATTATTTTTTATATAGTTGGAATTTTTTCCATAAAACGATGCCCATTTTTTGATATTTTTTTGTCAAAACATGGTTAGTTTGACTTTTGTGGATATTTCTAAAATAATTTATTTTTTAGCGAATAGAAAAATATGATAATTTACGGTATTTAACATTATAAGTAAATAAATGAATTTTTGTGTCATTGTTGTGTCAGGAATTATGTAATTGGAAATTATATTGAACTTTTATGAACTATTTACTATATTTATTCACAAGAAGCAATACTATTGATTGTCTTGAGTAAAAAAACAATGTATAAAATAATAAAAAAAACCCCTCTCTTCCACTATATATTCTACCCCTCACCACCCCTTCTACTTAGACCATCTAATCATCGGAGCTTGATTATATTATGACCAATTCCTCTCCCAAAACAATTCAACATGTCATAGTCCTTTTAGTGTCACCAAAATTTGATTTCAATGTTCTTTAATAAGGTTCTCAAAGAGAGGACACTAAATAGGTAAACATTCTCACTTTATTTTTTAATTACATTTATTTCTTTATCCTTATCTAAAATACCATATACAAAGTTTAATGAAAACTTTAGTTTCATACATATACTTTATTTTTATTATTTTAATGGAATATCCATCATCAAGTCTCTTCTGGATAGGTGGTATCACGGTGCGGGCGACAGGGGCCCTGAGAAGTTGGCACATACCATGATTTTGCATGTAGGGTGCTGGTGTATCTGGCAGGCCAGGAATAAGAAGAGGCATGATGGGGTCATCTCCTCTGAAAGATTAATTACAATAAGGACAAGGAATCTCCTTCTTGACATGGATGGGCTCATCAACAACTGGCGAGAAGCCCCCTCCTTTGGGTGCCTTCAAGGGAGCTCCCCCCCCCACTCCAGACCAATGCGAACAACTCCAGCAGCCTTTGGGTAAGATGGAACCCTCCCTGAAAGGCTTTAAGCTTAACATGGATGGGTCATGCAGCATGGGTGTGATACGAGGAGGTGGGGCTGTTCGTGACTCACAAGGTTCAGTTATTTTGGCATTTTCCTCTCGCCTTGGTCCGGTTCCTCTCTTCAGGCCAAGGCAAAGGCCATGATTCTGGGTTTAACCCTGTGCCTACAGAAAAACATTCCACAGGTGGAAGTAGAAACTGACTCAAAGATCCTTCATGATGTAATGAAGGGAATGTGCTGTCCCCCTTGGTCGATTACCAAAATCATTTGAAAGTGAAGAGGCACCCTCAATAACAACACCAAAGTGCTTCACTCATGGCGGGACGGGAATCAAGTTGCAGATTATCTTGCGTCTCTTGATGTCCTCGGCTCTGACCCTATTTTCATACACAATGTGAAAACCCTGAAACATGAGGGGGTGGATTTGGTTAGAGGGGATGCCCTCGACCTTCACCTTTTTTGGCCTCCATAGTAGAGCGGCTGTGGTTGGAGTCTTTTTTTTTGTTTTTTATTTTTAAAATAATAAAAATCTAATGTTGGATGAAATCATAGTCTTTGAGGTTTGAATTCACCACCTTAATTGAAGATGAGTTTTTTTTCCATTACCACCATCACGTATGGTCATAAAACCATTGTTATTACTAAAAGAAATTATAATATATTTATTATAAATTATTTAATGTTTTGTAACTAGTATATAAACAAAATATTAAATAATAAGATACAATTTTTTGATGGTTGTAAATAATACCAAAATAATTTAAGAATTTTTTATTAAATTTTTATCTAAAAAATCATCATAATAATAAATAACCAAAGGATATATGAGGAAACTTTAGAATCCTTTAATTGTATTAATATACATCCATTCCACTTATCAATTTTTCTTATATTTTTCAGACATCTCATATTTATACCCAAGGGAACCGACTATAAAACCATGAAAGAAACACTCCCAGAATAAAGAAATTAAACATTATAACCCATTGAAATGGAAATAAATGAACTTAATTAAATTATAATAAATAGAATATATTTTTTTATCAGTTATTATGTAAGTAATAAATGATTCTAATTTTATTATCTAGGATATTTAGTACAAGTGTAGAACACATTCAGATAGAAGGTAAGTGATTTCTCATGTCACTTTTATTTATGTGAGATATGTATTATTCACAACTTACTTTTTTGTGTGGTGTATGTATAACTCCCATTTATATATCATATAATTATTATCTTTATCTTCATAGTATTAAATGTTTTATTTGATGATCATTAATTTTAGGGGGTATACAATTCGACTGCTTGCATAATGGTAAGGGAAATCTTAACTCAATTTACAATATTTGGGTTAAAAATATACTCCAATGATTATTTCATGCATTTATTATGTTTAAAATTAATTTTTATTATCTAAATTTGTATATAAACCTGTTTTAAGTTAATTTATATCTAATAGATATAATTGATTCATTTGGTTAATAGTCAGATTTTTTTTAAAATATTACTTTTTTAAATGCTTCTTTTTTTAAAAATTAAATAGAAATATTTTTCTAAAAACATATGGAATGAGTTTATTTTCCTAATTTAATGACACATTAATGATTTCAGGAATTCATTAATGTTTAAAAAAAATTATAAAGAAATTTTTTTCTCTTTTAATTGCACGTATTTTTAATTAAATGATTCCATAGTAAGAAAAAGTATTTCGTCCAAGAAATTTTAATTAATTTTCATAGAGTATATTCATATATGTCAACACCCTATGATGAATCATGAACATAATTGTGGTTGATCTATTATGACGCTATCTACCATATTTTATTGAATGTCTTATGATCATTTTCAGTGGGGATATACTATCTTGATACCATTATCCACATTACTCTCGATAGTTTATGATTATTTATATTTCTTATGTGAGTTTTAATATGAATTTATATATTGATTATATTTCACCCCTTTTATATGAGGAATTTATTGAACATAATTAGTGTTGTGTGGGGCCCACTATATCCCCTCAATGCATCGGTAGTTCTCATGAGACAAAATAGACCGAGTTTTGGCCTAGGAACTACCCATTTATATAGACTTTATGGATGAGGCCTTGATAGTATGTCTAAGATGTCCCAAATAATGCATTCCATCATTATGAGACATGTTATTGATATTCCACATCAATATTCAACTAATAGAATATAAACGGTTAGGTTTCATTCTAATTAGATTATTTATATTTAATTATTTAATAAGATTTTATTCCTTCAATATTATTTTCATGATTATGTTTTAATAGAATTTTTTTTATTTATTCACCTTACATTAATTTTTATGTTTATTTATGATAGCAGTTGTTGTATGCTTACCCTTAACAAGCACTTCTACTCCCCCATTTCTTAGGTTTTATTTTTCCCCTGGATTTTAAGATTTATATAATGATTGAAATACATGAATTATCTAGGAGAATAGGGGTTCTTCGAATGATGTAACAATTTTTTATTTTATTTCATGATATATTGTCATACTTATGTTTTTATTTATTTTTCAAAATATACTAAACTATTTGGTATTTAGGGTTGTAATTTCCTTATTTATTTTTCATTTTAATAAATTAAGGCACTAGATCTAAGATATTGGGGTCGGGGTCTTTACATATACATAAGACCCATCATTGTAGCCAACCATGAGAGGTTTTAATTGAAAAATTAATGACATCAGTTCGTTAGGAGGTAGTCTGTCATACACATGAATGACAATTTCATAACCCATTTGATAGAAGAAGAGAATGATTTAGGTTTTAAAATTAATAAAATAACATCATAGTATGTGGATTATAATATTGTTTTTATAAAATATATTTTAATAATAATTTAATGAGGTGGTGGAATAAAAAAAATAAAAACAGTATTTCAAAAATGTTACCTCTACTTCAGGTAGCTTTTTTTGGTTTGTCCCAAATGACATCCATGGTTGGATTTATGCCTGCCCTAAGGAATAAAGGATTATATGAAATAATTAAATACATTATTTTGGTCGGCATTTTCGAATATAATGGTTTTTAAATGTGTGATGAGATGAAGATAGGGATGGCCATTTATAAGTGAGGTGAGTGGCAAAATTATAATTTTTAAAGGAATTAATTCTGTCCATGTAGTTTTAATTTAAAAAGGATAAAACAATAGAACATTAAAATGACTAAGAAGACTAAATTTTAAATATTTCCTTACAATATATTTTGGATACATTTTTAGTCCATTTTAATCATTTTCTTTTCTACTCACACACCGATAAACACATTTTTACATTAATCATGGAAATGAATTTTTACTATTTTCACTATTTATTTTTTTGTAAAAAATGTAATTTTACTTATTAGATAATGTAAATTATTATGACTTAAAATATTTAAACAATTTTTCAAATTAAATTCAAAGAAGTGTCAAAATTTAATTCATAATCAATACCGTAGACATGATGAGAAATAAAGTTTTCAAAGAGAAAATGCTCAAATGATTATAATGTTTATATAACCAATTTAAAAATAAAATTAATTAAAATTAAATAAAATTCATTAATAGATATATAATATTACTAATTTTTATTTAGAAATAATTTTAAAAATAATTTTTCTTTATAAATAATTTAATTTAATTTGAAATTTTCCATTAAAATTTAATATTTTCACTATTAATTAAAATTTAATCTTTTTAGAAAATTATCAAAAATTAAACCTACCTTAATTATTTACATTATGATTTCAGTAATGAATTTTATATGTTTAGATAAATTATTAATTGTTTCAAAAATTAAATTTAACAAAAAAACACAGAGACATGATTAAAAAGTGGGTTTTCAAGAAGTATATTTTTTTTCCAGCAAAAGATGATTTTATATTAACTATATGTATTATAATAATCATTGTTTTAATATAAATTAAAATTTGATTATATATAATCTATATAATTAATCTAAAAAATTACATATTAGTAATTATTTTATATAACTAGAATTGAGAAACATTATGCACATTATAATATTTTTTATAAAAAACACTTTTTAAACCCAAAAAAGAACTCATAATAAAATAAAATATAAGGACGAATCAAATGTAATTATTTTGATTGAATATAAATAAATAATAATTATGTTACATTACATAATATTTAGAACATATTGTGACTTAAAAATTACTTAACATATTAAAAAGAAAAGAAATTTTAACAAAAATCAGTACTTTTTCACTAATCACTAGAAACCTATATTTTCTAAAAAATCACAAAATTTCACACTAAATAAAATTTTATATTCTAAATTCAAAAATTAAGTTAATTTAATAAAATAAATTTTATCAATATTCCAATAAATTATTAAATTATTTTATTTTCATAAAAATAAATAAAAATCATTTTGAAGAAAACCTTTTACAAAAAATAAAATTACTTTACTAAAGATTGATTAATTATTTTCTAAAAATTTCAAAATAATTTATATTCATTATGAAATAAACAAATAAACAAATATATATATATATATATATATATATCCTATAGTATTTAACACTATTCATATTCTAAAATTTAACGGTGATGTTATAACTTATATATATATATATATATACTATATTGGTTGTTTAAGCTCGGTGTTGCATGTTGAATATGCTATCTAACATTAAAATCTTGGGGCACATGTATTGTATGCTACCAAAGCGATTAAATTTATTTAAAAATAAATATATCATAAATTCTTGTGAATTTACATTTTCATCCGAGCTTAGTGTTTCATTCCATTTACACCATTCAACATAATTTTATCATTTTATAATATCAATATTATAGAAATTCTCTATATTGTCATTTTTGAATAATCATCAACATTAGATTTTGCAACAAAATTATGTTTAATCTCCTTGGATTATAATATTTATAGTCAAAATTTTAAAATTAATTTTTTTACTCTTTTAAGATAGGGTTTTTCAAAAAAAGCGTTTTTGTAAAACCGTGAGATTTTATGAATTATTAATTTTTGAATTAATTTATCTTTTTGATATTTTTCATTTCACGTGACAATAATATATATATATATATATATTAAAACACGAAGTCAAAAATTTCTTTCACATGGAACCAACTTGTCTTGTTCTACACACAATATCAACTAGGCTTATGCTACCTGCAACACTGACATGGATTGCGCTACCCGCAACACTGACTTGGTATACGTTACATGCAACACCGAGTTTCTACGAAGCATGATTTTATATTATTTTTTAAATGGTATGATTATAACCTTGCAGTTAAACTTTGTTACATGAATATTAATAACTAATTTTAGAATATTGTTTATAATGTTTTAAAATAAATAAAACATATTGATAATGAAAGATATAATTTTTTTGTAAAGTCCTTATATGTTTAAAAATAATATGAACTACACATCATGTCCTTCTATAAAAAACAAAAAAAATTGATTTTAGACATATCTAGAAATTTAATTTGATAAAATAATTTTTTTTAAAATTTGAATGCTGAAATTATCTTAGGGTGAATTTTTGGGATTTATTTGAGAAACATTATTTTTTAATGAATAGTGAAAAATATTACTTTTCAGTTCAAAAATGCATTTTCATTTAAATAATTATTAATGTTAAATTATATTTTAATTTTTTTTAGGTAAAATTAGATTAACTATACATAAATTAATTTAATTTAGGTAATTATAATCAATTTAACTATGAAATTGAATATAAAAAATTAATAAACTGTTGAACTTCTTTCTATTTTAAAAACCCTTAATTTCATCCCATCTACAAGATTAACATTAATCTTAATTTTTATGCTTCTATGAATTGAATTTAAAAAAATCAACATAAACCTTTATAATTAGAATAATATATAGTGTTGAATAAGATAAACTTATATTTTTACCAAAATTATTAGTAAAAGTAATTAAAATTAATCAAAATGATTTAGGTCAAATTAAGCATAATTAGGGACTAAATAGTAATCTTAGGGGCCCAAATGACTAATCCATAAGTCAAAACCCCATTTTATAGCCATATTTAGTCCATAAAAGTGCAATTATTGATTTAGGTTTTTTTATGAATTTGTTTAAGTGAAATCATGTGTACACATAACTTGTTTTCAAAAATTCAGGGACATTTTCCTTCTGATATAAAAGGCCACCACCCCTCCCACATCCTCACTCCTCTAAAACCTCTTAGGTTTGGCCAAGATATGAAAAATACACTAACCAACATCCCTATCTTTATCCAAGGGTAATTACCTATAGTATAAGTAAATACAAGGAAGCCTTTTGGCACAAACCAAAAGGAGTTACCCGATTAAGAGGTAATTCCTCCTCTCAGGCTCCTTTTTTATTTTCATTCTCTACCATCCACTATTTTTATTCCAAAATTTTATGAAAAAAACTATATCCTCAATATAGTAGTATGTTTTTATTCAAATGGTTTTATATATAATTAAACTCTCCTCCATATAATTTGTAACGAATATACTGTTTATGTGTACTGTGAACTAACGACTCACTAAACGATGATTGTTCTTTTTTTCCTTTACCACCTATCATGGAGGAAATAATGATTGAAACTATGTTTTTATATTTCATATATTATATTAATGATATATTTTTAGTTTTTTTTATTTCTTTCACAATACATATTTTTTTTCCATTTGAAGTAAATATGATAATTTCATTTGAGGATGTTTCGAATACCACCCACTCAAAACGATGTGATTCATTCACACAGTACATGGAACGTATTAAGAATGAATTTAGTGAATATATATTATATAATAAATCTATTCTAACATAGATATATATACATATACACACACACACACATATATATATATCTTTTACTTTCTTCTTTCAACATGACAATTAAACGGAAGTAGTGTTAATGCGTACGTAAATCCTAACGTCTCCAGGAACGATGTATTTTGTTTTATAATTATATATTTTGTAGATTATTATAATAAAAATATAATATATATAAATGAAATTTATATCAATTTTTAGATTTTTTAAATCATGATATAATGTATAAGTAGTAATTATATAATAAATTAAGACACCTATGAAGAATAGAGCGAATATTACCCGAAGTGAAACTTTAACATAGGATTGTTGTAAAGAGTGTAATATAAGGTCATAATAAAACCATATATGGTATTATATGTAAGAATATGTTTCTATAGAATATTTATAACAAATTTATATTTATTATAATGGTGGTTTGATCGAGTACAACAATAGTCATGATACAAGGTACAAGGATTTCATCTCACTATTTATCTCTGTGAGATACATTCTATGTTCGACACTCCTTAATTTTGTGTGGTATATATAATTCCCATGAATTTAGTCTATGTATTGTATACTTAAATTCATGGGTATTACAAAAACCACACAAAAGGAAAGAGGGGTGAACATAACATGTATCGTAGAGAGATAAAAAGTGAGATGAAATCCCCATACCTTCTTACATAGAAGGAATGATCCCAATTTACTAGGTGATAATGGTTTATTGAAACAACATCATAACTTTTAAAGATTATTTGTGTTTATGTTTTCATTGAAGAAATATTATAACCCATCTATCAATAAATAAATGACTTTTATTCTCTAACAGTTATTCATGCTATATTCATGTATTTTTACCATTTTATGATATTTGGTACTTAATATAATTAAGAAAGTGTTTTTAAAAAAATATCAGCTTTACCCTATCTTCTAAAAGAAATATATGTTTTCTAAAAAGTGTTTCCATGAATATTGTACCATTCTACTATAATCATTAAAAGGCATTTTTAGAATTTTTGTCTCTTACCAATCCCTTAAAAGGATTCTTCTCCTCACTATCTGAACAATGGAATTTTCTTACCTTTTTACCATCGAAAAAGAATTTTATTTTTACCTCATAAAACATGTATGGACTTACCCTTTTTCATTTATTTGAAGCTTATTTTTAATTCTTAAAAGGATAACTTTTAATAAATTTTTAAGTAATTTTCAAGGAAAATTGTTTTCAAAAATGTTTTCAAGTTTCTTTTATAAGTTTTGAAGGACTTTTTTATAAATTTTTTCAATAAATATTTATAAGTTTTAAATTTATTTTTAAAGAAATCGATTTCAAAGCATTTTCACGATTATTTTATATGTTTTCAATTAAATCATTTTTATGATTTCTTAATATGTTTTCAAAGTGTTTTCAATGTTTTTTTAAAATATTTTGAAGATTATTTTATATGTTTTGAAGGAAAAAGGTTTTGAAAATGATTTCAAGTCATCATCATAATGTTTCAATATATTTTATAAAAAAAATTATTTTCAAATGGTTTTAGGTTTTAAAAAGAATTATTTAAAATAGGAAAGGATATTATCCTCGAGAAATGTTTTTGAAAGATATTTCAAAATCTTTTTCCATCTAAGAGAACATTTGTTGATGTTATCCATGCCATTCTAGGAAATGATCTAAAGGTTCCATTCATATTCTTTCTATGAATGGGTTATGTTTAATGTCTCGGTATTTATGAAACATGTTTATCTTTCACAGGTTATATTTTTGTGAATTCATTTCCCTTTAATGTATTATATGTTTATCAAATATGTTTCTATTTTATAGGTTATTATTTTGATTAAAAGATTATGAAACCTATATCCTTTTCCAGAGGTTATGATATGTTTAAATGATTATGATACATATTTCGTTTCATGGGTTATTATATGATTGCTTTTTATTTTTTGGAACATGTATGTACTATTTCATTATGATATTGGTGAGAACTATATATCCCTATACTACATCGGGTAAATATTTATATCTTATGATATATGACATAGATAAAAGGAGAAGTGAACTTGGCATAGTATTTCAGAAATTAAATGAGAAATATACATGGTTTAGTAATATAAGGCTGGAATGAGGAGTGAAATTAGTTCAGTAATACAGTGTAGGAATGAGGAGTGAATATTATTTAGTAATACAGGGCTGAAATGAGGTGTGAACCCAGTTTAGTAAAGGATTTTTTTCCATCAATATGACCTTGTAATTAATTCCTTGAATAAATGTATGTCATATTATATTGTTATGTGTTCTCTATAATTCTATTTTTATTCCTAGGTTTTACACTCATGGATTATGTTCATTATTTTTATATGATTAAAGTCTTACAAACTAGTAATATTTAGGTCATGATTTATTATTATGATATTTGATATATGGGGTATGATATTATAATGTTTTGATGATGTTATCACAACCATGTGCTCATGTTTATGCTTACATGTCTCCCTTGTTTACAGTTACTGAGCATCTAAGCTCACCAATTTCTTATGTTTCCGTTCGTCGGGTTATGAAGTATGGTTTTAGGTTTAAGTACTAAAGGTAGAGAATTTTAATGGTATATGTTGATGATCTTTCACAAGGATAGAATATTTTCTTTCTAAGTTAAAAAATGCACTAAAATATTATGGTCCTCAGGTGTGTAGTTTTATAATATATTGAACATTCATCTAAAATGATTTAATATCCATGTATGTTCAGCCTGGGATGCTATATTTGGTTTTAAAGGAAAGGTTTAATCATCATTTGGAAATTAGGATGGTAAATATTTTGTGATATCCCTAAGTATATTCATAAGGATTTATCTAAGGATGTCTCTAAGGATAAGTATAGGGATGACTTAATGTTAAGGAAAATGTCTTCGAATTTTGGAAAATGATAGAGTGAGTGGTTTCCTATATATACACCCATTTCTAGATACTACAAGTGGAAGTGGATATATAATAGATGTACATAGGGGTAATAACTTCAACATGATGTTCTAAGCCTAACTCAGGGTAATCTGGTACACCAAAATGGGCCTCGCTATACAATTTGTTTGACAATCCTAGGGGATATGCTTTGGGAGTTCACAAACTCTTCACAAACCATTATGATAGATTTAAATATATTTTGGATATGAATAACCTAGAAAGAACCAAGGGTTTCATAGATTTAGTAAGGTGTGATTATTTAGACATGATATACATAAATGTTTTCATGACTATGTGGTTTCCTACTATGATATATATTGGTCACACTACGCATTTGGTTATAGTAATTGGTGGGAACTAGAAGTAATTGGATTAATGTTCAATGTGATGGATTATTTACTAATGAGTACTCAAGTGGGATGATCACAAGAGTGAAATATTTTATGATCATGCTGAATCAGTTTTCATAGAACATGATTAACAACACGTACCTTAACCAACTATCAGACTCAAAAATAAAGAGAATGAAGGTGTTTACTGGTAGTTTGGGTAATGAAGACCATAGAGGAAATAATATTTGGTTTCATTTGTGTCTAGAATGTGTAAATAATCCCCTATGTTAATGTATCATATTTACAATAATATGTTTTAACTATGGAAAATAAGGACACAAAAAAAGAGATTGAAAGATAAAAATGAATAGTTCAGTTAATGAAATAGATGAGAATGTTTACCTCTCTAAGAAACCATTGTAGGTAATTTTTTTTAAATGTGGAGTAAATAGTCATTTTGAGAATCAATTTCCCAAGATTAAATATATTAAAGGGAACCAGCAAGGTGGTGTGAGTAATGGCTACATCACTGATGTTGTAAAGACTACAAATAAAATGTGAAAGGAATGAGGTATTGCATAATATGATGAGGTATCCTTATTAATGGAATAAGGATGAAGTGGAATAATAAATATTTTTATGTGTTTGGATTAAAAAATTATGTTATATGAATGATGAAAAATACAAGGATTGTTATACTTATGTTTTTTACTCAGAATTTACAAGTTCATGTTGAATGTTCCTGATGGAATGGTGAAGTGATTTAATGGTGAGGTGATATTTTTACAATGGTAAGGTAACCCTTAATATGTTATTTATGTTATTATAATGTAATTATGAATAAGTAAATTGGATGTTACTGATTACCTTCGAACTAATTAAGGACATGTTGACAAGTTGTTCATGCTATAATGGATGAAGATTACAACTTCTTGGATTTATAGAATATATCAAGTAATATATATAATAAGTAAGTGTGAATGTTTTAAAAAAGGATTTATGGTAATTATGTTTGTTACCATGTTCCAAGATAATTAACCATGAGGGTATTCACATGTTTGGAATGTGAAAACCAAGATATACTTTTCTAATATATGGGAGATTAATGTTAAGATGATTTCATAACTTTCTTTTGATAGTTTCAAATTTACAAATTTCTAAAGTGTTATAAGTTTAATCATTCAAGAAATGTTTAAGTTAAACATAGGAGGAAGCATTTTTTATTGATCTTGTATTAAAAACATTATTTAAAAGGATATTTAGTGATTAAACTTATTTCAAGTATTTCCATCATATTTTTGAGATCATATTAGTATGGTTTTAGAAAAGTACATCATGTATGTCATGTGATAACCAATCAAGTCCAGTAAGGCCATGGGTGTGGAACCCATGACTAAAATACAATAAGGGTTCATGCCTACCACTAGCCTAAGCGATGTACAGGTTAATGAATAATTATTCTTGAGGAATAATTATTCTTTATGCAACAATAGTGTTACTTTTTTTGTTTAGAGATTAATGAATTAACCATATTTATTTTTTAAGAATATTTATAGATAAATATTTATGAATTTCATTCTTTTATGTGCCTTCATATATTCTAAATGTGTATTTTAGTGCTTTGAATATCAATGTAAATTTCTGGACATCAATTTATTTAAGTAATGGATGAATTAGAAATAATTAAAAGCACAACCAAAGAATTAAATTTTTTTTACATAAATTTATCAAATAATTATATTTCTTTATATTATTTGTCAATAAAATAATTACTCAATGTTAGGATAATGATCAAAAGAAAACGTGTTCTACTAATACCTTGATTTTTTGAACCGATGGCATTTTATATCATCACAGATTTATGAATTTGAGTCCCTAAATTTTTCATTTATCATTCAATTTTTTGTGATTGATAACCCCTATCGCTCCCTATAAATTTTTATGATTTTCCTCTATATCCAATATTCACTCCCAACCAATGGTCTCCTATGTGGAAAAACATTTATATGTTACTTTGGGTAACCATTGTTGTCCCAAATATCCCTTTTAATAAAAGTTTTAGTGTTAGTTTTTATGATGCAGGTTTCTTTGAATGAAACTTCAAAGTGTTAAAACTTTTATAACATAGATGAATTTTGAGGGAGAAATTCATTTTCAAGGAGGTATAAAGCAATGCCCCAAGATTTTTTGAATTATTTTTATTCGAATTAATTTATCTTTTTGATTTTTTTCATTTCACTTGAAATTGAAGGTAGTTATATATATATATATATATATATAAAATAATTCAAACATTCCATTCACATGACACCAACTTGGATTTTGCTACATGCAATACCGACTTGGCTTGCACTACTTACAAAACCAACTTGGCGTACGTTACAAACATCACCGAGTTTCTACGAAGCTTAATATTATTATATTTTTTAAATGATATGATTATATCCTAGTGTTAACCCTTAGTAATACAAATATTAATAACTAATTTATAAAAGTAATGTTTTTAGAAATAAAACTTATTTAAAATGAAGGATTGTTTTGTAAAGTCCTTATATGTTTAAGAATACTATCAACTACACTTCATGTCCTTCTATGAAAAAATCAAATAAATTTTAGAAAAATATAAATATTGTATTTGATAAAATAAAATTACGTTTTGAATTTATAATTCCAAAATTTTATTAAGGTGGATTTTTGGGATTTTACTAAGAAACATCATTTTTCGGTGAATAGATGAAAATTCTACTTTTTAGTTAAAAACTATCTTTTCATTTAAATAATTATTAATGTTAAATTATATTTTAATTTTTCAATATCATATTTGAAAAATTATACATATATTAGTACAATTTATATCATTATAATCAATCTCACTTTGAAATTGAATATAAAAACATAATAAACTTTATAACTTCTTTCTCGTTTAAAAACCTGTAATTTCACCCCATATGTGATATGGGCATTAATCTTATTTTTAATTATTATATGAACTGAATTTCAAAAAAATGACATCAAAAATTGTAATAATTATAATAATTAGATTATAATAATATAAACATAATCTTTTTCCAAAAAGATTAGTAAAAGTGATTAAAATTAATCACAATGATTAAGGTCAAATTAAGCATAATTAGAGACTAAACCTTAATCTTATTGGACCAAATTACATATATTAATCTCCAAAACACATTTTATGGACTTATTTACAATATAAAACTTCCATTAATGATTTATGTTATTTTTATATTACATTTTTTTTTGAAAAAACATGTGTAAACATAACTTGTTTTCAAAAATTCCAAGTGAGTCATTTTCCTTCCCAATAAAAGGCCACCACCTCTCCCATATCATTACACCTATAAAACCATTTAGGTTTAGAAAATATCTAAAAAATATACTTAAAAATTATCTCAATTCATCATAGAGGTCTTCTTTTATTTTTAAGGAAATATAAGGAATCCTTTTGGAATAAACCCAAAGGAGTTACCGGATTAAGAGGTAATGCCTCCTCTTAAGACCATTTATTTTCTTTTCCTTATCATCCCCCTCCACTCTCTTTATTACATGCCTATATAAAAAACCCAGTATACTAAATACAATATGATTCTTTATGTAAATTTTTTGATATTCACATACACAAACCTCTAGTTAATGGGTAACGAACAAACAGTTTACGTGTAAGGCGAACTACCGCCTCACTAAATGATGAATGTTCATTTTTCCTTTACCACCTCTCATGGTGGGAAATATGATGGAAACTCTATTTATATATGTCATATATTATATTTATTATGTCTTTAATATTATTTATTTAAAAATACATATATTATTATATTCCATTTGGTGTAAATACGATAATATCGTTTTAGAAAGTGTTGAATGTCGCCCCCTCAAAGCGATGTGATTCATTCATAGACAACATTGAATGGATTAAGGATTATTTTAGTGAATATATATGATATAAATTATATAATAAATATAATTTAATAATGATATATATATATATACAAATATTTATTTTACATTCTACTATTCCACATAAAAATTAAATTGAAATAACGTTCATGCGTAAGTACGCTCTACCGTCTCCATGAATGACGCATTTCATTTCATACTTATATATTATATAGATTATTATATTAAATAAATAATGTATATAAATTTTATTTATATATTGTTTTAAATTATTTAAATCATGATATAAAGTATATGGATCAAATATATAACAAATTAAGACAAATATGAAGAATAAAGAGAATATTACCCAAAGTGAAATCTGAACATATGATTGTTAACAAACATGTAATATAAAGTCATAATAAAACTATATATGGTATTAGATATAGAAATATGGTTCTTGTAAAAGATTGATAATAAATTTATATTTATTATATAGGTGATTTTAATGAGTATGATGAGATTCAAGACATAATATAAGGGGATTTCATCTCACTTTTTATTTCTCTGAGATGCATGCTATGTTCGACACTCTTTCCTTTTGTGTGGTGTATATATTACCCATGATTTTATTATATTTATATTATATTTAATTTTATGGCTATTCACATATCCATTTTATGATATTTATTTCACGGGGTATAATTTTAAAATGTTACAACATTAGTAAAATATTTTTGTCTCAATTTTCCTTCTTTGAGAATCATGTTTTTTATGTGCCTAAATTCGTTTTGAGGTGTATATAATTCCTTTTTATATTATATATCATTAATATCCTTATTTTACTAATATCATATGATTCATTTATTTTACTTTACTACATGTATATAATTATCCCATTTTACCATGTGATAAGGGTTTATTCAAACAATCTCATTGCAATTCAATATTATTTATGTTTATGCTTCCTTTGATGAAATCTTATAACCCATATCTCAAGACATTCATGAATTTACTTATCCTTTGGATATTCATTATATATTCATTTATCGGTACCATTTTTATACTATTTGATGCATTATATAATTAGGAATGTGTTTTTTAAGAAAGCTCATCTTTACCCTATATTCAATCAGAAATCTATGTTTTCTAAAAAGGACTTATAAAAATATTGTACCATTCTCCTATAATCATTAAAATAAATTTTGTCCCTTTTTGTATTTTACCGATAACCTAAAATGATTATTGTTGTATATTTCTAAATAAGAAAATTTTTTAACCTATTTACCATGCAAAAAAAGAATATTATTTTTTACGTCGCACGACATGTAAAAACTTACCTGTCGTCATTTATTTAAAGTTTCCTTTTCATTTTTAAAAGGTTAATTTCCAAGAAAATGTTTTTAAAAGTAATAATGAAGGAAAATTATTTTCAAAATATTTTAAATCCTTATTTATAGGTTTTTATGGTATATTCAATGAAATTGATTTCAAAATATTTTCATGATTTATTTATACGTTTTCAAAGTGTTTTCAAAGATTTTTTTAAAATATGCTGAATCTTATTTTAGAAATTTTCAAGGAAAATGGTTTTCAAAATTATTTAAAGTCTTGATTATGTTATTTCATGGTATTTTCTAAGAAAATTATTTCCAAATGGTTTTATGTAATGAAAATAATTTTTCAAAGAATTATATTATCCTCAAGAAATGTTTTTAAAAGATATTTCAAAATTATTTTCCATCAAAGATGATACACATTAATGTTACTCATTCCCTTATAGGAAATGATATAAAGGTTCCATTTATATTCTTTCTCTGAATGGGTTATGGTAAAATTCATGGTCTTTATGAAACCCATTTCACTTTCACAGGATAAATGTTTATGAAATCTATTTTAATTTAATGTGTTATATGTTTATTAAATCTATTTCTCTTTCATTGGTTATGATTTTGATTAAATGATAATGAAAAATATATCTTTTTATATTGGTTATGATATGTTTTCAAGTTTATGATACCCATTTCACTACATGGGTTATGATATGATTGTTTTTTATTATGAGGAACATGTGTGTATGATTTTCTAATGAGATGGGTGAGACCTAAATCTCACTCCATTGAATTGGGTAATGATTAATATTTCATTAGATATAAATGGATGGAAAGTTAAATAAACTTGGTTCAGTTTTACAAGTATGGAATGAGAAATGACCTTGGTTTAAAAATACAGGGTTGGAATGAGGAGTAAACTCAGTTCAACAATACAGGGATAGAACAAGAAGTAAACTCTATTCAGTAATACAGAGCTGGAATAGGGTGTGAACCCAATTCAGTAAAGAAAATTTTCAATCAAGATGGCCATGGAAGTAATTACATGACTATTATGAAAATAATATTAAATTCTTATTTGTTTTCCAGATTTTCATATTTTATTCCTATGTTATAACTTCATAGATTATGTTCCTCATTTTCATAAGATTCATGTCTTATAAACCTCCATGATTTATGCCATAATTCTGGATTATGATATTTGATATGTATGGTATGGTCTTATAATGTTTTGTTCATGATCTGACCCCCTATGATCATGTTTATGCTTACATGTATCCTTTATTTACCCTTTCTGAGCATCTGAGCTCACCCCTTTCTTATGATTCCTTTCCCCAAGTTATGAAAAAGGTTTTAGGTAGAAGTACCAAAGGTGGAGATATTTATGAGATATTTCAAAGATGTTTCACAAGGATATAATATTTTGTTTCCAAGCTTATAAATACACTAATCTATTATTGTGTTTGGGCATGTTGTTTTGTAATGTACTAAATATTGATATAAAATTATGTAATATCCATGTATGTTAATCATAGGACTCTATAGTTTTAATATATTTAACATGTCTTTATTTTTATGATATTATTTTTTATCTTTAAACCCACATGTCCTCAAAAAAATAATATACACTTTTAAAGAATTGATTTTTTAATATTTTTTTATCTAGATATTTTCATAATTTTTCAAATAACCTTTTTAAAAATAACTTCTTATGAGAACCATATCATCTTCTTTTATAAGTATCATACTATTGTTATCTCAAAAATGTTTCACATTCTCTTTTTCAGTACAATATTTCTTATTGATTAAGATATATTTAGATTTTTTAATATGGTTTTAAAAATTATTATCATTCATGATGATTGAAAAAACTAATGGAAATATTCTTATATTATCATATAAAGTAAAATTTTGAATTTTGTAAAAAAATTATTTTATTTAAAATGTTTTTTAAAGGAAATTATTTTATTAAATAAATTTTATTTTTTTAATCTTATCATGGCATATTTTTACGTATCTTTATCTTATAAGGTTTTTTGAATACCCATTTTTGTTTTAAATGAGGTTTTTATTTTTTTTCAATCCCATGTATTTAATTTTAATGAAACTGTTTTAAAATAGTTATATTTACTTTAATAAATGGGTATACCATATTATATTTAAATTTATTTATCTAATAAATGTATAATGTTTTATTTAATGTATTAAATTATCATAAATTCTCTTTAAGATACAATTGGGATGTTTTTTAGACACTATAAAACTTCTTTATTTGGATGTATAATGGAATGTTATAAGAAATTATATTTATGAATCATATCTATTTACAAGATTTAATTATGTGATTTATGATGTATGAATGGTTTTTTGTACTATTGGAAAATATATTCATAGATGATTGTCTTTTTATGGTTGGGGTTATATATAACACTCTAATTAATTGGTTAAGGATTAATATCTCCTGATATGATTATAGTAATTGATCATTGTTTCTCTTTCCACCATGGGAATCATGAATTGATTCATACTACACTATATTTATGGGAATTTGGTTGTGAATCATACTCCCCCATGTTTATGGGTATCAGGTACTGATTCCTACTCAACTATGTCTATGGTAATAAGCTAGTGATTTTAACTATACTATGGGATTTAGGTAGGTATGAATACTCCACCATGTCATAGAAATCATATAGCAGTTCCTATTTTACTATTTTTTGATTTATATTACTATTTTTTCCTCATAGTATACTATTATTTTTTATTTCATGATATGCCATATTTTGTTCCAAATGATTATTCTGAGTGGGTTAGGTTTGTTATCTCTATATTTCCTAATTTGTTTTAATGATATATTTTTTTCCTTTAAGGTCAAATATTCTTATATCATGACATGTAAAAAACTCTTATTATTCCATATTAAATTTAATATAAAATTTCTACCATGTCATGTTTTCTCTCATGCATATGATCTATCCTATGAATAACTTTTTATGAGTTATTTTTCATTATAGATCAATCAATATCATGTATTTATTATGTTTTATTTCCTAGTGTTATGATAATAATTGTAACTCATTAGAATTATAGAATGGATTCTATTATGATTCTATTTTGGATAATTGTTCACATGTTTGTAAAAAAATGTTTCTTATATAATAGTTCTTCATAGAAACTAAAAAAATGGTTTTATAAGTTGTTTTTTATTATTATGAGATGTAATACCAATTTAAAATGTGTGAATGTTTATTACCCATAATCTCACTAAGTAACCATGTAAAATTTTTAAAGTATATGTTTTTAAAACCCGAATTAGGAATGTGGGTTTGGGGTGCCATAGTTGGTATCAAAGTGGTTGTAAGTTATTTTTTAGGATCATTATTTATATTTATGGGATTAAGATAACTAAAATTTAGTGAAAACTATTGAGATAAGTATAAGGGATATGTCTATTTATAATATAATATATTAATATGTTGGTATTGAAAATATTGTTTATTTTTCCTAGTTATGAAATCACTATATGGACGATATATGTGGATAATGGATCAAGGAATGATATACCTTGGAGTAAAAACCCTAAAAACAGAATATTTCATATTATCTCAATTAACACATGGTGTATGAAAATGTGAATTAACATAACATGTAGTTTGACACTCATGGAGGATATTTTATTATTAATTAACATTATCCAAAATGAACCATTGATAAGGAATTTTAATATGATGTTGACTAGATAGAATGAGGAACTTGATAGGAAAATGATAATGGATAACAAAGGATTTATTAAATAGAGTAATAAGTTAAAAAAATTATCACATTTTATAAATGAAGGTTTTATAGGTGAATCCATCCACATATTAATATTTTCATATTTCTATATTTATTATTATCATAAACTTTGTTGGTTTTAGTATTTTATTGAAAAAGGATAAAGATATTTTAGATGATAATTTTATTCTCTTAAAACCATTTTTTCTTCTAAAAGAATAAGAAACCATACTTATATGGTGGATAATTTTAGTATATTTTAATTTTAAAGATAAATGTGTGTTTCTTAGCCATAACATTGTAAGAGTTGTTGATACAATAATTTAAATTAAATGGTGAAACACATTTCAATTTTCATTATTGATTGATATGTTTTATGGTATTATCATATATTACAAAAGATATGTGGATTATATAAAACATTTATAGATTTTTCTTTAGTGAATTTTCTATAATAGTTTCAGAAAAAAGTATTAAATGGTATAAATAACATTGAAAAGTGATTTTATGACAATGATGTATTTATTGATATAAGTATTTAAGAAATAATTCTTGAGGGATGGATAAATATTAGTTTTAATATATTCCTAATTTTTAGATAATAATGTGGTGTATTGATTTAAAAACAAAATATAATTATAATTTTTTTTAAAAAATGATATTTATAATTGATTCATGGTATTTTTGGGGAAGGATATATCGTTTTTGGTATAATGGTATATATTAAACTATCTGTGACCTTATGAACTAGTGTTTAGTAACAATTTATGGTCATAGATAGTGTTAACTGTTTGGACTAATATATTGTTTAATTGTGAATTAATTTCTTGGGGATTCAAATGATTTTAAGAAATATATTTCATGGATAATTTATGATTTGGATATATAAATACATGAGTATATGAGTTTACAAACAATTATTGTTGTTTGGGGAAAAATAAGAAACATAATAAAGACTAAGTGAGTAAGGTAGATTTCATAGTAGAATTTATCCCCAAAATGATAAATATATTAAGAATACCCTTTATTAAATTCATCAGTGATAAATAAATTAAATATTGAGGATGATATTTTTTAAGTGGTAGAATATAATTAACTAACATTTTCTTTTCATAAAATCAACACTATATTCGATAGATTTATCTATATTCAAAAATTTACTAAAAAGAGACACACAATATTTATTATTAAGAATATTTAAGAATAATTAAAAATTTATTAAATAAAAGTGTTTTCAATTAAAAATTTATTTGAGAATCCTTAATTTTTTGAAATGAATTTTTTCAAAAAAAAGTAGTTTTTCAATATATATATATATATATATATTTAATATTAATTTAAAATTTAAATTTATAAATTTTATAATTTTAGTTTTACAAATTGAACTTCATTTTTAGTCCCACACAATAAAATTATCCGAAGGTGATATTTAAGATTTCTTTAAATAGTTTATTTTTAGGTGAATAATGAAAAATAAATATTTGGATAATAAAATCTCTTTTTTAACTTAAAAGTAATTGAAACAAAATTTATATAAATATTTATATTTTTAAAGTAATATAATTCACTAAAAACTACATTGTTTAATTACAAAAAGAATCTATTTAACCTTTGGGAAACTTTTGTAATTTTTTAAATTAAAACTATTTTTATTCGGTTATATTTAAAATTAGTTTTCATAACATATATAAATTAATTATAAATATAAAGTTTATTTTTTTATATCAATATGATAATATTTTTTAATAAGTTAAACATAATTTTAGGCTTAAAAATATGACTACTAAAATTAAATTTCACCACCATGATAGTGGTAAAAGGATTAATTTTAAAGAATTGTTATTTTAATGTTATGTAATTTATATATAAATAAAATAAATTGATTTATTTTATATAATTATTTTTTGTTTTTATTAAAGAAAAATGAAATATATGTTCATAAATTCAAATGTAAAGAACAATTAAAAAATATCATGAAAACAAAATGGTAAAGAAATCTATTTCTTACAAAATAGAATTTCAATATTAATAATTATAAATTAAAAGTTAATTTACCCTTATTTAGAAACATAATTACATTATATTTATCCTATATCTAGGTTTTTAATGTAAAAATTTGGTTATAAGATTTTTTTAATAAAGTATAATTTATAAGGGTAAAATCTAATTTCCAAGGTAAAATCTATAATGGTAAAATATAAAAATAATATGTTTAATGGATTGAAAAATGTTTAATAGATAGTGTGAAATGGGTGTTGGAGGCTTAATAAGCCTTATATCACCCCAAAAACCATTATCTATCAAGTTTTAGATAGATTGATCAATGAATTGTGTCAGCCCATTTTTGAAAAATAATGACTGTTCAAAAAAGTTCCCTTTCAATACCCTATTAAAGGGGAAATATCACAGCTTAATTACATACCCATTCCATCAAATTTATTCTAAAAATATGATATTACTATACTATTATAATCATCCATCATTTTTAAGCCTATGGTTTCAATAAATTATCAAACACCCTTTATTTATAAGGAAAAATTGAATAGAATGTTCAATCTAACATAGTGACTATTACCTAATACTTATGCTTTTATTCTTAAAATTTCTATTAAAAACATTACTTATACATAATAATATAATTAAATTAGTATCACTAGTATAATTAATTGTTATTATATTAATTTAATAATTCTTTTTTATTCCTTCCTAACCAATTAGATACAAAAAATAACCCTGACAATGTGTTGTGTGGACTAGCACCACCATAAAATAACATTCATTTTGTCTTTCATCATTTTTTTGATTATTTATCCAAACCACATAATGTAATATTTAAAAAATAATAAAATTTATTTGATTATTATTATATTATAATCATAATATACACTTCTGCAACCATACCCACCCATCGAGTTATGATGTGTTCCAATTTGTGTCTGTTTAACTAAGAACACGAACTACACTATAAAACTATATCTTGGATGAAAATGGTAATTAAATGATTTTAATTTTAAATTTTATTAAGTAAATAGTTATTTTTTATTCAAATTTTATATTATTTAGTTAAATTATTATTAAAAATACCATATTTGATAGCTAAGATTATCTAAATAAGATGACAATAATTAAATTTTTATGGAAATAAAAAATATATAACAAGAATATATAATAAATAAATAGAATAAGATAATAACTTATACTCATGAATGAAATATATATAAATAATCTTCCTATTATGGTATATAAAAAATTTAATTTCATTATTTAGGATGTTAGGCACATGCAAGGAGTTTAACGTCCTAGATCTGGGTGTCGCCCAAGGGTGCCCCATACCCGATTGGTCACATGACCTCAAGAACATTTCCCCAAATTCCAGATGTTTCTAACTAGCAGTAAGGGACGAGGTATAATATTGAGAAAACTATTCCCTAATTGGTAGAGTATACACAATTGAAATAAAATAGTAAACAATAGTGGAAGTCGTAATACCGTACAACAAAAGTAAACTGCCGAAGACAGATAATAATATAACAACTAGACAATATTTAAATGATGCATGTCACACATGTCTAGGAAAGCATCCAAAATAGTCATAATTATGGAAACATAATATAGAAACCAATGTATAGAAAATCAGTAAACTCCAACAACATTGAAAACATCAACTTGGTCCCATGCTCCCCATCTCCAACATCAATCAAGTACTTGATGAAGAAGGGTGCTTTCCCTTATCTATACCCATAACCATATAATCTATTTGGTTCCAAAAGCAAGACCCAAATAGTATGTGAGATAAATCCCAATAGGAAACCACCAAAATATTTATTACTAACTGTCAGTGAAAATATATATAATACAATATGCAAAAATGATGCAATAAACTAGGAATTACTCAAAAGTAAAAAATCCTAAAACCTTCAATTACATTAGCCCGAATGGCCCAAAGGACTTCATTTTTATTGATTTTTGATAACCCCCCTTTCAAGGGATGAGGGGGAACCCTTACAAGGCCCATAGACTCAGAGATTACAAGGCCCGTAGGCTTAGGATATTACATGACCTGAAGGCCTTAGAGAATTCAACCAGACTATCTACAAGGAACTGCCCCTCCCCAATGTATGTGTCAAGATAGTAGCTCTCCACTATTGCATGGCCATCTTTCTCGGCTTCCTGTGCAAGCACAAGATGGTCTCGATGGCATATCCCAACCCTCTCATTCTGAAAAATCCATTTGTCTCTGCTCTGATGAGTACACCTACTCTGAATCCTCTTCTAGGGATGCTCCTTTTTTGTATTGTGTCTTGGGAAACTACATGTGGCCCATAGGCCTTGAGGTGTCCCAAAAGCCATACTAACCCGAAGGCCTGAGTGGCCCGAAAACCTTAAGGACTCCAAGTCCAAACCAGTGGCCCAAGGTGAATAGTTCCAGCTGCTATAGTACCGAATAGTACCTACTACAGTAACTGCTATAGTTCCTGCTACAGTACCCTCACAGTGTACAGTTCTGATATAGTACCCACATAGTGAACATTCATTTAACATTCATTATTAATCTGTTGAATCATGTAGACCTTGGGATCTTTCCTAATATCTGTATCCCTTATGTAATAGTGACAACATACGTCTAAGAAAACCATTTAACAATCATGTAAGATTGAGTCCAAGCTTGTTCTTTGGCATAGAGGACTCATCATAATCATTCAATTATTCAATAACAACCCTATTGGAAAGTTGTCACATTCTAATCCTAATATTCTAAAATAAAAATAATTCATTTTATAATGACCCTCTGTGTTTCTTTCATGGTATAACCCCTTTGGCCAAACATAGCACCAATATTTTACAATGACCACCTAGGAAAACACTCACATTATAAACCCCCTTAGTCAACATAGCTTCAATAAAATATAATGTCCATACAGAATATCTCACGGTCAAATCCCTAGGGTCCAACATACTATCAACAAATTATAAACAACCACTTGGGAAAGAAATAAAAGTCTAACCCTGGGTCGATGACCACCTGGTAGCTCTCACGATCAATGCCCTTTGGTCACACAATAGTAAAATATACATAAATGACCCTACCTCGAGAAGCTCTCAAAACCAAATTCCCCTTGGTTAATCTTCCACAATTCATATCACATGAATCTCAAACAATTAGTAACTCTATCCTAAAAACACAAGGCATGGAAAACAAAGCAATCATAATAGTCATTCTAGACTAAATGGCCATAATTAATCAACTATGGTAAACACACCCACAGGGTTTAGCATAAACAAGGAATCTAACCTCACTCATATGAAACAACCTTTTATTCATATACCAAACCATAACATTTAATAAACAGGGTCTAATTACAAACATGTAATACCCCAAACATAGGTATACGACACTTTTAGCACATATAACCCAAAGAAAATCAACTAAAGGCACAAACCACATGCCTCGATGTCGTACGATCAATAATCTTGAACGTCGGACCTTGAATCAGCCTAAAATGGCATAGATCTACAAAAAGATGAAAAACAATCAACCTTGAAAAATTCATGATAGCGGAAGAATCTGTTAGAAATGCTATAAAGGTTTTGAGAAATCAATGGGATTCCAATGCACCTGATGATGTGTCAATCAAAGGTCGAACAAAGATTTAGGAGGGTTAAAAAGTTCATCGGCCATTCCATCACTGTCCTATATGAACCATAGGTAGAAAAAATAAGTTTTGGATATGATATGTGACCATGCTCTAATTTATAAAATAAAAAGAAAACTACACGGTGTGTTCATTTAAGGTACATGTCATGTAGTAGTTTTAACTAGCCCCTGCCTTAAGCGGTATGGAACGTCACCTACAAGGCCATGTACTAAGCAGCTACACAGCTAGTACGTGGTTGTACTGGTACCTAGGTACCTAGAGGGTACTCATAAGTACAAGGTGTGTACTTAGAAAATTCCTATTTTTCCCTTTTCCCTCAAAAAACAACCCAAAATAAATATCCATACCTAAAATGAAGATCCAGGTTCTTACAAACATCCCCTCATAAAGTAATTCATCCCCGAATTTCCCTTCCAAGGGTGGTTAAGAAGAAACTTCAAACAACTATGGCCATTGGGTTCATACATCAGACTCCCTCTCCAATGTCTCATCATGTACTTTCTCGTGCAGGCATAACACCCGTACTAGAGGAATAGACTAGCCATGGAGAACTTTCGTGTTGCAATCCAAAATCTGAATAGGGTTCTCCTTGAAGGATGAATCCACCTCCAAATCA